>CM068829.1:80003842-80698842 GCA_028554795.2 Sinohyriopsis cumingii | reverse complement strand
GGAAGTCCGAATTGTTGGGTTTGCTGCCACAATCTTCTTTCTATCACGTTTCTCTGCAACCAGCTGGCCTCTCCTCACATCAGCGAATGCAATACCCGTGCGGACCGTCTGTCTTCAGGTGCCTCGGTCCTCAGCCTGCACTTCCCAGCCGTCGGGTGAAATGTCGCATGCCTTCATGCCCCTCTTGCACACATCCTTGAAATGGAGTGAGGGGCGGCCGACTCTTTTGGTGCCAGTGACCAGCTGACCATATAGGGTATCCTTTGGCAGAAAATTATATTCATTGAGATAGTGAAATGGATGGGTAGACATGTTTTCATCGATTTTTTTGCAAATGACGGGTATGCTAAAAATAGGTATATAATTTGATGGGCCATTCTTGGATATGCCTTTATGAATTGGAAAGCTCTGGGTTGCTTCAAGGCGTCAGGGAATACAGTAGTTTCTTGAGATTCACTGAATAGAATAGTGAGAAATCGTTAGTCCCTTACGGTCATAAAGCTTTTTGGCAACGAAACTGAGCAGAATGCCATGATCCATATGACAGACAGAGACTCTAGTTATGACAAATTGAATATAAGAAGGAAATCGTCCTGCTACAAAACAAAACAAGCAGGAAAAGTCGCTTGGGGTGGAAATATTTTTTTAAATTCACGCGGTTGTTAATATCTACACACAAATGAATAATCCTATTTTAAATTCCCTATTAATTATGTACAGATTCAGTTATTAATGATAGTAATTTCATGTGGGACAGATGAGCTTTATAATTAATGATAGTAATTTCATGTAGGACAGATGAGCTTTATAATTAATGATAGTAATTTCATGTGGGACAGATGAGCTTTATAATTAATGATAGTAATTTCATGTGGGACAGATGAGCTTTATAATTAATGATAGTAATTTCATGTGGGACAGATGAGCTTTATAATTAATGATAGTAATTTCATGTGGGACAGATGAGCTTTATAATTAATGATAGTAATTTCATGTGGGACAGATGAGCTTTATAATTAATGATAGTAATTTCATGTGGGACAGATGAGCTTTATAATTAATGATAGTAATTTCATGTGGGACAGATGAGCTTTATAATTCTGCCAATCTTTATATTGGTGATAGAAGTCGCGCAGTTTACTAGGTATTTTTATAACATCGGTGTACCATACACGTGTTTGTGTGTGTCACCGAACATTCTTGGATAATTGTTTAACATGTTTATTAATCAAGGATAATAACCAGTCAGACCAGTCTTTTTACACATTGACTGGATAGTGTGATTACAAATGATGCTTTCTCCAACGCTGAGGACTGTTCGTAATAAATAATGATCACTCAGAGCTAAGCAGCGTATAATGATTTCGGAGATGGACTATGAGTGGTGTATCAAAGTAGATATTGACTCCTTTATCCTTGTTGGTTTATTGGTACGTTTGGTGAGGTTATAAGAGAAAATGCTTTCATGACTTTGATTTAAAACACGTAAGTGGAAATTTCCTATTACGCTACACTTTGTATTAGGATTCGATAGAGTGGCGAGTTCCAGTGGAGGCGATTTCCGGGGTGGGTGTGAAGGGTAGCTGTTGGTGGCCGTAAGCTGAGTAAAGAGCTTTTACTTCGACAGGGAAATATCTATCCATATAGGTTCTACAGTATCAGTTCTAAAATCTAATCTTTGGCTGCATTTTAAATGGCTGGAAATAGAAACAACTATCCCATTACCATATAATATAATATTTTCTCTCCAAACTTCAACCTTCAACAAGTAACTTAGTAAGCATCTACATAATTTTCTAAAAATGTTTCACATAGACCAAATATATCAGTAATCACTTTGACGAAGATGTTTTGTAAAACAGATACATTGTGGCTTTATTTGGTTCTCTATCAACCTGTAAAATAAGGTTCTAAATATAGATAATTTAAATGTTAACATATATGAATCCCTAACCCCACATTCACTGTGTTGCTTGATCAGTTACAGTGTCTGTATCTCTGTCTGAATCAATGAAAGACTAATTGACCAACGAAGAAGCAGAGTGATAGATAATACTAATAATCTTATGGCCAGTCCCTCCCTCTCTCTCTCTCTCTCTCTCTCTCTCTCTCTCTCTGTTTATCTTTCTCTCTCTCGCTCTCATAAAAACGTAATATGTTTAATTATATACAAAACAACCCAACGTTACAAAATTTACCAGTACGTAATTGAAGATGAGATGTCCTCATTTAGAATGTGACACGTTTATACGTTGATGATGTCACAGGCTTAGTGATGTCATCTATTTTGACACCTTATATGTACACCATTTGGAACATCTTTCTTTTAAAGAGACTTAGACGTAATCATAGTAATACTTTCCAAACAAGTATGTTTTGGTTGACAACCATCCGGCGAGATGGTTGAAGAATAAAGACATATAAAATGATAAGTCTTTAAAAAAAAACTAACACTAGATGACATCTCGACAATCAATAATATGCAGTTGCACTTATTCCAAAACACAAACAACACAGTTCCGAATATGACATTGGGATAGTCTATCTATCAATGCTTATAACTGATTTTCGCGTACTATGAACAGTCTTTCAGAGATTCCTAAAAAAAACCCAGACCTTTACAAGTTGAATCTTTTAACTGTGCATGTTAAAACCACACAAAACCATTACCGACGTCGCGCGGTACCCAACACTTTTCGAAGTGAACTTATGAAAAGCTTCCCAACAAGCAGGTTAAGCGCAAGCTTGCCATGCTAACCATGACGAAAAATTTGGTAGAAAGATTGGAAGGCGTCCTTCCTTAAGCAAGCGGTCAAGCACAACCCTTTCTCTATTCGTTCTAATTATGGACAGTATTCAAAATAGGTCATATAGTCAAGAAATTGTTGTGAAACATCATATTTGTCTACGTGAATAATCTCTTTAGTTTGCGTTGGAGACGTTTTTCTAGTGCCACCTTCAATCACTTAAAATGCTCATTTCGATTGTAAGTTTGCAACATTTTTATTGTGAAAAGTAATTACATCCTTATAGAAATGTATGCTGGTATCTTCTCTTTGGCATAAAATGTATCAATAATGATTCACACTTGAAATACAGGTGACCCGGGGCAACTGTAGCATTGCCTGACCAGATGAAAATTCACAAACAGTTTCACATTTGCTGTCTCTAAACTTCTCTACGAAGACGTGTACTCATTAAAAACAAATCTTTCTTCATGTCAAACTGGCTCCTAAATTACTGAAAAGCGTCATTGTAAATACAAATACCATCAAGAAATCAAGGGCTTAGTGTCAAACTACAAGATCATATGTTCAAAATATACACCCATTTTAGTATCAAGCTTATTACAGGTATCTGAAAAAAAATCAAACGAAGTCGTTTCCATGGCACCATGTTCTAGACTGAAACAAGTATGTAAATCAGGTATAGATATTTTTATAACCTTGGCTAGTCTTCATCGACCCTGCCCAGAAACTAGCAAGTTGTAAAGTTTTAATTGGCACTTACAATTTTTAACCGGCCAAGACGAGAAAGATGTCTAAGGAATGATCGACATGGATGTTATAGCCCGGATCGGGTGAATATTAACAATATGAGATTGATGGGTGGAATAAGTAGAGATCTGAGCAGAGATATATAATGGTAAAACACGAACTCCCGTATATAGAATACAAGAATTTAATCAATTAGATGAACAAGACTAACTTTGTCAAGACCAATTGTAAAATACACTTCTATTGTAATACTGTTATGTATATTTGATTTAATTGAATTGTTTGTTTGTTAGTTTTAATGTTTTTAATTCCATTACATGCTATTGTAATGTAACTTTATTTACTAGATTTGACATTGTCCAGAAATTCAGTTCAGTTCTGTTTGACCTGACTGTTATTGATAAACACCTAATAATAGAAACACTATCTAGTTTCTGACCTTGATTCAGAACCAGTGATAGTTTTGGTAAACAACGTTTCTTTAAATTCTTTCCCAGAGTAAGCATTATTCAGTTGAGTCAAGGCCGTACCTCGACGACGTGTAACTATCATGTAAAAAACTTCCATTCCTTCTGGAAAGATGAACTCCTGAAGCCCATCCAGGAATCTGTTTTGCGTTGTAGTTAGTCTTATAACTCATGTCCTGATGAAGGAGTGTCGGTCGGGCTCCAAATATATGTTGGGGACAGTTTGAGTTGAAATTTTATTTTATTGAATTTCAAGTGATTATTTTCCCTGGAAATATATATGTGCTCCTACAAAATTCTTGGATAAAAACATTTATTGGAAGTTATACTGAATTCAAAACTGAATAATATTTTCTGTGATTCAGCAGGAAACTGTTGACACAACAACACTTCGCGGGTTACAACAGACGTCATCGTCTTCCATTTTGGATTTCATCAGGACTCGAACTCAGTTTCATTCAGGAGTCTTTATTACTAGGACTTTTATGTTTTAATTCTTGGATTATTTTTTAATTTGATTCGTAAAACCGTAAGTTCTTTTTGTTTTCATTTTCCATTTGATATTTTAGAGAAATAATTATTTGTTAAATTTTACAAAGCTTGTTGTCTTCACTTGTTTATGTTACTTTTTGTAAGAGCATATACTCGTAACAATACAAAATTGAAAAAAAATTAAACTAGCAGTTCCGTTTGCTTACATACATCAACTTTTGATCACAAATCGAGTGAAGTTTAAAACTTAATTGTCTATTATGTCTGCTTAACCTGATCTGGTTGTTCGCCACCCTACAGAATCAACGTAGCTTGTCGGTTGGACTATAAATGTACAGCAACACTATGTTCTCTCTGGTCTTCACTCTTAGTTCAGGCGTGGATTCTTCAATCCGCCAGGGGTCCTTACTATTCAATGTCAAATCTTTCTATCCGACGTTCCGACGTTCTGACGTGAAAGTTCTGGCGTTCTGCCGTGGGAGCTAATTTCCTGCTGATCAAGAAAATAAATGCAGCAGCCTAATATTGCACTCTACATAACTTCATGGAACGAACAAACATTCCATCTCTCGTCCACTTAAGAATTAGCCGTATCGTATTACAAACATGTGCTAACTGATAGCATGGTTTCAGGTCACGATCTTGCATTCCATATTGTAATTTGTTTACATACACCTCTTCAAAAGACATTACATAGTCGAGAAACAAAATGTATTCATCTGATAGATGCAGTTACCATTACAAATGTATCAAATAGCATAGTCTGATTTCGCCTGTAAGCTACTGATCATAATCTAATGTCGGATTCCTGTACACATACGGTCGACAACAAATAGCCGTATTTTCCCATTACCGCTTCAAGGCTAATACGACCGATTCGGAGGTTAAGAGAATTACATATAAGTTATACAAATAAATTAAACAAAATGCCATTCTTGTCTTATCTACGTTATTTACGAACTAACAATTCACTGGCATAAATACTGCGTTGTAAGAATCTCATTCATAAACCTAGGCCGATCGCTAAGGTCAAGTCGTCAACTATTTCGGTACAAAAAAACGACACGCATTAATTTGAATGGAAGACAGGTAAACATCACGGGAAAAAAAGGAGTGCACTTGCCCTGTAGAGCTATTATGCACGTACTAATTGTTTATCGGTTCAATTAGTTTAAAAAGGTCATAACATGACTGAGTTATTTAAAAATAGTCTGATTTAGTTGTTTAGTGACTCAGATTATGTTGATTTGTTGCATATATTGAGACGATATAATGAGAATACACACATCACGTATTCTGTTCTTCAGTCTATGCCTGTTGAGAAGAAATAGGGATTAATTTGTTAATTTGACTCGGCAGAGTGGTTAATATTTAATTCAAACAATTAGTACCTATTGGATTATGTGAATTAATTCAAAAACTTGAATATTTAAGTTATTCTTTTGGATTTTGTGAAACTTTCAATGAATTTAGTGACAATCTACTTTCACGGATTACCTTATAGTACAAAGATTTGGATTAAAAACTGTGATTCTTCGGTGGTGCCAGCACGTTAGCACATACATACATTATAACTTTCATTCGGAATACTTTTGAACGGTTTGATTTTATACTTTATTTAAATAAATTTATAAATTGAAACATTTAATGCTTTTGATGTTTACCTTGTCTTGCTACTTAATTTTAATCCCTTAGATGTAATATATGATATAGAAACAGATCAATTCAAACAAGTGTCTTACGAATCGTATCTAAGATTTTTTTAAATAAAAATTAAGACACTGTACCATGTTCTCTTTTTCCCCATTTAGCAGAATCTTCTCTTTACACCTTTGTTACGTGTTTCTCAAGACTTCTAAACAAACATTTACGAGAAAAAGTACTTCCAACTTTCTCCGAAATCCCAATCCCAAAAACTAGACTAATTTTGCGTGATAAAACATTTATAAAACGCGAAACTTCGGATGCAAACATATCTCAAGTCGTTACTTATAAAATCAGAATTTAGGTTATTTAACCGCCTTTATTAACACACGCCCTCCAGAGTTTGGAAAATTTCGCATTCTTCCCGCTTTCCCTAATAACTGCAAAGTTTCAACTTTTTGCAAATAGTTTAGCAAATAACATTTGGGCAACAATTTGAAAGGAATGCTGCCATCATAGGCGTCCGAAAACATTTTTTCCTAGCTGGGAAGCATAGTATGTCTTTGCGGGGTTAGGTTGCGGGTTAACAAAACCAAGATCCATCCATCCATCCATCCATCCAAAGTAATGTCACTGTATATGATCAGTAATGGAATACCGACAGATAAATATGAAAGGTCACAAGAAGGACAACATTGTGATAAAGACCGCTGAGGAAGAAATCCTCTATCAAGTTTCACAGTTCTGCAAAGTTAAATGGGCTTTTAACGATTTTCCTAAATCATACAGTGCTAACAATAAAATATACCCCCCCCCCCAACCCAAACCCACCAAATATTTGATAACGGGATTAAGCCAAAATCACTAGGAGCTAAATCAAGGTTGTATAGACTCAAGTCAGTTATTTTTTAAAATAGAGTTTCTCCATTTGTTTCTTAGTAGTGAACTTTTCACTGTGTCCAAATCATACTAAATCATATACTAATCCTAAAACACCTTCAAAGATGAATTCACGGTGAAGTTCTTGTGATAGGTTATCTGTCATTTCTTTGAGAGGCTGGACTATAAACTAAGCAAAGTGCCATGGGTCATACATTTCACTTCTGGATCAACATTAATACCTCACTACACACCGTGTACTGTCGCCAAAATACATACAGAAAACGACACAGAAATGCACATATTCTAAAGAATAAACAATTACCTTTAAGTCAATCACAAGAATGCCTAAATCTAGCTCTTGTAACACCACCAAAATGAGAAAGGAAAACAATAGAGATATTTTAGGGATCAAACTAACCCGCCCCCCCCCCCCCCCCGGCATATATGGTTAGATACTGTGACCCATGGAATCATCTGATCCTATCCTATTTTAGATGCATCAGTTTTACCCATGTAACTGTTCCGATTTGTAAAAAAAATATCTTCCAAAAGCAACGCAAATCTAAGAAACCGATTGAGGTTTCGCGCATTTCAATACGCACCTCTTGTCATAATCTTGTTCGGGATATGCCAGGTTTGAAAAAATGTCCGTATGGCTTAGTTCAAGCCTGAAGTTTATCTCAACCGTGTCATTCAAGTCTAACATTTTCTTTTTGATCTAATGACTTGTAATGAAATCAGGAACATATAAATAGCTCTTTAACAGCAACACGTATGTATAATTTATCAAGTAAATACGTAATAGTCACATGTACGTACATGAAAACTATCAAGTATATAACAGGATAAATATCGAGTACGTACCAGACACTTGTCGAAAAGGGATTCGATAGCCAACGCATACGTTATTCATATTGATTGTTATATTTTTGTCTCCGTAGCATCAAAACACTCGTTCAACTAAATTCTAAATGGTGGAAAATGAAACGTGAGACCTTTCACACCGTGAATGTAAAATTCGAGTAGCTTTCTTTCGGCTGGAAATTTGACTTTAGGTTAGATTGTTTTCCTGGGTGGACGTGATGGAAAATCAGTCAGTACATGTACTTGAATATACAGGGGAAAAATCACGTTAGTTTTCCTCCTGATTATTTCGGGTGTCAGTTGTTTTCCCTCATCCACCCTTCCCCCACCTCGAGAGAAAGCCAAAATTGTTTTAGAGCTGGGGAAAAAGTTGCTGAGACATATACACACAATGAACTGTGTATAAGATCTGTACTCAAAGCAATCAAGCTACAATCCCGTTCCCAATGCTGTGCAGTCGATATGATCAAAGAACTCTAATGAGAGAGGTATTAAACAAACTGAAACCAGTCATTATCGCGATGCTCATGTCTTTGATTTATTGTTGTGTTTTGAATCGAGTACGTCCACTCGTTAAATGCATGACAGAACAATCAGGCAAGTGATGAAGGATATGCTGGAAGAGCCTTACTGGCCCCAAGGTATACAGATTTGGCCCCAGTTTGAAATGATATTATTTGATTTTCCTTTTATTCCTTTTTTCCTTCATTTTAGCAAATGAGCACATAGGGATATCAGAGTACACTTTTTTAAATAAAATAAGAAAGACTATATTTTCACTTTCCTTTCCTCCGTATTTATACCCCCCCCCCAAAAAAAAAAAAAAAAATTCCGAAAATCTCGGTCCTAAGAATGAAGAACAAAGATATATAATGCACTGACTTGAACCAAAATACAAAATAAATAATGAAATGATGCTATGGCATTCAGTAATGTTTTAAAAAGATTAAATTCTTTGCTTAAAATGTAGATATTCTACAGGGAATAAATTGACTGTTTACGAAAATGATCACATGTATAAGGATTTTTTTTTTGTTTCTTTGAGCGTCTTATGGCTGACAGTTACATTATGGACGAATTTCGTGCTTCATTCTGTGCATTGTTCCTTGTAGACCGTTGACAACTTTGCAAAAGATACCTTACAATTCAATCTGTGCACAGTGATCCGGAAGCATAATAAATGATATCTCTCGATGTTACATCTGAGACAAGATGAGATGAAGACACAAATCAGTGCCCGAGATGGTAATTGCTAAAGAGGGATGAAAACGAGGAGCAATTTATACGAAAATAAACTTTATCTTCAAACGATTGGTCTTTTTAAAAAAATAATAATAAAGGATGTACTGTTGATATTTGTATTTGGCGGACAAAACAGCAACAATGCATCCATATTTACATTATACTTTTATAAGATATTCATAGAAAGTTTGATGAGCTATTACAGTGACCTTAAAAGTAGCAGACGAGTGGGAATTAAATGGCAAAGACGGGAAAAGGAGGCTATCAACATCTATCTTCCAGGATCATATAGTGTATCACCTAATTCGTTATTTAATTATGCAAGAGAGCATGCATTTTCATATAAATTATAACCTAAATACGAATATGTATGTGATTTTGGTTTTCTGATATGAAAACCTGAAGGCAAACGATTGACAGGTTGCATTTTGGGTAACTACATTCACGAGTTAGGCCACTCATTACTTTTATTTGCAGCGAATGTCAAAACATACACACACAATGCCTGTCCTGTTTCAAATCAATGAACACCTTTTTTTGGAAACATGCATGCTTCCAAAGATATACATTATTATTAGGTTGAGACAATCGATTCCAAACCGGAAGTTATTTACGTGCACAGTAATGCTTGAATGTTCCACCTTCTGTGTTTACTATAACAAGAGTCGTCAGAGAGATAAACAAGCTCGCCTATATCTGGCATTTGTTTCACTCTGGGGGTAACTTGCATACAACAAAGTATTTAATGCAAGAATAGTTAGTCATCGTGACCTACTTTCTGGGGCGAGGAGCACGATGATGCATGGAACACTTTGACTAAGCGCAATCCATGGCTACAACTGGAGATGTGCCCGGAGGAAATGTCAAAGTCGTCAGTGTAAGAAAAGAATGGTAATGTGATCAACTTTAACCAGGATGGCTGAACATTATGCAATGAATACCCTAACAAAGTTCCATTAAAGAGACTTTCTACTGGGGATTAGTCATTCCCTTGAATAATTCAATACGTTTAACATTGGTGGCAGCTTTTTACAACAATGTGAATTTTGTAAGATGTTATGGCAACACATAATTTAGTGAACATTGCACGGTCTGCGTGACACATCCAGTTAACTTGATGATTGTGTTTAGGTAACGTCGTAAGGCTAAGACCCGTGCTCGAATACATTGTTTTAATGGCCCTGGTTTGGGACGTATCGAAAATTATTAAGGTTGAAATGATGCAGTTGCAACTTTGTACTTTTTTAAATAAGTGTCATAGGATGAGACTTTCCATAAATCGGTTAATTAAGAAAGTGTGGAAATAAGAGGAGTTACTCAAACCTGGATAGGAGTGGGTTTTTCGGCGGTTAGATAGATTTAATCCTGACTGGCTACGCTAAACAAGGGAAGCGTGTTTCCCAGACAAAATTGAATGTTTTAAGTATTCTCCATTGTAAAATTAGTCAGTCCAAGTTTTTTTTTTCTGTGGAAGGAAAAAGTCTTGACTCCGAGGACAAATAGCAAACATTTTTTTCTCGTTAAAAAATTGTCCAAGCGACTGGTGTCTGGAAGTCTGAAGGACACAGACCTTTAAAGCAAAAGAGAGATTCTGCTAAGATAGTTGCGAAAACAGAAGACTGCGAAATGACCCATATTAACCTTAGTTTCTGTTGAATTACGATATGACAATTATGACGATATCTAAAGAAAGAGGAGATAATATCTGATCATAGAAGTAAAAATGTGAGAAATATTTAGGTTGCATATTTATTTAATTTAAAATAAAAATAGCTCCTCGTGTACCCCTATCCAGAGAGGATATAGCAGAGACGGCCAAAATACGGTGGAAGACCCGAATGAGGCTGAAAAGAGGAGAGAGAGAGAGAGAGAGAGAGAGGATGCGTCAACTCTTATCTGTCACCAACATTGAATTTGGAGGATCAGCAAGCAGTCACAGTCAGATGACAAAGTATCAAGATCTAATAGTGTTGTAAAAATGATAGATTTCCCATCAGTATAATTTGACTAATTGTTGCTGTTTGCGGTTAGTCCTGAATGCGTTTAAGTGCCATGTTGGTAGGTTGGCAGTTTGATGGGTAGGTTAATAGGCAGCTTGCTTGGTAGGCAGGTAGGTAGGCGGTAAATATGTAGGTAATTAGGTACGCACTAAAATACGTATGTACACAAGTTTAGCTGGTAGATGAAGTTGTCGATAAGCGGGTCGGTAGGTAAAGCAGTGTACTGTTAACACATGACCATCATTAAAGCGAATATTCTATGACGGCACAAAGCATTCTACAACGAAAAACAGTTACTGATGTGAAATTTTGAGAGGATCCTAAATCATACTTCTATGCATGAATTTGTTTAAGTATTTCGAGACTCATAATATTACGTGCCAAGGTAGCGAAATGTGTATTACTGTTCAGAATAGAAACTGTTGGCAACTCGCAATTGATTGGGATAGACTGGTTCAGCTCTACAATTTCGTAATTTGCATTTGAATTTTCAGGAAAAATAATTTCCCAGATTCTCCTGATTGAAAGCACTGGCCATATAAAAAAGACTTGGTATATCTTAGCTGTTAAAAGAACTTTTAATTCCCTTTTTTCGCGTATGATTGATGTGTGTAATTTGAATTGGACGTTGTATAACTTGGCCTTACTTTAGATCTGTACATTAAAATGATTACTAGCCCAACTTTTTACATATTAGGCTTCAATATGAAACTGAACGTAAAAATAAAATATAAAAACAACCAACAAACGAAGAAGCCGCTTACTTTTTCGATTGTATGTTTTATAATTAATTTATTTCACTTTCAGAAGCATTTATTGACTACTCTGGCAGAATTCATTAATTCTATTTTAATAACTGATAAAGTTAGCTGCTACTTTGGACCTGTTCACAATCATTTCTCGAGCCCATTGGTGAAGCTATACTACGTGATTTCCACATCCAAAGAAATTTCATTCACAGTATATGGAAATACCATTGAGGTATGCCAAATTTCTCGCTTTTGTGCCTACTGCAAAGTCGGGTAGCCTTGTGGTTAAAGCGACGGCCTCGGATGCTGGAGGTCGCGGGTTGGAACCCCGACCGAGTCAGATCAAAGACTTATAAAACAATGGTACTTGCAGATGCCTCGCTTGGCGCTCAGCATAAAGAGGTTAGTGTTATGACTGGTCGACAGTATAAATGCGTACATTCGGTTCACTATAACTGTAGAGTAGAGCCATTAGGGTAGAATCAAATTTTGTTGTCCTTCAGGGACAGACAATACAATAAAAATAAATTTAAATATCTGCATATACATACACATATGCATACATCCATATGCCCACCCATCCATCGATGCATTTGTAGAGTTGAGAGACAGGGTTCGTTTATTCACTCAGGAAAACGCTATTTTGGTGGAGACATTCCGTAGAAGCAGGAGCAGGGATGGCTGTTTGTTATCTGTGAATGATAATTTATGGAACTGGTTAATTTGTTGATGGCAGGTGGTATAGCATTCCTGTACAAGTATAAAGTCCATCTGACATCCAAAATGTCTTAGCACAGTAGTGAACATGTTTGGTGTATTATGTTTATAAATCAACTATCTCTCTTAAAAGAGTCTGTGATTTTGTCGGTCCCGTGAATCATGGTAAAGGCCCCTTTCCCTATATTTGTCCTTAAGTATGTTTTAAAAAGTAGTGTTTGCCAAATATCGCCTCATTTCTTGTTTTATACAGGGCGAGTTTCTTACGACTGTGTGTATGATTAGAATTACGTTGTCTTATTCATTTTGTCATTGCTTCTTTCCTAAAAGTTATTTCTAAAACATCCACGTATCGTTACCAAGTTGTATTTTTATACATGATTTTTTGTGAAACAAAGTTAAATTTGTTTCACTCTTAATTGTATCTGTACATATGCCGGAATTTGATAAATTTTAATCCATATGTGTCAGCAATTGAATTTTCATGGTCTTGTTGATGCACTTTTTAACTGATTTTACGATACTACCTGTAATGTAACCATTATCCATCCTGAGTGACGTGTGTTGAATATATATATATATATATATATATATATATATATATATATATATATATATATATATATATATATATATATATATATATATATACATGCATACCTCCATATTAAGACATACACACATGAATTAAAACATATATTTAAAAATAAATAGATATATGAGTTCAATCAAGTGCATGTATGCCTTCAATCAAGTACGTGCAACACAGAAAGACCTACATATAGACCGATGTTTGCATGTATAAACACACACACACACACACACACCAATACATATATGCATGCATTACGAGGAACAAGTCAATTTTTCTTCTTAGAGTCACTTTAATATTTCATATATACTTGTTTTAAGAGTTGCGTCTTGTTAAATATGTATTAGTTTTGGACAATTTTGCATTACAAATTAATCCATTCTATATATATTTGAAATATTTGTCATTTTTCTCCTGATTTCCCACATATATACCATTAACGTACTATTGTCACTACGAATTATTCACTTACAATAGTAATAATTATAGCGGTGATCTTAAAATGTATTTTCAAAATATTAGGGGCAAAATGTTCGTCTTTACTATCTTAAAGGTAAGATAAATCATTTAGCAATGGATTCTGCGTGTACTTGAAATCTTTCAATCATTACGAGCGTCAGGAAAATGGCCAGTACAATGACATGTTAGTTTTATTAATTTATATTGACCTATTTATATTGTCGCATTCAATTCTATGTTACATTTTATAAATGTATTAGTTGACACATCACTTTTCTTTTGATTTGTAGTTGGATTATTTTTGGTTTCTTCAAGATAACGGATCATTGTGATGTTGATGAACCTATTGTAGTCTCCGTTAAAGAGGAACAAATGTCAGTCAGTCGACTATGAGATTATTTTTTATTTATTTGCATAACAACGTTTATTTTTAGCATAAAACACGTAATTTACAAATCTGAATAGGTTACAGTGAGTTCATTGCTATAACGAATAATTTATTAAGCAGCTGTGCACCAAAAGGATACAGCTTTTATGTCCTGGGGCAAGCCAAAGACGAAAACGTTATTTACACGTGGAAAATAAATGAGAAGATCGTGGACTACTATGCACTTCTTCTTTACTTTTTCATCGTCGCATGTCAGAGGTAAACCTTTTTAATCGTGTGATTCATAATTACAAAATATAAAAAATATCACCATGAAACTTAGTCAAACCTATGGAATTCACTAATTTATGTCAGCATCATATACGGGCAACCTTCACTAATTTTTGTATTCTGAAGATCATAATGGACATAAAATCTTCACGAATTTGTATTCGAATGAGTATAACATACAAACTTCACCAATCTGTATTCGAATGAGTATAACACACTGGAAAACTTGACGAATTTATATTCGAATGAGTATGACAGACATGGAAACTTCACGAATTTCCTTTGGAATGAGTATAACATACAGGCAAACTTCACGAATTTGTATTAGAATGAGTATAACATACAGGCAAACTTCACGAATTTGTGTTGGAATGCGTATACCATACAGGCAAACTTCACGAATTTGTATTGGAATGAGTATAACATACAGATAAATTGACGAATTTGTATTCGAATGAGTATAACATACAGGCAAAGTTGACCAATTTTTATTGAATGACTATAACATACAGGGAAACCTGAGGAATTTGTATTGGAATGAGTATAAAAACCAAGCAAATTTCACGATTTTGTATTCGAATGAGTATAACATACAGGGAAACTTTACGATTTTCTATTGGAATGAGTATAACATATACGAAAACTTCACGAATTTGTATTGGAATGAGTGTAACATACAGGCAAACTTCACGAATTTGTATTCGAATGAGTATAACATACAGGCAAACTTCACCAATTTGTACTGGAATGAGTATATCATATAGGCAAACTTCACGAATTTGTATTCGAATTAGTATAACATACAGTCGAATGAACATAACATACAGGGAAACGTGACGAATTTGTATTGGAATGAGTATAACATGCAGGGAAACTTGAGGAATTTGCATTCGAATGAGTATAACAGATAAGGAAACTTGACGAATTTGTATCCGAATAAGTATAACATACAGGCAAAGTTCACCAATTTTTATTGGAATGATTATAACATTCAGGCAAACTTCACTAATTTTTGTATTCGAATGAGTATAACATTCAGGGAAATTTGACGAATTTATATTGAAATGAGTATAACATCCAAGCAAGCTTCACGACTTTGTATTGGGATGAGTATAACATACAGGGAAACTTGACGAATTTGTATTCGAATGAGTATAACATACAGGCAAAGTTCGCAAATTTGTATTGGAATGAGTATAACATACAGGGATACTTCACGAATTTCTATTCGAATGAATATAACATAAAGGGAAACATGACGAATTTGTATTGGAATGAGTATAGCATACAGGGAATCTTGACGAAGTTGTATTGGAATGAGTATAAAATACATGAAAACGTGACGAATTTGTCTTGGAATGAGTATAACATACAGGTAAACGTGACGAATTTGTATTAGAATGAGTATAACATACAGGGAAACTTGACGAATTTGTATTTGAATTAGTACAACATACAAGCAAACTTCACGAATATGTAGTCGAATGAGTAATAAATGAGAGCCAAATTTACGAAACGATATTCAAAATGAGTATGATATACAGTAAAATATCTCAGACTTGTATTCTTCTGCACAGATTAATTTTCTACCTACTTCCAGGTTCAAATGTATATTTCCGATTGCTCTTGATTTTCAATTGCCAACATCACCATAAAAAGCAAAATCAACAATAACAATTACTACTATTACTTCTAGTACTACTACTACTATCATTAATACTGGTGCCATACAGTATCTTTATTTATCTAATCTCACTACTATTCACATCACTGCAGCCAATACTAATAGCACAATCAAATTTACTACAACACTTATTCTTCTTGTTTAAACATTTACTTTACTGGAATTTTTTTCTAACATTTATAAACTGACAGATTTATTTCTGGTACTTCTCTAAATATTGACATTACCGGGTAATACGTCTTCCAAAATGCATAAACTTATATCTTTCTTGTGATATCGTGGAGACGTCATTAATTACTCTTATTTAAAAATCCCATCTATTTTCATGCGAATGGTTTTAAATATTATTTGTTATGCCCATGTTAATTTAGTAACATTAAGAATTGGTATCTTGTATGTCATGCACATATTTATTTCACACTTTTTTATATTTTTCTAATATTTATTTATAATGCAGCATTGTTTGGTATCACTTCTTAGAGATATAATGAAACTTATTTCACTCTTTTAGATACATGAATAATGAATGAGCCCTACAAGATTGTAAGCTACTGTACGCGATTTTATATAGAGAATTAACTCTTGAAGGAAACAGTGAGAGTACATTGTTTATTCCCCTTTTCATCTCGATATAAAAAACGCTAGACTGTTTAGGCCTGCGGCAGCTGACGAAAAGGTCCATAAATCACATAGTTATCGATACCTATAGTAGAACAAAGACTAGCAGGTAACAAAGAGTCTATTACGATCAACTACATTAATAACGATAAGCTGACTTTGGAAAAGTTTATAATCACGTGACATTTATCGTACATCGATGTGTTATTTGTCCTTTTACGAGACAATGAAATTTACTAGTCCTTCAATACTTTTTAAGTGTAAACATTTGATCATATTGGAAATCTACACCTGATAAAAAAATATATAATTCTACTGGACTAGGCATGCGCAAAATTTTGAATTTCTTTTATCCTAATACATGGAACGTAGTGACAATTAATTTGAGTTCATCGTACGCAAGTTTCCGATATAACTGATATTCCCTTTTATGATAGAAATAGTAGGGGTACAGAATATGAGCTATGGAAATAGTCACACTCGCACAAGATTGTCTTCATTGGTGTCAGTAATGTCTTTTGAACACTGCACATCATTCACAATTGTCTGTACACGGAAGACCAGTAGACAAGCACTAACAATACTGGTTTGAGTTATACTGCGTCTATACATAATAAATGCGTCAGGTTTCGAACTTCATCTGACGTAAGCCTCCTTTCAAATGAAACTGGCATCATCTGTCTATTCTCATGCCTCTGACATGGAAAGTCAGCTGGACTTGGGAGATTAGCATATGCAATTCTAGATAGGTAGTATAGTATGAAATCAGAGGGATCTTGCTGTTTGTGTTGTTTCAAAATGTGCTGCTGTTTAGTACTTCACGTTGTCCTGAGACAATGTGTTGCAGATTCACTATCATCAGTCCCACTAATACGCTCAGCAAATTTTGCCTAATTTTAACTATCATTGAGAAATAAAATAAAATAAAAAAAAGTAAAATATTTTTGAGACTCACGCTATGCATCTGACAGCAAACATGTTTTGCCTCAGAAGAGCTTAAATTCTCTTTAATACATTTTAGCAGGATTATCAAATGTCCTGGACAATTTGCTGTTTAAAGTGTTATGTATATTTATTTTGAATTATTGTTTTTTTGGCTTTTCCTAATAATTACATGCCATGTAAATCTGCATTTTGCACTTGACCTTGTCCAAAATCAACTTAATGGTGTATCTGACAGTAACATTTATTTTGTAAGCAACATGATACATAGCTAATATTTCTCGATCATTGTAGATTAAATATTCATTATTAGAAGTAAACATGTTTACTTCAGTCTGAGTTAAATATACACACTTGATTCTGATCTTAAAAACGTCTAGAACAAAAATTATTTTGAGCATTTTCAGGAATTGCGACATAGGTCAAGTAGAGGGGTATATAATCTTGTTTACTTGAAAAATTATTCACTCTTGAAGTACAATCTACGCGAATCAGTCTTATTGTTGTGTTAAATATTTGATTTTGTTGTACTTATTAATTTAAAGTATTAGTCACCGGAATTACAAAGTGCTCAATAATATTTTTGAATTCAAGCAGTAATTTAGAATTTTAGTGAATTCAGACAAGGACATTTTGTACTATTTTATTGTGATACATCAAACGACTGTTAGCAAATCACCACAATTCATGCCATACACTTTTTATTGAATGTTGTCTACATGCGTCAATCTTTACTTAAGATTTAACTCACTGAGCTCGTTCGATGATAGATCTCGTTGCAAACATAAGATGCATGCCTTCGTTTCACTTGTTCTGAATCCAGATGCCTTGGCATATGACGTTCTGTTGGCGGTTCTGTTGATCAAACGATAAGTGATTTGGACTGTCAGCACCACTTTGTGGGTCTACCCATTTTTTTCTGAATTACTCTCAAAATCACTAGCTGTAAGGATACAATTTTCTGTCGTTCTATGAAGAGTACTTTACCTTGGGCCTAAGAACTATTAATTAGATTTATGGGGACAAGTGCTTGTTAAATCGCTATACTGCAATGATTTCTAATGTCTCTGTCGGGAGAGGAAGTGATTCTTAAATAAGCCTTGGTTTTTTAAACCGTTAAACGACTAGAAAAGGGAAGGTGAACTTCGATTTTATATCGGAACCGTCAGAGTTAAGTTGTTCCAGATCCAGGTTTGGAAATCTATAAGTTAAGCTGAGCGCAATTTTGGCGCCTAGTTATAAAAGGCGGTATAAAGATTTAGTCCTGATTGGTTACGCTAAATAAGGGGCATGTTTCCCACACGAAATTTCTTGGTCCATCGAAAATCTAGTCAGTCTACATTTTTCCAGCAAGAGTGAAAATATAAGGGACTCCGAGATTGAATCTGGAAGAAATTCTCTCGTAAAACATTTGTCAAAGGGACCGGATGTCGGGAAAGTCAACATGCACAATTCTGGCGGTCGAAGCGAACAAAGCTTGAAAGCACAAGGTATTTGCGTCAATCTCATGTAATTCGTTGATACCAAAATAATGATTTGCTTGAATTTAATTGCCTATATTTGCACGAATATATTTGTTTAAATCCGTAGATCAATTTTCTTGATATGAGTATAAGTGTGTTGAGTTCATCTATACACTGATCTTCTTTATAAAAGTTTGACGAATTGTTTGAATTCGTCGTCTTGATTGTTATAGGAATCTAAGAATTTTATGCATTACTTTAGTTGATATGAGTTACGAGAATTCGTTTGAATTCACCTATCTTAGATGATTTCATTTATTGCTAAAGACTCGAATATGTGTATTCGCTGAAAATAACGTAGTTAAATCATTTGATGCATTTCATTCATTCTTTTGTGTAATTGAGACGAGAATCGAACTGTTATGTCTCATGTGATGTTAATGGGAGTCAGGATGGAATAGCCGTCAGGAAGTACATTTATCATATGAAACTAGGTTTGTTTATGGAAAAGGGAAAAGCGAAAGGACCTAGAAGAACAACCACAGTTAAGTTGGAGTGGACTGGAATAAGCAGGTTATGAAGTTGTACAAGGCAATGACTTCGACTGTTCACTGGTTTATATGATGAACCAATTCTATTATTTAAAACAGATCGGATATTTATATAAATATATTTGTGTTTGAAATTCGGTGAAAAATTTATTTAAAAAGAAGTTTATCTTCCTCAGGTAATGTATTATCACAGTTGTTTATATAATTGATTAAATTGTTGTTTGTTTCATCTATGGGTGCTCGTGTCATTCTGTTCTATATATCTGCTCAGATCTCTATTATTCCATTTATACATTTCACACTTTATTTTAATATTTACTCTATCCGGGCAATAACACCGAGAGCGATCATCTCTTAGATAACGAGAACTGAATTAAGCGGACACCTTGCAAGAAGGTACAATCCGTCTATCAAAACCATCCACACACCGCTACACTAGCCGAAAGGAAAGCGTATCGATGTTGTCATCATGTGGTCATGTTAAAATTCAGTAGAAATAGATTGACGGATGCGGGAGGTCGTGGGTTCGATCCCCGACCGAGTCATACCAAAGACTTCAAAAATGGTACTTACGGCTGCCTCGCTTGGCGCTCAGCAATAAGAGGTTAGTGTTAGGACTGGTCGGCCTGGTGTCAGGATAATGTGATTGGGTGGGACATCATGCTACATGTAGCTATAAAACGCCACACTGCAGACATCGTAGCGATATGATTGAAAAATTGTTAAAGTTACGTTAAAAATACAAATCCAATCACACACACACATACACACACACACACACACACACACACACACACACACACATAGATTGATGTAAACTTGTAAAAAATAATGTTTTACTATTTATACATGCTTAAAATGAATATTGACTCCAAAAACTGTATGCTACTTTAAATAAAATATAAAAATAGTTTTAAGAAATATTAAATAAAGGTATAAAGTGGGTTAAACAAATAAAAGTGATTGGCAAACCATATATATATATATATATATATATATATATATATATATATATATATATATATATATATATATATATATATATATATATATATATATATATATATATATATATATATATATATATATATATATAAACACCCAAACGTTTAAAAAAAAACAAGTACCCATTTGTATTTGTCTTTTGCTTTACAAATTAACCAAATAAAAGCAATCAGCGCTAAATTCAGATTCCATAACTAGACTGTTGCTCGTCTTGAGTTTTAATAAAACTGAGATGAAAGACTTTTAATACTGTTCTGTATAATTAACTTAAATTCTGAGTTTTATTTTTGCCTACCTGCCGTTTTGTCAGAATTTTAAGTAGTAAACAAGATGTTTATTAGAATATGAGTTCAATAGTTAGTGGAATTTTGCATAGGAAATATAACGTGTCGTTGGTCAAGTGGGCGTATGTACATATAGAGGTTTGGTAAACAATTATTAATTTCTGTTTCATATCAGTGTTTAGGAATCTATTATCAGATTTTGCAGTTGTGATTAAATATAATTTGACGGGAATTGTTAGTTCAGATATTTGTTGGAATTATAAAATGACAGTTGACTGTTTGCAAATTTGCAATAATTCAGAATTCATTACAAGACATTTTGGACTGTATGATTGTGGTACACCAGGACATTCAAGACTATTGGGACATCAGCACATTTATTAATGCTTGGTTCATGCAAGAAAAAGGTCCAGTGGCTTGTATATTTTTTTTATCAAATTTTTAACGTGAACAAAACAATTCTTCAACAACATGCTTGCAAGATGCATGAACAACAACACTCATTTTTTGAGTGGACTGGGTCCTAATTAATGTTTAAGCTGCTATGTTATTATCATAACCTACAATTATGAAATAAATAAAGTACATCTGGTTGAAATGAAGTGGGAATTTTTATGTTAGCATGAATAAGAGAACTATTAATAACTTGAGAGTAAAAAAATATTGAATAATGGAAGATAACTCTAATTTCTGTACGACATATGTCTGTCATTTACCATTTCAGGAGGTTACTCTGCAAATGGACCAGGTTTTGCAAGCAAAAGAACATGTGATCAGCTACATGCACCGACTGAAATAAAGTTAATCTGCAGCAATTTAATAAAGATGTGAACAATTAAAATACTGAAGAGATGTTATCCATTTTATGAACATTTTTAATTATCATAGTAGGCCAGTCCATTCTGTCTAAAGAATAAAAATGTATAGAAAGTTTTAAATGAAGGATTTATAGGATGACCTTGATGCCCACATATATTTGACACAGAGGGGTCATTTAAGCACAATTACCTGGTACATTGCATATATTAATGTGAACTAGTATTGATAATACTTTATGATGTTGTCGTTTCCGATAACAATGATAATTGATTGCTCATAGATGCTCTGTGATTCCGCGACTATCTATGTTACTGCCCTGGAGAGAAAGGTATTTAACACAATTGTTTTACATATCTGCAGTATTATACATATCTTTATTGTGCGGTTAACTTTTGTCCAGGATTGCATATTGTACTTAATGATAATGGTCATTTGTAAACATAAGAGCTTTTTGAGTTCGGAATATTTTTGTAAAACAAATTTGCTTTCAATTCGATAGAAAAGTTCAGTTAGAAATGACCCTGTCACGTGCCTCCTACGGTATTACTTTTAATACCGGAGAAGGTGGACACTTAAAATATAAATAGCTCTGAGGCCACAGTCAGCAATGCCGACGGTCTAGGTGTATACATAATTCAAGGTGAAATGCATAACAATTTAACAAAATATGTCAAAGATATTCAATAATTTCATCGACAAATTTCTCAATCGCAATTTCTTTCGAACAAATACAATGACCTATTCACAGTTGCCAATTACTATTTCTACATATGAAATGAAAGGTCTTATTTGAGAGTGTTTCCTTTCAGTATTGTTTCTGTTACTCATCTGTCAATCCCTATCCGCCTCTTGTTTCACTTTGGTACTTCCGGTACCCTTGACTACGTGCTCTCCTTACACTTCCGGATCCGTCCTTCCGACACTTGCTTCTTCCGGCAATGCACCTCCAGCAAATTGCTGACATCACAATAGATGCCTACCACTTGCTCTCCACGTTTCTTCCCTCTCTCCGATTCTCAGATGTCGACTCTCACACCCACCCAGAAAGCTCCCTCATGAAGCCTTTGTTCGCAAATCCAAACCTAGAATTTCACTAGAATTCCTTTGCGTCTTTGAACGAGCGCACAACTCGGAGTACAGTTTAATGCCTCTCAACTTCTCTATGATCTACCCCTGGCGAGGGTCATACATGTACTGATCGAAAAATGGATTTAGTCCGAACATAAGCGGTTGCTTATTGGAACTCCGCCCTAGATTTGAATCTCTGTTTTGATTGTATACGGTCTGGTCTCTTTGAAAACTGCCCTGGGGTAATTTAGAACTTACTTGTTACTCAAGGGTTTCCGGTCTCCCAAAGCCCGAGATTGCTCCAAGTCGGACATGACGTCACTGACTGATTGCAAAACAAACATGGGAGTCTCTACCTTGTCGGCCTGGTGTTATAATTCCCTTTGAACTTACCGCGGACGGGCCGTTGCGTAATGGTTAAGCAACAGACATGCAGTTTCTTTGTGTTCAGAATCGGGTCTATAGTCGTAATTTTACATAATACGCGTTGACATTATCCAAGGCCCTCTTAACTACGAATTACTATAAGAAGATAGGTATATACATGAAGCATGAAGCATCGGCAAATTTTCTCCGCAACATGACACTCTAACATTCCAGATCAAGTTTCATAAAATCAACAAATAATTATTTCCCTTCCTAACAATGTGAAAAAAAACTACACTTACAGCATTGTAAATTAAATCCAAAAAGGTCCTAAATAGCAAATACTCTTGAAAATTTTGATGTATCACAATGATATAATCCAGAATATATTTTAATGAATCCTCAATAATACCAAAGTAGCGTTTAGTCCATTGATCGATCAATCGAGAGAAATACAATGAAGAAAGAAGAAAAGGAGATACTACAGATGCACAAAAAAGTAGAAAAATAGAAGGAAATGCAAATGCAGAGAGAAGGATGGGAAACGCAGTATATATTTAAATAATTATAACTGGTAGGCCGAGGACACCCCATATATATACAAGTTCAAGTTTTGATATAGCCAGAACATTTTGGTTATTGTCAGTAGATAAATACTTCCCCCACTTTGCGAACATTGCTTAAAAATCTGAACTGGCCAAGAGAGCTTTGGAATTGATTATTACAAAATGATCTTACTGGCAAAGATCGTTAAGTGTACACTTCACAAGTCGGTACAACACAGTGCTGATTATGATGTGATTAAGGAATATATCTTGAAGTGGGGTTATGCGTTGATACCTTAGGCATATCGATAACTGTTTGGGGACTGTAGAAAAGAAACCAGATAAAACACAAGTCGAATTTGCAAGGAAAAAGGAACTATTTGATTCCTACAGGTTAAATAATAAGCAACAAAATGAAAACAGCTGTCCCAAACGCTCGTATCTCAAAGAGGTCAAAGTCACGGTCTTGTATTGAAAGCAATACATCGTTTTGATCAAGCAAACTCAAAACGGATTATATTAGGGAGAATTATGAACCATTTACGTCGAACGATTCTATATCACCTACTAGTGATTCTACCAAACCTATCTCTATTAAAATATTAACGGGTACTGGAGTTTCACAGTCTTTTATATTTTGTTACTTTGCCTTTGTCCAAGAAGTCTTTTTCAAGGGAAGGTGTTCTCATTCAGGTAGTATGGTGCGGTTTTGTTAATGTTCCTCTCAATAATATCAATCTGAGATCCGACTTAGACTTGTGGCTGTCGGAACAGTGACTCACTTTGCTGAAGGTATTTAATGACTACTTTGTAAGGACCTAACACGAAAGGTTTCATGGTTAATCTACTTGTAACTGACAAACCTCAATTAGATCAAAACGTTGATCCAGTTGAATGTGCAATCGCTGATTTATATTCCTTTCTTTAAGTTACCAGAGCAATGGAGGAAAAAAAAGAGCTCTTGAGAATGATGTTGATTTGAAAATTCTTTCTTTAGCCGACACATTTATTGGTTAGGCTTTTGATAAGGTAACTATTAATCATGTTAATGATCAGTCAGTTGATGTTGATCACAGAGATGCTTTTCTGACTACGAGTTTTCTCTATTCTAATCAAGGTGACATAAGACAATCATGATATGTAGAACAGGAACAAACACCCCGAGATCTCCTTTTTGATTCAGAGGGCTATTAGTGAAACTGAAGCCAGACTAGTCACCGTTTCTAAGTTTGGGAAACTGGAGACCAAGCAAAGCACCCACTTGTGACGAGTTGTTAGTGAGCTGTTAAATCGTTCCAATGTCAAATCGGTAAGAAATTCTTAGTCTTACCCATGAAAAACCCTTGGCTGGTCATCTTGGAATCTAAGACTTATCGCAAGCTTTTAATCAGTTATATTGTCCGAAAATTAATAGTACTGTTTTTAAATATTGTAGATCTTGTCACACTTGTCAAATGGTAGGGAAACCAAATCAGAAGTTACCTATTACTGCATGTGACGAACCATAATTCTTCTTGTTCTTGTTGTTCTTCTTGTTCTTGTTCTCGTTCTTCTTCTTATTATTATTTAATTTGGAGTGAATTTTGTCTAGGCTATTTTTATTCTTTGTTCTGGTCTATTGTGTTAGTTTTTTCCTTGCTAGTGGCTACAGCGCCCGCCTCGAATGTGGGAAGTCACGGGTTCGAACCCCGGTCCAGCCATACTAAAGACTTATAAAATGGTACTAACAGCTGCCTCGCTTAGCGCTCCGCATTAAGAGGTTGGTGTTATGACTGGTCGGTCTGGTGTCAGGATAAGACTGGGTAGGACATGATGCTACATGTCTGCGGCATGATGCCACAGTGCTATACATCACTATAAACTACCACACTGCAGACATTGTAGCGATAAGACTGAACTAAATTGTTAAAGCTACGTTAAAAATCCCCAAAGCACACACCCTTGTTTGCTTAAGCTAAGGCTCGTACTCCCTCCATAAGAGGTGGTTAATCAGTTCCCTCGCTCTTGTTTGCTTGAACGTTGGCTGGAACTCCCCTCTCGCTTGACATTTATCTAGCGATCTGGTTTCCTTGCCCTTACATTTCGCAGGGGAATTCTTCACATTACATGGCACATCCCACATCACCATTAAACCCCAGTTGCTCGTATATGTACCCAACAGGCTGAATCAAGTGAGCCACAACTAAGACGCTAGATGGTGCTACAAAGCCAGCTAACAGTTAAAATCACAATATAAATCATTACAGTATGTTAATGCCGGTTTATGTACAATTTGTCTATGTAATGTGTGTTGTTCTATATACTGATTGTACTAAGTTAAACATATGTACTAAAATTGAAAATGGGGTCAGTACAATTTATAATTTTGTTCGATACAATATCACACATTAGTATATTATTGTGAGCAGTGCTTGCTCAGTCATTTAACAGCGTCATCATTAGCACTGTGCAGAGCCTGCAGTCCACTGTGGAACTTCATTAGTGGACAGTTGTTCACAACGTGTCACATGGAGCTCTACATCAACAGGAAGAGTCAGTGGCCTTGCCCCATCGGATAAGGTTGACTGCACAACGACCCTGTCCTGTCCGAAAGCGGTGCAGCGTGGTTCACAAATGACGTGGAGGGTTGAAGCCAGGAGAGCAGATAGATGGCTCAGCTACGAGAGAATGGTTTACAACTTCTGTTGAAAACCACTCTATACTCCATGCCGAAAGTGCTGTCATATCCTCTGGCAACGAACCTAACCAGATTGGGCGTCTCGAAGTCAAGCGGACTGCTGGGTGTGAGGTGATGTCCATGTACAGTGGAAGTTTCCCACTGGCATAGATCTTAGCCAACACTTTTAAGGTTGCTTCCTGGCGATGCAGACTTGGAGGAGGAACGTTGCTGAGTACTGGCAGCCATAGTAAAGGTGTAGGATGTAGTGTTCCAGAGATTATACGCACTGTTGTGTTGAGCTGGACATCAATTGGCTTGGGGTGGGATGATAGAGCCCAGACAGGAGCGCAATACCCAGCTGTTGGTGTCTGAGCTCTTGCGACCCTTGGAGAGCAGCCAGTTTGCGGAGTAGGTTGTTGTAACAAGATAACCGGTTTGGGTTCGGATTTATAAGAGAACACTTTTGATGGTTACAAAAATACAATGTTTACTGCTGAATGACTCAAATGAAAAAAGAAGTATGATTAATACGTGTGTGTATAAGATCCAAATATTGGACAAAATTAACACAATCCGCACGAACCTAACAATGTAACATAAATGTGAATACATATAGATGACCTTATACAGTACAAGGACAAAGGTTAATGATTCACAGTAATTTCACAGGACGAAGAGAGTGATGTGTTCTACTCAAATAGTAAAAATGATTCACGGTAATTTCATACGACGAAAAGAATGATGTGTTTTACTCAAATAGTAAAATTGATGTACTTTACTCACATAGTAAAATAAGGTATTTTATTCAAAGAGTAAAATTATGAAACAATGGGATATATATCATACAAAATATCTTTACAGTCCCAAAGCACTGGGTATAACAAACCACAAAATTAGCCCACAGCTAAAAGATTACATGTATGGAGTTAACACAAAACACTCCGTCACTAGCATACTTGGCTACCAGTCAAACTGGTAAATCAAGCAGACAGCATTACATGTAGTCACCGACCATTGTTCAATCACTGGGTCAATCAAGCAATCAGCGCCCACCAATCGGGCAGCAACGTCTTATCAGCTGCTACCCAAGCAGCAACATGTTGTTCAATCAGCTGCACGGCCTCCGCTGAACCAGCTCCGTCGCCAGCTCCATAGCTCCACAGTCACTATGGCCAGCACCACAGCCGTCACGGTCAACTTCTTTGGTCAGCTCTTGAGCTGGTACCCCCTCAACCCTAATCCCTATGGATCATCTCCACAGCTGCCAGGGTCAGTTCTGATCACCATGGATCAGGTCCACAGCTGCCGCGGTCAGCTCTGATCTCTATGGTCAGCTCTGATCAACAGAAATGAAATCTAACACCGTGTACTAAAAATGACACGGGCATATATGATAATAATGACGTTATATATGGTAAGCCAGTGCTGTCCAATCTTTTTGACACCATGGGCCACTAAAAAATGTTTTTCTTGAAGCCGAGGGTCTCAACAGAAAACTGAAAATCAACAACTATATAGCTGCTCAAGCTCTTGCGGGCTATTTAAATCAACCCGAGGTTCGCATGCGGCCCGCGGGCCGCAGGCTGGACAGCACTGTGGTAAGCTATACAAATTACGTTATCGGCACAACATTACAAAGCAATATACAGGTTCAGAAGTGAACCTACCTGTGTCTGATAAGAATCCTATGGTACTTAACGCTTCTTAATAAAATGTAACTTGATTGCTAATATAGATCTCCTGTTAAGTCACATACAAGAATAGAAAATATTTGCATTATACTACGCAAGCCGAAGCTATATAGAAAATATACAAAAGTAAACCTGGTAATGCAATAGGTATAACCGATAATATACATAAGAAATTAATAAATAACTCACATACATCTACAGCTGAAGATGTGCAAGTACTTAAGTAGACTGCTCACTGACAAGACGTTCCGTAATGTAACGATTTCGTCCTACGGTGAGGCATTTATACACAGACAATGTAGCCCTACATCGTATGTGCGCTTGATGAATATCGGGTTTTCCCGCTTTTGTATTAGAGGTACTGAAAAAAGTACTTTCTCTTATGTTTCCACATTGAAAGCACCTGTATCTGTTACATTTAGATGACGAAAATTGTCTTTTTTATCTTCTGTCTGTTTAGGTCTAATTAGAAAATCTTGGAAATTCTTGGGTTTTCTATAAGCGAGAATTAGTTTAGTTTTCTAAAGTGATTTTACGCTGGTTTTATTTGATAAATTTAGGAGACTATAATATTTATTAATTATAAGACCTATATTAGGTAGTGAAGAATTATATTATATTGTGAAAGGAATTATATTTTTCTCTATCTTACATTCTGCTGTGTTTAAAGCCTCGTGTTGAGTAAGATTACGGGCTTCGTTTAGCGGAGAATAAATTGTACGTTTAGGATAATTTCAGTTTTGGAAAAATGTTTGTAATTTATGCAAGGAAGTTTTTAATTGACAATCATCTGAAATAATGCGTCCTGTACCTTTTGGCCTGGCTATATGGTATACCAATTTTACATGACATGGAATGACATGAAGAATATTTATCATATTGGTGGATATTAGTTTCCTTGATATGAATATTTGTAGAGATAGTGTTATCAATATTTTTTAAAATTACATTTACATCTAAAAGTGAAACATGTGTACTAGATACAGTATAAGCAATTTTAATCGTCGGGTGAAAATGATTTAGGCGATCAATACATTTTTTCAGTTCTTCAGTTGAATGGTTCCAGATTATAAATATGTAATCTAAAAATCTGAAGCAAACAGATGGTTTAAACTTTTCGTTTTGAAGAAAATCTTTTTCTAATTTACTGACGAAAAGGGGAGCGTATGAAGGGGCCAAGGACTACCCATCGCCGTACACATTATTTGGATGTGATTCGTATTATTAAATTGATATAATTATTTTCCAAGATAAGTTCTATTATTTTACAAATATCTTCAGTACATAGTGTGCTGTTATTAGGATTGTTATTAAGAAAATATTTACACGCTTCAATACCATCTGCATGCAGAATGGTGTTATATAGTGATGTTACCTCTAATGATACCAGGATTGATTTATCAGATAGCTGTGGAATAGACTTCAACTTTTGAATGAAATCAGTAATATCTTTAATGTATGAAGGAAGTGGTTTCATTAACGGTTGTAAAACACTGTCAATAAATTTGTATAGGTTTTCAGAATATGGATTACAACCTGATATAATGGGTCGTCCTGGATAATTTAAAGGTAAATTATGGTCAGGATTTGAATGAGTTTTGGGTAATATGTAGAATTGAGGTGTAGGTATGTTAAGAGGGAAAGTATCAAATTCCTCATATACGGAATTGTTATTTTTACCGATCTCATTAATGCATATTGAAATGTTTGATTTAATTTATGTTGACGGATCTTCCTTAATATGTTTGTAGTATTTTTCATCATTTAATTGACGTTCAACTTCATTAACATAATTCTTTTGATTCATAATAATAACAGTGTTTGATACGTCAGCCTTTTTAATCACTATACTGTCTTCTTTCATTAGATTATATAAAGACTTAATTTCGTCCTTAGAAATATCACTATGATATTGCTTTTGATGATTACCAGTTAATATCTCTTTTGTGATCGCGTCAATATACAATTTTCTAAATATGATCACGTCCACTAGGTGGTGTAAAAGGTGATTTAATTGTATTAAAATAACCCACTTTTTTAGAACGAAAAGAATTCGATTTACTCTGAATTATTGTATGCTTTATCATAAAAATATTCTTTTAATTTTGAGCGTCTAGAAAAATTAGAAATTTTTTCAGCTAATTTAATTTTATTGTGACATTTTTGTTTGGGACAAACATTTAGCCTTTTGCCTAACACTACAGTTTATAGTCATTATCAGTTAATCTTCTACGTGAGAGTTTTAACAGATTCTTTACCTCTCTTAATTTGTTTTCTTCTCTTTTGTTCTTGTTTCCACTCTCTTCTACTTTTGCATATGTCGAACCTTCTATTCTTTTGTCTTGTGATGTCGTCTCTACTAGCCTTTGTAAAATCTTTGCCAGGTTTGTCAGTGTCTTTCTCATGGTCACCGTTTCTGATTTCCCGTTTTACGGCTTCTACGTATGTCTTCTTTGTTGTGCCCTAGGGAGTCAATTTTTTGTGTGCTGTTGTTCATCATGTTTGATTCTTGTTTGAATTTATAAATTTCCTATTTATGTTGACTCTTTGGTTTACTTATGTCTTGGGAGGTGCTATATGTGTATTACTGTTCACTGCAGTAGTTTCTTTGGGTTTTAAATACCTTATTTCTTGCTGTTCATTACTCTATGGTTGTGATGATTTGCTGCTTTTCTGCTGCTGCTTTTTCAGCTGTTTATGGATTATATGGTATTCTCTGTTTTTTTCAACTTGTTGACTTTTTTCTTCTTTACTATTTCATAAATGGTTCAGTTTTTCATTCTATTTCAGAAGTATATTATTTTTTGTTGATTCTGTTTCTGATATATTTCTTGATCGAAAATGAAAATGCTTTGCCCATCTAGTTTCTTCTTCAATTCATCCCTAACATTTTCCATCTGTTTTCCTACCTTTAGTGCAAGTTTCTGTCGTTCTTCTGCTAATCGCTCGCATCTGTTTTAGCGAGACTTTATGTAAGAGACTGTCGATAGAATTTTGGAATTTTTCATTTCCACTTCCTATGCATAGTTTCAGTTTCAGTCGTAAACCTGATGGAACGATCCCCCCCTCAACACATGTGTTCAAGAAACTGTTGTGAAGGCTGCTTTTCATTTGTTTTTCAGATAGTTTTGGTGTTTGATATTACATAGACGTCATTACTCTCGGCGGATCATAGCTTGAGACCATTATGTTGTTAAAAATTTCATAATTGGGATTTTTTTAAAACAGCACAAACTTTGTGCAACTAGTTTCGCATTTATGGTTCTTCAGGCACGAAATGTTTTGAAAGAAAACGGATGACGTCTTCTATTTAAAAATAACAATTACGCCATTATGTAACGTCATAAATGATATGCATCGTCATAACAATTATATATATATATATATATATATATATATATATATATATATATATATATATATATATATATATATATATATATATATGTTACTGCATTTGTATGGGACCATACGAACGAGTTTTTTTCTTCAGATGGACCGCTCCGGTGGCCTAGTGGTTAGAGCGTCCGCCTCGGATGCGGGAAGTCGTGGGTTCGATCCCCGACTGAGTCATACCAAAGACTTACAAAACTGGTACTAACAGCTACCTCGCTTGGCGCTCAGCATTACAACATTAAGAGGTTAGTGTTAGGACTGGTCGGCCTGGTGTCAGAATAATGTGACTGGGTGGGACATCATGCAACATATCTGCGGCACGATGCCTCAGTGCTAGACATCACTATAGTCTGCCACATTGCAGACATCGTAGCAATATGACTGAAAAATTGTTAAAGCTACGTTACAAATCCAAATCACATCACACATCACATTTTCGGATGGAATACTGCACGACCTTGGGAGTGAAATATATCCATCCGACAAAACGAGTTCATACTTTCCCATACAAATGCAGTAACCTTTTTATTATATGCTCATTTTCTTATTCTACCTAATGCTTGATTATATTAACAAAATACACTACAAGAAACAAAGTAACTGAATGTATGCCGTATTCCAAACAAAATACACAAGCGTAAAATCACCTTAGAAAACTAAACTAATTCTCGCTTATAGAAGACCCAAGAATTTGCAAGAGTTTCTAATTAGAACTAAACAGAAAGAAAATAAAAAAGACACTTTTCGTCATCTAAATGTAACAGACATCGGTGCTTTCAATGTGTAAACATAAGAAAAAGTACTTTTTTCAGTAGCACTAATACAAAAGAGGTATTTTCTCTACGTGATAACACTGACTTCATATCAACAGATGTGACTTATTTGATAACTGTAAAACTATGTAGCATGTAATATGTTGGACAAACACTTCAAGAAATTTCTAAGAGAATGAATAATCATCGCTTTCATATAAAAAATTTTTTTTTATAGATATCTTCAGTTTTTCTCTAATATTTCAACACACTTCAACACCAATAATCACTCTCTACCTGATGTTTCTTTCATGCCAATATATATTGTGCACGGTGACATGAATAGACTCATAAAATAAACTTAATGGATTCGTAAGTTAGATAAGTTGTATCCTAACGGCCTAATGCCAATACACTATATAAAGTTGCATATTTGTTTTTTATATTGATATATTGTATATCCTTTATAACAATATAATTATATGTGTGCCTGTTTGTTTATATTTTATTCTATTATTTTAGTGATCTGTCCAGAGTCACACCAAGGAACGTGGGTGTCGGGTCATGTTTTATTTACTACCCATTGAGGATGCAAAGTTCACACATCATCATACACCTATAGTCTTCTAATTTTGTGGACGTCGTAAAATTAAATATAATAATTTTTGTTCAAAGCAATGTATGCTGATTTTTGTTCCCTGAATTCAGACTGTATAATTTAGTGTTCTGCAAATTACTAGCACTGAAAATATTCAATGATAGTCATCTGTTTTCGTCTATATCTGACCTTAGCATCTAGTCACACTAGGACTAATCAACTGAAGATGCTCAGAAACATCTGCAGCTCAAAATTCTTACCATTGCAGCTTTTCTTCGCGTACCATATCGACTTCAAGCAATAAAACGGCCACGGTTGTAGAAGAGCCTAACCTGGTTTCCTGCTACTCTATCTATCTTCACCTCACCCTCAACATCCCACTAATCCTCTTACACATCACTGCGAGTGAGAGGGATCTATACTTCGATCAATACTATCGCCTGGGTATAAATCAGTTAAACTCTTGAACTTCGTCAAACAACCAATAGTAGTTAGATTTATGTAAAGGTTTATGGGTGATTATAAATATATTTATAAACGCCTCCAGATGTTAATTTACAGATAAGCCGATTTTTTTATATATATCGGCATTTGAATTTTTGTCAGTCGTGATTTGGTTCGAATCGTGTTTGTATTGCGTTAGGTAGTTGTCATGAAAATGAGGGAGTCTTAAGTTGTTACACAAACATTATTTATTCACACACGTTTCGAGTACACATCAATAAGCTTCCATGATGGATCGCGGCGCCCCCCTGCCTCCGGAAGCAGTCCCTATCTAATGTTGCAGCTACAAAGGGGATCAGTTATTAGTTAGAACTACCAAGTAAACTACCATACCACCCATCTCCCCTCTTTTAAGATTATCCGAACATAAGAGTTTGCTTATGAGTAAATAAGAAAAAAAAAAGATTCAATTCCGCCAATATGAAAACATTAAATAAGTAAGTAATGAATTTACTGTCTTTCTATCTGAACTGTCCACTGAAAGAATTTAACGGAATTGATTTATATAATAGGTTACTGTAAACGTGCACATGATAGTCCTGATTCTAATACTATAGAAACCTAAAAGTCCAATTTTATTGCACTAATTCAGAAATCGAATACTACACAACCCGTTGGCACATTTATAAAAGTCACTTTCTTAGACAATATCACTGAATTTGGCCGGTTTTCGGACGACTCTACCACTTAACGTCCGCACTGGAGTGTTCGGACTGTTGGGCCTATTGGGTACAGCTGGCTTGCTGGGGGTTGGCTGCATTGGGTCACGCTGGGTGGTAGAATCATCCGATAGTGGCACGGGCTCCATGTTATTGAGAGAATTTGTGCTGGACTCCAAATGAGTCCTGACAGGACACTTTAGGGACTTTGTTGCAATATCTGTAGACGTATTTGTCTTGACTGGAAGTAGATTCTCATGGTTTTGCATCCGCTGTACATGGATTCGATTGCGCATGTATGTCGTTTGTGGAGTTTTTACCAAGTAGCTTCTTCGGCCTTTGTCGGCTTGAATAATTATGCGTGGTGTTGACCACTTGTTATCATTTCCATGCCATTTGATTCTGACGCTGTCTCCCTCAGTAATATCTGGCAAAGTATGTGTAGTGTGGCGCCGGTTGTAAAATAATTCATATTTTTGTTTTGTCTTAAGGTCTCTCTGCCTGATGATTTTGAGATTGGGCCACTTGTGGTTTAACTGCTTTTCAATAACGGGCAAGGTGGTCCTCATCTGGCGTCACATCATAAATTAGGCTGGGCTGGCAGCTGTAGCAGCCGTCGGTGTGGCTCTATAGGACATCAAGGCAAGGAATACATCATTCTGCTTAAGTATGGACTTCGCTATTTTGACACCACTTTCTGCTTCACCATTTGCTTGTGGTTAGTGAGGACTGGTAAATACTTGTTTGAAGTTGTATTTCTCAGCAAACTCCTTGAATTCTGAGGAAGTGAACTGGGTCCCATTGTCTGATACTACGATTTCCGGGATTCCCCATCGTGCAAATGTGCTCTTTAACTTTCCAATTCCATGCTGAGAGGTTGTTTTTGTTAGATGCATAATTTCCAAATAGCGTGAAAAGTAGTCAATAGCTACCAGGTATCTTTATTGTTTGGCTTCACAAATATCGATTGCAATTTTCTACCATGGTCTGTCTGGTAGAAAGGCTGCCTTCAGTGGTTCCCTCCTCTGTGCTGGCTTCCTAACCTGACAATATTCACATGTCTCTATTTTGTCTTGGATCTGTCTCGCGATTCCAGGCCACCATACACAACTTTGGGATCTCTCCCGGCATTTGACTAATCCCTGATGTTATCAAGAATTCCGTGAATGTTATCAAAAATCCCGGGCCTTAAGACTATATGTATGATAACTTTGTCCCTGAAGAGAAATAGTTCGTTCTAAATTGAGAGTTCACTGCATACAGCAAAATATACATGTACATCTAGGGGACAGCTAAAAAATATTTCGGCCATCCATTTCTGGTGAAAGTCATTGCAGTCTGCAGATGGTGGTCACTCTTGTAACCTTCCTTTATTTGTTTTAATTTCATATCGGAAATTGGCCTGCATGCCTCCACTGACTCTATACAAACTTATATTTCCTCTTCGTACGTGTCTTCCTGGCCCAGTAGAGGGCTCCGAGAAAGGGTGTCTGGAACTACCAAACGCTTCCCAGCTACATACACTGCCTTTGACTTGAAGCGTCTCAACCGCATCAACAGTCGTCGACACCTTAAAGGAGCTTTATCTAAATCATGTGTGTTGATCAGTGGCAGTAAAGGTTTGTGGTCCGTATGCAATCTGAACGAGTCCAGTCCAACAAGATATCGTGAACACTTTTCACAGGCCCACACACATGCAAGGCACTCCTTCTCTATCTGTGCATATTTAACCTCTGCAGGGGTGAGTGTTCTTGAACAAAAGGTAACTGGCTTGAGTTTCTCCATTTTTTTGGAATATTGCCCCACCAATTCCATAACTGCTGGCATCAGCGCTGACAACTGTTAACTTGACAGGGTCATAAAATGCTAAGACAGGTGTGGATATCAGCATCTCACTGACTCTCGTGAAGGCATAATCCTGCTCTGGGCCCCAATGCCACGCTGTGTCTGATTTCAGCAGGTCCATAATTTGTCGCATTAATGTAGACGAGTCTGGGAGAAATCTACCAAGGTAGTTGATCATGCCCATGGTGCGACGAAGTTCACTGATATTTAATGGTGCAGGTAGCTCTTTCACTGCGGAAACATTTGCTGGACTGGGGAGTATGCCATCTGAGCTAATCACGTGACCGAAGAATTCAAATTTGTTCTTCCTAAATTCACATTTTTCTTTGTTGAGCTTGAGACCACTCCTACTGGGCTTTTCCAATACCAAATTTTGGCGCCTGTCATGCTCCTCTAAGGTTCTGCCAAAATGAGTACATCATCCATAATGGCCTCTGCCCCTTCATAGCCAGTCAGCATATCGGTCATTTTTCTCTGAAAAATTTCTGGAACCGACGTAATATCAAATGGGACTCGTTTAAAGCAGAAGCGACCCAGCGGTGTAATAAAGGTTGTCAGTTTTGCACTTTCTGGATGTAAAGGTTTTTGATAATATCCGCTTTCTGCATCAAGTTTGGAGAAGACAGTGGAGCCTATCGGCTTTGGTGATATATCATTTAGAGTAGGGAGCACATATCTTTCCCGTTTGACAGCCTCGTTGAGCTTCTTCAAGTGAACACAAATTCTGACTTTGCCATTTTTCTTAGTGACTGATACCATAGGCGCACATCATTCTGTGGGCTCAGTTACTTCCTCAATGATGCCTTCCTGCTGCATATGGAGCAGTTCATCTTTCACCTTAGGCAACAATGGAATTGGTACACGCATGGGTGCAGCTATACTGTATGGCCTGGCATCATCCTTGAGAATGATCTTTACTGGCTCACACTTCAACAGGCCAAAGTGCCCAAAGGCTGTTTTGTTGATCTCTTCAACTCTTTTCACAAGACCGACTGCATATGCAATTGCACGTCCAAGGAGATTATTGGCACGAGGTCCCTTGATGACAAATACCCGAAACTGGTATGATACTTTCTTATATGTAGTATGTGCCATAAACTCGCCTTTTGAATCCAGAATCCCTCCAGGGTTACAGAACTTGGATTCCGATTGTTTCAGCTTTGGTTTTGTTGGAAGAGAGTTATATGCTGTTTCAGACATAACTGTTGCGTCCGCTCCAGTGTCTAATTAGAAGTGAACTGAGGCTTCACAACTGTTCAAAATCACACGCCATGCCTCATTATCATCATCGCACATAGTTACTGAGCCAAGGAAGAATGCTTCTTGGTATTCTGCATACTCTGTAGCTGGTGTTTCATTGAATGTGACCTTATTTACTCTTTCTGAGTGACAGGCAATGGCAAAGTTACAACTTCTGAACCATATTCTTTAGCGGGACATCTCTCACCTCTACCATGCTTCCTGGTGCATTTGTGACATGTTTGTTGTGCTGTTGTTTGACCGATCTGATTTAGTTTTTGCCATTGACGCTGACCATTTCGGTTTGTCGATCCTGGTTTAATTCTTGATGCCTTGTTCTGTTTAGAGATTTCATCCAAATCTTTGACCGTCCGACTTTGATCGCGTATCTGACTTTTTGCCAGTTCTGACTTTCTCGCTATTTGAATGGACTTTTCCGAAACCTCTTTATCCAGAATTCCATTTACAAGACGATCCCTTATTGATTCATCCTTTTGTGTACCAAAGTCACAATGATCGGCAATTTCATACAGCTTTCTTACAAATTTCTCCACAGACTCTCCTGGTTTTTTACCAAGTTGGTGAAAACACGCTCTTTCATGGATTACATTGCTCTTGGGGACGAATTAATCGTCAAATTTCTGCAAAACTGGGGCGTACTTGTCGGCATCTTCGTCGTTAGCAAATTCAAACGATTTCAATATTTGTCCTGCTTCTTTCCCCATTGCATATATTAGTGGACTTACTTGAACTGCCTCGTCTTCCTTATTTAGTTTGGTGGCGATCCTAAAGCGCGCGAAACGCATTTTCCAATCCGGCCACTCCACAAAAGTTTATGTATCCTTTGGAGTCACATCTGACAGCATGTCATGAAAATGAGGGAGCCTCAAGTTGTTACGCAAACAGTATTTATTCACACACGTTCTGAGTACACATCAATAAGCTTCCATGATGGATCGCGGCGCATCCCCCACCCCCGCCTCCGGGTGCAGTCCCTATCTAATGTTTCAGCTACAAAGGGGAGCAGTTATTAGTTCGAACTACAAAGTAAACTACGATACCACAGAGTAGTGATCTACGACATCAAACTTCACAACGTTACAGCGATTGTTGCTGAAGGATATGGTTTCTCGACTTGACTTTATTTGAGTGGTGTTATAATAATACAAATAAATATGACTCGTGTATGCTCTGTGAAAGGTTAATTAGATTCAGCAAAAATTCTCACATCTGTATACTGTTACAATTGTAGAACAATATGCGTTAGATTTTATTTTTGGTTTTTAACCAGCGAAATTCGGGAGCGCTGTTTTGTTGAAAAGTAAGTTTTACTATTTATTCAAACGCGTTTCCAAATAGTACACTCGCTCTCCAAATCTGTGTGACAATTTATGTGTCGTTAGCAAACTGTGAGAGTAACTTCTTAAAGCTAAATCACGTTAAAACGTACTTTCGCTCGACTATGAGTCAGTAAGAGCTAACTAATCTGGCAGTATTGTCACATGAAAGAGATATATCTCTTAAAGTTTACTTCAATGGCATCACTGAACGGTTCACATTGTTAAAATCTCGGAAAACGTATCGTCTTTATGTTGTTGTGTATACATATCTATATTTTTTAAACAAACAGTCCAAAATGTCGATTTTGTTAAAATTAATGGTTTCTGTCCATGCTTATCGGTAACACTGGTCAACAGTGAAATCATTACTGACTTGAAAAGGCCCTAATCTGTAGTATTTTGGTGTGCCGAACACGAATATAACCGTGAAAAATTTGTATTGGCTCTCGTTTTGAAGATATTCATATACCTCATTTTCTATCTTTCACTGTGTAAATTTCTCCAGTAGGACTGCAGCAACATCCGGAATAATGATGTAACATTGCATAATACCATCATGCTCACATCATCCACAGTTGATTGCATCATTTTCTGATGCAATGCAATACTAATGCCATGCGGCTGCTGAAGTAAGTTGACGTCAGCAATGTACTATACATGTGTAGGCCTATTATACTAATGCCAGGCGGCTGCTGAAGCTGACGTAAGCAGTGTACTATATAAAGCCCAATCAGATAGGTTCAGCATTTAAAATATTTTAGACGTTGTGCGAGACAGTTCAAGCTACTGTTACATAAAACTTATTATTTTATCCATTTACGTGCAATAAAGAACAGTAATGCCTCGAAAGTGTGTTAATACCGCGGACAATTTTTGCTATATTTGTGGGGAAGTGACATTTGCCAACCAGAAGAAAAGTATCAATTCTCAAGTGAAGAAGGCATATCATCTTTACTTCGGATGCAAGGTTGGTGACCAAGACAAGCCTTGGGCTCCGCATATATGCTGTGCTACATGTACAACACAGCTTTCACAGTGGTTGAATTGCAAAAGGTCATCAATGCCGTTTGCAGTCCCAATGGTGTGGAGAGAGCCAAGCAACCACCTAAATGACTGTTACTTCTGCTTGGTTCCTCCTCTTTCCGGCGGAATAACGAAGCGAAAGAAGTCGAGAATAGTCTACCCAAACATTCCGTCTGCATTGAGACCAGTTCCACATGGTGAGGGACTTCCTATTCCAGAACCTCCAGCAGAATATTCTCTTGATTCATCTGACGAAGACAAAGGTGAGTCGACCTGTTCTTCTCCTGGTCCATCAGCATGCAGTGATCCAGATTTTCACTGTGGTGCATCATCAACCCCACACAGAATAACACAGGAAGAACTAAATGACCTGATTCGTGATTTGGACTTATCAAAGAACAAGGCAGAATTGCTAGGATCAAGACTCCAACAATGGAATCTTCTAGAAGAAGATGTCACAATTACTGCATATCGAAAGCGCCACCAGCAATTGGAGCCTTTCTTCAGAAAGGAAAGTAATCTGATATTCTGTTCCGATATTGAGGGCCTCATGAATGCTTTAAAAATCACTCATGACCCACAAGAATGGAGACTATTTGTGGACTCTTCGAAACTGAGTCTCAAGGCTGTGCTTTTGCACAATGGAAACATTCTTCCATCTATTCCAGTAGCATATGCTGTCCACATGAAAGAGACATACGATAACTTAAGGCAGCTACTGAATTCCATTGAGTATAACAAGTACAGCTGGCACCTCTCTGGTGATTTGAAGGTAGTTGCCCTTTTAATGGGACTGCAGCAAGGATATACAAAATACATGTGTTTCTTATGCGAGTGGGATAGCCGAGCAAGGGAAATGCACTACATGAGGAAGGAATGGACTCACAGGCAGAATGTAGCCATTGGAGAGAAGAATATCCAACACCCAGCTCTGGTTGAGGCTCAGAAAATCTTGCTACCACCCCTTCACATCAAACTAGGTTTGATGAAGAACTTCGTGAAAGCCATTGACCGGACTTTGCCAGCATTCCGATACCTGCATGAAAAATTCCCTCGACTCAGCGAAGCAAAGATTAAAGAGGGAGTTTTTGTGGGTCCTCAGATTCGAGAGCTTTTCAAAGATGACCGGTTCAACAACTTGCTGGAAGGTGACGCGAAACAAGCATGGAATGCTTTTCGCCTAGTTTCTTCAAACTTCCTCGGAAATGTTAGGGCAGAAAACTATAAGGAACTAGTAGAAGACATGTTGATGAAGTATAAGAAACTTGGCTGCAATATGTCTCTAAAGATTCACTTCCTTCATTCCCATTTGGATTTCTTTCCTAGCAACTGTGGTATTGTTAGTGATGAACACGGCGAACGTTTTCATCAAGATATCGCAACAATGGAACAAAGATACCAGAGAAAATGGTCCACTACAATGCTGGCTGACTACTGCTGGACACTCCTCAGAGATGCTCCCGAACAGCTGTACAAGAGACAGGCGAAGAAATCTAAGATGTAGTCAATGACTTGATTTTTTATAGGTAGACTATTACAGTTGACCTTTTACTATTGGAATGCATTTCGTTATGTAAACATTAATTTCTTGCAGATTACAAAAAAACTAGAGCCAATTTTGCAATTTGACTGTCATATTCGTGTTCAGCACATAAAAATTGATAAGAATTGACTAATTTTATTTCAGTAACATGACTTTTGTAAAAATTTGTTGTCCAGTGTAATATGTTTGATGTGAAACTGATATGTCTAATAAGGAAATGACACATATCTATACAATTGTGCTTGAATATTCTTGTGTGAATGAAAGAATTTATAAACCAGAAAATGCACCAAATCGCATTACATTGCATGAAAACCGTCGGCGGTCAGGGCTCCGTATAGGGTCTCGCTTGGGGAACTTACCCTAAACCCCTAGCTGGTAGTTGGGGTAGTCCTACGATGTAAGACATAACACATGTTGTTTTTGTTTTAGTGCTGTGTCTTACTATTCAAATAAAGGCCTTGTATAGCGTGTTCCGATGTAGTTGAACCGACCCACGAGAAGCTACTGGCAAGCTTTCTCACATACCCACATTAGCCGAATCCGAGACTCGAAACCACGTAGACAGAGGTGAGATCGCAGTGATCCGTAACGGACGCGCTTTAGACCACTCGGCCCCCCCCCCCCCGGCTGAATGAAAATATGATACTAGCAAATAAACGCATTTTCACGTATAAACGCATTTTCACGTTCCGTTGACATACATTTGAATTTGTTGCAATGCGACGGTAGTCGAGTTATGCCCAAGTAAGTTCAAGTAGGTACATGTTGGGGATATGTTTCTTGAACGAAACGAACCGTTGCTTACAGTTTCAATAGGCATACTATATTTGTATTCGTTTTGTTAAAGAATAATATTTCAACTTAACCCGATTTCGGCATTCTCGGCTTTCGTCGCTTTCCAGCCAAATGAAATCTAGGACAACGAAACTTGAAAACAGGTCCATTTCTTTTGTGAGAATTTGAATTTATTAGGGAAAAGACATCAGAGGAGGTAAAGTCTGACTAAAACATTAGGACTTTACTTTGTAGAAAAGCGTCGTTATTTGAGTTGTCAGTTGTGTGAAATATTCCTGAAAATGTGACTTTCGTAACCATGTTAGTCGACATGAAAACACGCTACACAGCGCCTTTAGTTAGGCTGTAAGACCTTGACGCACACAATATAAATATCAGCGTCAAGGTCTTACATGAAGGACTAGTAGTTGGGGGTCCCAAGAACATCTCCCGGCTTCAGACCGTTTATGGGACCTCGTATACTGGCCCTTTGGGTCATCATCATCGCCTTAGGCACCATTTGCCCTGCTGAAGAGGACCTAGTAGGTGATCCAGAAGACGACCCAGTCGACGACTCAGTTTGCGATCCGGAAGACTGCCCAGTCGACGATCTAGTTGGCGACCGGGCGGCGATAAGAAGTCAGGAATACGACGTTTCCCCTCCTGGGGTATAAATCTGGCACACTCTGGAGAATCAGTCCTCATGCAGATACATCAGGGTATCACCCCAATATAAAGACCTATGCTAAAGAACCCGAGATAGCGAGACTCAGGGTATAGTATTAGCGCACCCTATCGTTTGTTTGTACCCTCTACCGATTTTAAAATGAAAACCATCTATGATATAAAATACAATGGACAAACCTTAACCATTTCATTCATTCGTTTATAATTTCTAACCTGATTGTCGTCAAGGGGTCCCCATCTCCGCTAGCCAAGGTTCCGATATCATAACTTGATCTACACCTTGGCGTAACAAACAGATATTTGAGTACTTTATCTTGAAGACATCAATAAGATTTCACGAGTTGCCTCCCTTGGTTTGTAATGCCAACTTACCAATAGCGTGAAACAGCGGTGTATTGTATATCGGCAGGAATTGTTGTGGAGGTAATTGACTTAAAAATGATACTGTGTAAGTTTAACATCGAAAGTATGAATACGTACCAGAGGGAAGCCGTTATACGTGTCTTTTAGGGAAATGTATTTTGTACCAACACGGACCGGCATTGGAAAATTGCTTATTTATCCGTCCAGGGCCGGCGCTACCATATAGGCAAACTAGGCAGCCGCCTAGGGCGCTGATTTCATTGGGCGCATTTTTTTAAAAAAAAATAATTATTGTTTATAAATATTGAAATTGATATTTTTTTTTTTTGGGGGGGGGGGGGCGACAGAATCTAACCTTGCCTAGGGCGCCAGATAGTCTGGCCGGGTCTGGCGCCGGCCCTGTATCCGTCCATTCAATTTCAAGTTGTGTGCTCACCTTGTCTAGATCATGTAGGAACAGTGTTCAGATTTGAACAGCTTAATTTCGATTGGATGCGGTGGCTTGTTGCCGCATCCAATGAATTTGACATACCCGAAGCACAGAAATATCTGCTCCATGCGCCTGGGAGATAAGGTTTTCATATCGGAACCTTCGCTAGCGAAGATGAGGGGTCCCTAACACTGTCAAATTATTGGCAATTTTACGCAAACGGAAGCTCCCGCTATAAAAAAAGCAGACATACTGCTAGCTGTCTATTTCTGGTTTCTAGAATATATATTTCAGTAAAAACTGGTCGTCTGCTTCCAACATTTGCAACGTAGTTTTAATATTTCTAAAACAAATTGAACAAAGAATTAAGAACTCTTGTATACATGTGTTCAAATAGATGTAAATCGAAAATTTACGGAATTATTGAGATTTTCAAAGACGGTGACGTCACACTGTTGCTTGAATGTACAGAATTATTGAGGTTTTCGGAGAAGGTAACAACACACTGTTGCTTGAAAATATAGATTAGCCCAAGCAAATATGGCGACCGTGATGCTGAAGAAATTACCATTTGATTTGAAACGCCAACAAGCTGATAATGTTTTGGACTCACTAGAAGCAATTATGTTAGAATTTATATACTAATGAATAAAATGGCTAAATTGTATGCATTGTTTTTTTCATCCTTGAAGCCTTCTCTTCAGGTTAATATGATACGGTGTACTCGAGTGAGTTCCGCCAAAGTATCCAGACCAGTATGTGTTGATAAAAAAAGAAAACAAAGAATACAAACTCAAAAAAAAAAGAAATAAGAAAAAGAAAGAAAGAAAAAAGAAGAAAAACAACAACAATATTAATGAATCAACATGTAACCCCTCCGTTCCGGTTATGCCAGTCTGCTCCCATAGTTTGATCGTAGTTATTAGAGGCTTTCGATCATGAACGGTTCATTAAAAGCGTCTGTGTTGACTGTGATCACCCGGCAAGACATCATCAACATAAACTGTTCTACTTATTTTTTTTTCATTTTAAAACGTACTAACAATCTGCCACATCAACACCAGTTGGAAATCTTTCTGAACGAAGTCTTGCAGGGTCAGATAATTTGTGCAATGTATAGGTTTTAACAATATGCAGGCAATTTTGGTAGACTAAATTTTATGCAAAAGAACAACAACAGGTAAGTCGCTACTCACTTAGTCCTACATGTAAGACCTGACGCTGATATTTATGTTGTGGGCGTCAGGGTCTTACAGCCTAACTAACGACGCTTTGTAGCGTGTTTTGATGTCAACTAACATCGTTACGAAAGTTAAATTATCAGATATATTTCAAACAACTGACAACTAAATTAACGACGCTTTTCTACAAAGTAAAGTCATAATGTTTTAGTCAGAGTTTACTTACTCTGATGTCATTTCTCTAATAAATTCAAATTCTCACAAAAGTAATGGACCTATTTTCAAGTTTCGTTGTCCTAGATTTCATTTGGCTGGAAAGCGATGAAAGCCGTGAATGCCAAAATCGGGTTAAGTTGAAATATTATTCTTTAACAAAACGAATAAAAATATATTATTCCTATTGGAACTGTAAGCAATGGTTCGTTTCATTCAAGAAACATTCCCAACATGTTCCTACTTGAACTTACTTCGGCATACTTTGACTACTGTCGCATTGCAACAAATTCAAATGTATGTCAACGGAACGTGAAAATGCATCCATTTGCTAGTATCATATTTTCATTCCGCCAAGATAAAGACAACACAGTAAGTATATTAATTACACATAAATTAGTGGAAGAGTGTCGATATCGGCTGCCAAGTGTGTTTGATGTTCCTGAAACTTTGATTACTCATTAAACTGGCATCTATACAAGGCCATTATTTGGATAGTAAGACATAGCACCTAAACAATATCAACATGTGCTATGTCTTACATGTAGGACTAATACTTACTGTGTTCTTTTTTTCGTATGTCGATGATTAATGTTTTTTTTGCCCCAGCAGAACAAATTCAACGATCAATGTTGTGATGGTGGTGGTGGCTCTGTCAAGGTTGATTAGAGGCACCAGAAATAGTCCTAGAATGTAAGTCATCAACCTAGTCCAACAATGTAAGACATAGCACATGTTGGTTTTGTTTTAGTCTATGTCTTACTATCCAAATAACGGGCTTGTATAGCGTGTTCCGATGTTTTTGACAAGTAGTCAAAGTTTCAGGAATATTACACACATTTAGCAGCATATATCGACACTCTTCCACTAATTTATGTGTAATTAATATATTTACTGTGTTGTCTTTATCCTGGCAGAATGAAAATATGAAACTAGCAGATGGACACATTTTCATGTTCCGTGGACATACATTTGAATTTGTTGCAATGGGACGGTAGTCGCGGTATGCCGAAGTAAGTTCAAGTAGGTTCATGTGGCGGATATGTTTCATGAATAAAATGAAATATTGCTTTACAGTTCCAACAGGTATTGTATATTTGTATTCGTTTCGTTAAAAAATAATATTTCAACTTATTCCGATTTCGGCATTCCTGGCTTTCATCACTTTCCAGCCAACTGAAATCTAGGCCAACAGAACTTGAAAACAGGTCCATTTTTAATGTGAGAATTTTAATTTATTAGAGAAAAGACATCAGGGTAAGTTTACATTGTAGAAAAATGCCGTTATTTTAGTTGCCAGTTGTGTGAGATATTTATGAAAATGTGACTTTTGTTACGATGTTAGTTGACATTAAAACGCACTACACAGCACTGTAAGTTAGGCAGTAAGACCCTGACACCCAAAACATAAATACCAGCGTCAAGGTCTTACATGTAGGACTAGTTATCAACCATGATATTTATGTATTTATGTGTCGATGTCTTGCATTGCAGGTCTATGCCATAGTATTTATTACAAGGTATCATGGTAGGTATTAGTCTTTCATTGTAAGACATATCTCATATTTGATGCTACCGAAACAAAAATATGTAATACGTAGTACGTTTTAGGACTAGGTAGGTATAGGACATGAAAGCTGAAATACGTTTGTTGTGGCTTTTTTTGTGTGCAAAAACACCAAGCTGTATTTTTTCAATGCAGATGCATCCAAGAATAAAAAAAAGAAGTCTGAACTATCTGTATCATGCTTCATGGTGTGATTTCTCTACATGAAATGAATATGGGTATGCACTTCTGAAAAATTCTTTTATTTTCCAGTTTTCAGAAAACAGCCTTACTTAATTTCCTGAAAATGAATATATTCACTTACCTTTGATAGTGGCAAAACACATGTTTATGGCTTTAGTTTTTATTAGGGCAGAGAATTAAAGTGTTATGTCATGTTTTTTGTCAGCCATCTGAAGAACTAATGTAAACTTTTCTATACACCATATTTATTTTCATGAAATCGAACACAACTGTTTGACCGTCATTACAACTATTTCATATGTATTTGTAAGCTTATTTCAACAGAGTATATCAATGATCAAGTAATATTGAACTTGTTGTTGTAGGGTTTAATGCCATTTTTCAGCACACGATAGGCTATACATGGCGGCCAGTATTAAGGAAGAACCCCCCAAAAAAACGGAAGGAACCACCTACCCACGAGAAGCTACTGGCAAGCTTTCTCACATACCCACATTGGCCGAATCCAAGACTCAAACACACGCAGACAGGTGAGCTGGCAGTGATCCATAACGGAGAGCCCTTTAGACCACTCTGCCACTCGGGGCCACATACTGTACTTGAGAAATGAAACAATTTGTACGGAGAAACTAAATTGGGGTAGATAATTCAGTGGACCCTTCCTATTACTGACAAAGCAATAAAGTAATATAATGGCAAAATATCAAATGAAAACCTTCTTTTAGTGTGGCACAGCCAGCTTCTGACTTTAAAATATTCTGTTAATAGTTTGCATTTCTTTTTGTTGACATTTGATTACATAAAGAACCTGTCACCTGTCATGAAGACACCTGTTTGCATGTAGTGTAGTTATCGTTTATCGCTTTATTAAATATGAAACAGTCTAAGATTAAACTTCTTAAACTTCTTATTGTAGATATATTAGGAAAATTAACAAAATTATTTCTGCAAATTTCATTGTTCAGGAAATGGAAGGAAGATCCTTTCTGTGATGGAATGATAAACATTTTTCTTGTGTTCAGGGTGTAAAATATATGAAAACGTTGTGTAAAATATATGAAACCGTTGTGACTTTAATAGTATTTTTGTTTTTAGAGATTAAAAAATGCCACCAACTGGGACTGTCATATCAAGCCCACCAGGACAGGTAGCCATCCATTGGTACCGCCATGGTCTTCGTATCCATGACAACCCATCTCTACATGCGGCTATTAGTGGTTGTGCAGAACTGTATCCTGTATTTATTTTTGATGGAGAAGTGGCAGGTTGTGATTTATTATCTTATCTGTAATTTACAATACATTTTGACTTTACCTACATCATCAGTCTATAAAACCTTTAAGTAGTCTTTATTTTATGTATTCTTTCCATTTAATGTTGATTATTATGAAAGTAACATAATTTTACAAATAATTATTTTTTTACTACCCCCGAATCAAAGTGTATGAAATTGGATTTAATCCTGTTTATTTTGCAATAAAACTGGAGTCATAAAGAGATAGGAATTAAAATTGCTTTTTGATTTTATTTAGTACATACGTAGTAATAGCATTATGGTGAATTCAAGACTACCATATATACTTCTGTATATGCGAAATAATTTCTGAAAAAGTAAAGAATAAAGGGGGTCAGCTTATCTATGGGCTAAGGTCTAAGATTTTATTGTTGTCTATCATAATAGCTGTAAATCTTGGGACATGACAAAAAAAAATTTTTCTGTGACCTAAGACATGTATGTGTGTGCAAAAAATACATTGTCAGTGTCCCAACACTTAATAAACTCTTATAAACTACTGTGATTGCTTTTGTTATTATTTGAATAAAGGTAAATAAAGACTTCATAATCCATTGGCCAGTTCGAGTTTACCCAGAAGACCAGGCTGTACTATGATCTACAGTACTTACTGCAAATCATGCCTAGCATCTCTTTAATCCTTGTTTATTCACAGATTGGATGTAGATTTTGCTTTATTCATTTTTTAGGCCAAATCCCATTCTCCCAGTTAACATTTCAGCTAGTCAGTAATAGCTGTTTCGTTTATGTTGATCCACGTGTTCATGAGTTACTCTTGTTCAATGATACTTTATGCAAAGGTACACGTGAACTAGCATAACTTTTACATGTTCATGAAAGAATGGTAACAATAAAGGCTGAAATTCTGAATATAGATCAACTAAGATCATCATCAATCTGTTTTGAACCTGGATCTTTCAAAACCTGTCAGGCACTCTACTACCAGAGCTATCTAAACTGATGTCACATGCTGGTATCTGCAATGATAGGTATCACTTTTCATGTGGAAAACACTATGTCAGCAACACTATCATCATCATCTTCATTGTTGAGATTCTCTGTTAGAAGATTTGTTTGAAAGTCTTTGCAAACCATTCGGTATTTGCAGACATGATTTTGCTCCATTTTAAAGTGGAATTCACTTTTATCCTGACTGGAATCAGATTTTTTTTTGATATAATCTGTTTTTACATCATCTCTGATCCAGTTTTTAAAAAATGGTCTATTCCCATTCCACAATGACCCTTGTAAATTATTTCTTCCATATATTAGCTAGCACACGACTCTCGTGAACAGTATTTTGATTGGTCAACGGTTAAAATTCATCCAATGACTCTACGTGTAATGGAAACTGAAGGCAATGGAAAGCATGCTTGCAAAACATGGTGTCCCGAATTGTTGAGAGAGAGCATAACATGAAAAGTTTAGATAAAGGTTTTTAAAAAAAACATATGGAAATGGGAATGGCTGGAGTGAAAAGTTTAGTTGGTCAGTTTATAAGAAGACTGAATGCTAGAGGACTGTCATTTTGTGACCTATGCAGAAAGATCTGAATTATGGTAGTTGTGGTTGGAAGAGTTTGGAACAGCACCTACAAAAGAAACTGCACATAGAAAAATCGAAGCTCGGAAGGCATCTGGAAAAAGTGCATTTAATTACTATAAGAAGAAAGATATCTTGCATGAGAGAACATATGTAGCCCTCTGTCAGAATATATGTGCACTGCATGTCACCAATACAAGCACCAGCTTGAAAGGGAAAAAGCTCTCACTGAACAGGAAAAGAAATGATTGCACATTGAGCCAAAAAAAGTCAGTGGTGACAAAAAGGAAGGCTAAAGAAATCTTTGCCCAAGCCGCAAAAAGAGCTCAACTGGCATATCAACAGATTGTGTCCATTTGAGAAAAAGACAAATGGATATATGTAATTATTTGTATGTTGTTGATGTATTTGGGTGTTTATTTTACAGATTTGTTATGAAAAGAGAGAAGTATAATATATTTGCTGCAGAAATTGACAAGTTATTGTGATTAATTACAATGTGAACACTGACATGCACATGAAGTAAAGTTGAACATTTTTGGTAAGTTTATTAGTTTTTCAGATGATTATTTTGGCTTATTTTATGATCATAAGTTGCACCAGGAGCAGATTTTTATGAGTGTAAAATGCTTTTGTGGCCTGGGGCCCAGGGGGCCGAACCCTTGGATTGGGGGTGCTTTTTTCATCTCACAGAATAGCAAAAAATTAGCACTGTAATAGATGTATTATGAAAGTTTATTTGTAGCAATGCATAGATTACATAAGGCCTATTGTTGAATATTTTTGCTCAGCCAGAAATTTAGAGGGGTTATATAATGTTGGATTGTCTGTCCATTTAATGTACTTTGAGTAAGTTTTGCATATAGTTTAATTGCGCATTGTTGATAACAGTTGTGAAACTTTGTTTCTAGATGGGTCATGGGGAGTGAACGCAGCACCATCTTACTAAAATCAGGTTACTGTGATTTCCATTTGCACCTTAGTGACTTTGGTTACGTTTTCAGTTTTTGTCATTTCTTCTGCCATTGCTGGCTGCAGTGTCATACAGGAGTGTGTGTGGATGGGTTTTAATAAGTACACCACTATTTTGCCAGAAATGTTGTTTCCTATATTTCACAACTGAAATTTAAGTTAACCATTGCCTTTAGGTCAGTTTCTCATGGATTGTTGTCTGCAGTCATGCAAATATGAATAGATTTAGATAAAGTTAGAATTTCATGATTTTTCCAATTTTGATTTGGGTTCTTTCATTCTAAATTCAGATAGATATGTGTATTTTTTTTATCTTTTGAGATTTGTGTTGAGTTCTTTGAGGTTTAATGGTTAGTGTAATGGTCTTACAACCTATAGGTTTTAGGTTTTAATCTTGCCCATATTAAACCAGATTATCTGTTATGGTGTGTCTTAGGGTAAGGCACTTTACTCTAGTTGCCTTGGCACATCGCCTTTATGTGTTGATGTACCAAACAAAACAAACACATTGTTTTATGACCACATACTTTCCCATGATAAGCAGTTTGGTTTTAGCCAAAACATTACATCAAAATGCTGCTAATGTCAGCAGTTGATACATGGCAGTATAATGGTACTGTTGTTGATGTTTTTATAGGGTTTAATGCCATTTTTCTGCACAACATTGGCTATAAATGGCGGCCAGTATTAATGGTGAAGGAAAACCCCAGAAAGAACCACCGACCCATGTAAAGCTACTGGTAAGCCTTCTCACATACCCACATTGGCCAAACATGAGACTCGAACCCAAGCATACAGAGGTGAGACGGCAATGATCTGTAATGGTGAGCGCTTTAGACCACTCAGCCACTTAGGGCCCCGAAATGGTACTAATATCAATGGTTGATGCATGGCTGTGGAAAGATACTAATAACACTGGTTTGATACATGGATATAGAATGGTACTAATATCAGTGATTGGCACATCGTTGTGGAAAGGTACTATCAGTGGTTGTGGAATGGTACTAATATCCATGTTTGATACATGGATATGGAATGATACTAATATCACTGGTTGATACATAGCTCTGGAATAGTAGTAATATCAGTGGTTGCTACATGACTGGAATGGTACTAATATCAGTAGCTGATACATGGCTATATAATGGTACTAATATCAATGGTACCATTCTATATGGCTGTGGAATGGTACCAATATCTATGGTTGATACATGGCTATAGAACAATATTAATGTCAATGGTTGATACATGGCTGTGGAATGATACTAATATCAATGGTTGATACATAGTTGTGGAATGGTACTAATATTCTTTTATATGTGTGTTAATATTCATGATTAGAGATTGTAAGGGTAATATAGGAAATAACATACTGAATAATAATTTTCTTTATAGTTGTGCTTTTGCTTTAAGATGGTGTCATTGTATTAAACACATTGCATAGATGTTGATGAGATATGAGTTTGGGTCATGGGTTTTACTGTTAAAATAGGCTGACCTAATTCGTGATTGGCTAGCTGCTAAATTACTTGACCTTGAAATTTTAAAGGTCATGGTTTCCGTTCAGTGGCAAAAGTTCTTCATCACTGTCAGTTGTCAAACTTTGTGGAAGGCTTGTACATGAGGTATGGAAGGTCAGTGTGGCTAAAAGAAGAAAAAAATTGTTCCTGTATAATAACTCAGATTTTCTACATTTAAAGTTACCAAACTTTGTGGATGTCTTGCACTTGGAGCAAGGAAAATCATTTTATATTTTGGGTGAAATGGTCAAAGACTAAGGTTGCAGTGACTGAAAGAAGAAAAATGGTTTCCACACACAGGGGCTAAAAGCTCCGTCAGAGGGAGTGTTTTGACCTTTGGACCCAACTGTTTTTGCTCTGATCAGGATGGCTCAATCTCAGGTGATTCATAACTAGAATACAGAATAGTGGGGATGAAAATTTAGGCAAAAGTGAGAAATGAAGCAGTGGGATCTAAAAGAAAAATATATTGGTTATTGTTACAAAGTGCTGCACAGAATGATAAGTTCTGGCATGCATGGGCTGACTTCTTGAAACATTCGGACCCAGCTGCCATTGGAATGGTCATAACATACATTTTATTCAGAAGTCTGTGACCTAGAGCTCAAGACGGAAATGTTATATCCCAGCAAACAATGGCTCAAGATGTCAGCAGTATAAAGTTACAATGTTATGTGGCTGTCCTGCAAGAACCCAGTTGATCTTTTGGGTCAAAAATGTCATGGTCACTTTTAATGTAAGAAGAACCATAATTTCCGTAGAATAATTTTCAGTTATCAGATGTTGTGGCTAGCTAGAACTTGGGGTAAGAAGAACTATATTGATATTGAATCAAAAAGTCAAAGGATAGGGTCAAGGTCACTGTTATTAAAGGAAGAGAACTGGTTTCCACACAATAAGTTAATTTCTCCACCATCTACTAAACTTTGTGGATGTCATGCAGGTTTAGTAAGGAAGAAACCTATCAAGGTTGGGAGTCAAAGTGAATGAGACACAAAGAACTAAAAATGTACAATAACTTTAGTTCTACCTGGTTTAGACATTAGCCTTAATTAAGGGTCAATGTGACTGTTACTGTGATGCAAATAACTATTATGTCTTCTGTGCAATAACATCAGTTCTACATGACAGACTTGGTTTAGCCAAATTTCATGCTTTGGGGTTAAGGAAATAGCCTAACAATTTTGGGGTTAAAGGGTCAGATCACTACGACTAAAAGAAGAAAGATGGTTATGTAGAATAACATTGGTTTTATATCATAGGGTCAAGTTCAGTGTGACTGAAAAAAGATAAGTGGTTGCTGCACAAAAAACTTGACTTATCAACCATATATCTTAACCCATTGTTTGTAGATGGATTTAGGTAAGAATGAAGCCTATTAATGTTGGATTCAGAAAGTCAGGGTCACAAGGACTGCAAGGAGAAAGTTCTTGTGATGACTTTAATTTTAACACGTGTACATTGACCAAAGGTTGTGGAAAGTTTGCATTTGAGGTATGGGGAAGATCTATAACATTTGGAATTAATTGTTAATGGTCATAGTTTTCCTGAATAATGTTTGTTCTTTAACAACTTCCTAGAACAATCTTTTTGGATGACATTAGCTTAAAATATTAAAGAAACCTAAAGATTATGGGGTTAAAATGTCACAGGTCATGGTCATGTTAAGTCTAATATGAAAATATTGGTTTCCTTCCATTTTATTAAATTCAAGATTGCATTCGTTGACCAAGCATATAGGTAATTGAGACGGGCTGGTCAAAAATATCCAGAGTCAACCATGTCCTGCTAGTGCCAACATAGAGAGCTGTTAAACATATTGTAGGTGTGTAATATACCACCAACTGTTCTCTATTTGTGCCCCTTAAATGTACCTATTATGTGCATTTAAAATCATTCTTGTATGTGTGATTACATGTAGTCTCGCTGCTTCTGACTTTTTGCCCTGATTTGTTATAAACATTTTTGGAGAATATGTGCTTTAGAGTTATGCCACTTTTTCCATTATGAATGGTATTTTGTTTTCTAATTTTATCAGTCTTTCAAGCAAATGGAGGCAGGGAAATCTTTGTCTGATGAACATATTTCTAGCTGTTTGAGGGAGTTTTCTTTTTTCTTATTTTGAATTTTGCATCAAATATGAGGAAATAATTTGGGTTTCTTGCAATATGATGATGATATTTATTTTTTGTTCACAAAAATTGTTTGTGGAAACTATAACATTTTCATATCTTTCCAGCTCAAGAAACCTTTTTCAAATATGTTATCTGTATATAGTTGGTGACCAAATCATACCTTAAAAGGGAGAACTATTTTCAATCTGGTATATTTCTTTCAACTGTGAAGCATTTCCATATGACACATTTAAGTTACATGTATTAGACTTTAATTTTTTATAAAAAATTCACTGAAATTAGTGTGTGTGCGTGATTTGGATTTTTAATGTAGCTTTAACAATTTTTAAGTCATATCATTATGATGTCTGCAGTGTGGCAGTTTATAGTGTTGTCTGGAACTGAGGCAGTATGCTGCAGACATGTAGCATGATGTCCCATCCAGGCACATTATCCTGACACCAGGCTGACCAGTCCTAACACCAATCTTATAATGCTGAACGCCTAATGAGACAGATGTTAATACTATTTTTATGTCTTTGATATGACTCGGCCAGGGTTCAAACCTGCAGGCAGATGTTATATCCATTAGGCTGCTGGAGTGGTCCAGAAATTAATCTCCAATAAATTGTTTTCGTTCAGTTTTTTAGTAATATAGGGTTATTCATCGAATTTCAGAACTCATAGAGTTCCAATATTACATTGGCACCCAGTAGATTTTTACAAATCATTTTCTAGGGGTGAAATGATTAATCTATGAATTAATGCATCAATACTTTAATCATATCAATGCCCATATCAATACAAGAGGTGAAGAATTGATACAAAACAATCCTTACCCTCTACAAGTTTCTTTAATCTTTAGCAGTCATGAATAATTATTAGTTGTTTAACGTTTTATTTTGTTAAATTTAGAATTCATATGGAAAGTTATAGCATGCATATACACTTATTTCTGTCATTTAAAAAAGAAATGCCATTGACACCAACTCATCTTCTGCAGATTAACACCAGGTGACTAAACTCACTTGGTTTGAAATATGCCTCCATCCCACCAATTCTGTCAGTTATTATAACCCATCAGCATGTAAAGCCACCTATAACATACTGTGCATGTATATCAACATAAAGGAGACATTTTAGATTGTCTTATTATAGTCACAAGGGGAAATATTTCTGTAAATAACTCATTCTTTACCATCGAAAAAAATTCAGAGATGTTAGACAGATTAAATTTCAAATGTACAGTGTTGCAAAAAAGGAACATTGGTTTCTAAATGATAACAGGTGTTCTACACCATTGTCTTGGTAAAATAATTTATAACGTTTTTGATGCAGGCAAGACATGGACATTTTGGTTTAAGCATTAATGGGTTAATGTTATTGTGACATAGTGTTCAATGCTCACCAGAGTTGGCTGTGTCTTTATTGTCGATATATAGGACCATTAAACCTGTATTCCTGTTCATTTGAAGTTTTGAAAAATGAGTTCAGTTCTTGTTCTCAGTTTTATGATCACATGGCTGGGCCAATAAGTTAAATTTGATGTTAAGTTTCATTTCTCTGCAGGAACCAATACAGCAGCATACAACAGGATGAGATTTCTTCTAGAGTGTCTGCATGATCTGGATGAAAGCTTCAAGAAATTTGGTGGACGACTTTTTGTTTTTCATGGAAAGCCCAAAGCAATTTTTACCCGACTTTTCGAGGTCTGCTTTCCACATTCATCTTTATCATGTATCTCTCTGCATTCTATGAAATACACTGTTCCTTCACTACAGAAATCCTCAGTTTACTGCTACCCCATATGATGCATGTACGTTCATGGTTCACATTTAATTGATTAGGTTTTCTTGTATGATTGCAACTTATTTTATTTCATTTTATTTTAGTTTTTGGTTCATGACAACCAATTTTTATGTGACTGCACATCACAGCAGAATTTGTGTATCTTTTCAATGCACTATTGACTCCCCTATCCCAAGTATTAAATTCTAATTTAATCAAGTATTAAATTCTAATTTAATACCTTTCACCTGTATATCTTTAATAAACAGTGATTTTGAGAGCATTACTGTGATAATTAGTAGACTGGTAGTGACCATCACTGTCAAATATTAGTAAGCTGATGGTGATCATCACTGGGATAATTAGTAAGCTGATGGTGATCATCACTGGGATAATTGGTAAGCTGATGGTGATCATCACTGGGATAATTGGTAAGTTGATGGTGATCATCACTGGGATAATTGGTAAGCTGATGGTGATCATCACTGGGATAATTGGTAAGTTGATGGTGATCATCACTGGGATAATTGGTAAGCTGATGGTGATCATCACTGGGATAATTAGTAAGTGGGTGCTCACCAGTTAATATGTACTTTAGAGAGAGTGACATATATAAGGTGGTTGTTGTTGCTGTAGGATTTAACGCCATTTTTCAGCACACAATAGGCTATACATGGCGGCCAGTATTAATAGTGGAGGAAGAACCCAGAAAGAATCACCGACCCACAAGAAGGTACTGGCAAGCTTTCTCACATACCCACATTAGCTGACTCCAAGACTTGAACCCACGCAGACAGAGGTGAGATGGTAGTGATCCTTAATGGAAAGTGCTTTAGACCACTCGGCCATTTGGGGCCCCCATATGTAAGGTGGAGTTGTTTGCATTTAAAACACGCACAGTGGAGAGAATGTTGGCATACCTCTGTGCTACTTTAATGTAATGTGGCTGACATTTCTTTGGAAATTGTACATGATCTAAGCACACTGCTAACTAAAATGACTGCTCGCTTGTGCAAAAAAAGTTAGCCTGAATTAGACTAAAGTACATTACCCATAGCAGCTACTAAAATAGGGAAAATGAATTTTGCCAGACTAGACAATATCAGCATCTGAAAGTGCAGTGAATGAATTACCAAATATATAAAATGTAAAAAAGTTATCAGCTCTTTTTTTATACAATTTATCTCTGAATTTCAGGAAGTGAAAATGACCAAGTCGAGCTAGCACTTTTTGAAAGGTGCATATTTGGAGTAAAACCAAGCTGTATACTCTATAACCCATATTACACCCATCAATCATACACCAAAATAAATGGAATTTAAATAAAGGTTCTTTGAATTATACCTAAGATATACAAGGTCTTTTTTAAATAGCCAGTATAACCAGTGAGGAAAGCCGGGGAAATTCTTTTTCTTTAAAATTCTAACCCTATGTAAAATACAATAAAGTAGAGTGACACCTAAGCTGATGGTGATCATCACCTGGGATAGTTAGTAAGCTGATGGTGATCATCACTGGGATAATTAGTAAGCCGATTGTGATCATCACTGGGATAATTAGTAAGCCAATTGTGATCATCACTGGGATAATTAGTAAGCTGATGGTGATCATCACTAGGATAATAAGTAAGCTGATGGTGATCATCACTGGGATAATTAGTAAGCTGATGGTGATCATTACTGGTATAATTAGTAAGCTGATGGTGATCATCACTGGGATAATTAGTAAGCTGATGGTGATCATCACTGGGATAATTAGTAAGCTGATGGTGATCATCACTGGGATAATTGGTAAGCTGATGGTGATCATCACTGGGATAATTGGTAAGCTGATTGTGATCATTGCCAACCTTCACATTGGACAGTATTAGTTATATTTTAGATTACAGGAGGTATAAGGGTGTTATATCCATCTTGAAGCCAATATGTCCTGAATCAAAGGCAAGGTTCTGGATGGTCATAACATTTCTTCATCCTGGTAAACTAAAATGCAGTTAATGTATTACCTCATAAACATTACTCTTTTGGCAAAAATTTAATCATTTGTGTGTTTTATAAATCTCTTTGATGCCATTGTTGGCAGATGATTGTTAACAGCATGCTGGTTGTTGAATTTACTTGTCTTGAATAATAAAATGGTCTAAACTAAAGAAAACAAACAAACTAAAATAAAGGAACCTATTATGAATGAAAAATGTTAAAGTAGTATAGAAAACACAAAGTGATAACATGAAAAATATTTACACAGTTTTAACACTGAAGGGGAAAATTTACTGAGTTTAATTTATGGAGCTTTTGGGTATTGTGTGACATAGGTGTTACTTTCTGAGTTGAAGTGACACCTAACATTGACAGGTCAGAATTTAGATATGGTGTGAGATAGGTATGGTGTTTTAAGTAGCAATGACACCCATTTAGTACCAGTCAGTGTTTAGGTAATGTGTGACAGTATTACAATCTGAGCAGTGATGGCCCCTAACTTACACAAGTCAGAGTTAAGATGTAGCGTGACATTAGAATTTATTTCTGAGCAGAAATGGCACCTAACTTTTACAGGTCAGATGCAGAGATGTATATCATAGAATTGTTAGCCGGTGATACAGCACAATCCACTCATCTTATATCTCTTTGTTTCAGGAGTGGGGTGTGACAAAGCTAACATTTGAGCAAGATCCAGAGCCAATCTGGAAGGCCCGTGACAATGAAATCAAACAGTTATGCTATGAGAAGGGTGTAACATGTATTGAATGTGTCTCTCACACACTTTGGGACCCAAAACAGTAAGCAGGTTTTCAGACAAATCTCCAAGCTCCAGAATTAAAAATTTAGCATCAAATCACTTTATTCTCACAATTTTCTATAGAGTTTTTGCCCTTATTGTGTTTTGTAGATTCAGTAGTGTATGACGGAATCTCGTTGTAACTAGTTCCAGAGTCTTGTGCTATCCAATGTAGTTATGTGAGAAAGCATGGCAGTACTGAGTAGCTACTCATGTGTTGGTGGTTCTTACTGGGGTTTTCTCAGGTTCTTCCTCCACCAATTATCCTGGCAGTCAGGTATATAAGGTTAGAAGTGGACCTCAAAAACCTTGAAAAACCTATAATTTATTTTGACCATATAAACCTATTTAAAAAATAGCCTAGCCTAAAATAATGAAGAAAACCTTTAAAAAAAAAGCCAGAAAACTTTTAAAAAATGATGGATGGTTTTAACCTTGACCTCACCAGAAATTTCTTTTGGACAGTTGTTCATTAGGCTACCCTAGCAGTTGAGAAAGCTCACAAGAGATACAAAATAAATTTAATTATGTATTTTCATTTTATTTAGAAACAAAGTCAGAGCATACATGTCAGATTTTCAATAATTGTATTGCTCACCATGGAGATGATCTTTTAAATGCTTTTTGTCCTTAGGGCTGTTCCAGTAAAACATATATCCCCCATGGGGATGGCACTTCAAAAAAACTTCTGTAGGAGATTGGAGGTTGTGTTTCAAACTGTTTTGATTCTGACAGTGGAAAGTTGGTTAGGAAAATCACTTTTGTTGTGGGTTGTGTTAACAAAATGAGAAATCGCTGGTGGGGTCGTCAGAAAGAAAAAAAAAACGAATATATATTTAAAATCACATCTAACCCCCTCCTAGCTGTCTAAAGTGAATAAAACATTGGGTCCCATAATGATGCCAGTACACGCAAGTGCACGTAATGTGTACGAATTCACATACTTTTAAAGCAGTGATGCGCATTCAGCAAATTATGTCAGTGTCGTGGATATTAAAAAAATGTGCTTTGCGCAGTATGCAATTTTTATTAAACTTTTAAATTTAAAAGTACATTTTGCAACGTAATTCGCGCTGCCACTGCTGTTTCAGAGCGCTTGATGCAACATCCAGATATCTGGATACTTCAGTTCAACATAAATGGCTGTTAAACTAAATTTGATTGGTTCAATTGGCCCTGAGAAAAAGCATTTTATGGTAGTTTTAGCCTTAGTTTCATCATGGAAGTTTTACAAATGCGTGTTTCGAATAAGGGCCACACAGGAATCCAAAATGGCTGAATCACAACATGGTTTGTCTTCAGACGATGTTTTCAGTCGGCAGATACTGGCTGGTGATAGCTATGAGGACAATGAATTTCATGTATATCGGTCTGTTGTACATTGGGAAAATGCCACTGGAAATACCAGTGTGTGATTTTGAGCCCAGAATTGATATCGAGTACGAGTCCGATGTACGTGTTGGATGGACATTATGCCGGTTATATTTGTTCAAGATACCCATGTCAGAACAAGCAGACTATGGGAATATTGGACTTAAAACCCTAATACAGCATTATGGAAGAGAAAAATCTGGCATAAGAGGTAGCAAAGCACTGATTCAAGGAAGTTAATTTTTGGCAGAGTTTGTGTTAGTGAAACGCTTATAATCAGGAGTATTTAATGCCAATTTTTTTTTAATTTAGGTGGGCGGTAAAATTCAAAGACTTGCCAGTCCTGCTTCAGTCACCTGCATAGTGGGAAAATGTGTTGATCAGTTAGCTGTGCTGATATTTACAGTGACAGAATTTAGTGGCTGAAAGCCCCCCCCCCCACGTCGTCACCATTATAAGAGTACATCAAAAGAACATTCTGCAATAGCTAAGCAGCAAGATCAAAGGCTTTGACTGGCAGCTGCGTGGGAAAGTCTACTGATATTTACAGTGCTTGAATTCAGAGGCAGAAAGACCCAGAGATGTACATGTAGTCATTTATAACGGTACAGCAAATAAACAACTTTAGCTTTCTTTATTGTGTTCATTTCCGAGTGTAGCAGAATAAGCAGTGCTCGTGACCTCAGAATCATGACATGTTGAGACTTAGACTTGAATGAGTATTTTGGGGTTCAACGGCAAACTGACAAAGGTTGTAATGAGATTCAGGAGAGTGCTAAAGTTGATAGTTTGGAAGGGACAGTAGCCAAGTGTAAGAAAGTGTGTGATGCCTAGCTTAGTGCTTTGAATAAGACCTTCCTTGGATCGAAAAAATTCAGACTCACTCTGAAGGACAAACAAGAGCTATGTCAGTGTTATAAAGAGCGTAGAAATTAAACTCTATGGCAACCATTATTTCTTATAATTTACATAGTTTTCTGGGAGGGGACTGCAACTTCTGCTGGTAGGACTTTTTACCAAAATGGGAGCTATGGACTCTTAGTTTTAAAATCCTAACGAGACCTCTGGTTCAAAACTTTTCGTTTTGGAACAGAGATATCTAAGAGAGAATATCCTTGGGGCCATACCTGTGAGATGTTGAAAATTGCACAACCATAAAGAACAGTAACTTGTTCATGCTAGTTATGCATATGCGGTTCTGAAAGCTGGCAATGAAAGGAGTTCACAGCACAGAATAATATTTATACACAGAGGAGGAGGATCATATTAAATTCAGAAACAATTAACAGATTAGTGATCATAGGGAACATCAGAGAATCCCCATACAACATAATTAAGTGTGTGTAGATCTCTAGTTGGCAGAACCGCTATGGCAACAAAAGAATAAAGAGACAAACTTTTATATCATGCAGATGTATGACCAAATGATGTACATGCTCTCTATGTGCAAAAATTAAATGACATTAAACATAAGAGACTGATTTGTGTAAACTCAAAGCATGATGGATAAAATTTGTCCTGTTTGTGTTCGGTTCTTCCTTTGTATATTTTGATCATGGTGGTATTTTTCTGCAGACCTTTTGGTACTTGGTTCCAAGCCATCATTCGTATTTGTATTACAAACTGGATAACCAAAAAAGTCTATTATCTAGTACACTGCATTTTTTAAGCAGTGTCATTAACTAATGATGAAATTGATGAAACAATACTTGATGTCATTCTGATATATGGATCCTTTACTACACTACTAATCTGTTCATCCTGATTCTTTTTTTTACCATCTCCTTTAGTCTTACTGGTACCAGTGCTTTTAATAAAATTGTAACTTTTATTTTCTTGCAATCCAAATATTTGTAATGATGTGTTATTGTCAAAAGGTAAAATGTGCTTAGTGTTGTAAAATCTAAAACTATTAATTAGCAAGGGACTAAAGTAAAAAATCGACAGAAATTATTGCCATATTACAGTATTGTTAGAAACAACGGAATAGTTGTACAAGATGTCTGTAGAGAACTAGCGCTCTTATTGTCACCACGTATTCTACTTAAATAATAATATCATTATTTCTGTATATTTCTATCAGTATTTTCCTAGTGGTAGTAATTTTCTGATCTGATGTTCATTTCTTGTGCAATTTTTGCACATCAAGAATTCTCACAGTATCATTAAAAACAATGTAATATGTACCAAATTGAGTTGTTTGAGAAGAAATTAATTTCTTTAACACAAAAATCACTGAAGCTACGAGTTCTTGCATTAAAGTCTCACAGTAAATAACATTTGAAGTAGCCACGATAGTAGTTTAGGTAGCAACTATACTGATTTCACCTTTGGTATATCCAAATCTTGAATGTGATGGAGGAACATAGCTCCAAAATAAACACATCAGTTTTAGAACCTGTTCAGTGACTATGAATCAAGTATCTGAATCCAACTGAATTGTTAGAATTTTTTTAAACTCTTTTGACAGCATTGTAATTAGCTGTCAAATATGGAGTAAGCCTATGGTCTTTCTGTCCTCGAAACCAAGACCCCATCACAACCACGTGACCATGCCCAATAACATCACAGTAATAATTGCTATACAACTAGAGATGACATCTCTTCGAGTAACAATGGCTATTCCTTCTGCCACCAATTCCTCATTGGAGATCACAGACACACAAAACTTAGAGTAAATCCTGAAATCCTGGCAGCATCCCTGCAGGGGAGATAACTTGACTAATTGATTTTATTGGTTTCTGATTATCCCATGGTATTTCTGTTACTTGAACATTATCTTACAGTGTGTTCAGTCAGCATGGTCGAAAAAGTCTTACAACCATTGAGAGTTGTTAAAGGACTCGCATTACTACAGATGTGAAAGAACGAGAACCATACAATAAATCAGTGAAGAGAAAATGGATTATATATGGGTTTGACTGTCCCAGATTGGTTGATAATGAAAGTAAGATTTTAGTAAAGGCAATCTTTTGAGAGTTTGTCCTACTTGTAACTGAAAAAAGTGAGGGATATTGTTTTATTAACATAATTTCCGTCCCTTTACAACCTGAGTTTGGACGACTCGTTACTGAAATCAGCAGCTGACTCTTTGGTGCAGTATTGAAAGCACACATTTCAAATTTGTATAGGTCCAGAAAATGGTGCGGCTGTTGTGGTTTTCTTTTCACAAAAGCTGTCTATACTGATACAAATTTGATCATGAGCACTCGAAATTTTAAGTTACTGAATTTTAATATCATGGTGTTTGCACAGGTTTACAGTGGGAACTGAATTAGTACAAAGTGTCCTGAACTCATGAATTTTGTGCAGAAATATGGAATCCAAGCAGAATACATCCGGAAATGTAGAGGTTTTCAATCTTGGATTTAGTCTCCCTGTTGCATTTCACACTGATATGCATGTTCACAGAACATTTGCATAGTAGTAGGAAAAGTAAGTGAGAAATTTAGAGATATATCATAAACAAGACAAACAGTATGTGGGGGGACAAGATCATAAGAACAGGCTGGAATGGAGAAGTATAATAAAAACAATAATGAGTAGAAGTGTGCCTCATTTTTTATGTGTGCAACATTATTTTCTCAGCTTCAGTAAGAAATTTCATCAAAAAGAAGACAATAAAGGGTGTACAGTTAACTAAACCAATACAAATTTAGCTACTTAAAAGATGTATCAACTCGATTTTAACCTTCTGGTCTGTTTCTGTCCATTGTGGTGATATGTCCACTGAATCAGTATGGTTGGAAAAATATTTGGCAAATTTAAAAATTTAAAAATCTTTTGGCAGATTATGATTATACAGTACTTATGCCTGAGAGATGTGAATAATTTTATTTCTTGGTTTGTTGATTGTGGTTGTTGCTCAATTCAAATGCATCATTGAAAAACATTGATGCATTCTCATACTTTGTTACAAATATTTATTACAGATGCATATCTCCAGATATTGGTGAATATAGCTTGAATAAGTTATAACAGTTCTAGTTGGAACAGTGAACATTGTTCGAGAAAATTTAAGTGAGCTGAAATTTAAACTTTTTGGCAGTGTGTGTTGCAGGATTGCTCGACTTTTCCATCTCATATGCTTGCCATGAAAAATCCATTTGTACCAACTGACTTTTAGGTAACTGTCAGAAAAGCATAATTGACGATATTCAAAGGTCTACAAAAATTACTTATCAAAAGTTATAAACTCATACAGCTGTGGCAAAAATGATTGACTATTACCTTTGCTGCTGTTGCCACAGTTGATTAGTTGGTTGATTTAGTTTGATTTTTTAAAATAAATTTTTTAACAGTATATTAGGTGGAGGAAGAACCCCAAAAGACCACCAACCTAAATTGGTTGATCAGTGATGCAAATTCACTCTGTGAGATGTGCAAGTGATGTAAAAGCAAGAACCTTAGTACACTTGGGCACATGGAGCAACTGTTGATTTGACATTTATCTCCAACAGCTGAAGTTATTTAGACATGAGATCTCAGGTTTTGTTAGATCATTATGGCCTTTACACCATTTTCAGATGAAGAGAATCTATATATGGCAGCCAGTTTTACTGCCGAAGAAAATCCAAGTCCTTTTGAGACACAAACACCACTTATGTAGAACCACTGACCTTCCACAAATAACTGGCAACATTCTGATTTACACATTGGAGGCAAGTAATCACATGACAAGCATTTTGTACCACTGCCATGGAGTCCCTCAGATGTTTATCACAAGACAAGCATCTTATACCACTCTGCCATGAAAGCCCCTCTCAGGCCATAGGTACAAGTCTCATATGAAAGACTAGAAATGGGAGATAGAACCTGTGACAACTGGATTGAAAGTGCAGAATTTACTGCTAGGCCATCAGTGATGATGATGATGCTGTTGACAATACAGTTAACTGCAATGACATTGATTTTGAGTACTCTGGGGAAAATGATTCCTTGACTTTCATCCATTTTTAAAAATCTAACTTATGATATAAAAAATGTTTGACTTGCAATATTTTTTTATAACTTTATATTAGTCTTGCAACAAGGCGTAAAAATAAGACATTGGTAACTGAAAAAGATGTTCTTACAAGAAATGATATAGTGTAAAAGTAGACAGAAGTAATGCAACATCACTTCCACAGACATCAATGTTTTTTCTTCTAACAAATCATGTAGTATTATAAGTTTAACAAGGAATCATAGAATCTGACCACACATTTAAAACAATACAAGATTTGACTATTATTCTAATCAAAAGCAGTGTGTCTGAGAACAAAGAAAAATAGCAAGACATAGTGATCACTTTAGTAAACGTACAGTTTATGAAGGATACAAATTCATAATTTCAGTATTAGAATAGAAATATCTATTATAAAATCTGTATTCATGGATGTTAAATTAGTAGGTATTAAGTGACTGATCAATGACATTACAAATAATAAGCCACCATGAAAATTGGTGATTTCACAGTATCAGAGACATACTATGCTGACAGACAAAGAAACAAAAGGACAAAAGATTGATTATAATGAATGAATACAAATACAAATATGCAGTAGATTATATGATCTATAAGAATTCAGTAGATTACTGCCAGCCAGCTGTCATTTAAATCACTTCTGTCCCCAACCCAATATTAAAATGGCTTCTACTGCCCACTAACCCATAGCCAGAAATTATGTTTAAAAAATATGCTTCTGTAGGGGGCAGTGTTTTTTGATTAAAACAGATCTGATGTTGGATCATAATTTTTTTTAAAATTGCTTCTGTTGTGGGTTGGTTGAATTTGAAAGTGCCTTCACCCCGGGAGGTATATTTTTTTACTGGAACAGCCCTTAACCTCAAAAATGTTAAAACCTTGAGAAAAAAACCCAAATAAACCTCAAATGTTTTAATTTAATTTCACTTCTAACCCTTTGTATAGCCTATCATCTGCTGAAAATGGCATTAAACCCACAACAAAAACAGCAGTTTTGTTTATGGATTTCTGTGAAACTAAGTGCATGTTTTGATCATCTTCTAAAGATGTACACATTAACAAATCTTTGGTTGCATTGTGTGACAGAATTTTGTGAATGCAACGACTTTTGCAGTTTTCAGTGGATTGCTGGTCACCATCAGACAAATCATTGTACTAGCACAATTTTATTATTGCTTTTCCTCCTATAGTGCTTGGAATATTGTCATGAAACTTGGCACATACTCATCCCGTTGTATAGCTAGTCCCAAATGAAAATATGGCACAACAGCTGCTATCTTGGCAATCTTGGTATTTCTGCTCCTCCCAAATGGGTGACCATACCAACATGGGTGTTTTCAGTAAAAGGCCACATATGCTGTCTAGTTGATCCCAAGTAAAAATGGTGTTAATCTGACATCCATAATGGCAACCACAATGGTCATCGTGAAGCAGATTTTCCAGAATGGGTTGTCATAACAAATTGGGTTTTCATTGAAAGACTTCTGATGATGTCTAGTTGGTCTTGAATGAAATTAGTGCAGATCTTACGTTCAGTATGGCCACAACAGCAGTTATCTTGAAAAGTCATTGCTACTTTGCCACTCATTTTGAATGGAAAGTTGTATTGAAATGAGGTTTTGCCAGAAGCCTTCATAAGTTAAATGAAACTGGTGCCAATCTAATGTCTATGATGGTTGTATGGTCATATCAGAATGGGGTTTTTACTAAAAGACCTATTTTGGTATCTAGTTGGTTCTGAATGAAAATTATATCCAATATGGCCCCCAACTGTGGCCATCTTTAATTTTTTTTCTAGCTATTCCACCTGAACAAAAGTAATATTGCCATGGGGTTTTCAACAGAAGACTTCGTATAATATTAGGATCGTCCTAAATTGAAATGGTGCCATTTTGTCAGCCTATATGGTCACCACAGTGGCCATCTTGAAAATCTTATTGCTAATTCTTCTGAATTGATGGTCATATGAACATGGCCAAATCACCATATTATGACTCTATGGGCTGAAAATAAGTAATAGAAAAGGGTGAGAATGAACGCGTCTTGTAATATTCAATAAATAATTTATTTCCTTAGAATAGAAAGTGAAAAATATGAAGAGAAGTTACAGTATTGCAAATTAAATCCCAAATAATCCTAGAATTTCTAACACAAATCTAATATTTAAAATTTTTAATAAACTTGGGTGATATTCCAAAACAAATAATCCAATGCTGAAAGTTTTGATGTGCCTGTAGTGGCCTGTATCATGATGGTATGCCAAGTCTTTTTGTTAAATCATAATAATATAATTCAAGAATATATCCTTTTTTGAAATTTCACTATAGATCCAAGTATCTATTTCCAAATATGTTATATTTTAGCACTTTGTATTTCTAGAGAAGAATCACTTGAATGAAATGATGTATGTTTGTTCCTAAATGGTCCTGATATGATATCTTATATGTGGCCATCTTGAAAATCATTTTATCACTACCTCTGAGTGAATGGTCTTAAAATCCTGGGGTTTTCACTAAAAGACTTCTTATGATGTCTAGTTGGTCTGAAATGAAAATGGTGATGATCTGACTTCTAATATGTCTTTGACATGGGCCATCACCAAATTCTTATCACTACTTCTCCAAGTTGGCTGGCAATATCAGCATCATGCTTTCACCAAAAGACTTCTTATGATGTCTAGTTGGTCTGAAATGAAAATGGTGATGATCTGACTTTTAATATGCCTTTGACATGGGCCATCACCAAATTCTTATCACTACTTCTCCAGGATGGCTGGCCATATCATTATCATGCTTTCACCAAAAGACTTCTTATGATGTCTTGTTGGTCATAAATGGAAATGTTGCTGGTCTGTTATCCAATATGGCCCCCATGGTGTCCATCATGAAAGTCTTGTTATAGTTCATCATCCACAATAGGAAGTTATGTCAGCATGGAGTTTCTACCAGAATACTTCATGTGATGTCTTGTTAGTTGTAAATGAGGCATATTTTCAAGAATATCTCGTACACTAGCACTTCATATTGATTGACACTGTTGCACAGATTAAATCCATACTTCCTGAGTTGATTGAAATGTGATGGTGGCTGAGGAATGCTAAAGTGACTTAAAGTAGGGGTAGGTTTCTTAAATGAAACAAATAAAACCCTGGAAAGAACCACTGACCAATGAAACACTACTGGCAAGCTTTCTCACATACCCACATTGGCCAAGCCCGAGACTTGAATGCACGCAGACAGCACTGAGATGGCAGTGATCCGTAACAGTGAGTGCTATAGGCCATTCAGGGCCCCCATAAAGCAGGGGTAGGTTTTTCAATGAAATGAAAATTACCACTTTCATGAACATTACTGTGCATTTCTTCTTAGCCCTACTTAACCAACATTGGTATTGCATAGTTACCGTCACATTTTACAGGTCTTGAAAACATAGTTATATGCTTGTGTCAGAACTTGTTAACAGGAGGAAAAGGTGTCAGAGTAAGTACAGTCTGACTCGAGCAGTTAGACTTTAATCCATGCAGCAGTCAATATGGGCTGCTAGATGTTTGAGATGCTCTTTAAAATTTGGCCACTACACAAAACTATGATGGAAGTAAGATGTCACAGTTGTAGTTGCAATAGCAGCCATGAATAATTGATTTAAAATGTATTTATAACTGCTTGTTTTTTTTTGCAGAATTATAGAAGAAAATAGAGGATGCCCCCCTTTGACATATGAAATATTTAAACAAGTGACTTCAGTTCTTGGACCACCAGAAAAGCCGCTTGTTGTCCCTGATTTCAGTAAAATCAAAATTCCAATTCAGCACAATCATGCTGATCTGTATGGCATTCCTTCTCCACAAGACCTTGGTAAGCTGACATAAGCTGTATTGTTTATAAACAATTCCATGACAAAACCATGCACTTGATCATTGCTGAAACCTTTTGAATAGTGATACAGTTTCTTTGTCTTGTGGATGATTGTGACCTGAGATTAAATAATTTTCAAATGTATAGATCATTCTATACACAATTGTGCTTTTGGGGTATTTGTTTGAATTTTTGAATTATTTTTGAAAAGGATCTTAGACAAAACTTTATAAATCAGAAATTTGTATACAAAATTTCTCCTGAATCAAACTTTTAACACCATGTTTTCAGTTCTTTGCAGTTAGCATACATTTTACTTGGCCATGAAAATATCTAATTTGCCTCAGGTTGCCAGGCAAGGAAGTTTTTGTAATTTTGAAAGTATATGCAGTTAAATGTAGAAAATATACAGATATGAAAATGTAGGATCAGAAATCGCACTTTATGTATTAGCTGCACAATTTCTATATGTATGGTTTTATTAACTGATAATTTAGGCATCAAGCCTGACTGCCAGGAGCAGCTGCAGAGAGTCCATGATTGGGTTGGTGGGGAGACAAAGGGACAAGAACTTCTTGGATTACGAATTAAGGTGGAGAGAAAGGTCAGCCTTTGATACTGTATTTAATCATATGTAATGCATTCAGTGATGCAAAACCAAAGGATTTTATTTGAAGTGTATTATTTGTATAGTGGACAGGGCTTTGTGAGATTTTTTTGGTACTACTCACACACACACACACACACAGATATATATATATATATATATATATATATATATATACACACACACACAAGGAAGATTCTTTTTCTTGCAAACTCCATGTGGTTTTGTTATGCAGAAACAATGTAGATTATGAGAGATTCACTGTGCTTTACAACATGTATTTTAATGCTACAAAATGAAAATTATGACTAAAGCAGGCGTAGATACATAGTATTGTGTGTGTATGTGTTTTAGAGAGACTTAGAAGTGCTTCGAAAAGATCTCTAATCTGGATCAGTAAATGTTAGGATATTAAAATCAAATAATAGTTGCATAGTGTACATATCAGCTTTTCATTTGTCATAATCACTTTTATTTATGTAACTACTCAGCCTACATCTCATCATTTGAACAGTTATTCATGAGACAAAAGCAGCAGATAATAAATGGATGGTGACGATTTCTAGCGTTACATTTAAACAACTGACCAAAGCAAAGGAAGGGTGATGATGATGCAATTTTAAATCTCTACGAGTAATTATGATAACTTGGGAGAGTGTAGCCCAAAAATATTTTGGAGACAGCTCCTTTCAAAATATTTATCATGACAAGGAGTTCCTTCAACTCCTCATCTTCTCCCATATGGCCATGGAACTCATGAATCTGGGCCACCTCTACATGCACTCTTTGCATGGATCTTGTGAATCTGGGCCACCTCTACATGCACTCTTTGCATGGATCTCGTGAATCTGGGCCACCTCTACATGCACTCTTTGCATGGATCTCATGAATCTGGGCCACCTCTACATGCACTTTTTGCATGGATCTCGTGAATCTGGGCCACCTCTACATGCATTCTTTGCATTGATCTCATGAATCTGGGCCACCTCTACATGCACTCTCTGCATGGATCTCATGAATCTGGGCCACCTACATGCACTCTCTGCATGGATCTCATGAATCTGGGCCACCTCTATATGCACTCTCTGCATGGATCTCATGAATCTGGGCCACCTCTACATGCACTTTTTGCATGGATCTCATGAATCTGGGCCACCTCTACATGCACTCTCTGCATGGATCTCATGAATCTGGGTCACCTCTACATGCACTCTTTGCATGGATCTCATGAATCTGGGTCACCTCTACATGCACTCTTTGCAGATGGCTCACCTCTCTTAGTGATGACCAATATCTTGTCAGTTAGATCAGTAGATAAAGATCTCAAATCAGACACTTCCTAACTCAATGGTAGAGCAAAGAATAGCTAACATTTGAAATTCTGGTGGAAGCCACACAAGTACAGGCTATAATCTGCTCAGATACAAGCTTATCAGATTTGTGTGGCTCACTTGCTACCATATTTTGAGATGTCATTGGCAATTGGACACAAAAAGGGAGAACCCTTCATTTCACCCTTTTGGAAATGAAGGCAGTGCTCAAGGCCTTGGAAGTATCACCTTCATTCAAAAACAGTTTGAACAATGGGTTTTCTCTGAAAGACTTTTTATAATGTCTAGTTGGACCTGTTTAAAAATGGAGTTGATTTGATGTTCCAGTATAGCTGCCACGGTGACCATCTTGAAAATCTTGTTTTTGTGACTCCACCAGAATGGATAGTCACATTAGCACACTGCTGTCACTAAAAGACTCCTTATTGTGTCTAGTTTGTCCTAAATGAAAATTATGCCAATCTGTTGTTTATGTCCACCATAGTGGCCATCCTGGAAACCTTGTTATCGCAACACTTCTGAACAGATAACCATATTGATATGGGCTTTCACCAGAAGACTTCTTATAACATCTAGTTAGTCCGATAGCCATATTGATATGGGCTTTCACCAGAGGACTTCTTATAACATCTAGTTAGTCAGATAGTCATATTGATATGGGCATTCACCAGAAGACTTCTTATAACATCTAGTTAGTCCCATAGTCATATTGATATGGGCATTCACCAGAAGACTAACATCTAGTTAGTCGCAACTGAAAAGAATACTTATCTGATGGTCAACACAGCAGCCATTTTGAAAATTTTGTTTTCACTACTCTCCCTGAATGGACAGTCATATCTACATGAGTTTTCACTAAAATACTTCGGCTCTTTTGTTGCCTGGTTAGTCCGAAATGAAAATGGTCAGTGAGCATTAAGTTTTTAAAATCACATTTGCTGCCTTGATCATGTTGCTGCGATCTAGGTATATGTCCATGTATTTGTGAAATGTAAGATGACAAATGTGGATGTAGATACAAGGGTTAGGGTCACCATTGCTTGTTGTTAGCTTCATTTCAAATGGAGTTGTCACGAACAATATATTGAGTTCTAAGTTTGTTGGTTAACTTGACTGGGTCTCAAATTACATGTGGTCATGCACATTCTTGACAAACTTGAATTTCTCCTTCAAATACGTTCCCCGATCACATTAACGTTGGGATATAAGCCTGCTACCTCTCGAATCCAGCCCTACTAAAAGACGAAAATTCATCTTTTCTGTCTATCGCATATAGACCAAAGGGCAATAACTCTTGCCCCTTACCTCCCCTTGCCACCGCGAGGTGTCACTAGTTTTTGAGCTTCGCTTGTACTGATAACACATACTCTATACCTCCAAACAATCCAAGCCATCTTAGCGTTAAATTGGACCATCCAAAGTTAAATTTGGATTTATTGTGTTGGACAATCATTCTTCTACAGGTTGTATACATTATTTTAACGATTTTTTCAAAATTGAGTGACTTTGTCACCCTTATGGATTTCGTCTACTGAAGACCATGTTACACACGCTATCGCTGAACTCGTGTTGTCAATTAAGAGTTAATGCGACACTGACTAATTTCGCTTACTCAGTTAGTAACGGTTGTGGTTATTAGCGAATTAATAACATGCTGAATTGCTAATTTGTGCTTTGTTTTGTTTTCTTGTGTTGTTTCAGTAGAAATGTCAACCAGATGCATGAAATGCAAAAAGTTAAAAGCAAAAGAAGACAACCATGACTCTTGTATTGTATGTACCAAGTGTACATCATCTATACCATGCAGCGTGTGTAATACTTGGACAGAGCAAATGTGGGCTGATGTAGTCCAGAAGGCAGCAAAAGGGAGGGATAAACGGAATAAGTCGAAGAAAGATAGCATTGATGTCCTCAGTATACATCCGAAGACAGCCTCCATTGCGAGTCTTGTGGGGGATGTTGGGGTCCCCCCTCCACCTAAAGTTCATCGTTTGCAACCGTCAGCTACAGTAACATCAGCAGCAATGGAGGAAAATAATGTTGACAGAGTACAACAGTCCACCTTTGAACAGATGCGCCATTTGGTCCAGGAAACGATGACACAGCTATTGACATCAAGCCAGATATTACCCTTATTTCCCTCGCTCACTTCCACAGTTTTTTCTGACTATTTGGGGGAATGTTCCCCCAATTTTAGGCTGCCCAGTGGGTGTAAGTCCCCCCGCATGTCCGAGCATGGCCTTTGGGCCTGTAAGTCAGGACGCATGGGGTTTTTACCGGATCCATTGGATCCATTTTATTATACAACCTCTATGTCACCGGCCATCAAGCTGTCCCAGCATGGGGACCCTATTGCTAAAACGGTCTGACTAAATATGATTTACAGGGATCTTAGTGATAAATCTGTCCGTCAAGCTGTACCGCCAGCAACATACCAATACTGTGGCGGAGATTTTAGTGAGAAATCTGTCCATCCAGCCAGGCCATTGGAGCAGCCAGTACTGGTGATAACAGGACCGTTGCCAACATTCAGGCCGACCACAAGCCAGACAAACCAGCTGGCAGGGCCAGCCGTCCATATGTTCACAGCTTATCCACAAGGGAGAGTTAGTGACAGTGTCAAGGATGACGGAATCGCGTCATCTATGCCACCTGGTATGTTCTATCCAGAAATGCAAGCTATTCCAGAACACGACTCAGCACACAGTGAGGGTGACGAAACTCCTGCAAATCAGCCGTACACAGATCCAACCATGGAACGGACTGAGTTTGGCTTCAAGGTGGCAGTGGAAGAAATTTATAGGGTGTTGGCAACTTCAGAATGTCCTCCACCTCCTACCGCCACTCAAGACTACAAAGTTAAGGCATCTGTAGATCTTGACAGGGAGGAAGAGATGCCGTCCTTCCGGCTCATTCCCCATTTGGCAAAAATTAAGGAGATCAATGATCGTCTATCAGGACGAATAGGTGATCTGGGGAATGCTAAGGCGTTCTTTTCAGAAAGCCAAGTACCAGCGACGTTCTCGTGTCACTGGTACAAAACTCATTCAGATGCCTTCAGTATGGATCTTCCAGCCCTGGACAAAAATATGGCAACAGTTCACATGTTCGCTCCACTGTTTTACAAAGTCAACAAAAATGTGTTCCATGCCACGTCAAAGCTAGTCCGGAACGTAGCCACTACGTCTTCAATGTTAGACTTGGCTTCATTAGCCATTTTCCGACTCGCAGAAAAATCAATAACCACGCTTGGGAAGCGAGGGCCCGGATTGCTAGAGTTATTAACAGGGCAGCTCACCATTCCATGGCTAATGCATTGACTGCTTCTGCCAACTTAGACCTGATAACGACATGATGCATGTCTGTGGTCCACGTCGCTCAGGCCCCATCATACTCTTGCTTTATGGATGACTCCGTTTGGGTCGCCTTTACTCTTTGGAGGAAAAATTGAAGAAGTTCAGAAGCAGGCAGCTCAGGAACTGCCCCTCCAACTCGCCGCCCAACCCTTGCAGGCGTTTAGAAAAAATCCCCTGCCACAGCGGAGGGATGATTGGCGGACCAGGGACAAGGGATCCTTACAATCAAATGTACAGTATAGATCCCAACCCAATGCCAGGAGACAACAGTCTAATCAAGCTAGGAGGCAACCATACAGAGGTGGTAAGAAACAAGGTTTCTTTGTCTTCAAGCCTCCTAACTCTAAAAGTTGACATACCCTCCCCACCACCCGCGGACAGCCTACCTGTGGGCGGCTGCCTCCTGCAATTTCAGGACCACTGGACCACCTTTTTTCCTCAGAACGATTGGGTGATCCAGGTCATTTCGGAGGGGCTTCAGATTTCATTTATCCAACCCCCTCCCCTGTCCTCCTCTCCCCTCTTCACGGACGTGCCATCTGATCGGGAGAAGGATACCTTTCTATAACAGGAGGAGGTTGCTCATAGAAAAACGGGCGGTGGAGATTGTGAAAAAACAGCAATCGCCGGGGTTTTATTCCAGGCTGTTTCTTATCCAGAAGGCAAACGGCAAGTTGAGGCCAATCATCGACCTGTGTCGCCTCAACCAATACATTTTACCACCGAAATTCAAGATGGAAATGGCGAGATCAATCCGTCTTTCCATCCGGCAGGACAAGTATGCCATCAGTCTAGATATGACTGATGCATATTTTCATGTCCCTATCCACCCCGCATCACGGAAATTTCTCCGATTCACTTACCGCGATGCAGTTTATCAGTTCCAGGTCCTACCCTTTGGCCTCAACATCAGCCCTTGGGCTTTTACCAAGGTTATGGATTGCATTGTCACCCTGTTCCACTCGACTTCATCTACAGGGATGGCAGTGTACTTGGACGACATCCTCCAGAAACATATGGTAAGTTCTATTCTGCTCAAAAGGCAGAAACAATCTTTTAGCACTTTTACATCATCTAGGCTTTCTCGTGAACTGGAAAAAGTCCGATCTCCGTCCATCCCAGTGTTTTGTCCATCTAGGTATGGAGTTTCTCACCGATCTGAATCTGGTACGGCTTCCTCGCGCTCGCGTAATCCGGATCGTCGAACTTGTCAAGTCCGTTTCCAACAGGACGTGGATTTCAACGAGAGAATTCTTGCAACTCCTTGGATTATTCAATGCAGCGGCGGACTTAATCCTGCTTGGCTGTCTTTTTATGTGTCCCTTACAAATGACATTACTGGCACAATGGCGCCCCTTTTTTCAAGTCCCCTCAATCAAACAATAATGATCATGCCCGAGATACGATCATTCCTGCGTCAGTGGCACAACCCCGGTTGGCTGTCCAAGGGGATTCCTCTGGAGATGCCCTAAGCAGAGATAACGGTATGTACTGATGCCAGTACCTACAGTTGGGGGTGCCCACCTGTTGCCAGACTTTGCTACAGTCAGCGGCACCTGGGAGCCAGGGGAGAGGCCTCTCCACATCAACCTTCTAGAAATGAGGGCTGTCATCAATGCCTTTCATTTCTGGAAGGATCAACTCTCAGGAAAAACTGTCCTCATTATGTCAGACAACTCTGTGGTGGTGACTTACCTCCTCAAACAAGGGAGCACCAAATCACCAGACCTGTGCATTCTGATCTGGCAGTTTCTACATTGGTGCGACAACCTCCACATCAACGTACAAATCAGACACATTCCCGGCAGACTCAATGTCTTGGCCGACACTCTATCCAGGAAAGGTCAAGTCATTCACATGGAATGGTCACTCCATCAATCAGTCTTTCTTCGGATTTTCACACTTTGAGGGTGTCCGATGATCGATCTTTTTGCGACAAGGTGGAATCGCAAGTTGCCCATCTTCATGGTTTTGGTACCAAAAATAATCCAGAGGTTAAGAGGTCAGAACTGTCGGATGATTCTGATTGCCCCTCTCAGATGGAACAAGTCCTGGGTCACCGATCTACTCAATCTAGAGATAGATCTACCCAGGAAGATTCCAACCAGCCCAAATCTTCTCAAACAACCGTGGTCACGGGTATTCCACCCCGCCTGGACCGTCTTCTTCTTCACGCTTGGCTCTTGTCCAGACAGCCTTGCGAGACAAACAATTTAAACCTTCGATTGTGGAGAGAATCTCAAGAGCAAGAAGGCCCTCCACTCTGAAGGCTTACGAGGGAAAGTGGCGTGTTTTCAGGGACTGGTGCCATATCGATAACATCGTCCCTTTGAGTGTCTCAATCCCTCAACTGGCCGACTTTTTTCTCTGGCTTTTCGAGGAGAAACAGTTGGCCCCAATTACTATCAAAGGCTACTGCTCCATGATATCAGACACATTCCACCATCATGGTAGATGTGATATTGGGCATAACAAAGATCTATCAGATCTTTTAGCCAATTTTGATTTCAATCGACCAAAATCCCGCACCCTGTTTCTGAAATGGAATCCGTCCTGGGTTTTAACATGGCTCAATTCGGACAAATTTGAACCTTTAGTCCACACTTCATTAAAGCTGCTATCATACAAAACATGTTTCTTGATAGCCTTAGCTTCAGCATGCAGGGTGAGTGAGTTACATGCCCTTTCCAGTGACCCAAACTTTCTCCAGTTCAGATCAGATGGTTCGGTGGTCCTCCTGACGCAACCAGGCATTGTAGCCAAAAATAGGTTACCATCCATTGGCAATCAAAGAATCGTCATTCGCTCGCTCTCTTCCATAGATAAGTCAAGAGCAACAGCCATGCAAGATCCTGTTCGTGCAATCAAGCACTATTTAAAATGCACAGAGGCGTGTCGGGACACACGTAAGCGCCTCTTTCTTCCGGTCAAAGCTGGTAAACGTTATATCACCCCTCAAGCCCTTGCTTCATGGCTGAAGTGGGTTATACGCTCAGCATGCTCTGAGGTCTCACAAGATCAGAGTCGCCTCATGAAGATTACAGCTCATGAGATTAGAACAATCTCGGCGAGCCTTGCATTCGAACGCAATGTTTCGATCCGAGATATAATAGAAGTTGTTGGCTGGCAAGCCGAGTCAACCTTCTCCAGTTTTTATCTCAGAGATTTGGCTTCGCAGAGGCAAACCTTGAATCCGGTAGGTCTGGTGCCGGCAGCCCAGATGACCACCAGACCCATTTAAAACAATCAGCACAGCCTATCAGCTTCGCTGGATTCGCCAGTGAAATTTCGTAGATAAGAAGATTTCAATAACTATCTTCTTAACCGTATATAGGGGTCACATATCACGGGACCCTAGGCTGTGTTGCTGATGAAATTAGTAGAAATGGTTATCTTTCAAATGGGGAATCCAGCCATCATTCCCTAGAAGGTACCCAGGGTGGAGGTGGGATGCTCAGCATTCCCTCCTCCTATTACCTATTCTCCTAACGTTAATGTGATCGGGGAACGTATTTGAAGGAGAAAGCAGATTTTTAGTAAATTATGTTTCTCCGAGAATACTTACCTGATCACATTACTTAAAAACCCTCCCAACCACCCCGCTATGCGAGCATCCTCGTATAATATATATCGCTCAGCTTAAAAAACTAGTGACACCTGGCGGTGGCAAGGGGAGGTAAGGGGCAAGAGTTATTGCCCTTTGGTCTATATGAGATAGACAGAAAAGACGAATTTTCGTCTTTTAGTAGGGCTGGATTCGAGAGGTAGCAGGCTTATATCCCAACATTAATGTGATCAGGTAAGTATTCTCGGAGAAACATAATTTACTAAAAATTTGCTTTCTTAAGTGAAGTTTGGACAATTTATTGTTTTTATCCTGTTAAAGATTGGGACACAACATTTTAACAGTGATGTAAGAAATCATTTTGATAATATATTTTGAAATAAAGATGTTAAATTGAATGCTGTTTTGAAGTATTATGTAGACCCGTTCCCAGCTATAAGAAATAAGGCATTCAGAGCCATGCATAACTTCATATAAATATTTCATATAAAACACAAAAAAATTTTATTGATACACACCATTCACTTTAATTAATTGACATCACATGTTTAACTTTCACTCAGAGGCTGTAAACTCAAGTCCACAAATTCTAAATGCTGTATTATATTACTGTAGAATTCCTCTTTCAAAATTGGTAAAGCGCTGTTGATTTGTCCATTTCCTGATGCAGCATGTTTTCAACTTAACAAAATCACTTTCTCTAACATTTTCAGTCAGAATCATTCATGAATCAATAAACCCTGTTTCACTTTATAATATTTGGCACCATGTTTTTTCACTATAGAATGGTCTGCTACATAAGTTTGTATCAGACTGTAATTAATCTGTGAGATAAGGTTTCAAATTAAAGAAACCTGTCTGTTTTCTTCAAAACACATCATGTACAGTTACTATAAATAGAAATAAGGAAAATGATTGAATACATAGTTAAATAGTCAGAGGTGATATGGTTTAATTGGTTATGACTGATTTGTGTGGTCCATCAGAGGAAATTAGCTCAATTTTACTATTTTTATCACCTGACATGCTGAAGCAAGGTAAATGAGTGCAAAATAAATAACAATGGCCAAATAATAACATCTTATTCATGGCATTAATTTAGAATTGCATATTGCTGATTCAGTACAATTAAAGCATAAATAGAAATGTTTTTTTTTTTGTACTTTAGATCCAATAATTTATAAATTTACCTGTATGTTGAATAATTTAGTACAGTTCATGCTGACAGACATGATTTTCTTTATAAATATTTGTCAAAAATATGTGATTTTTTTTTCTTCTTCAGATTAATAACAAAAAAAACATGACTATTAATAAATTTGATCCCTCCAAATAAATTAAGCAAATGACTAAATTAGTGGTTAGATATTGAACAGAGACATCTCAGCACAAAAGTGGTTTTTATGATTCACTGGCCAGTAGATGTATGTTTACACTTACTGACCCCTGTAATATATATATATATATATATATATATATATATATATATATATATATATATATATATATATATATATATATACCACAAATAAATTCTATCAGTGGGTGATTTTGTTGTTAAATAAATTCTAGCAGTGGATTAGTTTACCACCATGTTTACCTCCCTCACCCCCAATCCCCATCATAATGTCCACTCCGGTGGCCTAATGATTAGAGTGTCTGTCACGAATGTGGGAGGTTGTGGGTTCGATCCCCAGCAGAGTCATACCAAAGACTTAAAAAATGGTACTAAATGCTGCCTCGCTTGGCACTCAGCATAAAGAGGTTAGTGTTAGGATTGGTCAGCCTGGTGTCTGGATAATGACTGGGTGGAACATCATGTTACATGTCTGCAACATGATGCCCCAGTGCTAGGTGTCACTATAAACTGTCACACTGCAGACATTGTAGTGATATGACTGAACAATCATTAAATCTTGGTATCACTACTGAATTCATGGTCATATCATCATAATGTTTTTACTAAAAGGCTTCTTATGCTGCATGACTTAATAAAAATTGGCCCAATCTGACAACCAATATGACCTCCATGGCAGCCATCTTGAAACTTTTATTACAGTTCTGCTTTAGGTGGCACTCTGCAGTTTCATATTTTGCATAGGGTTAGAATTTTAAAGAAAAAGAATTTCCCTGGCTTTCCTCACTGGTTATACTGGCTATTTAAAAAAAGACCTTGAATATCTTAGGTATAATTCAAATAAAGTTTAATTCCCTTTATTTTGGTGTATGATTAATGGGTGTAATATGGGTTATAGAATATACAGCTTGGCCTTACTCCAGATGTGCACCTTTCAAAAAAGTGCTAGCTCCACTTGGTCATTTTCACTTCCTGAAATTCAGAGATAAATTGTATAAAAAAGTGCCAATAACTTTCTTTACATTTTGTATGTTTGGTAATTTATTCATTGCCCTTTCAGAAGTGGTATTGTCTAGTCTGGCAAAATTCATTTTCCCTATTTTAATAGCTGCTATGGAAAGTGTACTTTAGACTAATTCAGGCTGATTTTTTAGCACAAGGGAGCAGTTATTCTAGTTAGCAGTGTGCTGAGATCATGTACAGTTTCCAAAAGTACAATATCCAAAGAAATATCATCCACATTACATTAATGGAGCATAGAGGTATGCCAACATTCTCTCCATTGTGCATGTTTTAAATGCAAACAACTTCACCTTACATACGTCACTCTCTCAAAAGTACATAATGGTGAGCAGAAAATAATATTGAAATGTGTTTTTCACCCAGAAGACTTCATGTCATGTCCAATTGGTCTGAATTGAAAATGGTGCTGAACTAACCTGCATCTTGAAAATTTTGTTATTGCTACTCCTGATGAATGGAAAGTAATATGTTGAAGAAAAAAATAATGCTTCTCGTCCAAATGTTTGTCTATATCAACATGTGGTTTTTACCAGTAGTCTTATTTTCATTTCTCATTGCTGTCATAGATACAATATGGCTGCCATGGTTACTTTCTTAAAAATCTTGTTGTCAGTATTCACCCAGTATTCATCCTCAATGCTGTCAGTCATTGATCCAATATGGTTGCTGTGTTGACTGTCTTAAAAATCTTGTCCACGTATGACCTGGGTTTTCCCTGAAAGACTGACAAGCTGACATCCAATTTGTACTGAAGATGCTAATTTGAAAATCTGGTTTCAACACTCAACAGTTAAAAGGAAGAAATAGTCTTATCTTGAATTCCTGGAAATTCTTTTACCTCAGTAGCATGTCAGTTAGACTTGTGTTTATAAACTTATTATAATATAAAAAGTAATGATTAAAAATTATGATTCTTATTGCAGGCTTTTGAGGAAGGTATAGCTTTGCCAAATCAGGTCTACCCTGATCTTCTTGGAACCCCAAGAACCCTGAGTCCACATCTTCGCTTTGGTTGTGTCTCTGTACGAAACTTTTATTGGGGCCTACACCATCAGTACAGTGAAGTAAGAGTCTTTGCTTATTCTCTTGTTTAAATTTTTTGTCCTACTGCTTTCAGTAGGGGCATCTTGATTGGATCCTGGATGTCAGTTCATCTGTCTATCTATCCCAATAAGCTTGCTAGCGAGATTGCACAAAACCCACTTAACGCTATGACATTTACTAGGTTATTTGTATTGATAGGTAGATGATCCGGTTAGATTTTTAGGCCACTACAACATTTTGCCATTTTAGAAATATTACAAAAATTAAATTTGATAGACATATTAAAATTTTTATGTAGACTAGGTGAAAAGTTTTTGCAAAAACACAATGGATGCCACATAAAGAAAGCACCTTGTATCTTTAGTTCCTCATTCTTTCAGTAAAAAGTTAGGGACTGGCCTTAATATTCTGCAATGAATCCCTTTGCTTAAATAACTCTTGATAATCATCTTGGGATTTATAAGCACATATTTTTGAATGAATTCTGCTGATGTTTTCCACACTCCTGTAACAGTTGTTGTTGTTGTTGTAGGGTTTTACGCCATTTTTCAGCACAGGATAGGCTATACATGGCGGCCAGTATTAATGGTGGAGGAAGAACCCGGGAAAACCCCGGAAAGAACCACCAACTCATGAGATGCTACTGGCAAGCTTTCTCACATACCCACATTGGCTGAATCTGAGACTCGAAACCACGCAGATAGAGTGAGATGGCAGTGATCCGTAACAGACAGCGCTTTAGACCACTCGGCCACTCAGGGCCCCTCCTGTAACAGTGGCCTCAGGTAGAATAGTGCTCTTCTTGAAAATCATCTTGTAGATTTTGTTGAAGTTTAATAATGATCCAGTCACTGTGCTGTCAATTCCATATAATTATATTATTATTTTCAATATTAAAAATATATAGCAATTTTTATGTATATTTAAATTAATTATTTGTTTGTTTGTTTTAAATTTTCTTTTATTGTAATGTAACTTTTTTACTGAATTTGACATTGTCTAGAAATTGAGTTCAGTTCTGTTTGACCTGAATTTTTTTTAATGAACCTAATAATAGAAACACTGTATCTAGTTTCAGACCTTGATTCAGAACCAGTGATAGTTTTGGTAAACAACTTTAAAAAAATATTGATTTCTTTCTCAGCGTAAGAATTATTAAGTCAAGTCAAGGCCATACCTTTATGACGTGATGATTATCATGTAACAAACTTCCATTCCTTCAGGAAAGATGAACTCTTGATGCCCATCTGGGAATCTATTTTGATTTGTAGTTATTCTTATAACTCAAGATAAAGGATTGTCAGTTGGCTTCAAACATATGTTGTGACCAGTTTGAGTTGAAATTTTATTTTATTTAATTTCAAGCTATTCTGTTCCCTGGAAATACATGAGTGCTCCTACAAAATTCTTGGATAAAAATATTTATTAAAATTTATACTGAATTCAAACTGGAATAATATTTTCTGTGATTCAACAAGAAACTATTGACATAACAGGACTTTGCAGGTTACAACAGACGTTATCATCTTCCATTTTGAATTTCATCAGGATTCGAACTCAGTTTCGTTCAGGACTTTTTATTACTATGACTTCTATTTTTTAATTCTTGGATTATTTTTGGATTTGATTCGTAAAAGCATCAGTTCTTTTTTTTTCTCCATTTTTCACTTGATATTCTAAGGAAATAAATTATTTGTTAAATTTTACAAAGCTTGTTGTCTTCACTCTTTTCCTGTTACGTTTTGTAAGAGCCTAGACTCGTAACACAATAAAAGGTTATAGATTGTTGGTGTTTGAATATATTTCTGTGCATTTATATTTTCATGTATGACTGATATTGTCCCAATAACATTGTGTTACACATCACTAGACCATCAAGGCTAATTTTGGCATAGGTGGTGGATTCACACATGGGGGGGGGGCCACATTCTTTTCTATCCCTTTTTCAGATATAAATACACTGATCTCCCAAAATAACTACCCAACACTTATCACCTTGGATAACATTCTTCCATTTATCAGCATTGGCACTTTTTTGATCTCGGGTCAACACTACATCAGACTATTACTAACTAACTATTCTTCTACATTGTTCTCTGGTAGGGTGTGAGAGAACAGTTCTCTTGCCCTTAGGAACTAACTATACTTCTACAGAGTTGTCTGGTGGGTTTGAGAGAAAATTTCCCTTGCGCTTCAGAACTGTTCTTGTACATTGTTGTGTGGTGGGGTGTTTTTCTACAGTGTTATAGTTTGTTGTTGGAGAAATGTAGGTGTCCTCTTGGTATTGATTGGTGGAATGTAGGAAAACAGTTATCTCACAGTATTGTCATTTTGGGAGTTGGAGACAGTTCCCAGTGGAATAGACATGATAGAATGTTGTCTGATGGTAGATATGGGTTACTTTTTCCTGTTGGATGTACTTTAAAGGTCACTGGCCACATATATTGTACAAACATATTATTATAGTGATATCAAATGCATTTGTTTTGTATGCACACCAAAAAAATGTTTAATTAGACTTAAAAATCCTCTTTTTAAAATGAAAAAAATTATTCGGCAATCTCTTTAAACAATCAGTAGTTTCTGCATGCCAAAAACGGAAATGACATACATTTATCCCTTCAATTCAACCCTAGCCAATCAAGTGTTTGCTACAAAATTGCTGATGCAAAATAAACAGTCTTACGTTATTTCATTATATACAACAATCCCATTATCGCACATACTAATGGGATTTTTTTGTCTTCAATGCATATTTGAATGTCTTCATGTACTTGGGACATAACTAAAAAAATCATCTTTAAAAACAAATTTAAATGTCACATTTAAATCTTGGATTAAACTGAATATTTTGCATGGTCCAAATGAGCTTGTAAGTTGAGCCAAATCAGCCAGAAATCTGGACTGAATCAGCATGAAATTTGTACCAGATCAGCCCAGTCCAAGTTTGAGAGTAAATACCACGTTAGTGAATAATGTTTAGTATAATAGATTAATCAATCAAGAATGTTAACAGTAACATTTGTTTAAAAATCTTTCTCTTGGTGTTCCGGTATGTTTTGTTATAAGAAATCTAATGAGTTTATATGACCACACAGACTTTCAGTTAAATGTGATATATTTTTGTCATTATCGGCATTACACAAACAAGGCGAATGCAGACTGGGAAGAAAGGGTTTATTATACAACTAGTGGAAGACAGTCTTGAACGTAAGTGTTGAAAAAAATGCATTTTCATCCAATGCAGTTACATACAAAATCAAAGTTGCATAATAAATTGATGTTGGAAACATTGAATGACAAAGCATAAACATGTCAGGGGCCCCGAGTGGCCAAGTGGTCTAAAGAGCTCACCGTTCCGGATCACTGCCATCTCACCTCTGTCTGCATGGGTTCGAGTCCAAGGCTCTGCTAGCATGGGTACGTGGGAAAGCCTGCCAGTAGCTTGTCGTGGGTCGGTGGTTCTTCCCTGGGTTTTCCAGGTTTCTTCCTCCACTAGTTATACTGGCTGCCATGTATAGCCTATCTTGTGCTGAAAAATGGCGTTAAACCCTACATCAACAACAACAACAACATAAACATGTCTTTAATGTTATTTCATTTGTTTGATAATTTCTCACTTTTCAAAGCTGGAAATAAAAGTATATTAAAAAAATGAGGATTGTTCTAGTATCGATGTTGATATAATTTTACAAGATAAATATCAGAATTCAACAATGATGTAAAGTTAGGATTTCAAAACGAATACTTCTTGCTACCAATATTGAAAAAGCTTTGCCATATAACTGTCAGAGATGAGCAATGATTGGTGTATTCAGTAAAGACTTACAAAAATGGTACTAACAGCTGCCTTGCTTGGTGCTCAGCATTCAGAAATTAATGTTAGGACTGGTTGGCCTGGTGTCATGATAATGTGAGTGGGTGGGACATCATGCTACATGTCTGCGGCATAATGCCCCAGTGCTAGACACCACTATAAACTACAACACAGCAGACATCGTAGCAATATGACTGAAATTTTTTAAAAACTATGTTAAAAATCCAAATCACACACACACATATACACACACACTCTCTCTCTCTCTCTCTCTCTCTATATATATATATATAGAGAGAGAGAGACACACACACACACACACACACATTATTTTTGGGCCCCAAGTGGTCTAAAGCACTTACCATTATGGACCTTTGCCATCTCAACTCCGTCTCCATGGGTTTGAGTCTCAGGTTTGGTCAATGGGTATGTGAGAAAGCTTGCCAGTAGCTTCTCACGGGTCAGTGGTTCTTTCTGGGGTTTTCCACCATTCATACAGGCCGCCATATATAGCCTCTTTCATGCTGAAAAAAGGTGTTAAACCCTTGAACAGGGGGCCCCGAGTGGTCTAAAGCGCTCACCGTTCTGGGTCACTGCTATCTCACCTCTGTCTGCATGGGTTCGAGTCCAAGGCTCAGCTAGCATGGGTATGTGGGAAAGCCAGCCAGTAGCTTCTCATGGGTCGGTGGTTCTTCCCTGAGTTTTCCAGGGTTCTTCCTCCACCAGTTATAATGGACGCCATGTATAGCCTATCTTGTGCTGAAAAATGGCGTTAAACCCTAGAACAAAAACACCTATATATTGTGACGCAATAAAAGTATTAAGGTATTAAGGTATATGTTCTAAGACTTAAGAAACAAAATAATTTTGTGTTGAATTTGTGGCCCCCACATCTAACTGCACATTACAGTAAAACAGATAAATAAAACACTTATTTGAAAATAAAATGAAAGAAACTAACTTTGCATTGTTATCATTTATTGCTTGTTTCCAACTTTGGTTCCTTTGTATTACTTTAAGTGTGCCGTTTTTTTTTATTTTTATACAAAGATGACTGACATGGGGAAGCCAGTGTTGATTCCTTTTTACCTGTATTAACGGGAATTTTGAAAATAAATTGAAACATTGGAACAGTTTTGTAAGCAACACAATCTAGTGTATCATGCACGCACGTCGATATAAGGCTGAACAGTAAATTAGTTTTGAATAGTTTCATCTAAATGTTCCCTATTCATAGTTCATAGTGTTTTATGTTTTGACAACAAGAAGCATGTACTTCATCTTGTGGGGATAAATGCACATTTCCAGTTGGCATCCTCTATAGGTGGGAAATTGTAGCTGAGGTAAAGTAACAATACTTCTGTTTTGAGTAATTAAATTATTATTTCTTCTTTACACTTGATATTTTTTATTCTTTTTGTGTGAGTTTAACTACTTTTAATCATGTAATGCAAATCTGATGTAAAAAGAAAAATGTTAGAATGTCCATATTTGAAAAAAACTTTAATGATTTAGAACGGTAAGTTTTCAACACAGTGAAAATGATCTGTGTAAATGAGGCAAAAATGAAGTGCTCTTTTTGTCTAGGTCTATCCTGGTACGACACCTCCCCATTCCATCTATGGGCAGCTTTTATGGCGAGATTATTTCTACACCATGTCAGTTGGTAATGAGAAGTACGACAGAATGGAGGGCAATCCTATCTGCCTCAACATTCCCTGGAGTGTCAATCCTAAGTACCTGGAGCAATGGACCAAAGTAATCCAAATACTATTTATGTTCATTTTACAAACTGAATCGCTTTTATGTTAATTCCTCTTCCCCTACCTTTTCAAGTCTTAAAAAGATGGTGATGTCTCTGTGACATTGTAATATCTTATGGTTTATTTTGTTATGCAGTTTCTCTGGAAGTGGATAGGTGTGTTAGTGTTATATATGCTTGGATAATAGTGAAGAAAAAACAATGGTATAATCTGGAAATTTCATGTAAATTTATTGTGGTATTTTTAACATAATTAAAGCAGTTGAGAAGATATAGATGTCCACTGCATATCAGAATCTAAATGAAATGTTGAGCTTAGATAATGGTGTTAATTCTCTCAATGATGCATGCTCAAGGCATGTGATGATAGTGGAAGATATGTAATTGAAACACAGGATTTACACCGGTTATTGAACTGGAAAGTGTGCACAGTTATTTTTCCAGATTTAAACGAAATGAAACTTTTTTTGTGAATGATCAATTAACAAATTTGAATATTTTGGAAATACTGTCAGTCTTGGTGTTTTTATTCTGCATCTTGTATAATTATGTCCCAGGCATTTTCTGTATTAACCACCTTTGTTCACTTTATGTAATAATTATCAGCATCATTCTAGCCTGCCATAATTTATGCTTAATCTGTCTCTAAATAATATTAGGATTGATAAATACAGTGGTTGTATGGAATCCTTTTTGCAAATCTGTACTGCGAATTCACTATTTTTCATGGAGTACCAGTTTGGGATTTGTTGTGGTTTGTACAGATCCATCGAATAAGGATCCTTTATTTATCAGTTCACAGATTGCTGATGAAAATGACTAAGTTAGTTTACATTAAACTTGGCAGATTTTAGTTCATGATGAAATTGACATTTTGTGCAAGATCAGAAAATGATTGCTTTTGAGAATAAATCGAGAGTAGTAAAAGTTTAGGTGATACCTTAGAAACTTTTGTAAAGCCATAAAATCTGATTTTTCCACAAACTCATTTATTTCTTACATTATGCAGGGAGAGATAAGGTATCCATGGATTGACTCATTTCTTACATTATACAGGGAGAGACAGGGTATCCATGGATTGATTCATTTCTTACATTATGCAGGGAGTGACAGGGTATCCATGGATTGATTCATTTCTTACATTGTGCAGGGAGAGACAGGGTATCCATGGATTAATTCATTTCTTACATTATGCAGGGAGAGTCAGGGAATCCATGTATTGATTCATTTCTTACATTATGCAGGGAGAGACAAGGTATCCATGGATTGACTCATTTCTTACATTATACAGGGAGAGATAGGGTATCCATGGATTGATTCATTTCTTGCAGTATATAGGGAGTAACAGGATATCTATGTATTGATTCATTTTGTACATTATGTAGGGTGAGACAGGGTATCCATGGATTGATGCAATTATGAAACAGTTGTTGTTTGAGGGCTGGATTCATCATGTCTGTCGCCATGCAGTTTCCTGTTTCCTTACACGTGGAGATCTCTGGATTAACTGGGAGGAAGGATTAAAGGTTTGTGCTGCTGAGGCAAAGAAGTGGTATATATATATATATTTTTTTTTTTTTTTTTTTTTTCCTCAGTGTATTTCAAGCTTGATTTTCATTACCTTTTCTGAACCTAAGATTTTGGAGACCTGGTGACTTTTTTCTGTCAATCTGGTTTTGGTGACCATGACTCAGTCATCAAGCCAAGCCTTTATGGTTATGCATCTTTGCATATTTATATCCAGTTATATTGGAAATTGGGGACACTACACTGTCTTCAGTCATCTATGTTTGCATATTTATACCCAGTTACATTGGAAATTGGGGACACTACACTGTCTTCAGTCATCTATGTTTGCATATTTATACCCAGTTACATTGGAAATTGGGGACACTACACTGTCTTCAGTCATCTATGTTTGCATATTTATACCCAGTTACATTGGAAATTGGGGACACTACACTTTCTTCAGTCATCTATGTTTGCATATTTATACCCAGTTACATTGGAAATTGGGGACACTACACTGTCTTCAGTCATCTATGTTTGCATATTTATACCCAGTTACATTGGAAATTGGGGACACTACACTGTCTTCAGTCATCTATGTTTGCATATTTATACCCAGTTACATTGGAAATTGGGGACACTACACTTTCTTCAGTCATCTATGTTTGCATATTTATACCCAGTTACATTGGAAATTGGGGACACTACACTGTCTTCAGTCATCTATGTTTGCATATTTATACCCAGTTACATTGGAAATTGGGGACACTACACTGTCTTCAGTCATCTATGTTTGCATATTTATACCCAGTTACATTGGAAATTGGGGACACTACACTTTCTTCAGTCATCTATGTTTGCATATTTATACCCAGTTACATTGGAAATTGGGGACACTACACTGTCTTCAGTCATCTATGTTTGCATATTTATACCCAGTTACATTGGAAATTGGGGACACTACACTGTCTTCAGTCATCTATGTTTGCATATTTATACCCAGTTACATTGGAAATTGGGGACACTACACTTTCTTCAGTCATCTATGTTTGCATATTTATACCCAGTTACATTGGAAATTGGGGACACTACACTGTCTTCAGTCATCTATGTTTGCATATTTATACCCAGTTACATTGGAAATTGGGGACACTACACTGTCTTCAGTCATCTATGTTTGCATATTTATACCCAGTTATATTGGAAATTGGGGACACTATACTGTGTCTTCAGTCATCTATGTTTGCATATTTATACCCAGTTATATTGGAAATTGGGGACACTATCTATGTTTGCATATTGAATAGTTTTTAATGTGCATTGCTTATTGCCCTGTCTGTACATGTTTGGGTTTAATAATATAGTGTTTATAGCATCGCAAGGACTAAAACCAGCTTCTAAGAATATTTTATTACATTATTTTTACTCAGTTATTAGTTTGACAGGATGTTATTTGTCCTAATTAAGGGTTTCTAAGATATCGTGTTCACATGTCTGCCTTTTGGCACAGAATGTCACTATGTGACCATGAAAATTCATTCCAGGTCACCAAGTACCTTATGAGATCTCTGGAATTTCCTAAAGCATTTTAATTCACTTCAGTCTTAATTCTATTTACTAGGGATATTATGCCCAGAAGCCAAAACCCCGTTCTAAGAACAAAAACTTTCCCTAAGGCGTTTAAAATTAGATAAATTCTTTGTCACACTTAATGCAACTTTATTTCCTTAACTCAGCTAATGACATTTTTTTATTACAAAAACAGTTATTTTCTTTTCTAGAATGTGACCATTTTTTAATTTTAGCAAACATAACATACATGGGTCCCTTATTATAAAGCTGTACAGGACAGTCATACAATTTTATCATAAAGCTGTTCAGGACAGTCATAAAATTGTATCATGATACATGTGAGCTCAGCTTATACCAGGGTACATTGTCCAGCAGTCCTGCACTATACTGTTGTTCAGGGCAGCCATAAGAGTGTACTATGATAGGTGAGGTTACTTTATGTGGGGTACATTATATGTGACCATACAAATTAATCTGGGTCAATGGAATCCATAACTGTACCCTTGCTTTCTACAGCCTAAATCAAGCGCTTTCCTGCCTGTGTATCATATATGCAAAGGGAAGAAACTTTTTCACATTAGCTCCATGTGACCATTGCAAAGAGGTGCCAATTTTAAGCTTTTATTTAGGGGACAGTGGCCAGTTTTTATGTACAGTTTTAAAGCCGCAATCAGCAAACTAGTATAAATTATCATAAAAAATAAAATACACAAGCGGGGTCAAAAAGGTCCATATTTTTGGATACCTGTATTAAAACAAAGCATAAGAATATTATCCACTTGACCAGAGAAGTCAATGGCAGTTTTTAGCAGAAGAAGTTTATGCACTCCAACCCCAAATTTCTACCTTCAATTTTCATATCCGAAGGTAATTTTTGACACTATGTGATGCTCACAGTGCACACACAAGCCCTTTTCCTAGACGACAGTTCTGCAAAACAGGCTGATGCAATTGAAAATAGTTGTCATCCAAGATGTTTTTGAGTTATTCTTCTTGCCCCAGACTCATGTGTTTAATGCTATGGAGGGCTATCTCTTCTTCCTAGCCGACTATTGGTATTTAACTATCAACATACTGCAGAATAACTATGGAATGTGTACATGCCTGACATCAATTTCAAGAACAACACAAGCCCACAACACCCAGTTCACAAATATATCCATATCTTCAAATAGTAAACAATAATAGCTGAAAAAGTCACACCATAGCCTTAAATTAAAAAATTTGCCAGGGGCCAATTTACAAAACTAGACCCTGCTACCTTAGGTTGCAAGGAAAGTTGTTAAGCACAGATTTAATCCCTGCCTGGTATAAAAAATATCTTAAAATAAGGAAGGTCATAAAGGTCCATATTTTTGGATAGCAATATTAAAACAAAGCATAAGATTATTCACTTGACCTGAGAAGTCAATGGCAGCAGTTCATAGCGAAAGTTTATGCACCTCAACCCCTGCATATTTCACGTCTGAAAGTCATTTCTTACAGTACAAACACAAGCTCTTTTCCTAGATGATAATTCTGCAAAACATTGTGTACTAAACTGCTTGATGCAATTCAAAATAGTTGCCATCCATGTCATTTTTGAGGTATTCTACTTGCCCTGAACCCTCATGTCTACTGCTATGGGTGGCTAGCTCTTCTTCCTAGCTGATTATTGTATTTCATTGTCTACATACTGTGATGTTTCTATGGGGGAGGGTTGTACTTGTACATGCCTCACATCAATTTCAAGAACAACACAAGCCTGAAATGCCTAATCACAAATATATCCATATCTATAATTATTAAACAATAATAGGTGAAAAAGTCACTCCAAAGCCTTAAGTTAAGAAACGTACCAGGGACCAAGGTACAAAACTATCCCCTGTGACCTTAAGTATTTGACTCAAAATAGTAAATGCCAAAAGTTGTGTACACATCACATATTTAGACATTATCTATTAAAGTGGTATAAAGGAAATTTGTAATAATGTTATTATTCTTTTAGAAAAGTGACTAGTTGTGGCTGTAGTCAGGAGTGAATGACAAAAATACCACGTTTGTTACTCTGTGTGTATGTGTGTGTGATTTGGATTTTAACATAGCTCTAACAATTTTTCAGTCATATCACTACCATGTCCACAGTGTGGCAGTTTATAGTAACGTCTAGCACTGGGGCATCATGCTGCCGCAGACATGAACCATGATGTCCCACCCAGTCACATTATCCTGACACCAGACCGACCAGTCCTAATGCTGAGCGCCAAGCGAGGCAGCTGTTAGTACCATTTTTGTAAGTCTTTGGTTTGACTCGGCCATGGATCGAACCCATGACATCCTGCATGCAAGATGGATGCTCTAACCACTAGGCCACCAGAGTGGTCAGATACTGTCTGTGACAAAACTTAAAAGGTTGTCTAAACTGTTCCAGCTAACTTAACAAAAGGAAACCACATAGTCAAGTAGAGGCAATTTTAGCCTGATATAAAGGAAATAGTTCCTAACCTTTCATAATTGTTCTGGTGGTGCTAACAACAGCAGCAGTTTTGTGTGTGTGTATTGGGGGGTGGGTGGGTAATCACAACAGTATGGCTAATCAGGAGAGAACAAAGTTTAATCAACTGACCTTTGGTCATGTTTTAACACTGATATACTGATGTGAGAGACCCTGGTAAGCTTACAAAGTGTCATATTAAATAAATCCAGTGATTTATAGCCACTGAAATCGACCAAATAATTTAAGAGAAATTTATTCTCAAACACCAGTTCACTTACAACTGACTTTAATTATTTCGGGAGTTTACAAACTGATTGTGAATAGTAAGATAATGCATAGAACAAATATTAAGTGTGGAAAATTCAAGATAAAAAGCCTTTCAGCCTAAAACAACTCTTGCAGTAGCTAAATCTGGCCATCAAAGCCACTCTCTTGTGCACTTTAGATCAGAATAAGTATCTGGATGAGGTTGAAGCTATTTCTCCTTTTAAGCATGACTGAGCAAAAAAAAATTACAGTGGTCTCTGCAAGTCTTGTTTTGGAAATAACATTTCCATCCAAGACATAATAGTAGCTGTTGGCTGGCATGCTCAGTCTTCCTTCTAGAGCATTTTATCACCAAGACTGAGCTTTGGTTGGAGACTATTTTAATCTGGTGGGTCTATTTACTGCTGTCTAAATGATCACCAGACCCAGTTGACATCAGCAAAATCTCCTTGTGGGCAGTAGTTTGGTACTTTCACTGGATTCACCTGTCAAATTTATCAGTAAGAAGCTTTTAGTAATTCTCTTCTTTACTGGGTATAGTTGTCATGTGTCACATGACTGTTGCTCAGGTTGTTGTCAAGTTAGGAGATCAGGCTATCCTTTATATAGTAAATGTAACCATTATTTCCCGGAAGGGTACCCATGGACAAGGTAGGATGCTCAGCATTCCCTCCACGTACCTTTTCTCCTAATGTTTATGAGTTCAGGCAATGCATTCATATGTGAAAGCAAACCTTTTAGTATATTATGTTTCGTCAAGAATACTTGTCCAACCACATCCTATTCAATATAGCACTCAACTTAAAACTGGTGTCACTTGGCAGTAGTGATGAGGAGGACATTGATAAGAGTATCTTCCCCTGTGTATAAGACAGGGACAGGAAAATACTTGATTCAGGAGATAGCAAACTTATTTTCCTAAATATGGGATGTTTTGTCGACATAAAATATTTATTTTGCAAGTATGGAACTTTTGCTTGCTGCATTTTTGTTTGTTTGTTTGCTTGATTATTAAACCCATAGATCAATAAATAAGTTATCGTAATAGTGCATGTAGGTAGAAAGTTTTATGTAATAATAATACATATAGATATATATGTATATATGAAGTAGTTCGTATGTGTGTGTTTTGGATTTTTAATATAGCTTTAAATTTTTTAAGTCATATCACTACAGTGTCTGCAGTGTGGCAATTTATAGTGATGTCTAGCACTGGGGCATCATGCTGCAGACATATAGCATGATGTCCCACCCAGACACATTATCCTGACATCAGGCGGACCATTCCTGACACTAACCTCTTAATGCTGAGTGCCTAGTGAGGCAGCTGTTAAAACCATTTTTTTAAAGTCTTTGGTATGACTCGGCCAGGGTTTGAACCTGTGACCTCAGTAGTCTATGTAGATAGATATGTTGTTGTTGGTAGTGTTGTAGGGTTTAATGCCATTTTTCAGCACAAGATATGCTATACATGACAGCCAGTATAAATGGTGGAGGAAGAACCTAGGAAAACCCTGGAAAGACCCACCGACCCACAAGAAGCTACTGGCAAGCTTTCTTACATATGCACATTGGCTGAATCCTAGACTAGAACCCACACAAACAGAGGTGAGATGGCAGTGATCCATAATGGTCAGCTCTTTAGACCACTCGGCCACTCAGGGCTCCCAGATAGATATGTACAGATAGGTATATGTTACAGTACATGTAGGTAGATATATACAAATATGTATATACATTAGTGCATGTAGATGGTATGTACAGATTTGTAATAGCATATTTAGATAGGTGTGAATAGATATGTATGTGTAACATTATATGTAGATAGATAAGTATTTTTAATAGTACATATGAGGAAAACAGGATGGGTTAAATTACATATGATTAGAAGAGCAGAGAAAAATAACAATGAAAAGGTTGATAAATGAATAGAAAGATGAGGCTTTTTGAAATATATAGATACTTAAGTGTGGGAGACTTGTTAAGGTAAAATGACCCTAAACTGAATAATTAAACATAACCAAGAACAGAACTGCTTTAATTTGGTTTTAATAATGTTTTAATATAGTGCTTCCTTTATTTGCCAAGATATGCTGGCAAGTTGATCTCTTGAACAACATGAACAATAATGAAAACTTGATGTTCTATAATGACCTATATACTTACAAGTGAACAATTTGAGAACACAGTTTTATCCATTTAATTATTTGCTATGCATTTAGAATGTATATCTCCTGTATTTATTGCACAAAAGAATAATTGATAAACACTGCTTGTTGATGCTAGAGTTTAGGTACATCAATTATGCACATAAAGAAATCTAGGTGGCTTATTATTATAGATGAGTGTTTTTTAATTTCAAGCACAGCTGTCAAAGAAATCTCAAGCACAACTGTCAAAGAAATCTCAAGCTGTCAAAGTTATATTATTAACAATCATCACCTGGTCACCTTGAAATCACTGACATGCATTGGAAGTGTTTGACAAGTGGACTTAGGGTCTGCAAGCTGAGTGCAGTTTGGAGCCTAGTCACAAACTGGTATGGCAAGATTAGGACATGAAAGCCAGCAGATCCTGTATATTTACAAATATTAAGATAAAAATGTAACTGATAGTTAAACTATTCATATTTATTTCCTGTTTGTTAAATCTTGCTTAAAATATTAAATATACACATTATCATGTCTGCATGAGAAATTGTGAGAATGACCTTGACATTGATTACAAGATGGAAGTGACTGACTTTGACAGTGTATCGTGTAAAATAAAGGATCGATAAATGAATGAAACTATTGGTATTTATGTACATGAAGCATGCAGTACATGTAAATGTTAAATAAAAGTGCTGATATATGTACTGTGGCAAAATGGTAAAGTATACAACTTGTAGAACATAAAGCATTACAAACTGAGCTGACTTCTTTCTTGCTCTCAGTTTTTTTTTAATATGCTCATGTTCAAGCATTAAACAAATTTGAGCTTGTCCCTTGTGTTTGGCAAGTGTTTTGTCATGACTTGTATTCTGTACTGTTTTAGGCTTTGTGTAATGACTTTTTTCACATTGATTTCCCACTTTGTTAAAAAAAAAAACAAGCAACATAATTTACAGCCCTTTGACTTAGATTTTTCCTTTCAGACCTCGCATTTTTTCAGCTTACCATGTTATGGTGTGATATTGTCTTCAAGGCATGATTTGTCTTGCTAGCGAATATTGGGACATACTTGAAGCTGTATTTTTATCATGGGAATGGTCATATTGCTAATGTTGCCCAGCAATGATAAAGACTACTGTGGAAGGTTTTGACAATCAGGTGTCATTTGGATCATTGACTAGTTTTATCTGAAACTTTACATACAGTATTATTAAATGCTTAAAGTTTGTTCTTTGATATGCAAGGAATCCAGATTTCTTCATCTTAAAACTTGACTATACTCCAAATATTGCTCAAAAATATTCCAGCCACTCAAATAACTGCATTTCTACATTTCAAGTAAAATTTCTAAAGTAAGTACTTGAAATTATGAATAAAGTTTTATGACAGATACCATATATCTTGCATGAATACTTGATTTGTTCCGTTTAGGATGATCGACTTGTCAAATATTGGAGCATTTAACTTTTTGACAAATTGATATTTTTACATAGCTAAAGGTCCTAACATTCCAAAATCACTTTCAAAGGATAGGTTGGTGTGCCTCTACAAGTACACAGTTCTTACTTACTTACAATATTCCTTGTCCCACTCCAGGTGTTTTCCAAGTACCTGCTGGATGCTGATTGGTCAGTCAATGCTGGGAACTGGATGTGGGTATCAAGCTCAGCCTTTGAGGAGGTACTTCAGTGCCCCAGATGTTATTGCCCAGTCATGTACGGTATGAGGATGGACCCTAAAGGGGAATATATCAGGTGAAGTATATTTGAGAAATATGATCTATTGTTTGCTTCTTGAATCATGTGGGTTCTCCTTTAACTTAAAATGTCTTGATTTTTGGTATAAATGTGTCATTACTTTAGAATAAACAGGCAAGAAATATATTAAATATTTCAGGTATACTTTGTTCTTTACGTATATTTAATTTGCTTTGTTTGTTAGTCAGTTTTATTTTATTTTATTTGATTATTGGCAGAAATCAGAATTTTAAAAAAGAAGCTGGACAAAGTCATGTTGAATTTGCAAGGGAAAAAGAGCAGTTATTTGATAGGTGGTGCTTAGCCAAGAAAGCTAATCAAGATTAAGAAAATCTAAGACAACTCGTATTTCTTGAAGAGTTCGAGAACTGTGTCCATAGTGATATTAAGACTTATCTTGATGAGCATAAGGTCGAAACTTTAGCAAATGCTTCTCGTATTGCTGATGAGTATTCCTTAGCTCATAACATTTCTTTTGTTAGTAAGTCTTCCACTCAGCTGTCTTCTGGTAAAGTTTTTCAGCCTAATATGAGCCCTTCTAAATCTCAATCTGGCACAACTTTTAGAAATCAAGTAAGATTGATCAGAAGTCCTTATCTATTCCTACATGTACCTATTGCAGGAAGAAAGGACACATTATTTCTGATCGCACCAAATTGAAAGATAAGCAAGAGAACCAAGATAGACCTGTTCCAGATGCTCTTATTTTGAAGAGGTCAGGGTCATGGTTGTTGTATTGAAACCCCAATTTGATTTTATTATGGAGAATTATGAATCATTCATGTTGAAAGGTTCTATATCACTCTTGGATGATTCAGCCAGTCCTATCTCTAATTAAAATGTGAAGGGACACATAAGCTTCTCAGAGACTTTTATTATCAGGTACTTTGTCTTTTTTTTGAGAAGTTTTCTTCTAATGAGAGTGTTCTTATTCAAGGAGTAGAGTGCATCTTTATTAATGTTCCTCTCCATTGTGTATATTTGTCATCAGACATAGTCTTAGGACTTGTGCCAGTGGGAACAGTGTATTTTTTTACCCATTTAGGGCATTCATTTATTACTAGGCAATGACTTAGCTGGATATAAGGTTGTGGTTAATCCACTTGTAACTGACAAGCCTTGCTTGGATCAGAAAGTTGATCCTATTGAAAGAGAAATCCCTGATTTATACCCAGCTTGTGCAGTTACTGGAGCTATGGCAAAGAAAGCTTTTGAGAATGATGTTGATCAGGAAAGTATTATTTTTGCTGACACATGTATTGGTCAGGCTTTTGATGAGGTCACTTTCACTCCTTGTTTGGATGAATCAAAGGGTATTGATCACAGTGATCCTCTTTTAACTACTCATTCTCTTTATTCTAATCAGGGTGACAAATGACATTCACTTGTCGTCAAAGAGGAAAAAGATCCAGAGATCTCCTGTTTGTTTCAAAGGGCCATGAAACTGAAGCCACAGAAGTATCTGTTTTTTATTTCATTAAAAATGGGATTCTTATGATAAACTGGAGACGACCTGAGGTACCTGCTGGTGACGAGTAGTCAGTGAACTATCAAGATGCAGTTCCAAAATCATGTAGACAGGACAGTCTTAGTCTGGCCTATGGAACTCCTTTGGCTGGTCATTTAGGAATTAATAAGACTTATCACAAGATCTTGAATCACATCTGTGTCTAAAAATTAAAAGTGATGTTTGTACATACTGCAGATCTTGTCACACTTGTCAGCTGGTAGGAAAACCCAATTAGAAAATACCTAAGGCTCATCTGCAAATTATTCCTGCATTTGACAAACCATTTAGCAGAATAATGGTAGATTTTGTTGGTCCTTACCAAAGACCAAGTCAGGTAACCAATACTTGTTGACCATAATATGTGCATCAACAAGATTCCCAGAGGCAATTCCTTTCAGGAATATTAAAACTAAAACAATAGTCAAAGCTTTGATAAAGTTATTTACAAAATTTGCCTTCCTAAATCTGTTCAATCTGATAAAGGGTAAAATTTTATGCCTGGAATTTTACAGCAAGTTATGTACAAATTAGGCATGCAACAGCTCAAATCTTCTGCCTATCACCCTGGGAGCCAAGGGGCTTTAAAAAGATTTCATCAGACATTGACAAATATGATTTGGTCTTATTGTTTTGATATGGGTCAAGATTGGGATGTAGGCATTCATTTACCATTCTTTGCTGTTAGGGAATCAGTCAAGAATCTTTAGGATTCAGTCACTTTGAACTATATTTTGGACACACTGTGCATAGACCATGGAAATTGTTAAAAGAGAAACTTCTTTCTATTGAAGATAAATAAATTAATCTTCTCGATTATGTGTCTAATTTTAAGTATAAGTAGTTAAAGGCTTGTGAGGTTGCAAGAACTAACCTGCACTCAGTCAAAAATGAAATTAAGGTATGATAAAAATACAAAGGAAAGGAGTTTTCAGCCTGGTGATAGAGTTCTGGCTCTTTTGCCCATACCACAAAATCCTCTTCAGGCCAAATATTATAGTTCTTACACAGTTGAAAAGAAAGTATGTGATTTAAATTATAGCATCAGTACTCCTGAGAGGCGAAAAGAAAAACAACATTGCCATATAAAAATGTGTTAAACGAGTATGTGATAGAGATAGCCAGGTAAATCATGCAGTTAATTTAGTTGTACCTGTCCCACACTCTGAGGATTTAAGTGAAGGAATGTAATCTGACTCTATTGATTTTGGAGTAACAAATCTTTGAAATTCGAAAATTATGAATAATCTGGTCCAGAGACTTTCATATTTGCAGCATCAAAAGAAAAATAACTAAAACAGTTATTGCTTGAATATGAGCACTTATTTCCAGATGTTGCTCAAGCACAAATAAAATCTACCATGACATTGAAATTATGAAACAAGACCTGTATAGGATGAACCCTCTCAAAGAGGAATGTTTGAAAAAAGAAATTCAGTATTTGCTGGAGAATGATTTCATAGAGCCAAGTAAAAGTGACTGGAGTTTACCATGTATGCTTGCTCTAAAGCCAGATAAAACTTTCTGCATGTGTACTGATTGTAGAAAGGTGAACAGTGTGACTAAAACAGATTAATTTCCGTTACCAAGAATCGATGACTGCATTGATAAAATTGGAAATGCAAAGTGTGTCTCGAAATTTGACCTTCTGAAAGGATTTTGCAACTTCCACTGATGGAAAGGGCAAAGGAAATTTTAACACTCACTGATGCAAATTGGACAGTTTATCTAAACGTGAAGTTTGCCATGCTTGTGTAACATTTCTAGGACATATTGTGGGACATGGACAGGTAAAACCTATAGATGCTAAGGTCAAGGCTATCTCTGAATTCGCTGTGCCTATCAGTAAAAAGCAACTGATGTGATTTTTGGGTATGGCTGGATATTATTGGAAATTTTGTTCCAATTTTCTCATAATTGCTGAACCCCTGACAAATTTATTGAGCAAGTAAACCAAATTTTATTGGTCTGAGAAATGTAAGGAGGCTTTTGATAAGTTTAAGGCAATACTTAAGATTGCACCAGTTCTTACAGCTCCAAATTTCAGTCAGTCATTTGAACTGTCTTTTGATGCTAGTGATGTTGGGGTTGGAGCAATATTGATATTAGAAGATAAAAATGGCGTAGATCATACAGTGTGCTATTTTTCTAAGAAATTAAATAAGCACCAAAGACATTATTCCACAATTGAGAAGAAATGTATGGCTTTGATATTGGAATTACAACACTTTGAAGTCTACAATAATTCAACTCCTGCTATTATTGTGTATAGCGATCATAATCCCCTTACTTGCATTGGCAAGATGAAAAACAAAAATCAGAGATTTTTAAGGCGGAGTTCGATGTTACAGGAATATAATATCGACATCAGGCACATCAAGGGAAAAGACAATTTAATAGCAGGTGCACTTTCATGTGTATAGAATGATATTGTTTCACGTAAACTTTGTGTCATTCATAAGATTTCATCTTATATTTTTTTTGCCACGTGTATATTTGACTTATAGTAAAAAGAAAGCTTTATTGCATAAGTCTTTCTTTTTCTTTATGAGGGGAAGTGTTATGTGTATTTAATTTGCTTTATTTGTTAGTCAGTTTTATTTTATTTCGTTATATGCTGTTGTGATGTAACTTGTATGTTGGACTTGACCTTGTCCAAAATTGAGTTCATTTCTGCTTGACCCAAGTTGATTTTTTAAAAATTTTATTCATTGTCAACAACTAATACATAGCTAAATTATTCTCTGTGTATGGGCTTAATATCAGGATCAAAATTAATAGAAGAGGTAAATATGTCTATTTGGGTCAGTGTTTTGGAGTTTCCTAAGTGAATTATATATAACCCAGGTTATTTCTTTGTAAATATCAAGATCACTTTAGAAGGTTATTTTCCATTATGTAATGCTTTTTTATAGAAAATGCTAATTGTGACCGGAGGCAAAGTAGAGAACTATATAATCTTGTGTTTGTGAGGACTTGGTCATTCTAGCATGTTCAAGTTGTATTATGTTGTGACCAGTTGGGCTGAATATTTTTTCTTCTTCAAATTATTGAGTTCAAGTGATTATTTTCTCTGGAAATGCAAAAGTGTTCTGATAAAATTCTTGGATAAAGACATTCTCTGGAATCTATACTGAATTCAAACCTGGGATTATATTTCTGTGATTCAACAAAAGACTGTTGACACATCAACACTCTATAAGCTATAACAGACATGTCATTGCCTTCAGGTTTTGGATTTCTTTGGGACTTGTATTGAGTTATATTCAGGACTTTAAATTACTAGGACTTGTGTCTCTATTTCTTGGATTATTTTTGGATTTAATTTGCAATACCATAAGTTCTTTTTTCTCATTTTCAGTTTGTATTCTAGGGAAATAAATTATTTTAAATTATAATAAATTGTTGTCTTTCACCCTTTTCTGTTACTTACTTTGTGAGCATAGACTCGTAACAATTGGAGACAAAACTGAGTTTGTATTAAAATACTTGTCTAGTTGAATCTAAAGGATTGTGCAGTTCACTTGCATAGGGACCAAGATTTTTACAGCCTGGCTAACCCTTAAGAATGCAAGAATACAGACATTGTAGTCAGATTTGGAAATTGGTTTTGTTTGGGTTTGGATTGGATCTGGATTTTCATTTCCAATTAGATTAAGTGGAATTAGTTAGTGAACCAAACTAATTTTATAGGAGTACCTGAGACACTTTAATCTGCCCATGACTTTCATGTCAAATGGCTGCAGGGTCATGCTTTTTCTTATGACATAATTTAGAAATGTTTTACAAATGAAAATGGCAAAAGGTACAATCAGCCTTTTAACGGGTTAAGCAGAAAAGTATAAAAGGTATATTCAGATTATTAGAAATTAAGCTTGACTTGAAGTAATTATCCTGTGTATGTTTATTGGAAATCAAGTCATGTCAGTTTGAGTACAGCTGATAATGGAAGAGATCATTACCACTGCCACATGGATTCTAAAAAGCAACAACTAGGATTACTGAATTTCATGTAATATTCCATTCCCTTTTTAACTGTTTTTTACACAGTTGAGTCATAAAAGTCAAAATTATTTGTTTGTACTAAACGTTTTGGTACATAGAAATTGGTTTTATAATTGAAAATTGTTAATTCTTCCTACAAAGGAAGTCTGAAATGAAAAGATTGATGTATTTGAGAATTAATGCATACATATTAATAGTATAAAAAGAAAAGAAATGCAGCCAAAGTAAAGCAGATCAATAATGAAAATATGTTTCAAGCATCACTTATGTTTTGCTTGATAATTTTATGAATATTCTTTGTATCAGATTTTCTCTTCAATACCAGTATGAATCAGAGTGTGTATAAAAGGCATGTGATATTTCAATAAACTGTAAATTATAAAACTGAAATTACTAAAATAACTTTGGCCATTTTGGTACATCTAAATCATCAGGCATAGATCTTTTCCATCATATAAAAATAATACATACCATAAACTGAAATTACTAAAATAACTTTGGCCATTTTAGTACATCTGAATCATCAGGCATAGATTTTTTCTATCATGCTTACCATCATCCTTCATAAAGGTCCTAATCTGGATGAAGTGCTGACAGATAGTTACAGTACTTCATATCTTCCAGTTTGCAAATCTTGTTACAAGTAAAAACAAGATAGTATATTTCAATCAGTTAGTGCCTTTATTGATAGTGTCCATTATTATAAGTGAGTTAGTGCCTTCATTGATAGTGTCCATTATTATAAGTGAGTTAGGCCTGTTCCATTAAAGCATGAATGGGACCCAGGGAAGGCACTTTTAAAATGGGGTACTCACCCATAGATGCAATTTAGAATTTCTTATCATTTTAATATGAAGTCTGTGAAATCAAAGTACCCTGGCATATATTGTTTAAAAACTGTCTTTCCTGGGTACCATGTATGTTTAAATGGAACAGCCCTTAATGCCTTCATTGATATTGTCTTTTATTATTAGTGAGTTAGTGCCTTCATTGATAGTGTCTATTATTATAAGTGAGTTAGTGCCTTCATTGATATTGTCTTTTATTATAAGTGGGCTAGTGCCTTCATTGATAGTGTCCATTATTATGAGTGAGTTAGTGCCTTCATTGATATTGTCCATTATTATGAGTGAGTTAGTGCCTTTATTGATAGTGTCCATTATTATAAGTGAGTTAGTGCCTTCATTGATAGTGTCTTTTATTATTAGTGAGTTAGTGCCTTCATTGATAGTTTCTATTATTATAAGTGGGCTAGTGCCTTCATTGATAGTGTCCATTATTATAAGTGGGCTAGTGCCTTCATTGATAGTGTCCATTATTATAAATGGCTAGTGCCTTCATTTATAGTGTCCATTATTATAAGTGGGCTAGTGCCTTTATTGATAGTGTCCATTATTATAAGTGAGTTAATGCCTTCATTGATATTGCCTATTATTATAAGTGAGTTAGTGCCTTCATTGATAGTGTTTATTATTATAAGTGAGTTAGTGCCTTCATTGATATTGTCTTTTATTATTAGTGAGTTAGTGCCTTCATTGATAGTGTCTATTATTATAAGTGGGCTAGTGCCTTCATTGATATTGTCCATTATTATGAGTGAGTTAGTGCCTTCATTGATAGTGTCTTTTATTATTGGTGAGTTAGTGCCTTCATTAATAGTGTCTATTATTATAAGTGAGTTAGTGCCTTCATTGATATTGTCTTTCATTATTAGTGAGTTGGTGCCTTCATTGATAGTGTCCATTATTATGAGTGAGTTAGTGCCTTCATTGATATTGTCCATTATTATGAGTGAGTTAGTGCCTTTATTGATAGTGTCCATTATTATAAGTGAGTTAGTGCCTTCATTGATAGTGTCTTTTATTATTAGTGAGTTAGTGCCTTCATTGATAGTTTCTATTATTATAAGTGGGCTAGTGCCTTCATTGATAGTGTCCATTATTATAAGTGGGCTAGTGCCTTCATTGATAGTGTCCATTATTATAAATGGCTAGTGCCTTCATTTATAGTGTCCATTATTATAAGTGGGCTAGTGCCTTTATTGATAGTGTCCATTATTATAAGTGAGTTAATGCCTTCATTGATATTGCCTATTATTATAAGTGAGTTAGTGCCTTCATTGATAGTGTTTATTATTATAAGTGAGTTAGTGCCTTCATTGATATTGTCTTTTATTATTAGTGAGTTAGTGCCTTCATTGATAGTGTCTATTATTATAAGTGGGCTAGTGCCTTCATTGATATTGTCCATTATTATGAGTGAGTTAGTGCCTTCATTGATAGTGTCTTTTATTATTGGTGAGTTAGTGCCTTCATTAATAGTGTCTATTATTATAAGTGAGTTAGTGCCTTCATTGATATTGTCTTTCATTATTAGTGAGTTGGTGCCTTCATTGATAGTGTCCATTATTATAAGTGGGCTAGTGCCTTCATTGATAGTGTCCATTATTATAAGTGGCTAGTGCCTTCATTTATAGTGCCCATTATTATAAGTGGGCTAGTGCCTTTATTGATAGTGTCCATTATTATAAGTGAGTTAGTGCCTTCATTGATATTGCCTATTATTATAAGTGAGTTAGTGCCTTCATTGATAGTGTTTATTATTATAAGTGAGTTAGTGCCTTCATTGATATTGTCTTTTATTATTAGTGAGTTAGTGCCTTCATTGATAGTGTCTATTATTATAAGTGGGCTAGTGCCTTCATTGATAGTGTCCATTATTATAAGTGAGTTAGTGCCTTCATTGATATTGTCTTTTATTATTAGTGAGTTAGTGCCTTCATTGATAGTGTCTATTATTATAAGTGAGTTAGTGCCTTCATTGATATTGTCTTTCATTATTAGTGAGTTAGTGCCTTCATTGATAGTGTCCATTATTATAAGTGGGCTAGTGCCTTCATTGATAGTGTCCATTATTATAAGTGGCTAGTGCCTTCATTTATAGTGTCCATTATTATAAGTGGGCTAGTGCCTTTATTGATAGTGTCCATTATTATAAGTGAGTTAGTGCCTTCATTGATATTGCCTATTATTATAAGTGAGTTAGTGCTTTCATTGATAGTGTTTATTATTATAAGTGAGTTAGTGCCTTCATTGATATTGTCTTTTATTATTAGTGAGTTAGTGCCTTCATTGATAGTATCTATTATTATAAGTGGGCTAGTGCCTTCATTGATAGTGTCCATTATTATAAGTGAGTTAGTGCCTTCATTGATAGTGTCCATTATTATAAGTGAGTTAGTGCCTTCATTGATATTGTCTTTTAATATTAGTGAGTTAGTGCCTTCATTGATAGTGTCTATTATTACAAGTGAGTTAGTGCCTTCATTGATATTGTCTTTTATTATTAGTGAGTTGGTGCCTTCATTGATAGTGTCCATTATTATAAGTGGGCTAGTGCCTTCATTGATAGTGTCCATTATTATAAGTGGGCTAGTGCCTTTATTGATAGTGTCCATTATTATAAGTGGGCTAGTGCCTTCATTGATAGTGTTCATTATTATAAGTGGCTAGTGCCTTCATTGATAGTGTCCATTATTATAAGTGAGTTAGTACCTTCATTGATAGTGTCCATTATTATAACTGGGCTAATGCCTTCATTGATAGTGTCCATTATTATAAATGGGCTAGTGCCTTCATTCATAATGACATGATCATTTTGTACACATGAGCTTTGGATTACAGAAGGCAAAGAACCTTGTCAGTCAAAACAATTAGGGGATACAATCAAAACCTTAGAAACCCATGATTTAATTTTCTTTGTGGTGGTGATGGGGGTATACCTTGGATTGTTTTAGGAAACAAATTCTGGCTGTCAAATAGCTTGAACAAATTATTCTTTCTCTGACTTGTTGCAAAAATATCCAATATATTTGTTGAAAAAAATAGTATTTTGATGTTAAAGAAAACAAACTGTCACTGCTGGAAAGCTGAAAATTAAGTGGTCAGACCCAAATAAACTGCTAACTTAATATATGGTTCCATTTGAGTTGTGATATTTGAATATCAGTACCTAAAGCCGATGAGAATTCATCTTGATGATAATTCACATTTGCAGTCTCAACATCTATAAATATTGTATATGTACTGTAACAAGATCATCTTCTATTGAGTCCACATTATATTCCACCATTATTATTATTATTATTATTATTATTTCACTAGGATTTTGCAGATCAGTGCACATATATGGTTTGGTTTGGCATTTGAAGCACAGCAAAACATGTAGATGATTTAGTGCTAAGGCAGTAGGAGTAAATTACCATACCCAAGGACTGACCATTGTGGCTGACCTGGGATGATCTGATGATAAGGTTTCACCCCCCCCACCCTTTCAATCATGTGTCTGACACATTAATGCTGTGCTTGTGTGTCTCCTTATCTTACGTATACTTAACTGTCACCTTTTACCACTCCTGCTTGTGGTTTATGTATTTGGATGGGGTCATTGCATCAAAGAGTATGATTGTTTTGCTTGGTTAAGGTTTTCTTTATCTTGTTATGATTATACAACAATGTTGTATGTACTTCCTTACTTACTGTAGCATTACTATCCATGGGTCATGCCTCTGGTTGTGCCCTTACTGTAGCATTACTATCCATGGGTCATGCCTCTGGTTGTGCCTTTACTTACTGTAGTATTACTGTCCATGGGTCATGCCTTTGGTTGTGCCCTTACTGTAGCATTACTGTCCATGGGTCATGCCTCTGGTTGTACCCTTACTGTAGCATTACTGTCCATGGGTCATGCCTCTGGTTGTGCCCTTACTGTAGCATTACTGTCCATGGGTCATGCCTCTGGTTGTGCCCTTACTGTAGCATTACTGTCCATGGGTCATGCCTCTGGTTGTGCCCTTACTGTAGCATTACTGTCCATGGGTCATGCCTCTGGTTGTGCCCTTACTGTAGTATTACTGTCCATGGGTCATGCCTCTGGTTGTGCCTTTACTTACTGTAGTATTACTGTCCATGGGTCATGCCTTTGGTTGTGCCCTTACTGTAGTATTACTGTCCATGGGTCATGCCTCTGGTTGTGCCCTTACTGTAGCATTACTATCCATGGGTCATGCCTCTGGTTGTGCCCTTACTGTAGTATTACTGTCCATGGGTCATGCCTCTGGTTGTGCCCTTACTGTAGCATTACTGTCCATGGGTCATGCCTCTGGTTGTGCCCTTACTGTAGCATTACTGTCCATGGGTCATGCCTCTGGTTGTGCCCTTACTGTAGCATTACTGTGCATGGGTCATGCCTCTGGTTGTGCCTTTACTTACTGTAGTATTACTGTCCATGGGTCATGCCTTTGGTTGTGCCCTTACTGTAGTATTACTGTCCATGGGTCATGCCTCTGGTTGTGCCCTTACTATAGCATTACTATCCATGGGTCATGCCTCTGGTTGTGCCCTTACTGTAGCATTACTGTCCATGGGTCATGCCTCTGGTTGTGCCCTTACTGTAGTATTACTGTCCATGGGTCATGCCTCTGGTTGTGCCCTTACTGTAGCATTACTGTCCATGGGTCATGCCTCTGGTTGTGCCCTTACTGTAGCATTACTGTCCATGGGTCATGCCTTTGGTTGTGCCCTTACTGTAGTATTACTGTCCATGGGTCATGCCTCTGGTTGTGCCCTTACTGTAGCATTACTGTCCATGGGTCATGCCTCTGGTTGTGCCCTTACTGTAGCATTACTGTCCATGGGTCATGCCTCTGGTTGTGCCCTTACTGTAGCATTACTGTCCATGGGTCATGCCTCTGGTTGTGCCCTTACTGTAGCATTACTATCCATGGGTCATGCCTCTGGTTGTGCCCTTACTGTAGTATTACTGCCCATGGGTCATGCCTCTGGTTGTGCCCTTACTGTAGCATTACTGTCCATGGGTCATGCGTCTGGTTGTGCCCTTACTGTAGTATTACTGCCCATGGGTCATGCCTCTGGTTGTGCCCTTACTGTAGTATTACTGTCCATGGGTCATGCCTCTCGTTGTGCTCTTAGGTATATTATCATGAGGGTGTTGCCTAAAACAAAATTCTTGCTTGATATTCATTTTGATGCAGCAGAATGTGAAAGAAATTCAGATTTCCCAATTTTTCTACAAAAAAACATGTAGATGCTACTGTTGACATCATGTCAGGTGTCACTAACTGTAACATCACCATGTAGATGCTACTATTGACAGCATGTCAGGTGTCAGTAACAATGCCATCACCATGTAGATGCTTTTATTGACAGTATGTAGGGTGACACTAACTGTGATATCACCATGTAGATGCTTTTATTGGCACTATAACATTGCCATGAAGATGCATTTATTGACAGTATGTAGTGTGTCAGTAACTTTGACATCACTATGTAGATGCTACTATTGACATCATGTAGGGTGTCATTAACTGTGATATCACTATGTAGATGCTACTATTGACATCATGTAGGGTGTCACTAACTGTGACATCACCATGTATATGCTTTTATTGACAGTATGTAGGGTGTCACTAACTGTGACATCACCATATAGATGCTACTATTGACATCATGTAGGGTGTCACTTACAATGCCATCACCATGTAGATGCTACTGTTGACATCATGTAGGGTGTCACTTACAATGCCATCACCATGTAGATGCTTTTATTGACAGTATGTAGGGTGTCACTAACTGTGACAACACCATGTAGATGCTTTTATTGACAGTATGTAGGTGTCACTAACTGTGACATCGCCATGTAGATGCTACTATTGACATCATGTAGGGTGTCACTAACTGTGACATCACCATATAGATGCTACTATTGACATCATGTAGGGTGTCACTAACTGTGGCATCACCATATAGATGCTAATATTGACATCATGTAGGGTGTTACTAACAATGTCATCACCATATAGATGCTTTTATTGACATTATGTAGGGTGGCACTAACTGTGAAATCACCATGTAGATGCTACTATTGACATGAAGGGTGGCACTAACAATGCCATCACCGTGTAGATGCTTTTATTGACAGAATGTAGGGTGATACCAACTGTGACATCACCATGTAGATGCTTTTATTGGCACTATAACATTGCCATGAAGATGCATTTATTGACAGTATGTAGGGTGTCACTAACTGTGACATCATCATGTAGATGCTACTATTGACATCATGTAGGGTGTCACTAACAATGTCATCACCATATAGATGCTTTTATTGACATTATGTAGGTTGGCACTAACTGTGAAATCACCATGTAGATGCTAGTATTGACATGAAGGGTGGCACTAACAATGCCATCACCATGTAGATGCTTTTATTGACAGAATATAGGGTGGTACCAACTGTGACATCACCATGTAGATGCTTTTATTGGCACTATAACATTGCCATGAAGATGCATTTATTGACAGTATGTAGGGTGTCACTAACTGTGACATCACCATGTAGATGCTACTTTTGACATCATGTAGGGTGTCACTAACAATGTCATCACCATATAGATGCTTTTATTGACATTATGTAGGGTGGCACTAACTGTGAAATCATCATGTAGATGCTGTTATTGACAACATGTAGGGGGTCACAAACTCAGACTTTCCAGTTAGCACATTAGTGTTGCAAGGATGTAATATACAGTAACAAATTAATGTTCTGACAAAAGTCAGAAATGATCAGACTTTGGGACCAATTAAATGTAATACCATGGTCTTTCTTGGATCACCAATAATTTAAGAGTTATTCAAAGGTTGAGAGTACTTTTTCATTCCTAGATTTTAAAATTTATAAATTAAGGACCAGACCTAGAGGTCATAAAACAGAGCTTGAATTTTGGATCAAGTTTCCACTAGCAGCCCATCAGAAACAACTTTAAAAAAATTAACGATATTTGTGATTGGCTGAAACAAAATCTTTAGCACAAGAACTTTATTATTTCTGAACCAGGTCTGAGCTTTATTATCAGCCATTAAAAGGTGTTTCAAAATTATAGTTTCGTCTGATCGGTTGATCATAAATATCAAACTAAAACTCAGGTTCAAGAGTTCTATTATTTCAGGCATTGCATAAAAGGACACATCAAACCCAGACTCGGCTCAAAATTCTTATGCTTAATTGACTTACGTCAAATCACTGACTAACCAGATGTCAGATTTTTCAATTAAGCATGAATTAGGTGTGTGTGTGTGTGTTTAGGGATTTTTAACATAGCTTTAAAAAAAATTCAGTCATATTACTATGATGTCTGCAGTGTGACAGTTTATAGTGATGCACAGCACTGGGGCATCATGCTGCAGACATGTAGCATGACATCCCATCCAGTCACCTTATCTTGACACCAGGCCGATCAGTCCTAACTCTAACCTCTTAATGCTGAGCACCAAGCAAGGCAGCTGCTAGTACCATTTTCATAAGTCATTGGAATGACTTGATCGGGGTTTGAACTCACTGCCTGCCACATCCAAGGCGGATGCTCTAACCACTAGGCTAACAGAGCAGTTAAACATGAATTGTAATGTGAACTGATTGAATACTCATTTGACTTGGAACTTGAATGGTATTACAAATATTGTACATGCTGTATGGTAATTTTACCTTAAAATATCTTCCCTGATTATTTTAACATTCGATATTAGCCTAGTAGCTTCCAAATCCAGTCCTGCTAAAAATAAAAAATAAATTGTCTTTTCCGTCTATCTCACAGACAAAGGACTATAACCCATGCCCATTACCACACCATGCCACTGCCAGGTGTCACCAGTTTTGTTATGGATAATATTTATAATGCTTATTTTATAAAATTAAAGTGCAGATTTCACATTGGCACGCTGTAAAATATCCAGTTGACATTTATGATTTTGCTTTAACTTGTGCTGTTTTTTGACAAATCTTTATAGGAGATATCTGCCTGTACTTAAGGATATGCCTTTGAGGTATCTATTTGAGCCATGGAAAGCTCCCCGGGAAGTGCAGGAAAAAGCCAGCTGTATAATTGGCAAGGATTATCCAGAACCTATGGTTGAGCACACAAAAGCCTCGGCCTACTGCAAGAAGATGATGGAAGAAGTAAAAAATAATCTCAAACGATTGGATCCAGGTAAAATTACTGAAGAAAGTTATGAAAAAATGTATCAGAATTTTCATTTGTCCTGAAAAGCATTGTTGCATGGGGGGTGTTAACAAAATATGATGTTGTCACACCAGCCTGCCATGTAAAATTTAGTGAAAATTCTCATGAAAAATCTTTTTTTTTGTTTTAGTAAGGTTAGGTGCATGAAATTTTAATTGCTCTGTAATAATATTTTGTTGTCCAGAATAGTTGGGCATATACATTTCTTTTTTAACACCCTAGTGGTTAGAGTGTCCACCTTCGATGTGGGAGGTTGCAGGTTCCAACCCCTGCTGAGTCATACCAAAGACTTATAAAAATGGTACTAACAGGTGTCTTGCTAGTTACTTAGCATTAAGAGGTTAGTGTTAGGACTGGTTGGCCTGGTGTCAGGATAATGTGACTGGTGGGACATCATGATACATGTCTGCAGCACGATGCCTCAGTGCTTGACATCACAATAAAATGCCACAATGCAGATATTGTAGTGATATGACTGAATTTTTTTTAAAAATCCTTATCGCACACACACACACACACACACACACACACACACACACACATTTCTTCTTTAAATACATTATCATAATACCTTAGGAGAACTATTACTACCTCGCATATCCAGCCCTCCCAGATACTACTTTTAGCTGAAGGGAGCTAAAAAATTGTCTGCTGACCTAGATAATGGTCAGAGTGATTTCCCCTTGGTATAAGAATTGGTGGCAAAATAAATTAATCTGTCAGTTACAACTTCCACTCATGCCAAGAAACACATTATTGTCATATAAATTGCCTCATAATGGATATTATTGCACTTACTTTCCAAATATTTATAATAGTCCTCAGTTCCCTTTTTGGTGGTGGTTTTTGTGTGAAATCTAGACACTTGTGCACATTTCTTTATTGCTTCCATTCTGGTTGGACAAGTACAGGGAAGCTTTCTATTCACAGTTTACGCAGTCACATCTTGCTCATGCATGATTATGTAGGCAACACTTGAGTGATGTTTACCTGCGTAAGGATTTGATTATATTTAAAGAACATTTAGTCTCTTGCATAGGTAACATATGCAACTTCAGATGATTGGTTTGGGCTACAATATTTATATGCGTGCTTGTCTTTATGCCTTTAAGAAACTATTTATATCTGTATAATTCTGTCCTTACTGGTACGTACAGGTGAGTTTCCTTTACCATAGCATATTTAGCCTTGAAACACATTGCTTTAATGATTCTACCTACAGGTAATATTGTAATTAAGATCATCTGCTATCACTATTTTCCAAGTAACCATCATTTGCTATCTCTCTGCGCCCACTCCGTATTCAAACAACACAGGTGCAGGCCAACAGGTTTATACTTCTCATCCCTACAGGTGCTATTGTCATTATATTTTACCTTTGCTTTATTCGACTCTGTGTTATCAACTTCTGGGTAAAGTTTGAAAAGATTTATGTCTGTATCAACAATGCATTCTAAAGACAGGTGCAGGACTACAGTTTCATACATTTTGATCTATTTGTCTTACAGATTAGAACTAAAGTGCAGAAATGTACAGCAAAGGATGAAGATATAACCAGTCTGCATGTTGACCTTTCCTCAGTGTGGGAATTTCTGGCAGACAAGGGAGATATGTCAACCCTACTCTTTTGTCATGAAACGCCTGACATAGACATGCTCCAAAACTCTAGCACCCAATTCACCACCACAGGGCTTGGCATTATTGGTGTGCCTCCTTCAGAGATCATGAAAGGCCAGAACATCAAACCCAACTTATGCGGACTTGTACTGGGACCAGTCTAACACACATGCCACCTTGACACTCATTCAGCTGAATGCCAAGATTAGTTCCTCACATTTCAATGGATGTCACTCTCTCTACACTCTGTCATGAGAAGAGACTCTTTACTCAGTGACTGTCTAGAAGTCACAGTTTCTGATTCATGGTCTTCTACGAGTTTAGCAGGCGACAGACCTCATCACTCTTTGCCAGTTAAGTCTCAAGCTTTACATATGACCTTAGCCTTATCTCACACAACCAGGAAGTTGCTTATTCTCAAGTAATGACATCAATTCTAGATTATCTGATGTTGGGGAAAGATTTGGCCTTCCAAGTCTCTATTGAGGACATTTCCCACCTTTGAATCCCAGAATTCTGCCCTCCTCCCCCCACTCCATCAACAACCTGAACTAGAGCCTCAGCATCTGTTGATCTTACGATGAAATGGAAGAGCCCAACTTCAGTTTCTTCTGCAGTCTGGGAGAGTTACGGACATTCTGACTTGCCTTCATCATCAGTTTGTCGGTGGTTCTACCTTGGCCATAAATCAGTATTTCATTTGGTAACCTCAGCAGTCGACAGTGATATTGTCAATCATGTTGGCTTTGGTAATTTTGAGGATTTCTGTCATCATGGGAATTCCTTTGCCTACTTGACTTGCCCAATGAGGCCATGGTCCTAGGTCACCTTTTTATGTGACCATTGCAAACGATTTTTCTGGTCCAATGGAGGCCAAAAGTTTGCCCACCTGACCAACCTCTCCCTACCTGCACACAACTGAGGCACCATCTGCAGAATTGGGGCATCCTAACTTGGCTCATGGCAGGTATTCCTCTGCAAGTACAACAGCCTGAGACTACAGTCTGTACCAATGCAAGTACAGAAGGCTGGGAAGCCCACCTACTGCCATCCTTTTTGAGAAGTCAGCAGTGCATGGTCTTCCCAGGAATGACCTCTTGATATCAATATTCTGGAGATTATGGCCATTGTGAAAACCTGTCACTGGTGCAAGAATATTGAAATGGCAAGGGAGTTCTCATTCTGTCCATCAAATCTACAGTGGTGACTTATTTCAAATTACAAAGAGGAGCCGAGTCCACAGACCCTTGTTTCCTAGTGTGGGACTTTCTAAAGTGGTATTTTCAACAACAAATCCACGTACAAGTTCACCATATCTCAGGATGCCTAACGTACTAGCAGTCCTTAGTTTTCAGTCAGATATGTACCCAATGGGACCAAGTCTTGGTGGGCCTGTTTGCAACAAGGTGAAATACCAGACTTACAAACTTTGTATCTTCAGTCCCAGACAAAAAATCCTAGGCAATCAGTGCTCTGTATCGATAGATTGGAATGGCCTGGATGTATATGCCTACCCTCCAACACCGCTGATTCTAAAGTGATACAAAAACCAAGAGAATCAGAGTATTCCTTATCCTATTTGCACCACTCAGATGGGAGAAGGTGTGGATCAATGACCTCATCAATCTCCCAATGGAAACTCCTTAAAAAATTCAGATTTTCCTTGTATATTCAAGCAACCATGACAGCAGTTGTTTCATTCCTACGCAGAGCTACTGAACCTGCACATCTGGGTCATACTAAACAGGCACTCAGAAATAAACAATTCTCACAACCAGCCATGGAGAGAATTGCTGTAGGAAGAAGGTCTTCCAATTTGAAAGCATTCAAAAGCAATTGTATGTTTTAACCCAGTGGTGCACAAACAAATACATCTTACCTTTCCAGACATTGATACTGTAAATAGCTAACTTCTGCTCTTTGAAAGAAGACAGTTCACACCGATTACAATAAAGGTTACTGATTTATGATTGCTGACACTTTTGGTTACCATGGACAAGAGGATATCAGACAAAACAAGGACTTATCTGACCTTCTCTCCATTTTTGAGTATACATGGCCAAATACGTTAGCCCTGTGATCAAAGCAGAACCTATCTTGGGTGTTAACCTGGTTGAATAAGACACTTTTTAAACCACTCTCATATGGTGCACATTTCCTGCAAGACCAGTTTCATCATGGCATTAGTGATGGTGGACAGAATTAGCAAATGTATGCCCTATCAGCAGACCTGACTTACATGCAATTTGGACAAGACAGATCAGTCTTACTCAGGGCGGCATCCTCTTATATCACCAAGAACAGGCTTCCTGCCATATACGCTCCCAGCCTCCCTGCAGTTACATCCATAGAGAGCATGCCTTCCACTCCAGAAGTAACTAACAGGTTCCTTTATTTTGCTGCCAGTCCTTATACCTAAGGGCAGATCACTCTGCCTGACCACCGTCTAAGTCAACATACAACTATTTGCTCCTTTTAGCTATAAGTAGAAGCTGGGAGGGCTGAATTAACAGTAGTTCTCCTAAGGTAATATGATTGGGTAAGTAGTCTTAAAGAAACGTTTTACTAGGAAAAACGGTTTAATATTTTTAAGAGTGGAGTAACATTTTATTATTCGAAATTCTGGGTCAAATTTTATGAAGAAGGGACCAATTGTTTTACCGGCATTATCATAATTACTGTTCACAGGTGGGATACCATGTTTTATGAAATACTTGCTGTTATCATTATTATAATTATTATTATTATTATCATCATTATTATTATTATTATTTATTTTCCTATAATACAGAAATATCACCACACTGTGCACCATCAAACCCAGACGAAGTTAGCACATACACATGGATTCCCAATTATCACACTGGAAAAGAGAAGGCCTGCATGATCGAGTTAGACCATGATTCTGACTGAAATATCATGGAATCCGGTCCCAGATGATACATTGCTACACAGCATAAGATGGGGACTTATCTTGGAGGATACATTTTTAATGTTTTAGACTAAATATGTTTGACAAAATTTTGATGTATAAAATGAGATGGTACCTTTTCTTTGAAGATACAGTTAAAGCATGGAGATGCTACCTGTGCCAAGAAGACACTGACAATAGAATGTAGACTTTATTAAGAATGTCATACTTGGCTGCCTAATTTAGGACATAACTGCCTTATTTCTCCTTTAACTGCATTCCCCAATTACATTAATGTTAGGAAACTAAACTTTTTTAGCTCCCAAATCCAGCCTCTATGAAGAGATGAAAAAACTAAGTTTTCTGTCTATATACCATTCCAGAGATAAGAAGAAACTATTACCCAGTACCTACCCATACTAGTGTTAGGTTGCCTCCCATCAACTAGATCTTTAGCATTTTTAAGGTTACTATGGATACTGTCATCTCAATGCCACAAGACTTTGTAGAGTTCGTCACAAAAATGTCGTTCTTTGATCCCAGAAGGAATTCTGTGACTTATATGTTGCCATTATGAATACAGAAATACTCTTTAGTGAATTTATTGTGGAGCATAATCTGTAAATAATTGTGGCAGATCATGTGAGAAAGTTGTTTTTTGAAATGTTCCCCGACTCTAAAATAGCTACCAAACACAGCTGTGTAAGGAGTAAAACATTAGCACTTGGAAATGAACTTTATTTAATAAAGAAGGAAACATTGTTGACAATATCAAATGCAAAGTCTTTTCTGTTGCCACAGAGGGAAGTAGTGACTTGGACTTCCAGCAGTATCCAGTTGTGGTAAGATATTTAGACGATAAGGAAGAGCAAGTTATTTCTAGGATACTTTCTGTTCCTATCTGTGAAGAGAAGGCCACTAGAGAAAATATATATAAATTGATTTTGGAATGAAAATGTCTGTTTCTAATAATAATATAATTTCACTTGCATGTGACAGTGCTAATGTGATGGTTTGGAAAAAACAAAGGAGTCTATGGATATTTCTTTCATAAACAGCCAGAATTGTATTGCTTCGGTTGCCCATGTCATTTGATTCACCTGGCAGCAGAAAAGGCTTCTGCCAAACTTAATGCCAAAGTAGAGGATCTTCATTTTTCACTACTTAGAAAAAAAGTTTATTAGGAAAGATTCCCTAAAATTCTCTCAAGAATTTCACAGCAAAGAAAATTACAAAATGTTAAAACATGTATGTACTTTTTGGTTACCACTAGACAAGTGTTTGAATTGTCTCTGGGACCATTGGATCCCCTTGAAGGACTGTTTTGCAATTGAAGAGAAATTGTTTACAATTGAACTATTTAAAACAGCCAGCTTACTATATTTCTTGCCCATTGTTACTATATTTCTTGCCCATTGTTACTATATTTCTTGCCCATTGTTACTATATTTCATTGGAAGGAGTAGGCAACACTGGATCTGTCACTGGTGAGCCATGCCAAGTACTGGTCAACAGTTCCATGGTATGTGGAACCATATAGGGATATGTCTGACCAATCTATCTAATTTGCTGCTCATTCTACATGATAGCTGTAGGCAGTCCTGCTGACAGACCAGTCTGCAGCTCTGCATACTCTCCAGATGGCAATTGAGCCAACTGTATAGCACCTTCTCTGGCCATCCATACCTGTAAGACAAGCATAGCACTGATTCAACTGGCAAGTCATTTGTATACAGCTTAACCACCAGAAAGATATCATGACCTACGTAAAGACAATAGCATTGTGTCATCCATGCCCCCGGGAATGTTCTTTGTGGACATGGAGGTAGTGCCAGATGAGGACAACACCCACAGTGAGTGACCAGATGGCCGTAATATTTTAGCATACTCACATTCCACATTAGAATGGACTGAGTTCAGCTTTAAAGTGGCTCTTGCGAAAATCTGACATCTTTTGCTGACTTCTGAATGAATGCCACTGCTGACTGCAATCCAGACTATAAAGTGAAAGCTTCACTAGACTTGCAAGACAAAGATGAACTGCTATCCTTCCTTTTACAGATTCTACCTGCAAAAATATCAAACTGTCTATCAGATTAGATCTGTGATCCAATCATTTCCAAGGTATTCTTTTCTTAAGGTTGGCTACCATTAATGTTTTTGTTATACTGGTATCAAACATATTTGGACACATTTATCACCGAGTTTCTGGTATTAGGTAAATCTGGCTGTTTTCCATACCACCTGTAAGCTCATGCATAACCTTCTAGCAACATCTTTTTATGTTAGATTTAGCATTGCTAGCCATTTTTCAACTGCCAAAACATCAGATAAGAGTCAAACATGGGAGTCGACAGCTAAAATTCCCAAGGTCATCAACAGAGCTGTGCACATTTCAGCTGATGCCCAGATGGCTTCAGCTAACTTAGATTTATTGAGATGAGAAGCCTATCTTTGCTCATCGTCACTTAGGACTACATCATTCCTTAACTCTCTGTGCTATACCTCTTTATTCGGGTTGTCTTTACTATTTATCAGTAGAATAGAGATGTTGCAGAGACAGGCAGTACAGAAACTGCCTCTCCAGGTTGCCTTGCTGCCTGTACTGGCATTCATGCCAAAACAGTCTCCACTTCAACACAGAGATGATCATCACCAAAGAGATAAGAGACCATATACTTCCTAAAACACCAGTTTTAATTCAGTTGAATTTCTGGTTAAAACAAATTATTCAGTTCAGCATTACCAGAAGTGCACAGAGAAGAGTTGTTGTGCATGATATCTCTTTCTTCCAGTAAAGGCCCAGAAAGAGAGTATAACCCTTCCAGCCCTATTACCATGGCTGAAGTGGTTAATATTCTGAAGTCTCAAAGCATCAAACATGCCTTATGAAGATTTCAGTGATCTCTGCAGGACTTGCATTACAATGGAACATTTTGGTTCAATACGTAACAGATCCTTTGAATGGCTTGCAGTCATCATTCTTGAGGGTTTTTTTTGGTGATTTAGCTTTGCAGGGACAAGAATTTAATCTGGTGGGTCCAGTTGTTGCAGCCCAAATGACCACGAAGCCCAGTTGATGTTAGTACAGCATCCTTATTACAGATCTTTTAGCACTAGATTCACCCTGAATTAGTATTGGTAAGATGAATTCTTATCCATGTATGGTCATCATGGGTTACATGACCATTGCTTGTGCTGCTGTCATATTTGTAGAGCAGGTTATCCTTTGTGTAGGGAATCCAGTCAATATTCCCTCAAAGAATGCTTGTGATAGAGGTTGGATACTAGGCATTTCCACCTCATATATCCTCCTAACATTGATGCGAGTGGGGAATGTATTCAACAGAGAAAGCACAATTTTGTAGTAAATTATGTTCGGAGAATACTTATCCAATCACATAAATATAAAACTCTGCAACACCTTCCTGCAAATGTTGTGCAGCTTGACTTCAAACCTGTAAATTGTTTGTTGATTTGTGGTCACCAGCAGCTGTAATTGGTAAGAGTTTCCTCCTCTTGTCTTTATGATATGTAGATGAAAAAGATGAATTTTTACATTTTTTTGGGGTGGGGTGGGGTGGCTGGATTCAAGAGGTAGGGGTCTGTATTCCTAATGTTATTTTTATTAGGTAATTATTCTAGGAGAAACATAATTTACTGAGGTAATATATATCATTCACTCAATTTTTTTTATACATAAGACTTATCTCCATTCTAATACACAAATGACAATATTTGCCCAAACAATATAAATATTTGTAATTCTCGATGTCACTGGAAGAGTCATTAGGTCCAATTGGTGTCAGAATTTTAACAATTTATGTAGGGTTTCACTGCCACAAATTGTTTTTTGTTAGAAATATCTGAAATTTCATCGAATTTTAGAAGTATTTTTGAATGTTTTTATCCTGGCTTTTTGGTTGTTGTTGTCTAGAGGTTTTAGTATCCTACATATAGGACAAATCACAGAAACGGAAGTGTTGCATCAGACATGCATGCTTGACTCATTCATGCCTCATGAAAGGTGAACATAGACTGAAGTCATACCTTGCCACTCTCCAGAGACAATGGCACACATTCCTATGGAGTGTGTCAATTTCCCAGCCTGTGAAGCAGAAGTATTTTGATGTAAACTGTTTGATGAAACTGTTTGAGGATGTACCACCCTATTAACTCCTCAACTTTTTAAGGAAATGCAGTTTGGTAACAAATCGTGTTTTAAAGATTTCACTTGTGTTATCTTTACTGCTTGTTTTATATACCTTTTACAGAATTTAAAAGAGTTTACATTTTTTATTTCATCTTGTACTTTACATTTGCATTTATTTGGGAGAGTTTATCTTCCTGGGGTTTATTTTTTGCATTTTCAAACATTAACCTTTAGTTGGCACCATATAGCCATTAATGTGCTTATGTGCCATAATGGGTTTAGACCAAAACAAATTAATTTTTTTGGAATAAAGATTATGTTATTTCATGTTAAGTACAATTTATCATGCAGTAATTGAGGCAAAAACACTATGTTGGCATAACTTTTACAATAAAGTGTCAAAAGTTGTTTTCTTAGTAACCAGAGAAGAAGATATGATTCCAGCTTTTGCATTGTGTGTTGTTTTTCACATGACCTTTTTACTTTACTAGGTATAAAAGAAAGTATGAATACAAGGTAAAGGTGTTGTAATCAGCAACATATTTATGATAAGGAAAGAAAAATAATTTCTTGGAATATATTTTAGAACCAGTGAAACATAAATACTCTTTTCAATACAACCCAGACGATGTTGCCTGAAAGAAAAATTGGCTGTGAAAGTTGCAGTTATGAAGTGGGAGCATATGATTTGTAGGCAGTCAGAAACTTTTAATTTGTGTCTTGTTATTGTTAATAATTATTTACCTTGATAACTGTAGTAAATCTGTTTATGTAGTGACTGTCGTGTGTTTGAACAGTGCTTCAGATTTGAAGTTTAAAATTTTTAATTTCAGGGGCTCCAACATAATTTAAAATTATGTTGTATAACTTTGAGGGCCTGACTTTCACTCTAAACATTATGAATTGCCTACAAAAGTTGTATCATATTGAAAAAAAATTATTCTGTGTTGTGTCAGGTAGATTTTTCAATGACCTTTAGGTAGGTTATTTAGTGCACTCAAAAGTAATTAACCATGTTATACTTGTGCTGCTGTACAGTGTTACTGAGTATACTTCAATGTTTTTTCTTGCACTTCGTTTACACTGAAAAGGTGAGGGCATGTGGCTCAAAATACACTCAACACCAGAGGCACCAATTGGGGTGTACAGTAACTGCTCTGTTGGTTTGCAACTCAACCTACCCTAACATTCTACAACAGAGTGTAGCATGGGCCAGACTTTACCTATAACACCTGAATATTATACAGTATAGTGGGATGTATAGCAGAGGCAGATGCTCTGACATAAGTAGAAAATGGTGAATCTACTTTCTGCATGTAGTAGCAAAATAGCATTGGACAGGTGTTGTAATATATTCATTGTCTGTTGTTTCTGGAGTTTGTAGTTGTAATAATTTCTTTGGTTACTTTTGGTGCAGTGTACGTTTTGAAGTGTGCTGTAGCATTTTTGTCACATTTATACTTGGGGAAATTATTTTTTCTTGTGCAATATGTTTATACGTATTCTGTGCTTGTGTAATTTATTTAAATGTTGTCTTTGGCAACTAGTTGTTTAGAAGAGTCACTATTGGTAATTGTATATTTTTCTCAGTTGAATAATGTAATATTTTAAGGTCTTATTTACAGACCATCTGTTTAATTGGAAACAGTTTTCATTTAATTGTGCATGATGTCACTAGTTTAGTCAAAAGAAAAGTTGGTACATGTGCCAGTTACTTTTAATTAGGGCTGACAATCATACAACGAATTTCAGAAGCAACATCTGTGCATTCCAATTTGCTAATCCATAATCCTTTAATTAATAAAATTAATTTATTAATTGTCAATCCCATAATAGTGAAAAATGGGACATGATGGCAACTTTTCTTACAGTTGGGCTGCTGTGGTGTGTCCTTGGGCAAGCAAGGCACATGGCTCTACTTGCCTCTGCATAATTACCCAACAAAGTGTTTACAAGCCATAGACTGCCTGCCTCCCACCCCTAAAGAAAATGAAACACACCTATAATGCTGTTGTCAGCAGTTTTGTAAAGGTTTATAATTTTTGAAATTTTCTTAACTTCTTGGATTCCATTCATACTTGGGATGTCCTTAAACTCCTTGATGGATTCCATCTTTCTTGGGATGACCTTAACCCCTTCATGGATTCCTTTGATACTTGGGATGCCTAAAACCCATTATTGATTCTTTTCATACTTTGGATGTCCTTAGCCCCTTCATGGATTCTTTTCATATTTGGGGTGTTATTACACTCTAATTTAAATAGTTGTATAATGGCAGAAATTATTAGCTACAGTGAAGAAAAGCTAAGTTTATCCCAATAATAGTACCATGGGCAACCCTTGCACATAATTTGATGACACTTGCTAAGGGAAATAACTATTACATAAGATGTGACTTTTTAATTGTTTTGTCTTTTAAGGTCCAGTTGTGATATCTCCACAATATCCAATCCATATAACTAGCATAGTTCATGCACCATAGTCAGATGCAATTTGGCATGTACATTGTCTCATGGACCTAAATTTTCCTTTTAATTTTTTTCTCAACTTCGTTTAGAATAGAGATAAGACCCTCGATAGTTAGCTTAACATCTTGACGTGTGCTGTTTGTTTGCAGTCAGCATAGGTCAAGAACCCTTTAATATATTCTGATGCTATTTTCTCTTGACAAAAAAAGATCTTGTACTCATATTGAAACTTGTATTATTGCTTGCAGTCATCATAGCTCAAGAACAATTTAACATGGAATTTGGTAAGAATGCCATCTCTTACACCTAGATGTGCCTTTTTTATTGGTTGTGTCTTATCTACAGCATTTAGAACAGAGTTATGGCCCTTGTCAATCAACTTTATAATTTTACATGTAATTTTTCTTATCATCAGTACAACTCGAGAACCATTTTTCATACTCAAATACATTTGTTGTGAACCTAGTTTTTATGGACCTAGATTTGAAAAATGGTTCAAAACATTCCAGTTATGATTTGAATTTGTACATGAAATGAGGTTCATGATGGACATTAGGCCTTCAAATCTGACAAATGGCCGGTGCCTGTAAGTTGTGTTGTGCTCAAACCTCTGACAATGATAGTATTGTTCAGTGGTCATTAGGGATTGATGTGTTATAGTTTGAGTGATATACAGTCATACATTAATTATACAAATATTTGTTATGGTATAATTTCTAGTAGACACCGATAGTGAGGTAACAGTGATTATGTGTTCAGGAAATGAAAGTTGTGGAGAATAAAGGCATATAAATCCAAATTTTGACACATAAATCGAAAAACATCTTTTGATTAGTTGTGGCTTTTGATCCGGAGATACCAGCAAGATTGTTATAATATATGTATTTTTAAAGAATTCATATAATTCAGTTAGGCTTAATCAATTGTTGTCAGCTTGAAATATGATCTTTGTTAAACATTTGAAGCTAACACGCTTCTTTGTATTTTTTTTAACCTTTATTAAATTGTATCATATAGATATTATCTATGTGTGGTTGATATAGTCATTGAACAGCTTGACCTTGGGTTTATTTTTCAATGAAATTGTCATACAGCAAAAAGCATGTGCCATTATGATGGTTATTTAATAGATTGTTACAGCTTAGAAACTGAAAGTACTGTGGGCACAAATGTTGTTGGAAATTTTGGTGGTTTTGATTCTTATAATGTCAATACCAGTAGAAGATTTTGTAATCTGTGACTGAGCACTAATCCTTCCACTAAAGAGTGATTGATATTTCAGTAATTGAAGTTTGACCAATTGATTACAAGGTGCAGAAACAATAATGTTTGGTTGCATCAAACAGTTATTGCTTGATTTAAAAAAAAGTAAAATATTGCAGCCTTAATTAACCTAGGTATTAGAATTTTCTTTATGTGATAAACAACTTTTTATCTTCAGCTGCTATAAAACTTATTTTTTCCTCTCCATATTACAGTTTTCTAAGCTTGTGCTTTTTAGCTATTCCATTCCTGGTTTTTCCTTATACTCTTTCATGTTCATTTTAGCTTCTTTATACATGTCATATATAGAGGGAATACCACAAAATATTTCTGTTTATTTTTTTCTCTATTCTTACATCAATCCAATCTTTGGTATTTTCTCAAGCTGAAGGCATACTTGATAGATTCAGTAAAAGATGGCACTAAAATTGATACAAACATATGTATATAACTTCAAAACACATTTTTAGTTTATGCACAGTGGATCTAATTCATCATTTGCGATACTTGTCTGGTTTCCATGGTTTCTTTAGGCTTCACAGCCTTATTTAGCCAAATTGTTGTGGGTTTTTTTACCACTTATTCCTTGTATTGGTTTAGTAATGGTTATTCTTTGAAACTAAATTTTAATACTGCCTAGTTATATATGAATAAGTTTTTCATCATAGTTATTTTTTTAGGTTTTTAAAGGCTGTACATGATATTATGAGCTGGAGCTTGAATAGTTATACATGCATATTGAACCTGAAAGATCATCAAACGTGTCAACAAATTTATGTGTTCTGCCAAGTTTTACTCTACTACTACATTTGGAACATTAATTCATGATCTTTTGGTTACGAGAGTGTTATTAAAATTCTAAAAGTCAAGCTTCAAAAATGTAATTTATCAGTAAACAAATCACCATCCTATCTGCATTATTTTTATACAATTTTGAAAAATGATATTATCTACAACAAATATTTCCAGAATATTTTACCGTTTACACATATCTCATTTTGTGGACAATTATTCAATATATTGTTATCTGTTATTTGTTGTTAATGTTTTTTTGTGCAATAAATGAGAAAATTTTCATTTTGGTTTTGCTTTCATTTCTTCTTACATTTTGGGGGTTGAATTACATTAGTTCCTTTGACTGAAGAATTTTCAAAGACTTGGCAATCTGTTTTGTCCATACCATGTTAGATGTTGAGATTATAATTAGATGCTGATTTAGTGCATAAGGGTAATCAAAGTTGAGGATTTGTTAGATAGTGTAGTATATATTAACATACAGGTTTTGCAAGCTGTATTCAGTGTTAGTATATCATAACTCAGTCTGAAGGTGATATGCCGCTTTCTGTATAAAACTTGTTTAGCAGACTTGTGATATAGTACAGCAAAATTTGATATTTAGAGTTGTAAATGCAAAGTCAACCTCCTATGAAATCCATATAAAATACAAACATGATAACTATAATCTGATGGATTTTATTAGCACTGAAACGTTAATCGGGAGTCAACAATTTAAAATAATAAATAATTGAGATTTATAAATAATAGCTGAAAAGTAAAAAGTAAAACATCAAATTAGAACATTCATTACATTTTAGAACCATCAAAAATAAAATAGCAAGGGAAAAGTACTACACCAAGTTGAGATGTTTTTCTTCTGTATACTTTACAAGTCAATGGACCATCTATTCATCTGGATGAAAGTCCAGCTATACACAATGTCAATCAATGCAGTAAAAATTGGTTTGAGAGACCACAGCTATGGACAACAACCTGCCATTTAGGACTAGACTTATAATGCACCAGTATGACTGTTACATGGCAACACAATCTCTGTTAAAAACCACCTGAATTTAGCTGCAATTATTTGTTGTCAGATAGGATGGTCTCTCAAGAGGTCTTTATAACTGAATCGGTCAACTTAAAACCTTGCAGCTCTCTGATACCTTTATTTGGTTACTTTTCTAATAAAAAGTCTTCAAGGTCGGATTACCACTAGCTGAACAAATTTGGTACATTCTGTAATAAATGATGTCCTTTCCTGCTAACTTTGACCATGACCTTTTTATACTCTGGCTTATAAATAAAACCTCAGTGGAATCTTGTACACTTATACATTTCCAAGGACAGTATATTGATGCAGATAGGAGAGAACATGTCCATAATGTCTGTCCTTCAACATGCAAATATCTTTGATAAAGTGGTTCAAAGTACAAGTCTAATGTAGTTAGCTTTGAATCCAGTAGATGCAGATTCAGATCCACAGAAATGCAAAAGTATTTCCAAGATGTACTGAAAAATAGAATTCCACGATGTAAACAAAAATATCAACAATAACCCTTGCTCTTCATATATCTTCATGACCACAGGTAAAACAGTAATATAACAAATTCATTCACTACCTAAATAAATGATGGGATAGGTCAATCATGATTAACATTTTATACCTAACTCATTCACTGCCTAATAGAAGGATAGGTCAGTCATGAGTAACATTTATAGAAACTGTTTTCACTGCTAGAAGAAACTGATTTTAAGTGCAAATCTAGGCTCATTATTGATATAGTAAGGAAACATGCTGTGTAATAATTTGAATACATCATGTTGTAAAATAATGGAATATTTCTTCCTGCTGTGAAAATATTTTGGAGATATCTTCATGCTGTGAGATAACTGGAATAAATCTTCCTGTTGAGTAATAATCGCAATATACTGTTAGGCTGCGTAGTAATTGGAATATATCTTCCTGCTGTGTAATAAAGAAATATATCTTCATGCTTTCTAATAATTGGAATATATCTTCATGCTGTGTAATAACTGGAAAATATCTGTGCAATCTTACAGCTATTCTAGGAATGAATGAGAGGCAGGCAGGTGTGTGGATGAAAGGATGAAAAGGCCCAAACATTTCAGCACCCATCAAATTTTTTTAATAGCATTGGTCAGCTGAGCACACTTGAAATATCCTCGATTACCCTCACTGCCACCCATATTTAGTCTAAAAAGGTCTTCAAACTCTTTGTAATAATTATGATGGAATATCCTATTGTATCAGAAGTGAAACTGACTGCTGCATAACCAAGTCTTCGAACATAATTTAACAGGAACTGAAGAAATCTCAAACTCATTTTTGGATATTTTTTTAAAACCTATAGCCCCTGAAAACAGTATATAAGAAGTGAATGGTACCAATAAACAACGTACAATTAACTAATAATTTAATGTTAACATTAATATATTTTTAAAAAACCTGATCAAGGACTTTCACTTTTGTTTTAATGCACTTACCACATGTATCCTTCAATAAAGATTTGAAACTTCTCTAGTTGGATGAAGATTTTTCTGTCATTACTATTCTGTCCTTTCGAAGAAATAAAACGTTTTTGCACTGTACATTTTTTGTCAATGAAGATCTGAAACCTCTCTAGTTGGATGAAGATTATATTTTTACCATATGTTAAATTATTGTTCTCTGTCATTACTATTCTGTCCTTTTGGGGAAAAAGAACATTTCTGCACTGTACATTTTTTGGATTGAGTTGTACATTACATTGAGTTTTCTTTTCCCTGCCATGTTTACATTCACTGAAATTCAATAATTAAGTTCAACATCATTATGAGTACCATGCATTAAAATACAAAATAAAAATGAAAATACAATATAACGTGTCACATATACAGAATTTACACAAGGAAAACTGAAATGTATCTGATAGCCACTGAAATCATTCATCAAACAAATATAAGCCCATTATATGAAGAAGAAAGAAAAAAAAAAATATATATATATATATATATATATATATATATATAAACATATATATAAACGTCTATCTGTTAGATCCCTCCTTTATTAGAAATGGTTCTAGCTGTTCTTCTGGTGGCAGCATGTGATTCAATCTGTCCATTTTAGGAATAATGTCATCAATAGTGTCCTTGACTCTGTTTAAGACAGAAACCGTTTCCGAAGCTCGCTGAAATTGTTCAGCATACTTGGCATACTTCTTCTGTCTGTCTGTCATCAAGTTCATCAGCATATGTATTGCACAATCAATCTGCAAAAGGTAACGAATAATGAACAACTGAATATATAGAGAATATTTCCTTTAACTATGGTAATATTGGATATATTTCATCGTGTGGTACCAAAAACATTTGAAAAAGTGGAAAGCCATGAGTTTTTGGTACTGCAAGATGAAATATATCCGGTATTAACATGGAAAAAGTAAATTGTCTTTTTATAATATACTAAACTTGCTCCAGAATTGAAGTTTAGAAGAGTAAACACACTCTTTGGCACAATATGGTAACCCCCTTTTAGTAAATTCACCTCACTTTCATAGCATGATCATATTAATATATGTGACTTAAGAAAGCGGTAGGATTGAGTTGACCTAATCTGTCACAGTAATTTACATTTTTGTCATTTTGTATAATATTTTACTCATTTGAAAACATTGCAAGTTTGATTCAGCAATGCAACACTGTGGGTTTGCTTTTGCTGTCAAGGAAGCAAGGGGAAATAACTTCAGAGATACGCGTAAGGCATCTGGTCTGATTACTTTCTCAAGGATTAATTTCCATATCTAAAATGTAAGGGAGTTTCTATTATTTTTGTTCTAGCTCACAAAGTACTCATTTTTGTTGTTGCAGGTACAACTTTTATAGGCACAAACAATGAAGTGTTGCATGGCATGATGGGAAATCCTATATTTTCACGTGAAAATAACGGGGTATATTTTTCGCATGTGAAAACATATGAATGAATAAGATATGAAAATTATTTTGCCAATAAGTCTATATTTCACACTTAAGTATAAAATAAAAAGTAATAATTAAATAATCATTTTTTTCACACTGCGAGCCAGGCATATAAATTAAAGGTATTGGTAGATTGGAAGATAAGATAATTCACTTCTTCCATCTACCTCCACATTTGTTGAAAATAAAGGAAATTTTTCCAATCATCAGTTAGAAAAAAATGTGCAACCTGAAGAATGCAAAAGCATTCTTTTCAGAAAGTCAACTTCCAGCACACACTGGTACAGGACCCATTCAAATGTGGTTACCAATGAGCTTCCGACATTAGTAAAGAATACTGCTATGATTAATATGTTATACATTGTCGATACCAATATTTTTCATGCCACCTCAAAGCTCATTTGGAACACAGTCACAACATTGTCAATGCTGGATCTAGCATCACTATCATTCAACTTTCTGAAAATAGAGATCTTGCAGCCAACAGGCCTGGGCATTCAGAAATTGATAGAATTCTACATTTCCTACATAGCTGCTTTCAGACTGTATGTTCCACTGTAGGATTGGTTTACAGTGGGTTGTCAATGTTATCTCCATGTTGGGCATTCTGTCAACATCTTGGGGGCAGGGGTGAGGCCCTGCTATCATCCCTATGTATTATTAGATATCTCCCCAAATGATAAGCCATACAGATTTGAGATGGTGGTTGCATTGGCAAATGAGCAAGTGCCACAGTTTGTCATGTCACTATGAAAATCTGGTAACTGTGTAGACCAGACTGTTCCGATATCACCTGGATGGATGGATCAGCTGTTTGCTTGTCAGTCGACTCAGCTCTTGGCTGGATGGCTTGCATTGGTCTTTGCTGTACAGCTGGTTCGGCAACAGCCTAGTTTGTCCATGTGAAACTGGTGGATTGGCTAGCTAAATCACAACATGGGTGTGCATACCAAGAGATGTAGCTGGTCGGTATACATTACAGCTTAACTCCGAGTGCTTTAATTCTCTTTAATTCTTTAACTACTAGTGCTGATGTAGTGACTCACTGCTCTCCCTATCTGTAGTCACTACTGCAGCTGATTTGGGGGCTAACTACCAGCGCCTGATGTTGTTACAGCCATATAATAACTTTTAGTAGAAGATTAAGGGATATGGGCCAGTTGTTTTATGTTATTTCCTCATATATACTAAAATTATGCATATTTAAATGCTATAACTACTTTTAGTCTGTGTGTTTCATTTATCCCACTGACTTCCACTAGACTGACAAAAAACCTCCATGAATTGAACATAGAACACGTGATATGAAACACAATAATTTGTCATTATTTTATACAAAACGTTACATGTCTGATTTGTGTACATAATTATTACAAATGTTTAATTGGTCATTATGTTCTACTAGTTCTAATGATGCTTTGGTAATATTTGTAAAAGCAGTTTTGCTTTACAAAAAGACGAACATATCACTGCCTGCACTTTATGGATGCCTCATGATGCCTCTTTTCTTCTTCTCCTTCTCTTTCATTCTGTTTTCTCCATAACTGTCAATCTCAGCAAAATCATTCATTTAATACCAGGGAAAAATATTTAAATAAGAATCGTATCTCTTTTTATTCTTATCCAAAATGAAAGAAGGAAAAATGCTTTCAGTGAACTCTGTGATACGCAGAGCACATGGCTCTCTTATCCACATTGCCCTGTTTTCATCATCTGCTTCTATCTCAGTTCTGACAGACTGAACAAAGATGACAATTCAATGTCACTGCCAACACTTTCTACATAAATATTATCAATCTCATCCTCTGAAAATTATGATTCTGAATCAATAGCAAAAGCCATTTTTATCACTGCCAACAATTGCATCAGTTGTAAGCTCTATTTTGATTGGCTGAATCTTCTTTTACCGTTCACTGTTGATGAATTATATCATCTGTAACATGATCATACAGAGTGAATGTATCCATCCAAGAGGTCTCAAGCACTTAAAAGGCATGCAGATATATCTTCTATGGCACAGAGCAGAGTTTGTTTGCAAGAATATTTATCAATCACTGCTGGGGCAAGGTACATGTATGCAGTGGATATACATGTCAGAGGTAGTGAATGATTGTTGTTGTGTGGTTTAACGCCATTTTTCAGCACACAATGGGCTATACATGGTGGCCAGTATTAATGGGGAGGGGAAGAAACCAGGAAAATCCGGAAAGAACCATCACCCCATGAGAAGGTAGTGAATACATTCAGCTCCAATTTGTCAATGGAGAAATAAGTGGGATGGAGGACAACAAATTCACCTTAGTTCACCTTAGGCCAGCAACTGTCATCGCCTCTTGTACTAGCCACAATGCAACCCCAACAATTCTGTGAAAAAAGTGAGGGTGGCAACTCATCAACCTCTTTTGCTTCCATCTGTAGCTAACTCAATGTAAGGGCCATTGTGTGCATTGTTCATATCACTTAGGATGATGGAGGGACAATCAAAGTGTTCTCTACATCAATGGCCAGTGACGACAACTTTGGATGTAAACTTGTGTTATGTATATTGAATATAATTTGTGTGCTTGACATTTGTCCGTGCTTGAGGGTAAACTAGTTATGGCTTATCTGAATATATTATTTGTTAAAGTTGAGTTCAAGGTCTAGCCTTATTCACAACCTTAGAAAATTCTGGAAGCAAATTTTGACTTACTTCCTGGTCATTTTATTATGTCTTCGGCTTTTATATAAGGTTGAGCTAAATAAAATTATTTCATTCCTCCTTTAAGTTCGGTCTGTGAAATTATTTACTGTTGTGTTCAGACATAATTTGTGAGGAATCATTTATTTAAATTATTCATTGGAATTACAAAGTGCTCACTGACATTTTGGACAAAATCACTATTTTGGGATTATTGTGTATTCATTCAAAGACATTCTGGATAATATCTTTGTCATACATCAAGACTGTTGGCACATAAGCACATTAAAAATTGGAATTCACTAGGAACACTATACTTTTGGACTTGTGATAAAACATTTTGGATTATTTGGGATTAAGTTCACAAAACTGAAAGTTCCTCTTAAATTTTCAATGTGTAACTTGGAGAAATAAATTTATTTGATGATCTTAATAAACGTGTTGATTTCATTTCTTTTTGTTACCTTGTATAAGACCATAGAATTGTAACACCTAGTATTTTAGTCTTACTCCCTGGACTTGCTGTATTTCTTTCCTCTACAGCCCCTATCAAGGTATCATGGACAAGGCACTCTCTGACTGTATTGCATGTATTTTTAGGTGATCATTTTGTACTCACAGGACATGTCAGACACATGTCCTCTTTTCCTTAAACCTTTTACACATCTTAATGACAAAAGTGACACAAAATGTTTGGTAAATAACAAATGGAAAGCATTCACCTGCATAGATGGCAAGGCTAATTAATAAATAAATGAATGAATATCAGCAGTTTGAATGAAAATAACCAACAATGATCATAAAAAAATACTCTGTTGGGACACAAAACCAGAAGAAAAATACCTAAAACAGAGAATTTCAAATAACTGTCAACAACTTTCCCAAAATAATGGTTGTAACATATATTAACTACCTTTACACCCAATATTTTACTCTGGCAATGAACTGTGTAAAAATCCACAACATTAGCTTAGATTCTGTGTAAGATACTTGATATGATGTATTTCAACAAAATTATAAAAAAAACAAGGGTAAACAACCACAGGCAAGTAGTGGTTCCAAGTGGAGATAAGGGATGGGGTTGGGAAAGTTTCTTCCCTTAATCTATATGGAATATAGATGGGTAAGACAAATTTTGTTCTTTCTGCAACTGCTGGATTCAAGAGTTAGCAGAGCATCTTCCTAACATTAATGTCTGATATTGAAGGAAACTGTATGATTCAGAATGGGCCAGATCCAAACTTGATTATCTTTTACATTCTCATGGGTCGGTGGTTCTTTCCAGGGTTTTACTGGGTTCTTCCTCCACCATTAATACTGGCCGCCATGTATAGCCTATCATGTGCTGAAAAATGGCGTTAAACCCCACAACAACAACAACATCTTTTACATAGTTTGAAATTTAAACTTGTATCTTAATATTCATATCATGACAAACTTGTCCGAGTGTCACCTGTACTCTGTGACAAACAGTTCATGCTTGAAATTACCTCCTTCAGACGAATACAGAGAGCATTCTGGTCAAACGTCACAGCTTCTGCTAACTGTCTAAGGTGTTCTTGATATCGCAGACATAGCTGAAGGACCTGTTGATGGTTGAGCTTGTCCAGTGACTCCAGATCACGAGAGCTTAAAGGAACATTTAGTGATCCTCTCAGAACTGGGTAGAAGACAGGGATGGTATTAAGTTTTGTTAGCTCTGGATCTGGGTCCTTAATGCCTGTCTGTCCATCTGCCACAATGACAATGTTGTGTTTTGGTGTGACCTCCTTAGTAGATCCATCCCTAAGGCTTGCCTGCTGTTTGTTTGGCAGACTGCGTGGAGATAAACGAGGGGAATCTGTACAAATAAAAGCAACAAAGAAAAGCATAAATTTTTACAAAATTTAAACTTGTACTGTATGGCTAAAATGTTCAAAACCATATTTAAGCAAATGTGAACAACATGGTTTTAATCAACTAATCATCACATTTACTAACTCAATCCAAGTCACGCTGTACAATTAGGGTTCAAAATATCAAGTTTCACATACAACCGATACTCTCATGTACATTACATGAGTATCCAAAACTTAAAACAAAAACTGAACAGCTACATCTAAAGCTGAAGCCATTAAGTACTGAAGTGAATGAAAAAGTGAGTTAATTTGCCAATATATAAAATATTATGCCTATGAATTTATATGACATACAACATTACTGGATTCTATTCTTACCTCCATTTATGGGTTTACTAATGGAAAATGATGTATAGGGGATATCCTCATCTCTCTGAGAACGGATACTGCTTCCTGGAGCCCCAGCTGGGAGTGGGGTGCTCTGGTCAGACCCCATTTATTTACCTTGCCTCATCATCATAATAGGAGTAACCTGAAGAAAAAAAATGAACTGCAACAGTCGCAATAAATAAAACGTCTTTGAGCCTTTAATGCAGTAATTATTAATGGAATATCATCTAAAATGTGTTCCTTTATAATTTATCTGAACAATCATATATATATATATATATATATATATATATATATATATATATATATATATATATATATATATAACTGTTTGATTGTATTAAGTTTATATAGCACTACAACACAGTTCCTGTTATTAGGCATATATGATCATATAAGATAGAATACTGTATGGTTCCCAATAGTCACCATTATAATGAGGGTACTGTGCCATGTACTTCATTATTAGGTAGTCTCAGTGTAAGGTTGTATACTGTACTATGATTCCCATGGTCATCATCATAATGAGGGTAATGTATCACATACTTCATTATTAGGTAGTCTCACTGTAAGGTTGTATACTGTACTATGATCCCCATGGTCATCATTATAATGAGGGTAATGTACCATGTACTTCATTATTAGGTAGTCTCACTGTAAGGTTGTATACTGTACTATGATTCCCATGGTCATCATTATAATGAGGGTAATGTATCATGTACTTCATTATTAGGTAGTCTCACTGTAAGGTTGTATACTGTAGTATGGTTCCCATGGAAAACATTATAATGAGTGTAGTGTATCATGTACTTCACCATACGGTTGTCTCACAGTAAGGTTGTATAATGTAGTATGGTTCCAATGGACAACATCATAATGAGGGTAGTGTATCATGTACTTCATTATTAGGTAGTCTCACTGTAAGGTTGTATACTGTAGTATTGTTCTCATGGAAAACATTATGAGGGTACTGAATCATGTACTTCACCATTAGGTTGTCTCACAATAAGGTTGTATAATGTACTATGATTCCCATGGAAAACATTATAAGGGTACTGAATCATGTACTTCACCATAAGGTTGTCTCACAATAAGGTTGTATAATGTACTATGATTCCCATGGAAAACATTATAATGAGGGTAGTATATCGTGTACTTCAAAATAAGGTAGTCTCACTATAAGGTTGGATACTGTATACTGGACAGCATTCTAATGAAGGAATACTGCTAACAAGTATTTTGCCTTTACTCAAAATGAGTAACTCCAGTAGACAGCTGAGAATAGTACAACCCATTTCAAGAAAGGGCTTTATGTCCATAAATATTTCTTAATAACTCAAGTTGCTTATACTTGTTCTGTATGGTTTTAGTCACATAAAATAAATATTCAGTCTAGGACATTCTGTTAATGTGAGGCAGGGTGAGATTATGGTATGGTATTACTCTTGGACTGCCTGCAGATCCAACTACTGAACTGCTGGTAAATATTAATATGTCTTTTATTAACAAATGGAATTGTTGCAAATAAATTTATCTTAAAGGAAAAGTACACTGAATTGACCATTTCCATATCCATAATAATGTAAAAATACATATAAAAATGAACTTTAAAAAGTCAGTATTAGCTGTGTGTGTAATGTGTGAAGCACTGTTAAACTTTATCAGTGTAAAAGTGGCATTAAAATAAATTTAGCCAATCCAATATTTATTATTGTGCACTGCCATTTTTATATGTAGATAAGTGCCAATTCTCATCATAACCAGTGATTCATAAAAGGGATAGGACTCACTTGTCCTTGACCAGTGGGTCCCTGGTTAGTGACAAGTCCTGGACTTATTGTGGTTGGTCCTCAAACTGTAGATTCTACTGATCTACTGCAGATAGAATCAAGTACTCTATGTGTAAACTACCGCATATAGAGTCAAGTACTCTACTTGGAAACTGTCACTGATAGAGTCAAGTACTCTACTTGGAAACTCTTCTAATAGTGCACATTCATTCAACCTGTGAGTGTACAAGCTGCCCAACTGCCACCAAATTATCAGAACTTTGCAGGTCTAAGCCATTAGAATGTCATGTTTAAAATACACTGGATATATGCAGTGTTTACTGAAATTGTTACAACTGGCTACAGACTCAGCAGATAAAATGACCTGGTCCCAGACCTCAGACCTGGATAGCCTTCATGTTTTTTACATCATATTTATCTTCATAATCATTTTCAGACTATATTTTAATGTTTTACTTTATTATCCTCAAATATTACAAAACATTTCTTCTCTGAAAGCACCCTGTATAACCCACAGCCAATAATAAAAATGCCATTAAAAGCAACAAAAACAAAAACAGTACTACCCATAGCCAATAATAAAAATGCCATTAAAAGCAATTAAAAAACCAGTACCCCCACAGCCAATAATAAAAATGCTGCTAAATGCAACAAAACCAAAAATAGTACTACCCATAGCCAATAATAAAAATGTTGTTAAAAGCAACAAAATCATAATGCTGCGAAATGCAACCAAAAAACAAAAATAGTACTTCCCACAGCCAATAATAAAAATGTTAAAAGCTACAAAAACAAAAACAGTACTACCTATAGCAATAATAATAATGCCATTAAAAGCAACAAAAACAGTACTACCCATAGCCAAGAATAAAAATGCTATTAAAAGCAACAAAAACAGAACAGTACTACTCATAACTGTACCTGATGAGGCTGAGAATATACTATTTCTACATTTTAGATAGGCACACATTTATGACATGTAAAAATAGGCATGAACAAGTATGAAGCACATACCTACTAAAAATTACATGTCATACTAAAAGCAGAGTCCCTCTGAATTTTATAAACAAAAACAAGAGAGAGAAATAGTGACTTTTCTTGACAACATGATACGCCATCTATGCCTGTAACCTGTATGACCATCAAACAGGCCTGTTTAATGATCATGGAAAACTTTAACCATGGTGCTTTAATTTACAGCTAATTATTATAGATGCCATTAAAAGAGAACAGTGGTCAGATATAAAGAAACAGATTACTTAACTGACCAGGGTTATCTTGTCCTTTCATCACTGATGACCACAGCATGATCCATGAATAAACTTTTTACACATTATTTTTCATACTTTTAAGAAGACAAAAATATTTGTTCGTGTATGAGAAAAATACATGCATACAAAATTTCAGTAGCCATGACATTGTCATCTTATATTAGAATCGTATTTGATCTATTCCTCACAATGACATTAAACTTTCTACAGGTTATATTTTGTACTTTTAAAAAGGAATAATACTGTTTCCTTTACAAGAAAAATACATGCATATGATATTGAAGGAACCACGCCACAACCATGCTATATCCAATTTCATGTTATAATGGTGCATGCTATAGTGGGCAGGGGTCACACTACCAGGCGAAGTGGGTGACTAAGTCACCTAAAAAATGTAAACCTCACCTTCTTCTGTTAGGAAGGTGAGAACGACTTTACCGTGTGATTGTTTTAGAGCTACACTGGACAACCAAACTTTCTGAGGTGCCCCCTCGCCTTAGCTGGGTTCTAGTGTTGTGTTGTAGCAAAATGTATTCATCAAGCCATCAGTAGCTAGGCCTAGTTTTTTTAATATCAACTACACTGACAAACAAACTCTTGCACATTCACAGGCATGTGTTATGATAGCTGACTGACCACTGACCGTTTCCCAAGTAAGTTAGCAACTATCATGGCCAGATTTCTGCATGTAATCCTTTGATGATAAAATCATACAAACTTGTGTCTTGAAACTTTAATAAGTAAATAGCAATTTGTGTTTTAAGAACAGAATTGGTGATCTGGATACTTCAACTGCCTCTTAGCTTGTAACTGTAAATGAACCAGTAATGGTGAAATAATATGATATTAATGGCGGACATCTCTGTGTCTGGGAAGCACCAGTTTATTAGATTGTCTGTTTTCATAAATCTTTGGGCAAGTATAAGCAGAATTATATACAATTCATAGAAAGCAAAGCCGAGGTATTATGTTATTTGACAGTTAAATTTAAAATGTAACTATGTAGGTTAGAAACATATGGGCCAATGCTATGTTGTGGAATTCGTGAGAAGCATTGTAAAGTCAAATGTTGTTTCTGACTTGACTCGATTTTGTGAAAATATGGAAAAAAGCAGTGAAGCAGATACTATTTAACCAATGCCTAAAATTACTACAAGTACATAGACAAATAAATAAACCATAAATTTGCAATCCTATCAATGGACTGTTGTAACGAAGGCACATAAAGTGAGTGGTTACATGATATTAGCAAACTAACAAAATTATTTTGATACTTTAGTTAAAAGAATACAATCATACTGGGATGGAACTTCTTCCCCTGCCCAAGATTAGAAGGCCTGATGACCACCACTGATCCACTAAACTAATTAAAGATGTCCGTATTTTGCATCTAGGGTGCCCTGCACTCTAAAAGATTTGCGTTCGCGCCAGACGATCCCAAAACATTAACAAAAACTAAGCAGAACAACGACAACAACAAATCGGTTAATGAATTATCCATTACGCACTACTGCAGGTTTTCTGTAAAACATTCGACAACAGGTTTCCACAGACTGTCGAAAATGTAAAGTACAGTTCCTGGGATGTCACACATAATATTAAACACGTTATTACTTTTCTCCTTACTCATGTTAGCATTTCGTTTTGTTTGTTTGTTTTATACATATTCTCATGATAATAACGGTTACTACTATTTAAAACTGAAGCAAAATTTACCAGATACGTTAAAATTATGCAGGTTATTTCCTAAATACAGCTTCCATAAACTAATAAGCGTCTTAATTACGCCGATTTTATAGGTATGACAAATGAAAACAAATGTACAGCATATCCCCATTGTTTCACGGTTTAGAAAAAAAGCGGGAACAAATACATTGCATTATCATTATTATTATTATTATTATCATCGTTATTATTAACCACTACCATCATCATTGTGATCATGAGGAGATATTGTAAAAGTATATTTGGAATCAGATATTCATATTTGACACCAGAGTTAAATACTTGTTGGGAATTCCCTTCCCTTATAGCAAAAAACGTTAGTTCTTAAGCGTATGAATGTAGTATTAAAAAATGTGCATCTATAGTACATGCTATACATGTTTCTGATTAAAGTTTAATGTCACACCTGCAAAGAGATGTAATGGTATTTGCAGGAAAGATGATTTTGTGTGACATAACCCATGGAACTGGGTTCAGTTCTTAATTCTCAGAAGGGGTGAAATTCAAAACTTATCAGACATGTATGATATATATATATATATATATATATATATATATATATATATATATATATATATATATATATATATATATATATATATATATATATATATATAACCTATATGATGCATACATACATACATACACACACATGCACGTACACATGCATGCATGTATGCACACACACACACACACACATACATACAAACATATACACACACACACACATACATACATACATACACATATATAAATATAAATGATAAAATGTTTGATTACATCAGAAAATTTGTTGATATAAAATATCTTGTCATAAAATAATGTGGATTTCTATGGCTGTAATTTCATTTGATCTCACCAATTTTCCAAGTTGGATACAATGAATCAGATGTAAGTGATGGAAAATTTGTTTGTCCCTCTAAATACTATTTAGAGGACAACTATATTCTTTATAAAATGAAACGAATGTCATCTGATCATGGCCTGTTGCTTTTTTTAATATAAATTTATATTTACATATAACATTGTACATTTTTATTAGCAATATCATGTATAAGGCAATCTTGCATATAACACAGTATACTTTTATTAGTAATACTGTGTATAAGGCAATCTTACATATAACACAGTATACTTTTATTAGTGATATCATGTATAAGGCAATCTTACATATAACACAGTATATTTTTATTAGTAATATCATGTATAAGGCAATCTTACATATAACACAGTCCATTTTTATTAGCAATACCATGCATAAGACAATTTTACATATAACACAGTACACTTTTATTAGCAATATCATGTATAAGGCAATCTTTCATATAACACAGTACACTTTTGTTAGTAATACCTTGTATAAGGCAATCTTACATATAACACAGTACACTTTTATTAGTAATAACATGCATAAGGTGTTATGTATATTTGATTTAATTTAATTGTTTGTAAGTTTTAAGTTCTTTTTCCATTACATGCTATTGTAATATAACTTTATTTACTGGATTTGACATTGTCCAGAAATTCAGTTCAGTTATGTTTGACCTGACTGTTATTAATAAACACCTAATAATATAAACACTGTATCTAGTTTCTGACCTTGCTTCAGAACCAGTGATAGTGTTAGTAAACAACTTTTTTAAATATTGTTTTTGATTCTTTCTCAGAGTAAGATTGATTAAGTGGTATCAAGGCCATGCCTGGACTATGTGACATTAATCATGTGTCTATTATTACAAACTTCTGTTTTTTCTAGAAGGTTGACCCACACCCAGAAATCTGTTTTGCATCTTAAACTTGTGTATAACTGTTGTCTTTATAGAGATTGTTCATTCAGGCGCCAAACATATGTTGTGACCAATTTGAGTTGAAATTTTAATTTATTTGAATTTCAAGTGATTCTTTTCCCTGGAAATACATAAGTGCTTCTACAAAATTCTTGGATAAAACCATTTATTGGAAGTTATACTATATTCAAAACTGGAATAATATTTTCTGTAATTCAACAAGAAACTGTTGATATAACATCATTTTGCAGGTTACAACAGATGTCATTGTCTTCCATTCTAGATTTCATTGGGATTCAAATTCAGTTTCATTCAGGACTTTTTTTTTATTACTAGGACTTCTAGTTTTTAAATTCTTAGATTATTTTTGGATTTGATTCGTAAAACTGTGAGTTCATTTTTCTCATTTTTCATTTGATATTCTAGGGAAATAAATTATTTGTTAAATTTTACAAAGCTTGTTGTCCTCACTTTTTTCCTGTTACTTTTTGTAAGAACCTAGACTAGTAACAAAGGCAATTTTACATATAACACAGTACGCTTTTATTAGTAATATCATGTATAAGGCAATTTTATATAAAACACATACACTTTTATTAGTAATACCATAAGGCAATCTTACATATAACACAGTACACTTTTATTAGTAATACCATGCATACAGGCATACAGGCAATTTTACATATAACACTGTACACTTTTATTAGTAATACCATGTATAAGGCAATCATACATATAACACTGAACACTTTTAATAGTAATATCATGTATAAGGCAATCTAACATATAACAGAGTACACTTTTATTAGTAATACCGTGTTTAAGGCAATCTTATTTATAACACAGAACATGTTTATTAGTAACACCATGTATAAGGCAATTTTAAATACAACACAGTCCACTTCTCTTTTTATACCATCTACATTGAAATCTTACACATAATTCAGTTCCTCTTCTGATTCCTTGACAAGTGTTTATGGGAGGGATCACTGTTCTAGTGTTTTGTGTTTCCATATTGTGATTTTCATAGGAATATTCAAGGCATCATAATGTAATTGAGCACTGAATACACTTATGTTTACTGATCTTCTCTTTTCTTACATAATTCAGCACATGAATTGTATCTGGGCCTGTGTATTTCAATACTAAACAAGCTATAATTGTCATAAACATTTTTAAACTTGTTGGCTGCATAAAAAATATATTTTGCAGTATCAACACTCAGTATTTCATAGAGAGTAATGCTTTATTTTTCTTGTCAGAACTAAACTTTAATATCAGTGTTTATGAATAAAAAATAAACACACATGAACAAATATCCAACTACTTCCTTAAAATAGGGGTGGGGCAACTAAAAAAACAACGAAAAAATTCATTCTGCCAAAGTTGAAGTAACTATTTATAAATTTAAAAAAAATATTCATTCATTTGCATAAGGTGTTTGTTTCTTTTGTCTTTTCACATCAAATGCACACTTATTTATTACTATAAATGGGATTGAATCCATTTTTAATCTGATCTTGATGCTATTTAAGGGTTCTTTATTGTGAAAAAAAAATATAAATGCACCTAAATTTCATTTTTGATGCATTTATTTTCTTCTTAAACCAAAAACAAAAGTGGGAAAGTACTTGGAAGAATACAAAGGTTTGGGACTTAATTGCTTTTTTAAAATTATCTCTTCTTATTAACAAGTTCCTGGTATTAAAGTTTCATGGTGTAAATTTCAATTAACGGGCTCTTACTTTCTAAAATATATTAGCTTTCTGCAAGCGCTTCTTTCACGTGGATGACATTTGGACTGGTTTATGAACTTCGTGAAGAGTACTTTGCTAATTGTGTCAAAATGTATCTCATTCAAAGAGCTTGACAAAATGTCTGCGCCCTTGGAAACAAAATACTTGTAGTGATGAGTTCAGATAAAAAACGAAGAAGCCGCGTCCAGGGAGGGTGGGCGCCCCCTACAAACATTAGATCGGATAGAGATAAACCTAAGCCAGAAAAGCTTCCCAACTGGTTTGGCAAAAACGTCGATCAGCCAGTAGAAAAGAGATTTGTTTATGAGGACAATACACAGGTTATCTTAATTATTATATTTATATGGGCCAAACATAAATGGAACAGGTGGGGAACAACTTCTCTATATTATGTTTGCTTTTAGAATTTCCCTTCAGTAAAGAAATGACTTCAGTGTTTGAACAAAATCCAAGTGAAAAAACGACGAATAACATTTCTGCATTGTGTTCTAGTCCTACATTGTGCTCGTTAGTGTTATTGTTTTTGTTGTTGTTTTTTTTTCGTTTTTTTTCCTCCTTCAAATATTAAAAGCTGGACCTTGATTTATTGTGCCATCATGGAGGTGTACAGGAATTTAATGGTTGGAGGTGACCATACTTGATCATTTGTAACAGTCTTACTGTCATTAACCCAAACGTCTTGACCCTCCAATTTGTCAGATGCTGTATATTCAGACTGTATAACAGTTGTCAGTGATACATAACTAAAGCCAGGAACAAATAATAAGATTTAGTTGGAATGTAACTATAACTAATGATCATGCAGTCTAAAGACTCTCTGTAGACAGTTCGTATTCTCAGTAAACATGTAAGGTGGATTAACTAGTGTGATATAAAGTGTTTAAACATGAATATAAGCTATTATCATGTTTACCTTCTTAAGGTAAGTTTATGTAACTAGATTGACATTTATGTTTGATGCATAGGTCAGTGACAAGTTTATTTCACAAGTTCTTGTCATCTGAATTTTATTAACAGGCAGATATTCCCATTTATATCCTCATATGGACAACATTCATTTGCATACCAGGGCCCAGCAACATGGAATGAATTGCCCACTGAACTTAGATACAAAGACACATTGATCCCATTAAAGAGTGCTCTTAAAACTCACTTATTTCAACTGCAAGAACAAACTTAAAGACCTAATAATGTTTATACCTTAAATATTTCAGCATGTTTTGTTTTGTTTTCTAATTTCATTGTGTTTGTTTTTTGTAATCATATCATTATATATGTTTTTTATGTTATAGGTGTTGTCTAATGTTGTAAAGCGCTTAGAGCTTCTAAAGATTAGGTGCTACACAAAGTCCTCATTATTATTATTATTATTATATTGGATGTAGTCAGTTTGATCTTCATACCTATTGTGTATTGACCAGTATTACAGAGATTGGTATTTTTTTATTAAATTCCTGAACCCAGTGTAAGTGATTCAGCTCTTTTCCATATTAAGGGCAATCATTGCCTTTATTGGAATTATAAGGTTGATATCAATTCAAGTATTTTTTGAAGGATAACATAGATTATAATTCAGATTTTCAAATGTAAGAAAATATGAATAGATGTATATTATTTTGGCAATACATACTATTGTCAAAGATTATCATTTCATTATGAAACAATCTGAATAATTGAATTCACTCCAGTCATCAATTTGTAAGAATTATTATAATTTGACTCATGGTCATCAATAAATTTCTAGTGATTATTGAGATTTTTTAAGTTTTAATCAGTTGATTTCGCTAATACTTTATGTCCACACAGCCTGTTTAAGCAACATGATATTGCTTAGAATTGACAGAAATTTCATACCAGCCAGCCACTGGTGATGATAGCGTGCTCTTTGTAGATCACCATCAGCTGTGCATGTAGATAATAAACAGACTGAAACAGCTTTCAAGCAAATAGAAAACAAAACACTGGAAATGACCTGACTTCTTTGTTTGTAAAATCAAATACAGAAATGTCCTAAAAGTGTTCTTTGTTAATAAGCAAGGATATAATGCAACCTGTTTTATGTAAACCATTTCCAACCAGCATGGATCTTGCCAGACATGTTGATACATAGTCCTGACAACATAGATATTACATTTCCCAAAAGAAATTTGATAAATATTATTAAAAAAACAGAAGTTATTAATACATAAATTATTCAGACAGGAAAATAATTAAGTGGTAAAACAAATCTATTGCCCAGGACAACTAAAACTTCATGCCATCTAACCCTTTTTATCAATGTGAAAGCCCAGTCAGGCAAATTATATATATATATATATATATATATATATATATATATATATATATATATATATATATATATATATATATAATGCTCATTTTAAATATTATATTTGAATTTGACATACTTTTAAGTGATAAATATTAGATCCTCACATTGTCCATCTGGGCACATAAAGATTGGTGCCCAAAATATCTCCATATTATTCTGTAGTGTAGTGTTGGGTGATTGCTGTCAGTAGGAGGCTACACTAATCCTTGTGCTAGTTACTCAATTGATGATGACCACAGTCCGTAATATGAGACTCAGGATGAACCTTAAAGTAGCACGACTTGACAATATTTGTCTTTTATCAACACACCAACAAATGAAAACGGTTTCTTTCATCTTTTACTTGACACAGTGAATGGCTATAATCTAGTATAATGCTTTCTCATTGGTGTGTTGAAATTGACACTTATTACATGTGACAGTTGGCTAACTAGAGCTAAAAATGTATGACATGTTAAATAATGAAGTCAATCACAATATACGTAGCTGGGCTGAAAAAAAGAAGTTTTTTTTCAATAAATCACAAGATCCCCAAAAGTATATTGTACTGATACTCCCTAAATTTCACTTATCCTGCTAAAATCAAACAGAAACTAGTTCAGTTGCTCATTCAACATTTATTAACATCAATTTAAAACGAGCAACAGTTACTGTATTTCACTTAAAAGGCTCACAACAAATATGAAGGTTAGTAATCATTTTCTATATTTGATTCATCATCAGATTTAGGTTGATATTTTCTCTGCTTCTGATGGACCAACGTTTTGTTCTAACACATATTCCTCTGTCATTATTTGTAGGGGGCATGCATTGTGTGATTCCAACAACAATTTATGAAAGTTTTTATACCAATCAATGAATGAAGTACCCATGCACTTTTGTATCTCTTTGAATACTCAGTGCAGAAAGAACACAACATCACAGCCTGTCTAGCATAATACTTCAGCCATGTGTGTTAATTTTCCCAGCCATTTGTTTTCATTTTCCCAGGATTCTTGGCACTTTCTTAGTCTTGTGGTCATATTTGCAATGACACTTTATTTTATTGTCATCAGATTTCTGCCATGTGAGTAGAAGCTAATACCTTGCAAATACTGTCACATTTCTACAACTGTCACAGCACAAAAGCATTGAATGTTTGTCGACAGTGATATAAATGTTAAAGTACATTCTTATGTATAATTCTGGATTATTTGTGAAGTTGGCAAATGTGATATTTTCCAAATGGCCAATACAGGTCTGAGGCCCAATACTTTTTGTAATGATTGGTAAGGAAATCAGTGCATGGGGGCTGTACACCAGGTGTGTTTCACCAGCAAGAAGGCTAATTTGATAATGTTGACTGTAATTTACTTAATATATGGTTTTACACCTGCCCATAATTGCACTGTTAGCATTTATTGTACCTCATCAAATGCAGAAGGTTGGTAGGTACTTGGATAACACAGTAAATACTGTAGATTAATAAAATAGTTAAGGACATACAGGTTAGCACTTTTGGACTCCTGTATAGCAGTCCAATGGAATGCTTTTCATTGCCTCAATTCAATAAAGATGAAGGTGCATTTGGATGCCTGTTCACCATCTGCATAGAAGTATGTCTTGATGCCAGCCTTAAACATTAACAATTTTGAGCTGGTTTTCATATTTTCACCTTGGAGGTAAACCCCTATCAGAAACTATAGGTATTGAGGTAATAGACCATTACTTCACATCATATTGTTGCTATGTAGGATGTAGTCATAATTTGTTATTTAAACTAACTGGGTCCAGAACGGAGGCCACATATTTCATTCCACACTATTTTGAGCTTGGATGATTAAAATTATGACTGAAGGCTTCAGTTAGCCAGATACGGGTTCCACTATTGCTGTAGGCAACACAGACTTTTGATAATTGATACAATTGTGATGATTAATGATACAGACATAGACAACAAACTGTCAGATAGTGGATTAGTGTTAATACTGAGACATGCTATTGTTGTTTAATACTGTATTGGCTTGTGGGGTAACAGTTCAACAAAAATTCCATGTGGAAAGCTACAGTCTCCAGACTATTTAGACTAATGGCATTGGATTAACAATGACCAGAATCATAATGATGTAAACTTGGATAAACAGAGAACTTGGATACCCTTCTAGTTCTGGGTGGCTAACTTTAAAGAAAAAAATGACAGAGAACAAGACACCTTCAAGAGAGTATATTGTTTGATTTTCTTGATTTTGCTGGTCTCAGATCGATTAAATCAGTTTGTAAATTTGTATGACATTTTCCATTAGCCGGAATGATAGAGTTACAAGTACAGAGTGCAAGTAGTACTGACTGTTTATATGACAAAAGGTGTTGAATAATTTTGATTACTGCAGTCTTGGGGGCAGCCACAGTAATTTACTAAGCCACATTAATTTACCTAGCCATAGTAATTTACCAAGCCACAGTAATTTACCAAAGAAAAATCTGCTGGGCAAGCAGAATTTTTATGTTGGTTGTACACCGACAACCATACTTTCAAAGTGTAATGTCCAGATATTTTAATGATCATAAATGTATTGGCTATTGTGACTATTGGCAATCTTCCAACTCAGCACAGTTTTGTTATTTGCATTAATTGTCCTGCTTACATTCTTAGAATATTTAATAGAGTACTTTCATAAAAAAAGTTCTGAAAAATCAATAGTCATAAGAAATAATTATATAAAATATATTTCTTTCAGGAATTGAGGGAAAAGCCACCAGAAAGAGTGATATCGTAAGTATTCATTCTAAATATAAAAATATATTAATGAATAAAATTGAATTAACTTTATCGTTAGATTTTAGCTCAACAGTTTTCTGTCCAAAAATGGGATGACTTAAGGCTACATTTTATATGTATAACTGCATGTTGTTAATCTATATTCTTATACACATATGTTGTTATAATGCTTTCTGATGCACTTACATTCCTGAATGACTTCATGCCTGAGGTATGGCTTTCCTTACCTTAAATACAAGCTTACTGCAGTACATGTAAAAAGATTTCAGGGATGGTACAGTTTATTTGCTATGCAATTTGAAGAACTGACAAGGAGTTAATTAGCAAACAGTAAGTTGAATAGCAAACAGCAAACAAAAAGTTGAATAGCAAACAGATTAATAGTAAACATTTAATAGTCAACAGTAAGTTGAATAGTATAGAGTAAGTTGACTAGTAAACAGTTAAATAGTAAATAGTAAGTTGAATAGTAAATAGTTTAATAGTAACAGCAAGTTGAATAGTAAAGAGTTAAATAGTAAACAGTAAGTTGAATAGTAAAAATGAAGTTTAAGACCATTTTACTAGTAGATTGATTTAACTCACAACTCACCCTATACACTCACTTATAAGTCAAGTCAGCCTGCAAACAATAAAGATCCTGATCTGCCATGGCATAATTCACCTGCAGACCAGGGTATACAGGTAAAACCCATTATGACACGACACTCAGGGTCCAAAAGATAACATCGCAATATAAGTGGGATTGCATTAACAAATGTTTCAAAAAATTTTTCCATAGAAAATGTGCATTGAATTTTCAACATTTGTTTGACTCCATTAAGTTTGTTTGATTTGATCTTACTAAGGAGTTTGCAGTCATTGGTGTCAACGACATTCATTTGATGCAGGTGGTGCAATCAAACCAAATTCGGCTCATTGGTGGATCTGAAGAACTTCTCAGTCAGCCAACGATGAAATCAAATTCGCATGTTTTAATGGTTTAATAGTTCTCGGAGAATGTCAAACTAGCCATACATATTACTTCCTCCAAACATTAAACAGTGCTGACTGTATTAAAAAATCTTTTTACTTGTCTGAACCTGATAGCTTTTCTTTATTTTCATTAACAAATATGACACTGCAATATGTTTTAGAAAATTTCGGAAGTTAAGACAACATTAAATGCAGTGCTGGGATTAAAAATGTGCTAGGGATACGAATAATCTTCTTTTATGAGAGCATGTATTTCAGATGTTACAAAGAGAGGCCACCTTAAATAGAAAAAATGGGAGCCATGCTACCATCACGTTATAAGCAGAATTTTCGAAAGCATGTATTTAGGATGTTAACAAGAGAGGTTACCTGTATGTTGTTCTACTGATTACTTCAAACATTATGCACTGGAAGAGCTGGGTCTGTATAGTTTGCAGTTGGACTTGACTTATAAGTGAGTATATATGGTAGTGGAAATTGAAGCTGTAATAAACAGTCAGTCAACCCACCATCCACCAACCAGTCAGATCCTTTTTGCAGTACTTCCCATATCTATACAGTTTTGTGTCTTTTTGCTTCTGTTATTTTCTTCTTATTTTTCCCATGTATTAAACTGCTATTTACTATCACTGGTAATTTATAACTTGCCTTAAAGGTCACCAATGATCGGCCATCCATCTTGAACACTTGCTTTTTGTCAAGATGATATTGTTCATAGCATTCCTCCACCTAGCTTTAAGTGGCCAATTTGTTTTACATGCAGTTGGTTGTAGTTTGAGACAGATTTGTCTGAATATTGATCCCATTGTTGGTATGATCATGGCATTTTGAATCCCATTGTTGGTATGATCATGGCATTTTGAATCCCAGGGTTGATATGATCATGGCATTTTGAATCCCAGGGTTGGTATGATCATGATGTTTTGAATCCCATTGTTGGTATTATCATGGCATTTTGAATCCCATTGTTAGTATGATCATGGCATTTTGAATCCCAGGGTTGGTATGATCATGGCTTTTTGAATCCCATTGTTGGTATGATCATGGCATTTTGAATCCCAGGGTTGGTATGATCATGGCAGTTTGAATCCCATTGCTGGTATGATCATGGCATTTTGAATCCCAGGGTTGATATGATCATGGCATTTTGAATCCAAGGGTTGGCATGATCATGGCATATTGAATCCCAGGGTTGGTATGATCATGGCATATTGAATCCCAGGGTTGGTATGATTATGGCGTATTGAATCCCAGGGTTGGTATGATCATGGTATATTGAATCCCAGGGTTGGTGTGATCATATCATATATATCAATAAACAACAAAATATAAAAGCAATGAATTACTAAAAGTTCATGTCAACTGTCTACTTCAGAACATTTTTGATGAGTCATGGAGAGTGTCTCTGATAAAAGTTAAAGGGAACAGATTCAATAGTAAAACAGTCAAATTATACAAGTAGATACAACCCTCTGCCAAAAAATATAGCAATACATTTCTCTCGCTTTCTCCAGGCCTCTGAACTTAGCAGTCATTGTGTACACTTAAATTACAACTTTTCTCATTGATTGGCTCATTATTAGCACTGGGAGAATATAATTGTCACCATGTTTTTCAAAAATTCAAATTATGAAATCTGATTTTTTTTTATTGATATGGTATATGTCTTTTACAGTCATAACATCCTCATTTCCCAGTAGGTTCAGAATCTTTTCTTTATATATGCTTTTTGAATCAAAATCCTTTCTTTATATATACTTTTTGAATCAAAATCCTTTCTTTATATATACTTTTTGAATCAAAATCCTTTCTTTATATATACGTTTTGAATCAAAATCCTTTCTTTATATATACTTTTTGAATCAAAATCTTTAATGTAACATCAGTCAACATTCTGCAAGGGAAAAAAAATATTTCTTCTGAAACCATAGTTAATTTTGACCAGATGTTTTAAAGGTGGTGCAAAAGTACACATTTTCATTTTATTTCAATATATGTTTCATTTTGTGTACAAGTCAAACAATTTATGACTTTGCTAGCCATTTTGATTCCCCCAATTAGATTGTCACCTTCACACAGTTTCCAGATGTATTTAATTCTTAATGTATTAGCAATTTAACACAGTAATAGGTACATTAACCATATTAAACTAGAGACACAACATTTATCTTAATATTTGAAACAGACATTGCAATAATTATGGAAGAAACTCAACCAATTTCAGTGTTTTTATTAATAATTGGTTCTATATAATTATCTATTTATTCACCCTGACCAACCAAACTTCAGATATAATTTATCCATGACAAAATCATACTGTGTAAGCCTTGAACTTGGGAATGTGCTTGACATGTGGTTCAGTTTCACATTTTATAGTCATTTTACAGTCATTTTACTATCATTTTACAATAATTTATATATTCATTTTTGTAGTCATTTTACAGTCGTTTTTCAGTCAGTTTACAATCATTTACAATCGTTTTACAATAATTTGTATAGTCATTTTACATTCATTTTTATAGTCATTTTACAATCGTTTTTATAGTCATTTTACAATCATTTTGCAATAATTTGTAGTCATTTTACATTCATTTTTTACAATCATTTTACAATAATTTGTATAGTCATTTTACATTCATTTTTATAGTCATTTTTCATATATTTTACAATAATTTGTATTGTCATTTTACATTCATTTTTATAGTCATTTTTCAATCATTTTACAATAATTTGTATAGTCATTTTACAATCATTTTATACATTAATATGTATAGTTTTATTGATGCATTACTGGTATATTTCTTCTGAACATGTTCTCTTTTGTTTAGGCAGACAGAAAATTGCAGCATGGCCTGGTATCCAAATTTATAATGGCTGTATGATGGCATTAAGAAAAAAAAATAATGTATGAGACACTATAGCATACTACACTATGGTCTCAAAAATGAAAGTAAATTTTTGGCTCTCTATTGATATTTTATTCAAAATGACCTTCCTATAAATACATAAGTTCATTTTCTTGTGTATAACACCTGCCCCTATGCAAACAACACAGAGCCAGTCTGCTGTCACATAATGCACTGCAAGAAATGGGTCCAGCATACAAGTCATTTTACAGACAATGAATTATTTCAAACTCGGAAGGTGAGATTTGTTGTCCCATAGGGTACATATGACCAAGGTAAGCGACTTTGTACAATTGAAGTGTTCTACTCATTCTATAAACCTGTAAAAAAATTTACTGAAAATTCATTTTTGATTTAAAAAGCTATAAAATATATATTGAAGAAAAAAAATACATCCAATCAATGGTGGCTGTTAAACTGAGCATTTCGTGTCATTACCACACACACATCTACACACATTCAATAAAACTAGAAATGTGTTCATTTAACAAGGTTTCCCCACTACAATGAACATGAAATGACCAAAACAATAAACGTAACAAAGATAGGACTGATGGACAGACAAAGGTAAAACTGTCTACAAATGGTGTGATGGAGTGTAACAATATGCAAGTTTGTATCTTTAAAATTTATTTATAAACAAGACTAGAAATCCATTAGCATCCACTTTCATTTATGATTTAGTCATGAATTACACTTAATTGACTTTATTTGTTCATCTATGGATTACATCATTAAATTGCAGATACAAACTGGATTACAGCATTAAAATGCAGATACAAACTGGATTACAGCATTGAATTGCAGATACAAACTATTGATTACAGCAATGAATTATCAATACAAACTGTAGATCACAACATTACTTTATGGATACAAACTGTGGATTACAGCATTGAATTATCAATACAAACTGTAGGTCACAACATTACCTTGCAGATACAAGCTGTGGATTATAGCATTTAATTATCAATACAAACTGAAGATCACAACATTTACTTATGGATACTAACTGGATTACAGCATTTAATTGCAGATACAAACTGGATTACATCATTAAATTGCAGATTACAGCATTAAATTGCAGATACAAACCATTGATTACAGCATTAAATTGCAGATACAAACTTAAGGTTAGGGGCATATATCACAGTGTCAGAAAAGGTGTATCACTTCTTTTTTATGTAAGATTTATGTAATCATGTTTTAGTAAGCATAACTGTATTAGGTGATTTGGGAATTAACATTTAAAAAAAAATGTTTTGCAGGTTATCACATGACATGGTGTGTCTGGTCTACGATGTTTTGCAATATGTAACAGCAGATCTTGGTCTGACTGGTTTAGAATTGTTTATAGTAAAAACATTAATCCTGTTTTGACTGGGCAATATGTAACAGCAGATCTTGGTCTGACTGGTTTATAATTGTTTATATGTTGTACACAGATATATATGGTATACAACAGTAATTACAATGGTCCACCTTAATAACAAATAATTTCTGACCCATAAGAATCATTTATGATAAAAAGGATTTATTGTGACAGCAATAATCTATAATTATTTGTATGTTGTCTTTTGTAGTCCAAGGAGAGAGTTTATATCAAAATTACAATCATAGTTGAGGAAAATTTAATTTTTATTCCCATAATTTTACTTTTTGAAGTACTTTTTATTCATTGACCATGACACTAAATTTGTGTAATTTATGACTATAAGAAGGGACTATTATTATCATGGTAACTGATCACGAATTCCAAATTGCATAGATATTTCATTTTAATTCATTAAAAGAATTCTGTTTTTGCAAAACCGAAGTCAGTATGCTATAGTTCTTATTTATTTATCTGTGTTAAAATTTATCAGTATTCTTAGCATGGGTTAATACTTCTGTGTGCTTAATGGATTTACATTGTCATAATTATTTTGATTTTGCTGTGTGAATTTAATTGTTTTAAACTTGACATCAGAGACAGTAACATTTCGTGGCTTTACTTATCAAAGAGAGTTTTGTTTATTGGTCTTGCATGCAATTTTACTTCATCATGTTGTGCTTTTCCATTCAAATTGTATGCCATATTAACTGTTTTAATAGTTTACCTGTAAATGTTACAGCTTAGCTTTGTCTTTACCTTGTACATAGAAGTAACGGCAGAGTTACATCTAACAAGCAATAATGATGCCAATATTGTTAACATAGGTAGCTAAAGTTAGATTAAGCTGTGTGTGTGTGTATCTATATATATATATATATATATATATATATATATATATATATATATATATATATATATATATATATATATATATATTGTTGTTGTTTTAGGGTTTAACACCATTTTTCAGCATATATATATATATATATATATATATATATATATATATATATATATATATATATATATATATATATATATTCATGAACTTTTGTGTCAGGAGAACAGTTTTGGTCTCCTATCAGACTTTTCTGAGTTCCCTGATAGAGGTTATATTGTACCATTATGGGTGCAGTAAAGTTTTTTTTTATTTTTCCTGTTGCAATGGACATCTTGAAGCTTGTACAGTATGGTCATGGGTCAATACCTGTTTATCCATGAAACAATTATTCATCAAGTTTGTGAATGAGTTTCTTATCAGAAACTCCCATTATTCGATTTGGTCAGTAAATATATTTGTTTTTTAAAACAAGTTTAAAGTAAGGTACCCAGTGGGGCACATATTACAATTAGATCACTATGATTCATGATGTGTGTACATGGCTTGTATGCATGATGTTGCACAGGAATATCTTTTTTTCAAGTAGAATTTGCCCTAATGAAGATTCCATTCAAGGTTTAAATGGCCTTATCTATTTGTTCAGCTTATATTATTCACAGGATTTTAAAGCATAATTGTACTCAATTTTAACTGACAGCTTAGGTTACTAAATATGAATTTATTCATATACTGTATTTATCACTTAATACAAATATTCTGCGGTCTTTAATACAGAACATCGTACAGAGAAAATACTGTTTATAACATAAAATCATAGAGACAAAATGGGTAAGAATAGTAGATATTACTTTAATCATTTGTAGCCATGCAACATGCCTAGTGGATCTTATATAGACTACAGATACATATACTGATTGCTGGTACATGTACTGTACTGTATATTGTTATTGGTACATGTACTGACTACTGTATATTGTTATCGGTACATGTACTGCCTACTGGATGTATGTACTGACTACTCTATATCATTATTGGTATATGTAATAACTACTGGGTGCATGTACTGACTACTGTATATTGTTATTGGTACATATACTGACTACTGTATATTATTGGTACATGTACTGACTACTGTATATTGTTATTGGTACATGTACTGACTACTGTATATTATTGGTATGTGTACTGACTACTGTATATTATTGGTACATGTACTGACTACTGTATATTGTTATTGGTATATGTACTGACTACTGTATATTATTGGTATGTGTACTGACTACTGTATATTATTGGTATGTGTACTGACTACTGTATATTATTGGTATGTGTACTGACTACTGTATATTATTGGTATGTGTACTGACTACTGTATATTGTTATTGGTACATGTACTGACTACTGTATATTATTGGTATGTGTACTGACTACTGTATATTATTGGTATGTGTACTGACTACTGTATATTGTTATTGGTACATGTACTGACTACTGTATATTATTGGTATGTGTACTGACTACTGTATATTGTTATTGGTACATGTACTGACTACTCGGTGCATGTACTGGCTATTGTTACATGTACTGACTACTGTATATTGTTATTGTTACATGTACTGACTACTGTATATTGTTATTGGTACATGTACTGACTACTGTATATTATTGGTATGTGTACTGACTACTGTATATTATTGGTATGTGTACTGACTACTGTATATTGTTATTGTTACATGTACTGACTACTGTATATTGTTATTGTTACATGTACTGACTACTGTATATTGTTATTGGTACATGTACTGACTACTGTATATTATTGGTATGTGTACTGACTACTGTATATTGTTATTGTTACATGTACTGACTACTGTATATTGTTATTGGTACATATACTGACTACTGTATATTATTGGTACATGTACTGACTACTGTATATTGTTGGTACGTGTACTGACTACTGTATATTATTGGTATGTGTACTGACTACTGTATATTGTTATTGGTACATGTACTGACTACTGTATATTATTGGTACATGTACTGACTACTGTATATTGTTATTGGTACATGTACTGACTACTGTATATTATTGGTATGTGTACTGACTACTGTATATTGTTATTGGTACATGTACTGACTACTCGGTGCATGTACTGGCTATTGTTACATGTACTGACTATTGTATGTTGTTATTGGTACATGTACTGACTACTGTATATTGTTATTGGTACATGTACTGACTACTGGATGTATGTACTGGCTATTAGTACATGTACTGACTACTGGTACTGTATTAACTACTATATATTGTAAGATTTAACTTGTTTGGCTTTGTTTTCAGATTTATTAATAGAAAATTGAAAGGAGTATTAAAACCAGTGTGTTGCACAAAACTCATAAAAATAGTACATGTTGGTATATTTGATCTATTATCAAAATCAAAGTCAAATACTTAATGAATTATGTGTAGCAGTTTATAATTATTAACTAAAGTATGGACTGTGAATTAAATCTTTTTAACATTGAAATTTCATTTTTCAGAAAACCAGGTGTGTATGATTTGAGTTTAGGACCTTCAGGATTGTCCAGGTATCATGATTGTTTTGTTATTGTTAGTTTGTTTATTTCACAGACATATCAATGGATTAGGAGATTTGGTGGTTCCAGTAAATGTATATTAAATGTAGTTTAGTTTTATATTGATGGTTCAAATCCAGCTTGACCTGGCTGGGTAAGCCATCCAGATGCATCTCTAAGTTACCTTATTCCGCCTCGGTGGCCTGAGTGGTTAGATCATCCACCTCACATGTGAAAGGTCGCAGGTTTGAACCCCAGCCAAGTCATATCAAAGACTTATAAAAATGGTACTAACAACTGTCTCACTTGGTGCTCAGCATTAAGAGTTTAATGTTAGGACTGGTTGGCCTGGTGTTTGGATAATGTGATTTGGTGGGACATGATGCAACATGTCTGCAGCATGATGCCCCAGTGCTAGACATCACTATAAACTGCTACACTGCAGACATCATAGCAATATGACTGAAAAATTGTTGAAGCTGGATTAAAAATCCAAATCACGCCCACACCGACACCTTATTTCAATTGCTTTGGTGCAAGATGGCCTATCACATGTTGATGTGCTGTTCGATTCCATTTCATCATTCAATACAAAAGTCATACAGAGAGCTTTATAACTGCCCAATTAGTGGTATGAAAGATGAAAACCATGGAGAAACTACTTTAGAGGAAGCAATCAGGCTTAGATTGATTTGCACTGCTACTTACATGTATTGGAATGGAGAAATGAGTGCAGGACCACTAAGGTACCAAACAAGAGTCTGATCCCTGGCTACATAAACCCCAGTTATAGTACACAGGGTCTGAGGAATATGCCATTAGTTCACTTACATTTGTAGTATCAGACATATCTAGAAGGGATCACCTTAGGGGTTTGTATAAACTGGCCTATAAACAGGTACATAATAAAATATTGTAATTTGTGCACAAGTAGGATTTAGTGTACATATGCTTTTAATGTGCGGATGGTTGCTATGGAGATGTTTATGTGTGTATGTATCATCATGGTTTAGTAATGTTGATTATAATATAGGTTTTAGATACAGATAATCAAACTTCACTGAACTCCAGATGTTGTTAAACCATATTCTAACCAATCAAAAGGTTGCATTTTAATATTTTGCATAAGATTTCCAAGTCAAGAGTAAAGTTTTATTACATGAAATGTTAAGGTTTATTACTTGAAATGTTAAGTTTTATTGTGGTAGGACTGGAGCTGTGCTAAAGTCTTCTTTCTTTTAGAATCCGATTCTTCCCAAACTTTATAGAGCCAGATGAGGCAGAATGGATGTTTAATGAGATGCACAATGAGTTACAGTGGCAGCAAAGATCCGATGTCAAGAATGGCAAGTCATATCTTCAGCCCAGATTAACAGCCTGGTATGGTGACTTGCCGTACTCTTATTCAGGTGTTACCCACATGCCAAATAAAGAAGTGAGTAATGTGTTTGCAGTTCTAAGTTTCTAAGTGATCAGTGTACTGGACAAAATAAAAACACATATTTTATCACAGAGAATAATTTAGCTTTGTGTCTTATTTACAAGAGGAAAGGACTAAACAAGATTTTTCATTCCTTCCCAGGAATTAGCCATGTGCAAAAATGCAAAATGGTTTTAGTTTGACATCTGATTATTTAGCTATTATCAGATTAGAAATTATAAATTGATGAATGAAATGACCAAGTTTTATGCATTTTTGTATCCTTGAAGCCGTTTGTTTTTAAAATTGGTTGGGGGATACCAATGGGAGAGTGTGCAAACACTATAGCAACCGCACATTTCTTACTAAATTGAAGCAGTGAGCCACATTGGCTAGGGATTAACATTTTTGTAAATTTTTTGTCATTTTTTTACATATATACAGTGGGACCCTGCTATAGCGTGCTCCGTTATAATGCAATTTCAGATATAACACGGTTGTGGTGTGGCTCCCGAAATTAAACATACATGTATTTTTCTTGTGCGCAAAAAAAATCTTAAAAAGTACAAAAAATACCCATAAAAAGTTGCTTATCATTTTGGGGAAGAGATCACATATGAATAATACAGGACAATCATGGCATGGCTTCTGAAATTTTATATGCATTATTCTCGTACACGAAAAAGTATTTTCTTCTTAAAAGTAAGAAGAAAAAAATAACGCATAAAACATTTATTCTGGGATCGCATAGGGTTCACCATTGTCACAAACTTGGATTGTTTTGCCTTATTGGCTGCAAAACATACCATGTGGCTTGTTATTTATTGGCAGCATTGTTGGCTGTTTAAACTTTTATATACAACCATTGGTTTGGAGTGCAGAAATTCAGAGGCCCCATGAAAGGAAGCCACAAACTGGATATAAAATGCACTGAAATTTATCTATTGTTACATAAACAAATTCTTTGTCCATACTGACAAACCATCTAAACAGTGCATTATTATATCATAATCCGCTTACCTTGACATCTAGCATGAGTTCTGTATGCTGTGAAATATCTGCTTTTTTGTTGTTGACATTTCTGGTAACGGAGATCAACCGGACGAGGCATTGTCTCGTAATCTATCTTTCATCGAATTTTTGGCCACTCGCTAATTACTTTTTAAAAGTGTACCCAGATAAAATAGTTTGCTGAAATTTCAAAGGAAACAGATTACCTTTGAAGCACTGACTGTTATGAAAACGTACTCAACAAATGGAAAAAACACCAGTCTCCATCATGCAATACAATTATTTGATGTTGCCGCCTCAATAAGAAATGGGCATACGTTTGGCTCTCCAAAGCTGTCCTTTAGCGGTGACTTCAATAGCGCATGCACCCTTCATCAAAGAAAGCCGACTAGTCTTTCAATAACAGTAAAGAACTTTTCTTCAGAGGAAGTCAGTACAAAACTTAAATAAAAGTGATGGAATCTGAACGATTTTTGCATTTTCCAATGTGACTGGAACACGTTAACTGTGCTGTGAAAGTTTCCTTTTTGTAGGGAAAATGTTTATGCTTATGACCGCTACCAACTTTTACCGACTTGGAACGTAATTGTGTTTCGTTATTCGTTACGTGATTGTGCTATGTTTTTCCACTGAATTCAGACTAATATGACCTGTTACAAAATTATTGAATATTTTAAAGCTGTGTGTGTGCATATTTTCGATGGAATCACTTGTATTGTGGATTCAGTGTATATGATGAGGTTCACAGGTGAGTACACGGTGTTGATACTCTATTCATGCTAAACATTAGACATTTATATATAAACAGGATTCACGTATTTGTACCAATTCATGGTTCTCTAAATAAACTATTATGTTATGCCTTCTCTGTTTTTACTACAGGTTTATTTCTCATTTAATATGCATCAATTTAAGATGGCAACTGTGCCAACGAAACATGTAATTTACTGCCCGCATTTATTACCCCCACCCCCACCCCCCCCCAATTTTTTTGGGGGGGACATTTTCTTCAGCTAACTGACTTGGTTGCATATAACACGGTATGGTATATAACGCAGTCAGGTTTTATGGCTCCCAACTACCGTGTTATAGCGGGGTCACACTGTATGTGTGTGTGTGTATATATATATATATATATATATATATATATATATATATATATATATATATATATATATATATATTGCCACAGTACAGTATATTTAATGCTATCTTTGCTTGTCAGTTGTAGATGTAATGGTGAAAATTAGTTGAAGCTCCACTTTGAGACATGAATTTGTAATGCAAGCAAAACCATATGTGTGGGGGAGGGGGTGTTTTTAAAATTCCATTGTGCAGTTTGTGGATGCCGCTGAATACATGCACAGGCTTATTGTAAGTGGAACTTGTTTTGGAAATAATGGCTACACTTTTGTATGAGCTAGTGACCTTTGCATGACTTTTATTATTTGCACATAGTTAAATGCTTCATTGTTTTTGTAATATGTAGTTGTCTTGCATTTGTGTTAGGTTAGTTGGTAATGAAGCCAAATGAGTTTTTGGGTCTACATCTGTCATGGATTGTCCATTATATGTCATCTGTCTATCAGCATTTTTCAAAGCTTATTTTCAAAAACCACAGAAGCAGCTTAAATATAGTGCAGTGGATGGCATTAAGGCTCTACAATTATATACAGAGGCATCTGATCGACAATCCAATATGGCCCTTTACTAAAAAAAATAAAACCAACTTACATAATTGAAACATATTTTTGCACAAAGCAACCAGGTATGAAAACCATTTTAGTTTACAATGGATTCCAATTATACATTCAATATAGCTTTCATTGAAAATTTGACTTTTTCTCGAAACTCTCAGCAGAATTTTGAAGATATGAGAGAAAACATCCTGGCATAAAACCTTCAAATTTGTACAAATTATGTACATCCCTATTCAGTATTGCTACTGTTAACTAATAGAGACCTCCAAATAGAATGTAATTAGATCTGACAGAAAACAACATAGTTTGAAGACGTTTTCAGTTTTTCACAAAAAGATATCAAACTACTATCTAGTGTATCCAGTTATATCCAATGTATCCAGTTATATCCAATGTATTCAGTTAACTCTTCAGAACCTTCTCAACAGAAGAAAATTTAACAGCAAGAATCCATGCATGAAGGTTTTTTAAACAATACATATTATTGAAGTTTCTCACCCACCAGAGATCTCGGAAACACTTAATTACGCGTAATTGGACACCAATTTTTTATCTGGGACGCAGAAAATTACCGAGGCAGAAGTCCTCCGTATGCATGTAATAGGTGTGAGGCAAAATTCAAAGACCTGCCAGTCCTGCTTCAACCACCTGCTATGTGGGAAAATGTGTTGATCAGTTAGCTGTGCTGATATTTACAATGACAGAATTCAGTGACTGAAAGACCCCTTAATGTACATACATGCTGCTATTTTATAAGAGTACATAAAAAAGAACCTGCTTCAATAGCTGGGTGGCAAGTTCAAAGGCTTTGACTGGTGGCCACGTGGGAAAATGTACTGATATTTACAGTGATTGAATTCAGAGGCAGAAAGACCCAGAGATGTACATGTGGTCATTTATAAAAGTACATCAAATAAACAACTTTAGCTTTCATTATTGTGTTCATTTCCGAATGTATCGGTATAAGCAGTGCACATGACCTCAGAATCAAGACAAATTGAGACTTAGACAAAATGCCATTCGTAAGTGGGTGACAAGTTGCCTAAAAATGTAAACTTCATCTTCTTCTATTAGGAAAACGAAAGTGACCTTGCCCTGTGATTATTTAAGAAGTACATTGACTGACCATACCATATATTTTTTAAATGTCACTCGCCTTAGCCTGGTTAGTTCTAGTGTTGTAGCAAAATATATTCATCAAGACATCAGCAGCTAGACCTAGTTTTTATATCAATTACGTTGACAAACAAACTCTTGCCTATTCACAAGCATTATGTTTTGATAGCTGATTGACCATTAACCCTTTTCCGAGTAAGGTAGCAACTATCAATTTCCTGCATGCTATCCTTTGATGATGAAACAAGCGGATTTGTGTTTTAAGATCAGAATCAGTGATCTGGATATATATTAACTGCCTATTATACACTATTTCGTCATAAAATTAGTTTGAAACTGTAAGTGAACCAGTAGGCCTAATGGCAAATAATGGTGGACTTTGTTAAGTCTGGGATGTACCAGTCTATTAGATTGTCTGTTTTCTTAAATCATTATGCAAATATATTCAGAAAAAATATACAAATCATTGAAACCAAAGCCTAGATATTATTTTATTAAAGATTTAACTTTAAAATGCAATTTATGTAGGTCAGAAATGTATGGGACAATGCTATGTTGTGGAATTCATGAGATGTGCTTCAAGGTCTAAGCTGTTTTCTGACTTGACACATGTTTGTGAAAATACGGGACAAAACAGCAAATTAAATACTATTTATTTGCCTAAAATTACTACAAGTACATATTCAAATAAATAAACCATAAATTTGCCATACTGTCAGTGGACTGTTTTAACGAAGCTATATTATAGTGAGTTATTACATTACGAAAACCTCTCCTTCTAAAAATAGATGCACTCACGTCTGTGTTGATTCTGTAGGAAAGAAGGGACTGCAGCTTTTGATGGTGGGACTCCTATTTTTACCAAAATGGGAGTCCTGGACTCCTAATTTTAAAATCCTAGCGAGACCTCTGCCCACTATAGAAACATTACCTAAAAATGGAAATGCCATCTTGGCATGAAGGCCTGACAGTTTCATACAAATAGAAAAACCATCTTAGTATGATGACATGTCAGTTTCATACCAGTGGAAAAACCGTGTTGGTATGAAGACCTGAAAGTTTCATACAAATGGAAAAACCAGCTTAGTATGATGGCTTGTCTGTTTCATACAAATGGAAAAACCAGCTTGGTATGATGGCTTATCTGTTTCAGACAAATGGAAAACTAGCTTGGTATGACAGCTTGTCTGTTTCATACAAATGGAAAAACCAGCTTGATATGACGGCTTGTCTGTTTCATACAAATGGAAAAACCAGCTTGGTATGAAAGCCTGAAAGTTTCATACAAATGGAAAAACCAGCTTGGTATGACGGCTTGTCTGTTTCATACAAATGAAAAACCATCTTGGTATGACGGCTTGTCTTTTTCACACAAACTGTACTGATCTGCCATCAGATACTGTACAGCTGCAAATACTAAAAGACTAATGAAAGAAACTGAAACAAGTTTTACTCCTAACAAGTCAAACATTATGTTAATGAAATTTTGGCAGCATTCTACATGCCCATATTGCATAGCTAACTACTCTGTCATTTCTCTTAGGCAGTTATGGGAGTGATTTCAGATCCAATTGGGCCTCTTGTTTTTGTTACACATTTTGAGGTCAAGCTTTGCATGAAGGGATTTTTTCAGGTTAAGCTTTGCTTAAAGGGCCTTGTGTCCATTTTACTTTGGTAAATTTCATGCATATGTTAATTCATCAATGCAGAATATACATAATGATGTATTTTTTATAATTTCTTGTTTAGTGGCCAGATGTTTTGCGAATCATAAAGGAACGACTGGAAGAGGCGACTGGTAACCTGTTTAACTCTCTTCTGGCCAATCTATACCGTGACGGGCATGACCATGTGCCCTGGCATTCTGATGATGAGAAATCCCTTGGACCTGAACCCACGATAGCTTCTCTTTCATTTGGTGACACAAGAAACTTTGAAATGAGAAAGAAACCTCCACCAGTGAGTATTACCGTATGCAGATTGTAATGATTTTATTTTAACCTGTTGGGATTTAGAAAAAAGGGCTTCATATTGCTGCTGATGTCATCATAAAATATCCTCTTATAGAGATTCAATACATTTTGCAGTGTATACTTTAATCAGATTTCACTTTTAACAATATGCAATCATTTTAGTTTTATTATCACAATTTATTATTGTCTTTTCACTTGGTCTCCAATCATTGAATGGAGTGTATTTCATAATCATATCCAAGCATAATTGGACTAGGTTTGATCAATGATTGACACAAAATTAAACAATGTATTCCATTATCACTAGTCTAGAAAATTTCACAGAATAACTTAATTACTATTTGTCTTGTGTGTTATTCTATCACCATATTTAAAAACATTGAAATACCCAGTATGTTATCATGTATTAAGATACATCTGCTAAGTAAGTTGCTAATTTTGTAAATTGTCCTAGGTTTGTTTACCAGCTCTCAAACATTTAAAAGTAAATTTAGGTTCACTGGAATTTTCAAAGCAGTCACCAAGTGTGACCTTGAAATACTTGCATGTTTAACTATTGGGTGTACTTCAAAAGGACTGCTTTTTGGAGTTTTCCATTTTTTGTCTTGCTTTCATAAAGTCTGCATCAATTATTTATAATGCTTTCTTTAATAATGTTTCATGCTCTAGCACTTTTTCTTTTCAAACAATAACTAAGTGACATAATGATATGAGTAATTCTACAACTAACATCAAGACATAAGAGTACCTGATCAGATTCATACAACCCAGAATGTGTTATTCTAGTGGTCAGATTCATACAACCCAAAATGTGTCACTCTAGTGGTCAGATGTATACAATCCAAAATGTGTTACTCTAGTAGTCAGATTTATACAACCCAACATGTGTTACTCTTGTGGTAAGATTCATAGAACCCAAAATGTATTACTCTAGTGGTCAGATTCATACAACCCAGAATGTGTTATTCTAGTGGTCAGATTCATACAACCCAAAATGTGTCACTCTAGTGGTCAGATGTATACAATCCAAAACGTGTTACTCTAGTGGTCAGATTTATACAACCCAACATGTTTTATTCTGGTGGTCAGATTTATGCAACCCAACATGTGTTATTCTAGTTATCAGATTTTTACAACCAAACATGTGTTACTCAAGTGGTCAAATTCATACAACCCAAAATGTGTTACTATAGTGGTCAGATGTATACAACTCAAAATGTGTTACTCTAGTGGTCAGATTTATTCAATCCAACATGTGTTATTATAGTGGTCAGATTTGTACATCCCAGCATCTGTTACTCTAGTGGTCAGATTCATACAACCCAAATTGTGTTACTCTAGTGGTCAGATTTATATAACCCAACATGTGTTATTCTAGTGGTCAGATTTGTACAACCCAACATGTGTTACTCTTGTGGTAAGATTCATAGAACCCAAAATGTATTACTCTAGTGGTCAGATTCATACAACCCAGAATGTGTTACTTTAGTGGTCAGATTCATACAACCCAAAATGTGTCACTCTAGTGGTCAGATGTATACAATCCAAAATGTGTTACTCTAGTAGTCAGATTTATACAACCCAACATGTTTTATTCTGGTGGTCAGATTTATGCAACCCAACATGTGTTATTCTAGTTATCAGATTTTTACAACCAAACATGTGTTACTCAAGTGGTCAAATTCATACAACCCAAAATGTGTTACTATAGTGGTCAGATGTATACAACTCAAAATGTGTTACTCTAGTGGTCAGATTTATTCAATCCAACATGTGTTATTATAGTGGTCAGATTTGTACATCCCAGCATCTGTTACTCTAGTGGTCAGATTCATACAACCCAAATTGTGTTACTCTAGTGGTCAGATTTATATAACCCAACATGTGTTATTCTAGTGGTCAGATTTGTACAACCCAACATGTGTTACTCTTGTGGTAAGATTCATAGAACCCAAAATGTATTACTCTAGTGGTCAGATTCATACAACCCAGAATGTGTTACTTTAGTGGTCAGATTCATACAACCCAAAATGTGTTACTTTAGTGGTCAGATTCATACAACCCAAAATGTGTTACTCTAGTAGTCAGATTCATACAACCCGAAATATGTTACTCTAGTGGTCAGATTCATACAACCCAAAATGTATTATTCTAGTGGTCAGATTCATATAACCCAAAATGTGTTACTTTAGTGGTCAGATTCATACATAAAAAAATGTGTTACTTTAGTGGTCAGATTCATAAAACCCAAAATGTGTTACTCTAGTGGTAAGATTCATACAACCCATAATGTGTTACTCTAGTGGTCAGATTTATACAACCCAAAATGTGTTACTCTAGTGGTCAGATTTATAGAACCCAAAATGTGTTACCCTAGTGGTCAGATTCATGCAAACCAAAATGTGTTATCCTAGTGGTCAGATTTATACAACCCAAAATGTGTTACTCTAGTGGTCAGATTCATGCAACCCAAAATGTGTTATCCTAGTGGTCAGATTTGTACAACCCAACATGTGTTACTCTTGTGGTCAGATTCATACAACCCAGAATGTGTTACTTTAGTGGTCAGATTCATACAACCCAAAATATGTTACTTTAGTGGTCAGATTTATACAACCCAAAATATGTTACTTTAGTGGTCAGATTCATACAACCCATAATGTGTTACTCTAGTGGTCAGATTTATAGAACCCAAAATGTGTTACTCTAGTGGTCAGATTTATAGAACCCAAAATGTGTTACCCTAGTGGTCTGATTCATGCAAACCAAAATGTGTTATCCAAGTGGTCAGATTTATACAACCCAAAATGTGTTACTCTAGTGGTCAGATTCATGCAACCCAAAATGTGTTATCCTAGTGGTCAGATTTGTACAACCCAACATGTGTTATTCTAGTGGTCAGATTCATACAACCCAAAATGTGTTATTCTAGTGGTCAGATTCATACAACCAAAAGTGTGTTACTCTAGTGGTCAGATTTATACAACCCAAAATATGTTACTTTAGTGGTCAGATTCATTCAACCCAAAATGTGTTACTCTAGTGGTCAGATTCATACAACCCAAAATGTGTTACTTTAGTGGTCAGATTCATACATAAAAAAATGTGCTACTTTAGTGGTCAGATTCATACAACCCAAAATGTGTTACTCTAGTGGTAAGATTCATACAACCCATAATGTGTTACTCTAGTGGTCAGATTTATAGAACCCAAAATGTGTTACTCTAGTGGTCAGATTCATGCAACCCAAAATGTGTTATCCTAGTGGTCAGATTTGTACAACCCAACATGTGTTATTCTAGAGGTCAGATTCATACAACCCAAAATGTGTTATTCTAGTGGTCAGATTCATACAACCAAAAATGTGTTACTCTAGCGGTCAGATTCATACAGCCCAAAATGTGTTATTCTAGTGGTCAGATGCATACAACACAAAATGTGTTATTCTAGTGGTCAGATTCATACAACCAAACATGTGTTACTCTAGTGGTCAGATTCATACAACCTAAAATATGTTACTTTAGTGGTCAGATTTATACAACCCAAAATGTGTTACTTTAGTGGTCAGATTCATACAACCCAAAATGTGTTACTCTAGTGGTAAGATTCATACAACCCATAATGTGTTACTCTAGTGGTCAGATTTATAGAACCCAAAATGTGTTATTCTAGTGGTCAGATTCATGCAAACCAAAATGTGTTACTTTAGTGGTCAGATTTATACAACCCAAAATATGTTACTTTAGTGGTCAGATTCATACAACCCAAAATGTGTTATTCTAGTGGTCAGATTCATACAACCAAAAATGTATTACTCTAGCGGTCAGATTCATACAGCCCAAAATGTGTTATTCTAGTGGTCAGATTCATACAGCCAAACATGTGTTACTCTAGTGGTCAGATTCATACAACCTAAAATATGTTACTTTAGTGGTCAGATTTATACAACCCAAAATATGTTACTTTAGTGGTCAGATTCATACAACCCAAAATGTGTTACTCTAGTGGTAAGATTCATACAACCCATAATGTGTTACTCTAGTGGTCAGATTTATAGAACCCAAAATGTCTTATTCTAGTGGTCAGATTCATGCAAACCAAAATGTGTTACTCTAGTGGTCAGATTTATACAACCCAAAATATGTTTCTTTAGAGGTCAGATTCATACAACCAAACATGTGTTACTCTAGTGGTCAGATTCATACAGCCCAAAATGTGTTATTCTAGTGGCCAGATTCATACAACCAAACATGTGTTACTCTAGTGGTCAGATTCATACAACCAAACATGTGTTACTCTAGTGGTCAGATTTATACAACCCAAAATATGTTTCTTTAGAGTCAGATTCATACAACCAAACATGTGTTACTCTAGTGGTCAGATTCATACAGCCCAAAATGTGTTATTCTAGTGGTGAGATGCATACAACACAAAATGTGTTATTCTAGTGGTTAGATTCATACAACCAAACATGTGTTACTCTAGTGGTCAGATTCATACAACCTAAAATATGTTACTTTAGTGGTCAGATTTATACAACCCAAAATATGTTACTTTAGTGGTCAGATTCATACAACCCAAAATGTGTTATTCTAGTGGTCAGATTCATACAACCCAAAATGTGTTATTCTAGTGGTCAGATTCATACAACCAAACATGTGTTACTCTAGTGGTCAGATTCATACAACCAAACATGTGTTACTCTAGTGGTCAGATTTATACAACCCAAAATATGTTACTTTAGAGGTCAGATTCATACAACCAAACATGTGTTACTCTAGCGGTCAGATTCATACAGCCCAAAATGTGTTATTCTAGTGGTGAGATGCATACAACACAAAATGTGTTATTCTAGTGGTTAGATTCATACAACCAAACATGTGTTACTCTAGTGGTCAGATTCATACAACCTAAAATATGTTACTTTAGTGGTCAGATTTATACAACCCAAAATATGTTACTTTAGTGGTCAGATTCATACAACCCAAAATGTGTTATTCTAGTGGTCAGATTCATACAACCCAAAATGTGTTATTCTAGTGGTCAGATTCATACAACCAAACATGTGTTACTCTAGTGGTCAGATTCATACAACCAAACATGTGTTACTCTAGTGGTCAGATTTATACAACCCAAAATATGTTACTTTAGAGGTCAGATTCATACAACCAAAATGTGTTACTCTAGTGGTCAGATTCATACAACCAAACATGTGTTACTCTAGTGGTCAGATTCATACAACCCAAAATGTGTTACTCTGGTGGTCAGATTTATACAACCCAAAATGTGTTACTCTGGTGGTCAGATTCAGGACAAATTTTCTAGACTAACAGTCATTAAATACATTCAAGTTTATACAGAGAGCTCATGGATTTACATTACATTCAAACTTGCTATTTTTATGAATTCATTTAATACAAGAAATTATTGATGCATTGAACTTAGTGATAATGTAAGTACCGGTATATATTTTTAAGAAATTGAAGATTTTGTCTCTTTCTAACATGCATACATTTTGATAACAATATTGTTTTTTTTTCTTTCTTTATTTTCTACTTAAAACAGTCATAATAAGTTAAAATGTAAAATGTACAGTTTGCTCCATGTGCCCCATTAATGGATAAAATTCTCAATACATTGTTGCAAGATGTACATCTTCTAAATTGACATCACAGTCAGAAAAGCTCTTGTCTCTGACTTGTTTGCCTTTATGTTGCAAATGTTTGTCAGTTTTATCCTCAGATATACTAAACAAATTCAGTTCCTCTGTAATATTGAAAGACAAATTTTAAGTCCCTCCACTTGAACTTGCTCCTTAAAAATATAATTCTGTATTTTGGAAACACTGATGCTGAAATGGATTTTAGCTACATTTGTTACTTTAGATGGAATGTCTCTTGGGAATCAAACATGGGGTAAAGTGTTCTCCAAATTTGGGTCATTTCTAACCATGCCTTGAAACTTTACATGTCTTCAAGAGTCTTACTTTGCCAGGACTTTCTGAAAATTTCAATTCAAAATTTCAGTGGCAAGGTACTTGATATATATATCTATCTCTCATGTTTGATGTCACTATATACCATGAAATGCACATAAACTGCTTGTCGCTACTTACAGTTGTCTCCCATTGTCCCCAGTGGCAAAAGCAGTCATTTTCACTCAATATGACTGCACTTTTTGATATTACAAACATGTATTGGTATTTTTAAATAATTTAAAATGCATTGTAATAAATCATTCCCAATGTTTTATAAGTTGTAAAAGTAGTTCCAAGCTGGGTGTGTGAATTGGAAATTTTAGGTGTGCAATACAGAATATGCGATACAGAATTACAGATGGAACATCTGTATTGAACACCAGATAAGTCATGTAGAATTAAATGGGTATGCAATAAACCCTCATAAAGGGGAGATTCCTTATTCCCTCAATGTTGACCATGGAGAGGTAGAATGCTCAACAAGGCCTGGATCCAAAGGTTACAAAGATCCTGATCCCAATATTAATATTGCCAAACTTAATGCAGATATACAGATATTTTTAGGGGTGTTTGGGGAATTGAGCCCTAGGGATAATCCATTTGCATTTTTTTTTAAATTGGTCTGCTGGGAATAAAATTTTCAAATGTGAAATACTGAGATTTTGATTTCAGCATTATTTTGAAATAAGTTACATGGAACTTAAGCAATTTGTTAACATTGGGATCATGGCCTTGTTAATATTTGGATCAGGGCCTTGTTAATATTGGAATCAGAGACTTGTTAGCACTGGGATCTGAGTCTTGTTAACACTGGAATCAGGGACTTGTTAATATTGGAATCAGGGACTTGTGAGCACTGGGATCTGAGTCTTGTTAACACTGGAATCAGGGACTTGTTAATATTGGGATCAGGACCTCGTTAATATTGGGATCTGGGCCTAGTTAACACTGGGATCAGGATCTTGTTAACATTGGGATCAGGATCTTGTTAACATTGGGATCAGGGCCTTTTTAACAATGGGTTCAGGGCCTTCTTTTGGCCCTTAAGGACTAGTAAACATCCCTGTGATGTTACTTTTTTTATGTCTATTATTTTTGCATTTGAATGGTTTATAATCTGAGTTTAAGCAAATTAAATGTATATCATAGCTTCATTTATTTCATGGGTATCACATTTTGTTGTTTTTTTAAGCAAAAATAGGTATTTTGATGGGTACTTTGTTGCTTGCTTGATTGAAAGATATGTGTACAAAATGAGATTTGCTTTCAGGAGGATTTAAGTTATAATGAGAAAGTTTCCTACTTGTAATTAGAAGTATAAATGTTTGCTTTTATCAATGCTTTATGCAGATTATTCTTTTTGATGGAATACAAAACCATAGGTAAATCTTAATTTACAGGAAATTGCAGAGAAAAATGTAAGTGCAATTTTCATAGCAGTTTACTTGAATGAAATATCAATATAAAATAAACATTAAATCTAAATTTTCTTGACCATTTCCTTTTATTAATTTTCCATAATATCAGTACTTACAGGCTTTGTGCCTTTCATTTTTCTATCTGTACTGATCTTGCATATCCATTTATGGTATTAAAATAAGTAGCTAACATATACATGAATATATATCATATGTACAATGAAACAATATATATCGTTTTTTTAAAAAAATAAACAAACATTTCTTTCAGAAAGTGTTCATATAAAACAAAGACATTTAAAAGAAATTTGTTATTACAGTAATGAAATTGAATTATTAAATATCTGAGATTTGTTGATCACTAGGAATGAAAAATGGTAGGGATAGTGGCTTTCTGCATTACATGTTTTTTAAATTTTCATTTTTTAAATTTGTGGTTCAGAATAACCATGAAGTCTACAAAAATTGGTCCTCCACTAGAAAGAGAAGCAACAGTATTTGCTTCCTTTTGCAACTAGACAGCTTTGATTGGTTGGTTGAGCTGTAGAACAAGGCACATCAACACATCAAAGGTTATGTTGTACTGTGGCAGTTGGAGTACGGTGTCTTGCCTAGAGATACCCCACATGAGTTTACCTGGCCTGGATTGGGCAGGATTGATGCTAACACTTCTGGCATGTTAGATGAGCCACAGCAGCTGGGCATCAAACAGGAAAAATTAGTCTAAGGTATTTACTGCACGGTATTTTTCTTACAGGAGGAGAATGGAGATTACACGTTCGTGGAACATGTTCGCATTCCTCTGTCAAGTGGCTCATTACTGATCATGGAGGGGTGTACTCAGGCTGATTGGCAGGTGAGTCACGCTGATTTTCTTTTAATAGATGCAATTAGGCCTCACTTCACGGTTCTTAATAAAAATGTCATGAAAAATAACCACTAAGAATGTATACAGAAGTATTTGCAATATCTTCATAGCTTTTGTATTATAATAATCTGTTCATAGTTTGATGTGTCTGTCTTTGAATCAAAGGACACCACCTTTTTGCAGTCAGTTATTGTATATCAAGAACTGTAATAAAATGTTGAAATCTCCTCATGAGCATTTTGCAGTCTGTTACATAATCAAATCTAAATGCTGATTTTGTCCAAACTTTAATACATCATGGACACCCGAGAGCTTTTGCCGTATAACATGTGTAGAATAAAAGGGTCAAAATGTTTCATCCAGAAATGTGTACAAAAACGTAAAAATTGCTACTAAGTGGGAGAATTTTCAAATTACAAACTTTTTGTAAAATGGCTTTCTAATTTATTAAGATTAGTTTTCTTTGCTCTTGCCATTTTTCAGCTAACTTCAATCTCTGATTTTTGTTTCTGTTTAATATTGTGTTTGATTTTCTCATAAATAACATTGCTGAAACAATCAGGCTTACAGAATAATTCTTATGTATGCAGTGACTATCAAAAGTAATATTTCGCTAAATGACATCGAGTTCTCTTACTCCATTGGCTTCGCACTTCTGACCAGACTCTATAGACCTTCATCTCTACCTGGGAACTGTAACTTTCTATGTAGTTATGGCTCCTCACCTCTGACCAGAGTCCACAGGTCTTCAAATCCACCTGTGGACTGTAAATTTGATGCAGTTATGGCTACTCACCTTTGACCAGACTCAATAGGTCTTCAAATTTACCTGGCATCATTATTTTGTTATGGCCACTCACCTCTGACTAGACTCAATAGTCTTCATATCAACCTGGGAACTGTAAATTTTGATGCAGTTTTGGCTACTTACCTTTGACCAGACTCTCCAGGTCTTCAAATCTACCTGGGGACTGTAACTTTTTATGCAGTTACGGCTACTTGCTTCTGATCAGACACTATAGATCTTCATATCCACCTGAGAACTGTACTTTTTATGAAGTTATGGCTACTCACTTCTGACCAGACTCGACAGGTCCTCAGCTTTACATGGGGAATGCAATTTGTGACGCAGTTATAGGTACAGATATCTGGCCTGCCTCAATAGGTCTTCAGATCCACCAGGGTACTGTAATTTTTTATCCAGTTATGGCAAGAGACCGGCATTTGGGGGTGGAAAGTGGGGCGACCACCCCAGGTTCTGCTCTTGAGGGGGCCCCGAGCTTCAGGCCTAAGGTCGCTCTTATGAGTTTGTCAAGCTATATTCTCCGGTAAATTGGAAACGCTGATACAGGCTGCATGTAATGCATGCAAATCGCGAAAGTTGATCTAGTCTAGATATAATCAGTGTTTGCAGTAGCATACCAATCGATATACTAATACTCTGGCCCCGCGCGGTCATGGTCGGCCCCGCGTACTCCTAATGCCACCTCTGGTTATGGCTACTCTCTACTGACTTGACTCTACATGTCTTCAAATCTACCTGGGTACTGTAATATTTGATGCAGTTATGGCTACTTGCCTCTTACCTAATTCAACCTGGTGACTGTAATTTGTGATGCAGTTATTGCTCTTTTATACTTACAATTTTCTTTTTACCCATCAGTTTCTTTAAGCACAATTGCTGAAATGATTCATGTTCAGTATCAGTTTTGATAATAATAAATAAATAATTTTAAAATTTTAATTGTATTTACTTTATATATAATGCATTTGAGAGTTTCATTGTGAAGGCCTTTCAGGCTAGAGTTTGAATTTTGGTTTTATTAAAACCATTTACTGATGTAAATTAAGATCTAATTACATATTTTCATCCCTAATTTTGCTTGTTTGAACTGAGCTATTCTTGAATAAGATAAAGTTTGTATTGCTTTGAGTGTTTTACATTTCAGCATCAGATACCAAAAGAATATCATGATCGCTCTGCCAGAATCAACCTGACATTTAGAGTTATCTACCCTGAATGAATCACCATTCTGAATTATTACCAGTTAACGGCTCCTTTGGCATTTATGGACACAGTCTAGAAAAAGAAAATTGCTCATTATGACAACTACCTTGTATTATCTTTATGTATAAAATGAAAAATTTAATTACGTATCTACATGACTTGTGTATCTACATGACTTGTGTATCTACATGACTTGTGTATCTACACGACTTGTTTATCTACATGACTTGTGTATCTACATGACTTATGTATCTACATCTACATGACTTGTGTATCTACATGACTTATGTATCTACATGACCTATGTATCTACATGACTTGTGTATCTGCATGATGACAATGTTTCTTTCAAAAACCAAGTTGTAAAAGTTTCAAATAGATGTATTTAAAAAAGTGTATTTACAGTTTCAGAAAATGAAATTCAGGTAGTGCTTACAACCATAATTTATGAACTTTTTTATACATGAAAAAATAATTTTATTTCAGTATATGAAAAATTATGTATCAAAAGATAATTATCTTTTTTTGGTAGTGATCATGTATGAAACAATAAAAGACCTGACATTGAGGAGGACTCCAAAACATCATCTGTGTCAAATTCATGTTTCTCTGATATCATGTGAGGTATAAAGTAATTGATATCATGTAAGGTATAAAGTAATTGATATCATGTAAGGTATATCTAATTGATATCATGTGAGGTATAAAGTAATTGATATCATGTAAGGTATATCTAATTGATATCATGTAAGGTATAAAGTAATTGATATCATGTAAGGTATATCTAATTGATATCATGTGAGGTATAAATAATTGATATCATGTAAGGTATATCTAATTGATATCATGTGAGGTATAAATAATTGATATCATGTAAGGTATATCTAATTGATATCATGTAAGGTATATCTAATTGATATCATGTAAGGTATATCTAATTGATATCATGTGAGGTATAAAGTAATTGATATCATGTAAGGTATATCTAATTGATATCATGTGAGGTATAAATAATTGATATCATGTGAGGAATAACTTATTGATATCATACTACTGCAGTTTTTATTTTACATAAATTTAATCCACAACGGGTGACAAATTCAGTTTTGACATGATAGCCTTGCAAGGATAATGGAGGGACAATGGTAACAAAATTCTGAGAATTTATTGTGCTTTCCTTTTACAACATTGGGTTTCTGACAGGAAATTTCACTTGTTTATCCACGAGTTGTCTGTGCCACATGGGTGAGAATAATCTTGTCACCCGATATTGAGATTTTAGTGCATTAAATTGATATAACGCTTTAATTATTACTAGTATAAGATTAAATTATAACAGTTCAGTTAGTTTCAGATGGTTTACTTTTTAATAGAAAAATGGCATTTATTTTATTGGACTGGCCATCACTGTAGGAAATGTAGCACTTATTGTAATTTTGGAGAATCTGTGAAAATATTATTGACAATAACATTTCTTAAGTGAGTAAATTATATAAGAAGTCATATTATTTAAAAAGGTTAATGATAATTATAAATCACAATCTGAAAGCATTTCTGTTTACTTCATCTTCTTGATTTACTACTGTTATCATATTTTATTGTACAAATTATGTAATTTAATAAATTTGTTCTGTATCTTGTAGCACTATTATATTAATTATCAACTCTACTGGTCATAGACCAAAAGAGTTATGGGATGGCCTGTTGTCCATGCAAAAGCTGCTTCTCCTAAACTACATGGAAGATTGACATGAAATTTTACACACACATTCGTCCTAAGGTCTAGTCAGTTCTGAATGAAAATGGTGCCACTCATACACCCAAAATGGCAGCCACAGTGACCATCTTGAAAAACTAGTTATCACTGCTTCTCCAGAATGGATGGATACCTGTATGGGGTCATCACCAAAAGACTTCTTATAATGTCTAGTTCAGTGCTGTCCAACCCGCGGCCTGCAGGCTGATTTTAAATGGCCCGCCAGAGCTCGAGCAGCTATATAGTCCTTGCTTTTTAGTTTTCTGCTGCGGCCCTCGGCTTCAAGAAAAACATTTTTCAGTGGCCCATGGTGTCAAAAAGGTTGGACAGCACTGGTCTAGTTGATGCTACTCATGGTGCTGATCTGTCATCCGGTATGACTGCCATGACAGCCTTCATGATAATCTTGCTATTGCTACTCCTCCTTAGTGCATGGTCCTGTTGACATGGGTTTTTCACCAGAAGACATCTGATGCATTCTAGTTGGTCCTGTTGACATGGGGTCTTTACCAGAAGACTACTGATGCATTCTGGTTGGTCCTGTTGACATGGGGTCTTTACTAGAAGACTACTGATGCATTCTGGTTGGTCCTGTTAACATGGGGTTTTCACCAGAAGACATCTGATGCATTCTAGTTGGACCTGAATGAAAATGGTGCTGATCTAACATCCAATATGCCACCATAACAGCCATCTTGAAAATATCATTACTCCTCCTAAACATAAAGTTACATCGACTTTGGGTTTTCACCAGAAAACTTCATTTGGTGTTTAGGTGACCGTAAATTAAAATGGTGCTAAATGTAACCTCAAATATGATTAACTGGAAAATATTTTTAACGATAAGCTTACTCCTAGTTAGGCAGTCATGTCAAAATGGGATTTTACCAAATGACTTCTTACAATGCATAGTTTGTCTTACATGAAGATGGTGCAAATCTGGATTACAGTATTATCACCAAGGCACCCAACTCAAAAATCTGGATTACAGTATTATCACCAAGGTGTCCATCTTGAAAATCTGGATTACAGTATTATCACCAAGGCACCCATCTTGAAAATCTGGATTACAGTATTATCACCAAGGTATCCATCTTGAAAATCTGGATTACAGTATTATCACCAAGGTATCCATCTTGAAAATCTGGATTACAGTATTATCACCAAGGTATCCATCTTGGAAATCTGGATTACAGTATTATCACCAAGGCACCCATCTTGAAAATCTGGATCTTTTTATTGTCACTCCTCATAAATGGAAATCCTATTGACAAAGGGTTTTCACCTAAATTATTCTTGAGTTATCTAGTTTGTACAGAATTAAATGTTGCTAATCTTGCTTTCATTATTGCTGTCACATGGTGATTTTGAAAATCATGTTATCATTACTTCTGAATGGATGGTCATATTTAAGTAAGAATTTTACCAAAAGACTTATAATAATGTCTGGTTGCACAGGAATGATGCTATTCTGACATCAAGTATATCCACCATAGCAGCCAAAGTTAAACTCTTGTTATCACTGAAGAATATGAGATATCAGTTGATTTATGGAGCTCTTTATTCTTATGTATAGTTAGAATTGCTTTTGCTTGTGTTCAAGTAGTAACTAAAAATGAAAATGATCTCATTATTTTAATAATTATATGCCTATTCTTTACAAATTCAGCTCTGTTTGTTTGAATGAATTAAATCAACCATAACATGGAATGTTTATATTGTTTTCTGTGATGGAGAAGAACTTGAAAGTTCTTGTGAACCAGTTTCCTTTCCGTTTGCAAATATATTACTGTTGGCATTATGGCAATAAAACATGTATCATCAGTCTAATAATTTAATGTGCTACTGTTATTCAACTGTGTTACTGTGATACATGTGTACATATGTGTGTGTTTGTATGTCTTGAAGTTCTTCATTGTTTTCTGAGAAATACTTTGCTTAGGTTAAATTCTAGGGCATCATAGTTATTTTCCTTATGCCAGATTAGACACCTCTTGAACAGTGATTATTTAATGACCAAAAAAAATCATTCTTTTATGGACATTACATTAAATATTTAGTTTTCTTTTTACTAACAGTTTCAGATTGAATCTGTGTTTTAGTAATTTTCTTTGCTTTTACTTATCTAAAGATGAATTATTACTGTGGACATGTAAAAAAAACTGTTTACTTATCACTAATGATGATATGGTACCCTAAATAAATTAATCAACTATCTTCAGTTCTAGCTTTTGGTATAAAAAGGTCTGGCAAAAAAAAATTATGTGGGTGGAATAGTTCATGCAGATGTTTTGACAAAATAATACAGTCCCCAAAATTACAGCGCATTTTGAAAGTAAAGGTTTGGAACAAAACATGGTCTTGCCTTAAGCTTACAAAGGATTCTTACTCAAACAAATACTCAGCTGAAAATTCTAACATCTGATTGCCAAATATAAGCGACTCAACAGATCAGATTTCAGTTGCCTTTTTTTAGGGTGAAAATTCTTTGTAATCATAAGACCATTTCCAATAGCCTCTAAAGTTTTTTTTTTTTGTAGGGAGGAGGGGGTGAATGAACCAAAATTCATGTTTAAATTCCCAAAACTTTGAAACTTTATTAAGAAGGAAATCAGAATAATAGAATCATGATTTTCTTAACTCTAGTCTCTCTCTTGTAAATTTTTCATTATCTTAGATGAACTTCAAGATTCATACCTTAGTTTGGGTATTTGAACTCAAATTCAATATTCCTGCTAAAATGTTTAGAGAATATAAAGCCAGATTTATTAGTCTATTATTCAAAACAAAATTAAGCATTCTTTTAGTTGTGACTCTAAACTGAATCATTTTTTGTTTCTATGCTAGGTACATTGAGGGATTCTTTTTTAATTAAAAAAACTAAGTCTGACCTTTAATAGGTGATCTTACATTAAACTGTCAGCCTTGGAGATTGCACATGTTGCTGCATGTATGCAAAGCGATTGTGTTAAATGCCATTTTCTCCAGGTCAGTAATAGAGTTAGTTGGGGAATCAGAGAGCATTTATGGACAATTGAATCATCAGAAAGTGTTATCAGTACCACTTCACATTAATAAAGGCAAAGTACCCAGGTAACTGTATCTGTGTCAGATACCTGTTGTCATCAAGGACATCCAGAAATCCTTCATTTAAATCTTTCTATACATCTTTGTTCTTTAGACAGAATGGACTGGCCAACCACAAAAAGAAATCTTCCTAAAATGCACATCACTTAAGTACATTACCTCTGTCTCATAACTAAAATTTCATCAGTATTTTAATTGTTCATCTGTTGACATAGGGGCCCCGAGTGGCCGAGTGGTCTAAAGCGCTCTCTGTTACAGATCACTGCCGTCTCACCTGTCTGCGTGGGTTCGAGTATCGGATTCAGCCAATGTGGGTATGTGAGAAAGCTTGTCAGTAGCTTCTCATGGGTCAGTGGCCCTTTCCGGGAATTTTCCCGGGTTCTTCCTCCACCATTAATACTGGCCGCTATGTATAACCTATCGTGTGCTGAAAAATGGCATTAAACCCAGTTACCCTACAACAACAACAACTGTTGAATTAATTGCTGCAAATTAACTTTATGTCAGTAGGTGCATGTAGTGTATCACATGTTCTTTTAACTTGTAAAACCTGGCACATGTGCAACAGTAATGGATGGTTAAAGAGACTCCCATATAGTACATAAATTAGAGTTATCTCCCTTCAATCAGTGGAATAATATTTATGCAGTCAAATTATTTATTGTTCTTTTCTTCATGCTAATGTCAAAATTCCCACTTCATTTCAGCCAGTTATATTTTATATATTTTGTAATTATAAGTTATGTGCATGCATCTTGCAAGTATGGTCTGGATAATTCTTTTGTTCATTTTAAGGATTTAAGAAAACACCCATATCTCTTTATCTTTTTCTTGAGTGAACCAAGTTTTAATAAATGTGCTAATCAAGCCAGTTCATTCTGGTACATTCACACATACTATCCTGTCTCTCTGTGTAGATTATACATATACATTCTGGTACATTCACACATACTATCTACCTGTCTCTCTGTGTAGATTATACATATACATTCTGGTACATTCACACATACTATCTACCTGTCTCTCTGTGTACATGATACATAGATAGGTTAGTGTACATATAGAGTATCTACTTTTATTGTAATGTCACAAGGCTGATCTGGTATTTGATAAAAAATGTTTAACCTGTTATTCTGTATTCTAAAATTTCCATAACGCATACTTAGCCTGGAACTACTTTTATGACTTGAAATATTCAATAATAGTCCACTTACAATATATCAGTAATGATTTATTGCTATACATTTTAACATGTTTATAAATGTCAACACATGCTTTAATTTTTTTTTAAAGTTACCACATTGGGTGAAAATGGCTGCTTTTACCAATGGGAATACCATAAGAACAAGCAGTTTATGGGTATTTCACAGTATCTGCTGCCAATAAATTAGAACTCGTTGAGGTTGACAACATTTGTTTGGAAAAATATTTGGACAATGAGTTCTCAGATTAAACTGCTATGCAAAGTGACACCAAACATGACAGAGAGGGAGAGACACCAAGCACATACATGCCAGCCATTACGCTTTTGGTTTAATCATCATGCTTTTGTTTCCACTCAATTACGCCTTATGCATAAACATATTTAGATTACGCGTTTTCGGTATGTCCCCCTCATAAAAAATTAATAATTTGTTTTCTTATTTCTATTAACATTCCATTAATCTTACAAACCTTATTATAGAAAGACGGCTTCTACGTAACTACGACATAACAGTAAGCTTTTCCGTTGCCTTGCAAGCACTTTCCTAACAGTATTATGTTCTATTTATAGTAGCTGCCCTATTTCCAAGAAACATGCTTGTTTTACTTTCAAATGTTTTGACCTCGGTTTCTATTTATAGCTGCTGTATGGCTTAGTTAGAAGAGAACAGACTGGTTTTCTCATTTTTAATCTTTGCTTGCAGATACTTTGTTCTAATTCATATCTGATACAGGACCAGTCTGTAGGTTTTTGGCACTAAAAGTCAAGTCAGATTTATTCTTGTAGATGCATGTTAGAGCAAAAATGTTTTTTCAAATAATTTCACAGATGGATTAGAAAAAGATGGAAAACCAATTCAAGGATGAATACATGAAATACACAATACAGCATTCAATTGTCTGGCAGCATAACTCTTACTGCAGGCTGTGTGGAAAGGATTCTAATATTGGTCATGATGGAAAAACAATGAAACCATGAATCAGCTCAGTTTATAAACTCCAATACTAAGGTAACTTGTAACTTCTTTTTTAAAGCAAAACTAATAAATGCAGAGGCGTTCTTAATAGAACATGGACTACTCCTATCAGTAGAAGACTACGTTGGTCCTTTGTTCAAACAGATGTTTCCTGATTCTGAAATTGCAGAAAATATGCATCTGCAAGAACAAAATCATCTAACATTGTTAGGTGTTGAACAGAAGATAATTCGCTTAAAATTGCAGAAGCCATGAAAATTGAGCCGTTTAGTAATGCAACAGACTGGAGTAGTAATTATGATGACAAAAAGTTGTACCCAGCCTGTGTAAGAGATTTTGACAATGGAGAGGGCAAAGTCAGAGTGCTCTTCTTTCATTACCAAAAATGACAGTAGATTCCACTGGAGAAAACATTTTTTATTTTCTTGATAATGCTTTGAATAAACATAAATTGGCAGAACTGTATGGGGTTTTCAGCTGATACTGCATCAGTGATGACTGGAATTCATAGAGGAGTTGCATTCTGTATTTTGGAAAATGTCTCCATCAGTGTACATATCAGGTTGTCCCTGTCATATGATGCACCTTGCTGCAGGAAAGGCTGCGGATAAATTAGAAGGAGAACCCCATAAGTATCAAGTTGGCATTCTACCTGACAATCTACTTCATGCAGACAGAACTGATGTGCAATGGGACCTTATTTCCCAGCTAAAAGATCCAATAACTGGAAGAAATATATTTCCTCTCCTTTGTCAGGTTATGAAAGGAATATTGGTTCTTTACCATTCTAATGCTATGAAAGTGTTCAGTATTATTAGCAAAAATGAAACTGAATTCAGATCCAGGCTCTGTAACCCAGCACTTGCTTCTCTGCTGGTGTGCAAAACATTTATAATCTCAGCTGGAACAAATTGTTTTGAAATGCTATTTGAGAGAATTGCTTTTTAAAGCTCAAAGTGCTATATATGAAAATTTGAAGCAGTAATTGATGCTAAAAGACCAGAAGGGGTAAATAAACATTTTGTACATATGTTCATTGAATTTTATTATGCTATATGTGGATTACTCTTTTTCTGCTCGGATTACTCTTTTTGTCCACTTGGATTACACTTTTTCCTTGCCAGGGGTTGGCATGTATGCAAGCAAGACAGAGAGGGAGTGACACCAAACATGATAGAGATGGAGAGACCAAGTACTTTCATATTGAAATCGTCCATTGAAATTTAACAAATCCAGAACAGTAAGGAAGACAAAGGAAGTAATGTCAAGATTAAGAAATGCTCTCACATTCTGAGCAAACTTTATCAATGTTTAGTTAAACACTTAAATTGGTGCCTACCTGATCGCTTTAATGAAGCTAGATGGTTTGTACCATGAACCAGATACTCTAAATAGTTACAAGCCAGCTATAGACAGATAATTAAGGGACACAGTAACTCTGGCTACAGCTTTTGATCTTCAAATGAGTTTGCTAATTGCCACAAAGTGCTGAATATATACTTTTTAATATTCAATGAGGGATCATAGCCAGTTATCTTCCCTTTAAACAGGTGGCAGCATGGAACAAAGTGGTCCAAGATTATTTCTGGTATATATTTCCTGATCAGCAAACAAGCAATAAAAGGATGAAACTAGCATCATCACCATTAACTAAAAAATCAGGCTTATGCTTCTAGTGGAATTGAATTGGTCCTAGTATGTTAAGATCCTTAAACATCAGTTTGTACATGTGGACCAAATATAAAATATGTGTATTTGAAGTCTAGTCTAATAAAAATAGCAAATGCCATAACAGCTTTTCTTAATAGACCTAATGCAGAAATGTGCTTGTTCAGTTTCACTCAGAACATACAAGCAAATAATTTTAGACATTATCTTGATTTTTTATTTCAATATTCCTGAATGTTTTTGATATGTGAGTCAATTACAATTTAACAGATTTGCATGAACTCTCTCCCACTAACCAAACATTATTTAGCAAACTGTCCTGTTACTTAGTTTTTGTTGCAAGATTTATCCAATGGTCACATGTTAGGGATATCCCTTGTTTGTGTGTTTTAAGGTCAGTTTTTGTTTGGACAAAGTAGACTGATGCACGGTTATTTTTCTTTTGATGATCCTGGCTGAAAAAACTTTTGAACATGTCCCATCAACTATACCAACTGGTCAGAGGTCATGTATGCAATTGCTAGTTTTCAATATACCACTGCCATTTAACTTTATGTCATGGATTCCATTAGTGACACAATAGAGTTTGCTGTTGGGTGAGAACTTTTTTCTTCTGACCATGTGCTTACTAGCCTAACCTGTAAGAGACTTGTGTACATGTGTTGATTGGTTGATCATCACACTAGTGCTACTTTAAATGAAAGAAACCTCTGAAGTTGTTGTTGTAGGGTTTAATGCCATTTTTTAGCACATGATAGGCTATACATGGCAGCCAGTATTAATGTTAATGGTGGAGGAAGAACCCGGGAAAACCCCAGAAAGAACCACAGACCCACGAGAACCTACTGGCAAGCTTTCTCACATACCCACATTGGCTGAATCTGAGACTCGAACCCATGTAGACAGAGGTGAGATGGCAGTGATCCGTAATGGAGAACACTTTAGACCACTCAGGGCCCCCAAACCTCTGAAGAGCCTAGTTTATATGTCGCTTTATGTTTGCCTCTGGCACTGACAACTGAGAAATAATTCCAAACTGGAGACATTTACTGTGCTTACCTTCAGTCATTTTAAAAAAGATTTGGATACAAAGTTACATAAACATTTTTCTAATGTTTTATACATTATGTAAGGCATGTTTTGTAAACATTTATGGGGCTAACACATTGCTCTTTTTACATGGTTGGGGGAATGCAGCCCACTACTGGTATACTGATGGGTATGTACCTAGACGGGTTAGAAAGTGGCAGTTTTTCAGAACTCACTGGTCAAAAGTTGGCAGGTGTTAACCTTAAGGAACAGCAAAACATGCAAAATAGGACTAGGAATAGGGTGTGTATTCAGTACAGGTATCTGAGGTAAATTGGTGTTTGCTGGATAGTTGTGGGTCTGTAGAATGGTTCAGGCTGAAAAAAATTGCAATCTTTTGAAATATTAGTTTTACAGAAGAAAGGAAGTCATCTTAACAGGCAGTATTTTAATAAGGGGGTATTTTTCATTTCATATAGGTTTACAGTTATCATATGTCATTGTCCACCCCCTTCTGGGTTTCACATTTTTTTAAGCAAATGCCAAAGGTCATCCTGGCATAATTCTTCTCTCTTTTTTCTACATATATTTTTTATTTTATGTTTTGTCAGTTAGATATATATTACTTGAAACTAAAGAAAAATTGTCACCTGGAAAAGCACTTAAGCATAAAACATACTTGAACAGAGCGATGATATTGGATTGGCATTTATAACACAATCTGAAGTTAATTTATTAAAGACAAAACTATCAAAGCACTGCCTGTGCTAAGATTTCCTCATTTTTTATCAATTTGCATTAATGAAAAATATGTAATGAAGGACACAAATTAACAAATTCCATAACATCAACCAATATGTTCGTTTTATTGATCAATAAGTGACTGTACTTTAAAGAGAAACTTTGATCGACTCATTTAAACAGTGTGAAAATCCATTATGGGCCACAATTGTGTAGGACAATTTACATACACTTGCAGTGATTGGTTAAGCAGGTTTAAGCATATTATGAAAACTGAGGAAATCTATGCAAAGATAACCAGAGATTATAAAGAGCATATTGTATTACTTGCTACATGGTCTAATAAATCCCCACCCCAAAATCTGTGTTGATACTGGGCAAGATATGGGCCTGATGTCACCTGTTCATTAAAATGTGCAATTCTGCTGCATGCAAATCTTTCCAGAACAAACCTGCATACACTTTAGACACATTCCGGTAATTGGTAACAGCAATATTCAGCGTGAAATTCAAAATGGCCTCAGAACAGATGGTTGTTATTCCACGGGGATCAACAAGGGGCCAGGGGCCAGTCTTTATGTACAATTTAATGCTGCAATCAGTGACCTAGTATAAAAAAATCTTAAAAAATCAACTACACAAGTGAGGTCAAAATTTTCCATATTTTTGGATACCTTTATTAAAACAAAGAATAAGAAATGTACCCACTTGACTGGAGAAGTCAATGGCAGTTCATAGCAGAAATTTATGCACCCCAACCCCAAATTTATACATGCATTTTTCATGTCCGAAGGTAATTTTTTGACACCATGTGATGATCACGGTGCAAACACGAACATTTTCCTGGATGACAATTCTGCAAAACAGTGTACTAAACAGGCTGATGTAACTGAAAATAGTTGTCATCCAGGCCATTTTTCAGATATTAGACTTGCCCCAAACTCGTGTTCACCGCTATGGGAGGCTAGCTCTTCCTAGCCAACTATTGGTATTTCACTATCAACATACTGCAGAGTAACTATGGAAGGTGTACATGCCTAACAGTGACATCAACTGCAAGAAAAACACAAGCCCGAAACACCTAGTTCACAAGTATATCCATATCTTTAAATAGTAAACAATAATAGATGAAAAAGTTACACCATAGCCTTAAGTTGCCAATTTACAAAACTGGACCCTGCCACCCAGGGCTGGCGCTACCATACAGGCAAACTAGGCAGCCGCCTAGGGCACTGATTTCAGGGGGCGCATTTTTAAAAACAAAATTATTGTTTATAATTTTGAAATTGATATTTTCCGGGGGGGGGGGGGGGCGCCAGAATTTAACCTTGCCTAGGGCGCCAGATAGTCTGACCGGGTCTGGCGCCGGCCCTGCTGCCACCCAAGTCACCAAAAAAAAGTATTTGCTCCGGAAATATAACGTGAATGTCATCAAACGAATCCTTCAGCCGACAGTAGCTTCACAGCCGCAAGAAATACCGATAAGTGTATAAAATTTACACCGATGTGTGCAACCAACATTGGCTGCGGATTTTTGCAGTGTTTAATGAATAGTTCATCACGGGTGAGGGGCTGATTTATCGGCATACTTGCTACGATGTAGTGATGTTCTAGCCAGGACGCAGTAGCGTACTAACGGGGTGAGTGGACGCCAGATTTCTTTGGGGCGCCATAGGTACTGGGGCGCCAAAAACTCCTTTGGCTCTTCACACTCATAGTTGTACCGGGCGCCATTTATCCTTAGTACGCCACTGCGTGGGCACTGTTTTAAACGTATTTCTACAATGAAATGCTGCACTTCTGGTATTCAGTATATGTACGGTTCATCTTCAAAAATTGTGACAATATATTGAAAAAGCACCGAGTGTGAATCACACACGCTTTCTCCAATGATAATTTACATATTTGGTATAAACTGTTATTATAGGTAATGCCCATCTTCTTGATTACTTTTCGAAGATAACTGATTATATGAAATATTGTAAACATATTTTGAAGGGGACGTATGTACATAGATTGTTAACTCACCTTTTATATTAGAATCTCACTGTTACGTTTACTAAATAAATTAAGAACGTCATCGTTTGACATAAATAATAATGAAACATGGGAAAAGTTTGTCCAGCTGTCAGGAAAGATGGAGATTAATACAACTTATGTTCGTCCCGGTTACATTCAGTTCAGTAGGAGTGGGTAGTACGTGCATTGTCATCTACAATGATACCCCGTATTAAAATGTATATGTTGCCATGGTTACACAGGTCAATCACACACATTTGAATTATTATACCTATATTAACTACTTAAATATTTCAAACCATTTCCTGCACAAAATTACGATTTGCTAAAACCGTGACTTTGTTTCTAAAATATTGTGAATGTGACGTGTTTGCAAGTTTCATTATTTCTCATACCAAGGCAACAAAATTCCGTCCTAACTCTGGATGGATGATTAAAAACAAATGTCGGTTATGAAATGTATCGAGTTTAGATGTGGAAAATATTAAATTTCACGCATAAAAAAGGGGGAAGAAATTTCAAATGCTGCTTTTCACATGATAATTAGAATGGTTTATTTTAACAAGTAAATATTAAAACGTTTTAAAGACATTTGATTTTGCACTACCGCTGCGCACCCTATATAGTCTTAAACATGATTCTGAAAATAGGAAACTTGAAAAAGCTTCCACAGAAAAAAATTCCCAACCCAATGTAAACCTGGTGTCCCATTTATGAGGCGCCGTAGCGGTCCAATGAAAAGGTTGTGGTTGAAATTTCGATGTCGTATGTCGAGAAATCCAATATCACGTGTTGGATCAACTAGCATGTCCTTAAAGTTCCATTTTCTAGGTCGAGATTTTAGAGTGTATCTGTTGAATTAAACAGTAGTTGTTGAAAGTTATATTTTCTATGTCGAGATTTTATATTGTGTCGTTTGAATTACACGGCGGTGGTTGAAATTTCAATGTCATATGTTGAGAATTCACGTATTGGTTCAAAAAGTTTATGTTGAAAGTTCTATTTCATATGTTGAGTATTTAGATTTCATCAGTTGAATTGCACAGCGCTGGTTGAAAATTCGATGTCCAAATGTCGAGTTTTTAGATTGTATCTTCTGAATTACACGGCGGTTGTTGAAATTGTAATGCTTTAAGTCGAGAGTTTCAATTTAACATGTTGATATTGGATGTCTCGACTTACAATATTGAAATTTCAACCGCAACTTCCTCATTGGACTAGCTTTTGTCCGCTACGGCGCCTCATATTTGCTATTAATAACAGTGATCGGTTTATCTGGTGAAATTTCCAAATGACATATGCTGTTGGTCGAGTCCTACCTAGAGAATACCAAATGATTCATAAACATGATTTGTATTGTACACCATTAATTAATTAGCATATCAGTGTTGGAAAGGTAAGACTTTTGTTTCCATCTTTTTTGTTTAATTAGACTAATTAAGTTTGGAATGAAGTTGATACATTCATTCACTGGCTACCATCCATATGGAGAAGGCATAATAAGTACCGATGTCGTGTAAGCATGCAAGAGAACCAAAAACAAAATAAATCAAGTTTAGCATAAAATATTTACTTGATCATCATAATTTGAAATATGTGCAATTTTCCAAATTGTAATGAGTAGCGCTCCTGCGTGTGAAATCATCAGCATCGATTAGTGCAATAGAAAAGTCTCGGCAAATTTTCATTTATTAATGTAATTTTGATACTCTCTCCATAATCGTATTCCTGAATTACGCACAACAAAGAGGGCAGATGAGTGAAAAAAGGAACGCTCAGCTACATTTATAAGGGCATTATTTTCCTTAAATGGCTGCCACTACTTAATTATAGAACTTGGGATTACCTGTTCTGTTCTATTTTAGAAGCTGTGTTAATGATAAACGTCACCATATAATAGTAAACAAAAGCCTCTGCACGGTACAGAACCAAGGGATTTCAGCATTATATCTGTTTAGACATTCTAAAAATAAAGCTAGATTAAATTAATATTTAAAAAACTCCATGTGATTTCCAACAGTTAAAGGAGTATCAAATGCCGTTTGTGTTAAGATGTGTGTGTGTGTGATTTAGATTTTTAGCGTAGCCCCGAGTGGCTGAGTGGTCTAAAGCACTCACTATTCCGGATCACTGTCATCTCACCTCTGTCGCTGGTTCTTCACGGGGTTTTCCGGGCTACTTCCTGCACCAGTCATACTGGCCGCCATGTATAGCGTATCTTGTGCTGAAAAATAGCGTTAAACCCGACAACAACAACAATTTTTCAGTCGTATCGCTACAGTTTTTTAGTGATGTCTAGCACTGGGAGATCATGCCACAGTTATGTAGTAAGATGTCCCACCCAGTCACATTATCCTGACACCAGGCCGACCAGTCCTAACACTAACCTATTAATGGTGAGCGCCAACCGAGGCAGCTGTTACTACCATTTTTGTAAGTCTTTGGTATGACTCGGCCGGGGATCGAACCCACGATCTCCCGCATCCGAGGCGGACGCTCTAACTACTAGGCCACTGGAGCGGTGTGTGTTAACATAAAAAGTCAACCAAATGACGCGTTAGAAATTGCAACTTATGCGATAAAACATACCTTTAATGCGTTAGAACTCATATTTAACGCATTTCACTGTTTTCAGAATGAATGGCAGCTTAGTAGTTAATTAACATACTACAAAAACACGTTCGGAAACTATTGATCGTTCTGTCGAATTCACAATGATATTAATTTTCAGCAGCATATAATCACGTGTAACCGGTTGGAATATCGTTCGGCCTTTTCAATGAAGTCGAGAATTAATCCCAGAAGTGTGTGTGTGTGTGTGTGTGTGTGTGTGATTTGGATTTTTAACATAGCTTTAACAATTTTTCAGTCATATCACTACGATGTCTCTAGTGTGGCAGTTTATAGTGATGCCTAGCACTGGGGCATCATGTCGCAGACATGTAGCATGATGTCCCACTCAGTCACATTATCCTGGCACCAGGCCGACACGTCCTAACACTAATCTCTTAATGCTGAGCGCCAAGCGAGGAAGCTGTTAGTACCATTTGTGTAAGTCGTTGGTAGGACTCGGCCTGTGATCGAACACACAACCTCCCGCATCCGAGGCGGAAGATCTAACCACTAGGCCACAGAAGCGGTCTAATCTCAGAAGTTGTAGGAATAAACATGAATTTGATCTATTTCGTGATTCGTCTTTGGCGGAGTGCACCACATGCATAAGGGCCGCTCTACAGATATTGTAAACTGTGAGTGTGACAGGTGTAAGGTGTACGGTGAAGTTGTTTACATTTGCAATATGCACAGTGGAGAGAATGTTGGCATTCGTCTGTGTTACTTCATGTACTGTTGCTGAAATGTCTTTCGTTATTGTACTTTTGGAAATTGTACATGATCTAAGCACGTGATTAACCAAAATGAGTGCTCCAATGTGCTCAAAAATTCAGCCCGAACTAGCATACATATTACACTATCGCAGCTGTTATTAAAATAGGGAAAACTAATTCTGACAGACTACACATTTCCAGCTTCTGAAAGTGCAATAAATAAATTACCAAATATACAAAATGTAAATAAACGTTATCTGCTCTTTTTTTTATTATACAATTTACTTCTTAAGTTCATTAGGTGAGAAACTATAGAGCTACATACCGTCGGAAAGCAGGCTGCTTCCCGCACATTCAGATCACTTCGTCCATTTTTGCATGACAACATTATGCATCGGACGCGTGTTGGCACAGTAATTTATAAAACATGATACTTTGTTATATTTCCGGAGGAGTCGTTCCACAGATATTGTGTACTTCTGACAGCTTGACAGGTGTAAGTCGATGTTTGCATCTGCAACAGACACAATGAAGAGATTGTTGGCATACCTAGTAGTAAAATTAAAAGGGTTTCTTGCTCAAACACATATTTTGTATTAGGACGACCACCAAATTACCATAAGACCTCAGACAGAAAAACAAACACGAAAACAACATTAACTCTATGACCTATCAAGGAAATCATCATCGTCAAACAAAATATGTGTTTGATCCAGAAACTCCCCCTATATCTTTTCTTCTGAGATTTTTACACCGCGATATTTCGGGATAATTTTAAAGTCTCATCGTTTTCTATCATACAACTTTCATCATTATGACGAAACAATTACAAGTTGATTTTACCGTTTGTAAGAGAACGAAGTTCTAACATTTTCATAACAGTTCCATGTGCAACTATCATTTTATCAACATAACATTTTTTTTTAGTTCATCATCAGTTGCGATCTTTGTGTACGTATCCTATGTTATCGGATTGTAAATATTGTCGATAGTTTTAGAAAGCGTGTCTGTGATTAAAGCAAATTTATCAAATAACTCAGAATCATCTTTACGAACAATAGACAACTTTATTTTGTTTCTGCTAAAACATGTACCATATTTCTCATTGTCAAGCGTAATTGTCATATGCTTACCACGGAAAAGAGTTCTTTTCATCTTTAACGTAGTGTCCTTTACATTAATATCTTCCATTATCTTTCATATATCACACAAAATTTTATAATTTTTATTTTTTGAAATTTACATAAAATTTACCGATTACTGTTTTTCGTATTTTACAACTCAGTTTGGTATTATATCGACGGGAAAATCATCTTGGCGTCGCAGTTCTTGTAGTAGATCCAACGTGATACACTTTTCATCTCTGTGATAAGCTTGAAGCTGGTTTAACATTTTATTATTAGTCGCTACTGCTATTTTACACGATGTACTTTTTGCTCGTATTTTGGCTCGATTTTTTTGTTTATTGCTGATAATAGGGATTTTCACGGTTAGTATCTCCCATTGAAAACAACAGAGGGCATCTCGGTGCAACTCCCGGATAGTTCAGTAAGTTAAGATGGCAGATGTAGATCAAGAAAATGTGGCAGACAGCTCACATTATGCAAGCAGGATCAATATCTTACTATCTTAAAAAGAAATTCTATCAATATTTGATCATTTGTTTTTTACATCTTTTATTTTTTTTTCTCACTAACTTGCGATGCTTCCAGCTTTCAAATATTCTCTGCCCATTTCAGAACTTCATTATCTTTCCATTACTACCTTATGCTCTAGTTTGTATTATTTGATTGTTCGAAAGTGTATCGCTGCGTAAAACGTTCTTACAATTTATCTCGCTTGAAGAATAGTGAAAATGTATTTATTTTGTACAGCTTAAATCATAGCAGTTATTGGAGGTTGAACGACAACGAGAAAACAAGTATAACTTCTTAAGGTTCTTTTATGATTGATTTAGAATGTTGCTTTTCTATTAATGTCCATTATATTTTTCATGAAATAACTAGATTTTTTTTCAAAATGCACAAATGTCAACCATGCTTGAACAGACAAGCGAACGTACGAGTCTCCTTGATGATTATTTTAATTTTATTTCCTTGAACGGTTGGAAATTTTAGAGTATACAATTTGGAGAAATATCGATGTTAGACACACTATGCATGTATAGGACATTTATGGCTCTCACTTATATGCCTGTCTGTCTGTATGTATGTATGTATGTATGTATATCTCCTTTTATCTGGTGCATGGGTATGTATATCCTCGAATGAATGTGTGTTCGCATACATATATTACGTAAACATACTTCTGGTTAAAAAGGAGTATAAAATGATGCTAAGATAGAGTGACTGATAGATAAAGACAACAAATATGAATATTTGTGAGTATCCATTTATTATTGACTTGCAGAGTATGTTCGTACAAGCAGTCTCTTTTTAAAATCACACTGTTTGCAATTGTACATCCGGTCACGTGGATCAATATTGATTTAAACGGCGAACCAAAGTAATATGACGGAATCTGTGAAATAATTGGATCTTTAGATTTACATATTTGATGCAAGGAAACTTAAACAGAATCAAACTAATTTTAAGAAGGCTGTTCTAGATGAATTTGCTGGTGACAATCAGAAATTTTGTCTAAAGATCCCAGCAAATTTGAGAGTTATTACGTGTCAGCATAAGTAAAGAAAAATCATGCTGAAAGTTATTGCATGTACCGTCCATACTTGATGTTTCAAAAGTCAAAAAGAAAATGAAGCAAAGAACAAACGTCATTGGGCATGTTATTTAATCTGAGTATTGGACGATATTTACACCCAAATATGAATAAATATTCCGTCTGCATTACTTACAATCCTTTATCGTTATGATAGCTAATGTTATTATTGCTTTATTAAGTTCCTCTGAAGACATTAAAAAGATCTGTTCCATTTTGTTAAAGAAAACTTTTCTGGTTTAAAATATTCAGCATTACAAATCTGCTGACCTATCGAATTCGTATTATAATTTTCTTATCGAACTTGTTTTATAACTTTCTTAACGCGTGTTATAAACGAACTATTAGCCTTGCGAAAGTAACCGAGAAAGAAGGATATATCAACATATGAAAAAATGCAAATTGTTGAGATTGTTTTCGTTAAAGTAACATAGCCAAAAATATGAAATAAATGTTTAAAATCGGAGAGCAAAGTGAAATGTTCCTACAAATGTATCTGAAATTATGGATAATGAATCAATATTATCAGGTATGGACAGTGTAATTAATTTAATTATTTGATATCATTTAAGTACGGAAAGTAAATATTATTTAATTATCTGATATAATGTAAGTATGGACACTGAATCTAATTATCTGATTTAATGTATACAATTATTCTCCTAGTATGAACGAAATAATTTTGACATGTATAATTGATTAATTGGTTTAAACCATAATGATCTGTAATACAGCTAAGATGCCTTCCTTTGTTGACCTTATGTTTCGCTAACGAAATGTAGAACGGTGAACTATTCGGAACTGAAATTTTTTGTAGGCATGCGCATTGGAGCTAAAGGAGGTAATTTTAGGCGCTACGATCAGTTGCTAGGTTGCAGCCGTGAAACCCCTTATACAATACTTGCTTTTGACAATTTTCAACAACATTGGATTTGCTGTTCCTCCTGTTGATGCTATTTCTGCCGCTGTTAACACAATCAGAATATAGTTAAGCACGCTAATTATTCTGCTGTAATATTTTCTGGCACGTCTGACGCAGTAAAGTTTTTTCTTTATGAAAGTATTTGTAGTACTTGATCGGCTCGTTTTTTTCGTTGTCAGAGAGAACTGATACAATATGATTGAAGTCGATTATTTCTTTATTTTGTAATTATGAAACTATTTCGGTAATTTTATTGATTAAAAGTAAACGTTTTTTCAGAAGCAGCTTCATCAACCAGAGCAATATTAACAGGATCAGCAAGAAAATTACTGTTGTTTTGTATATTTGATTTAATTTATATTTGATTCGATTTGATTGCTTGTTTGTTAGTTTTAATTGTTTCAATTACATTACATGTTATAGTAATGTAATTTTGTTTACTGAAATTTGACATTTTCCAGAAATTAGTTTGACCTGACTGTTTTTTCGTAAACGCCTATTATTAGAACTTTGTATCTTAATGCCGACCTAGTTCGTGACCTTGATTCAGAACTGGTAAGAGTTGAAGTAAACAACTTTTTTTAAAAAAATTTTATTGTCGGATTTATAGGATGGAATCGAGATTGTATTGGTGTACGTGACTTTAGACATGTGAATAGCCTCTATTGCGAAATTCTGGTTTTACCGGAATTGCGCAGTAGTCAGATTTAATAATGATGTATTAAGAAATAATTTTAGTCGAGCTTTCAAACACTTCGACGTCGAGGTGGTGTTTTTTTTCTGTTGTGACCAGTTGGAGTTAAATTTTAATTTTACTTCAAATTATTTGGAATCTAAGGTATTAATTTTTTTCTCCTGGGAATATTTAAGTGCCCATACAAAATTCTTTGACAAAGACATTTATTGAAATTTTATTCGGACTTCAAAACTGGATTATTATTTATTGTGGTTCAACGAAGAACTGTAGACACATCAGTACTATACTGTTACAGTATACGTCATCGCCTTCCATTTTGGATTTCGTCTGGACTCGAACTCAAATTCATTCGAATAGTTTATTTCTAGGGCTTCTAATGTTTAATTCATGGATTATTTTTGGAACTGATGCTTATAACCTAAGTTCTATTTCTCATGTTTACTTTGTTTCTAAGGAAGTAAATTTTTTGTTACATTTTACAAAGCTTGTTGTCTTCAACTTTTTCTTGTTACTATTTATGAGAGCCTAGATAATTCATTTCCCTAGAAAAACACTGTAAAAATTGAAAAAAAATAAGAGTTTATGGTTTTAAGAATCAAATCCAAATATAATTCACGAATAATCCATGAATTAAATTTTAGAAGTCCTAATAATAAAATGTTCTAATGAATTCAAGTTCGAGCCCCGACGAGATGGAAGACGATGACATATACTGTATCCTTTGTGGTGTGGTGAGGTCTACAGTTCTGTGTTATTCACAAACAATAAATCCGGTGTTTGAATTTATGAAATATCTTTGTCCAAGAATTCAGTGTTAGCACTCAAATTTTCCAGGAGAAATATTTATCCTTTAGTATCCAAATAATCTGAACAAAAAAAATTAAAATGTGATTCCCAAACTGGTCACAAAGAAACGAACACTTTGACATCAAGTGTTTTAAGCCCAAACTGAGAAATATCTCAATAAACAAGGTTTATACAGTAGCTTGAAACGCAAAACAGATTCCCGGATGTGGATCAACTCCAGAATTTTCGAGAAGTATTTACATCTAAAAGCACATAGACCCAGATGACCTTGACATAAACCAATCATTTTACTCCGAGAGTAAGATAAAATAAAGCTGTTTACTTGTCCCAGTTATTTCTGAAATCTATGTCGGGAACTGAAGTGTCAAGGTCAAACTATTTTCTGAAAAATATATCAAGTTCATAGTAAACAAAACTACAGTATTTTGACAAATAATGTAATTAAAAAAGATTTTAAAACTTACGAGGTGTTCAGCATCGCTGTAAGTCTTAATCTTTGACTCAATATCATTTACTTTTTTAATGCGTTTATTTGAAAAACAGTATTTTTTTAAATCGCTATTCGTCAGAGAATGTACTAATATCAGATATGCTGTCGCCAGTGAATTGTCATCATCATGAGAATCTGCAACCTCGAATATTTTTTTAAAATTCAGGATAGTTCATGCCTAACTCACGAAATATAGGACGTTTAGCAAAACTTTCCCTTATTCTGCGATTTTTTGTTAGTCTATTTTTCTTTGTTTCAGCTAGTTCGTTAACTTCATCGTGAACCTTCTTTATTCATCCATGTTCTGGTTTCTTACCACCATGAAATTCTTTTTAATAAGCTTATATTTGTTAATCATCATATAATTTTCTTTTTAATCTCATATATCATATTTGTCAGCAATGACTCAACTTTTAATCGCTGTTCCTCACAATTTCTTGATGACAGTACTTACTAATGATATCAAATTCTTTTATCGTTTTTTTTTAGCTGTGGGTCTCTCATTCCTGCAACTATAACAAAATTGTCTTCATTTTCAGTTAAGTCAGATGATTCGAGTGTTAAACGTTTCATTCTAGTAATTTTATTTGTTCCTCGAGCCTCGTTAGCGCTTTCAGGATCTAGCTGATCAAGATCAGCTATTGTTATTTCTGTTTTAGGATCACATATAGCGCTGTATAATTCTTTTCTCAACTCTGATCGATGGTGGGTCTGATGAGATCATTTATGACATTATAAACTACATCTACAGTAAATCATCAATCGCATAAAACTGAAACATTGTAGGACCCGGGTAAGGACTTTCTACGTTCATGACATATATTCGAAAGTAAAGATATTTATGAACAGTATTAGCACCAGCGATTATGAATTGCTGACTCGTTGTTATATAAACATCTGTCGCGTTGTAAAACGTTGTCCATGATGAATTATCTGTTGATCCCTCTAATATCCAGTTGTATATGCGCCAGACATTGACATTTAGTCGCCCTCGTAGCTGAAATTTCCACACAGCAACAGCTGCTGAGGATTGCACTTTGAGCCAAAAGTTACTTGTTTCTCCGTTAGTTGTCCACTCAGGACCACCAGATATAGCGTTAGTTTCCGAGATACTGTGTTGAAGCACTTGCAACAAAATCCAAGCGATTATCAGTCGTGTCACTTAGACGTGGAATATAACCAACATTAGTACGAGCTTGTTTTGCACTACCAACAAAACAACAATATCCACTTACTGCTTATTTGTCAGATCAGATGCAGCAACTGGAACATACGTTTTTTTATATTTGCGACCTTTTCGATAGTTCCTGTTATTGTACCACCTGTCTTTTAACGTAAAGTGCATCTGCAGCTGAATACGATGCGTCAACATACTGCTTATTTGTCAAATCAGATACAGCAACATATACATACGTGAATGTTATCTTGGTCGATCCCATATTGAGTATGCCTGTCATTGTGTCGCCTGATTTTAAAACTCAAGGCGAAGTATTTCCAGTAATCATATCCGTCGACGTAATTTTTATTTATTAAATCTGAAACCGCTGATGGGATTGCAGTTGATGTTATCTTGTTAACTCCCATATCAAGATTACCTGTCATAGTATCAGCAGATATTACTACAAAATTTTGTCTTACAAATTTTGTCTTACAAATTTTTACATGTACTATCTAGCTATCCTTGGACAGCGGGGTATTATCGAGTTGAATATTATATATACTTTAACACCCATACCTATAGACCCTGTCATTCCTCCCCGCTAAGGTTTAAGTACGCTGCTAAAGATCCTTTTAATTGATCGTAAGATGCATGCATCTGATACTCCACTCGGGAGAAAGTCTGTTCGTAGTCTTGTTATCTTACCACCGTTGGTAATTGTAATAGTACCTGGTATTATATCACCAGTTTTATTTTTGTATTTGTTACCGTGTTAAGCTTATTGACACTTACCGCTTGACTAATGTTTTGTTTAGATGGTGAACAAGATATTTCTAAGTTTATAATTTTCTTACCTGTCATATTTATGTACCTGTCATTTTTCCTCCGGTAAGTGGAAGTTTATATGATACTGCTGTGGTTAGCTGCTTATAACTAACAACATGTGGGTTATCAGCACTTACGAGCGTATATGTTGTTTGCAGATTTGTTATCTTATTTCCTGTCATGTTAATGTTACCCGTCATTGTGCCGCCACTCAACGATAACTTTTTGCTTTCTAATGTTGTTAGTTGATCGTAACTTACAGCTTGTGTGTTGTCAGCGCTGGAGTTGCTTAGCGGATACGCTGTTTCTAAGTTTATTATCTGCCTACCCGACATATTGAGGTTGCCAAACATTGTATCGCCGGTTCGCTTAACATAGTTTGTTAGATCAGTTGTCGATGATGATGGAGCTGAGCTTGCGATGCTGCTGATAAGAGTACCAAATTTTATAAAGTAGCTCATGTTATGGTAATTATTGCTGACAAAAATTTATGTTACTTTGTTATGGAATAAGCATAATAAACTTTGACACAGAAAATGGGCTGTCTCAAAAATATAACAAGGGTCTACCCAATTGTCATTATCTGATAGAGGGACGATCTGACTCTGGTAAGACTAATCTACTAATGGATTTAATACTCAACGACAACTTGAACTATGATGAAGTTTTTATTGATACAATAACATGACAAGGACAAGTATCAGCTGTTACCAGATTACAATGATAAACTTAAGAATGAACTTGGTGTCAGTGACGATATATTTATTGAAGGATATCGCCATGATAATATACCTGTCAATGACTTGGATGATAACGAGCGTAAGATTAGTGTATTTGATAATATATCTATGGAAGATAGTGAGATTGATAAGATCAAATAATATTTCTCATTGTCACGAAAAAAAAAAACAAAACAACACGTTGCAACGCTATTTTTCTTGCACAAGGTTTTTTTAAACTTTGATCGTTTGATCAGAAGAAATACAGATTTTTTTCGTTACTATTTGGTGAACTTGACAACACCGACATACAAAATATCGCACGAGAACAATGCGGTAGTGTTACCAAGGAAAAATGTGATGATTTTTATTTTTAGGCTACGAGAGTTAAGCACGATTTTTTTATTGTTTGATCGTTTCGCGGTAAACAACGATAACATATTTCGATGTAGCAAAGACAGATTTTTATGTTGAGATAAAAAATGTCTTGCGGAAAAGAGATATTAAAGAAGATTATCGACATCAGAGAAAGAACCAAATTTTTTTTTTTTTTTTTTTTTTAATATTTTTTATTTGTTTTTTTTAGAGAAGGACGATTTGGACAACAACAGACCGCAGAAGAAACTATAAGACTTTCAAACCTGTAAATGAGTCTCTGTTAGGTAAGAAATATGACATACCAAAAGCGTCAACAGAAGATCTATAAAAATTAAAAGAAAAGGGTTTATTTGGTCTTCTTGAGTTAAAGACACAAAAATCTGCCGAGCAAATACTAGAAAAAGTTGATACACAACAGGAAATAATTACAAAATTTTGAGAAAACCTAAAATCTGAGGGAAAAAAGCTACTCTTAAAAAGAATATTTGGCAAGATTACGGATAATGAGTATAACGATTTTAACCATAAAAGTTTTAGATTTAAAAGTATTGAAATTAAGAAATAGAGTGACGATGAGGTTGCGAAGATTATCAAAGAACTAGATAATTTTATTGCTGAAGGTAATGAAGCTTAATAAAAACAACGAAAGATATAGAACAAGCAAAACAGTTACATAAAATATTTAGAGAAAAAAGCTGTTGCCGACTGTTACTCTTATGTTACTAAAATATATGAGAAATTAAGTTTAATCCGAGCACCAGGATCAATACAATTGCAAAAGATCTTGATAATAAAAGATTTGAGAAATTGAGTACAGAAAAAAAGAAAGAATGAATGAATAAAGAACAAGAAAGAAACTAATTTGAAGAAGTATAACAAGAAAAAAGTCGGATTATGATTAAGCGCAAAGAAAAGTACAACAATCTTACAAACAGGAATATACTGTGGATGAAAGAGAAACATCGGGATATCGTATTAAGATATTTTAATCAAACTGCGAGCTAGGAGATCGACTTCTATTACTGATCTAGGATAAAGAAACTGGCAATAAAGGTATGAATATCGATAATGAAATTATTGCTCTGCAGGACAAGTTAAGGTCGCTTAGTTTATTAATCTCCTATGAATATACTGTGCTTTGTAAAGATTTGTTATAATCAACATTAGCACAGATCAAAAGCGGATTTGTCTGCGATAATTGATAATGCAAACTACGTTGCTGTTAGAATCGTCACAGACATCCAACGGCAGCGCAAATTTTACTGTAACATATAACCCAATACTCGTACAAGATGCAGCCAACATGTATTAAATAGGTCTAATATCATCTACGATGTGGCGCAGCATTTTTGATATAAACTAAATGTGAACGACGATTTTAGCTTTCAACAAGGTTTGGCGTTGGTAAATTTTAAGATTAGTTCGGGCGCTTATAATGTGACAGCTATAAATAAGGTTGCAAAATTTTCAATAACAGAAAATAGCGGAACCACTGATGATATTTTATTTGAGCCAAATTACAACACACTGCGAGCCAGAATAGCAATAAAAAATAATATGATCGTTGATTTTAGTTCACCAACGAGTATCGGTTCGTTGTTAGGTTTTAATGAACAACATATACAGATGGAAGATATGAAGGTGAAAAACCTGTTTACATAATAGATGTCAATACTATCCTCGTAAACTGCCCTATCGCTCAAGTGTCTTGTTCATCTAAAGGAGCTCGTGGTCAAACAATATGCAGTTTTTCGCCAGATGTGTTACCAGGCTCGCTAATGCAAATAACCCGTGGCAGATAATATACTACCGTTTGAACAGCAGATTAACACAATGAAGATTCAATTGACCCATCAAAGTTACAGGCAACTTGATCTTAACAACGAGGCTCTAACATACTACCTACATCTGAGACAGATCGTACAAAATTGGTATTACTGTCAAACATAATGATGAACAAGTTGACGAATAGAAAAATATATCAAAAAAGATAATCGGAGATAATATATTCGAGAGTATTTTTTCAAAATTATCTAACATGGAACTGGTCTACAACACAGCTAGCTCCGGTTGCGTTAGATGCGTCTATAGCGTTTGCCACCAGAGATGCATCAGCTGCTGGAAAACATTTTCATATTCATAAATATTCAGTACGGCTTGTCGCACATTCTGTAACTAACTCAGCTACATCAAAATTGTTCAATCAAAAAATAAAATTTCAGTATATCAAGTAAAGTAACATATTTTTTCAGTAACAGCTAATTGCCGAAATGTCACTTCTACTCAGTATTTAGACATTGTCACGGTCATGTCAAGCCCCTAAAAGTACATATGCGCTAAAAATAACACGCAGGGTTTTCCATATGAGGTCACATGGTTGACTGCGCTAAATACCTATGCGCTATTAATAACTCGTTGGGATTTACATGGTAATAATCGATAATTGTACACTTGTTAGAGAAATGTGCCTATTACGTTAAATATAAATACTTGATAAATAAATTATGCGATCTAACTACGTGTGTATGTTTAATGTATGTTCAGTAAGCGCATATGCTCATATAAATTATTTTATCGTATATTCTTAACTGAGACAGTGGCGGAAGTGGTAGAGCGTGCAGTCAAACTTTCGATCGACAAGTGGTAAATACTTCATGGGTTCGGGTTATAAAACGCGATAAACATATTGTCAGCGTCTCCGACAGATGCTATAATAGTGGTGGATAACAGAGATGCACTGAAAAAAGACGAAATATCGCTGAATCGGTACATGTAAGCTGAAAAAAATAAAACTAAACCAGGTGCACTTACCTGGGCCTCTTTGAAACCCAATTAGGATGTTAATTATTAAGCACCCGGGTTTCACTTAGGGGTGTATGTACTTGATTACAAGTTAACAAACTGAAAACACTGTTTCGCACTTAGCAATCCAACAACTGCAATGGGAACAAAAATGTAAAACGAAAAATATAACAATTACACAAGCTTCAACAGATATTCAACGTCATTCAGCCTAGACGCAGGCACTTCCTCTTGCTATATTTGTTTTGAGGTAAGATTACAGTATGGTGGTACTGTTAGTTTCGCATAAAATTTTGATCTTTGGCGAGAATTTTTTTTGTCTATTGTTCATAAAAGCGTCTGATTCCACAATAGAGGTTTTATTGATGGGTAACAAAAATGTGTCTTGCCGCCATTATCGATAGCAATGAACCCAATTTTTAAATGATTTTTTTTTTGCAACTTACCTTTGAAGTCCAGGAGGTCAAAATGACCAAGCGGAGCGAGCAGTTTTTTGATAGATGCCAATCTGAAGTAAGGCCAAGCTACATACTCTAAATACCCCAAAAAGAATGAGAATTAAATGTTCTTTCAACAATACATAAAATATACTCGGCCCTTTCAAATAGCTAGGATAACCAATGAGCAAAACTCAGTACATTCTTTCTGTTAAAATTTTACCTTTGCAAAGTACGAAATTCAAGAGCCACCAAAAGGTCGACCGCAATCTATTTGAACCATATCGGCTATTTCTACAATTTTATGGTCTGTATTATTGACCGAGAAGTTATGAATGAAAAAAAAAATTCAGTTCGATGCATTCGTAACTTCGGGGTTTCGTAAATAGCAGAGGTCGTCCCAATGACACCTTCAGAAAATTCAAAAAACTTCACAAGTTCCAGTCTTTTTTTGAAAACCGATCACTTCTGTTTTTTGCATTATTGGATTGCATGTAAGATTTACTTGCCTCCAAAACTGAAGAGCTGACAGCGTGCAAATATACTTACCCCCATAACTAAAGATTTGATAATGGAAGTGCTCCAGAAATTATGGACGTTTTTATAAAACCACATGTTAACACATTCTTACGAAGAATTTTGCTTAGTTTGATTATAATCACGGCATATATTCAATGACCTTAGCAAGTCATGAAAATAAACAAAGTAGTGGAGCCAAATGTTTGGAGCTATTTTGTTACTCTTAACATACCGACTTGTCCTCAGAGATGGTTGGCGTTGGGTGAATATTCAAAATTAGATAGTAAATTGTCAGATAGTATTTAACGTCTACTGCGCAGATTGAAAATTCAAACTACGGTCCTTAGGATTTACTTCAAAGTTGCGAATGGGCGCTCCACTGTAACATGTGAACAATAGTAGTATATTTCTTAATTGCAGTGAATTATATCAAACCTTTTTTATCAACAGAAAAGGCCGAGGATGTTCTGATTGTTTGCGTGATATGCAAATGTTAGATTGTTAATTTTATTTGCTTGTGCTTTAATTCATTCCTTTCGTTTGAAGTCTTCATCTTTTCATTTTTCAGAATACACAATTTCATTTTGTTCGAGTCATGCTTATATTAAGGTTTTCTGATTGAGACCGGAACGTTTTATAGTGCGTACATATCCAGAAACCAGACCCGTCACTAACACAACCAAAAACAAATCAGCATACTTGTTAGTTTTTGTCCTACTGCACCAGCAATCAATGCACGAGGCATTGGTCACGCCAAATGCTTGTTATTCCCGATCAACCCGTCCACCAAAGTGCAAGGTATTCCAGGTGACCTTTGATGGCATAAACTCTAAAGAGAACGTCTTATTTCCTCGACAGTTAAGAAATACAGTGACCATCGGTATTAATGGTATCAAAGGAAAAAAAAGAGTCTTAAAAACACATACATTTCTAATGATACGAAGGTACTCAAATCAATTAACCATTAATAATACCTTTTTATGACTATGAGGAGGAGGACATCACTATTATTATTATTATTATTATAAATTCTCTCTCCGTTTTTGTATGCCTGAAAATTGCCAACAGACAGTCTTTCTATATTCGTGCGTGGAAGTATCTGGTTACAATTGTGATGGAGAAACATGTTTAGATTATTTGAACTCTGTAATCTATTTGACAGGCTATGAAAACAAAACCTGAAGCAGCCTGCTCAGTTTTTGTCGTCTGAACTACCTTTGTAATGTGACCACACAAATCATAGAGGCTCTGTGGTTTTTAGTAATCGGTTATTTTAATAATTTCTTCCGCTCACTTCTCACATATTTTGATCGAAATTTCTCAAGAGAGATTACGACCCTGGAAATAAACAACGTTGTTTGAATTTCTCATGTCATAATTTACTATATCTTGTGCATAGAACAATTTTCAATTATCCAAAGAATTTGTTTCATGAAGATATGTGGATAGACTATGTACGAATTAGCAAAACTCGCTGATTTCAAAGACTTAAGTTAATTGAAATGTTTTCAATGTCTTTTTTGTGATATGCCTTCCAAAAATGACTGACACATTTGAAGTTGGTTCCACTGGAATGTACTGTTTCTCTTTTTCTTGCACATCAGATAATCGAGAAGGGACAAGAAGGAAATACTTCTGTTAACAACAGTCTACGATGTGTCGGGAAACGGATCTATTAAGCTGCTCCTTTGTCGAGCCTTCTAAACGGTGAGAGCTTTCAAACTTTCCATTTTGTCAGAGGTAGCTAAAGAGACGATACCGTCTTACCGGACATCTGAAAGGCAATTCATACTAGTGTCTGGACCTCTTTATGAAAGTACTTAAACTTTTTCGTGAGTGTAAAAGTACTTAATGATAAAATTACATGCATTTTCACTGCTTTGGTTGTTTATGTTTTAGTGTCTTAAAGTGAGATCTAATCTACACTGCGGTAGAAAATTATAGTACCGATACGTTTGAAATGTAATTTGGGTCCACTTAATATCCAAAGATGAAGCAAAAGCGATCTTTCTATTATATCATTTCATAATTTATTATAATTCATCATCCATCATTATTGAGTTTTATTCACATGTTCTACGTCCGATGCGAAATTCAGTTCCTAACAATATCCCTAACTAAACAGAAACTCACTCTTTTCATTACGTATTTAATACATGCGATATTCATTTTCACAGAACTCTAATTTGCTGAGCTGAAAACAAAGATGGTAACAATAAAAGACTCATAAAATAAATACTATGGTCAGGAATATTTCGCGACTAAAACGTATACCCGCCGATACACTTCGAGTTATCTCATGTAGACTCTGCCTCCTTATCGAATAACCTGGTTTGCAATTTTTAAAATATATCCTTTCCTATCTGTGTTAAACATATATTTGATGTGGATTTTTGAAGAAAAAAAAAACTGTCTTTAAGTAAATTCAGATGGCAAGAGACGGTTTATAATATTATAGCCTTTACAATTTTAGTGACGCCGAATATATATATTCGCCATGTACCACGTTGGACGACAAGATGGCCAAAGAGAATGTAGTTGCAGTTAGAGGTTTGGGTTGCCGTTTTCCAGGTGCAGATGACAAGGGTATATTTTGGACACTTCTGCAAAATGAAGAGAATGATACTCTTTATCTCAAAGACAATCATCTAGGATTCGATTTTTTATGCTATACAGCAGGACTGGTACAAAGGTAACTCTTAGTTCTTTTGATATACGTAAAGCCAATATATAATTAATCGCGGTTATTTCTAAAATATACACCGGGTCATTAAAGAGATTAATTCACTAGAGTAGAATATAGATTAACAATGCTGGGCCATTCATATTTGTTTTGTTTTCCTTTTTGTTTTTGTTTTCGTTTGTTATTTACCTCTTGAGAACATTAAATTTAAACAAACAATAGCCCAGCAAGAAGAGGATCTGTCCCAAAGGTACAACACAGTACTGATGGTGGACTTTTGAAAACTAAAATTAAGAATCTCTTGTCAACTGATATATTTTTGTATTACTATCTCATATAGTGATCGAAACATTTAAATCAAGCTGAATTATTTTTAGTTTACTGGATTACGAAGTGAATTAATAAATTCAGTTTGTTTTTGCTGTGACAACTCTCTGATCAAAAGCGAAATAACAGAAAGAAACAAAACCAAAAAGATTTGTAAAACTTAACAAATAATTTAATTGTCAAAGTTATAAATGAAAATGTGAAAAGAACTTAGAGTATTATGAAGGTAATAACAAATTTTCCAAAATATGTTCTAATAAAGGTCCAAAAGAATGAAAAGTTTCGAATAAATTTCAGAACCGGAAATGCACTGGGCCGCCAAGAATCATGAAGTTATCAAAATGGCGTTGTCTAGAACTACTTTGAATAATTCACAATAGTTCCAGAGTAATATTTCAGCCCAAAAAGAATGACCAATTTCTGTTCCCACTGAACTGTCCAAACAAATGCTTTTAATTTCAAATAATATCTAAGTACAACATACAACAAGTCTGCAGACTTACAACAAGAACACAAGAAATAAGAATGACTCCAAAATATGAATGAATCTGATTGCTCGGCTCTCTTCTTATATGCACTTTCTATTACCATTGGATTTCACTGCATACCCCACGTGACGGATCATACTACTCATTCTAGTGTGATTTGTGTGTGATTTGAATTTTTAACGTAGCTTCAACAATTGTCTAGTCATATCGCTACAATGTCTGGAGTGTGGAAGTTTATGGTGGTGTCTAGCACTGGAGCATCCATCTTCGCTAGCCAAGCTTCCGATGTGATAACCCTATCTACATCTTGGCGTATTGTGCAAATATTTATGTGCTTCGGGTCTGTGAATTTCATTGAATGTGGCGGGAAGCCACCGCATCCAAACAAAATTACGTTGTTCAAATTTGAACACTGTTCCTACTTGACCGAGACAAGGGTAGTGCACAACTCTAACGGATTGATAAATAAGCATTTTCCTACCTTTCACTCAAATACACCTATACTGGCTTTCCTCTGGTACGTAGTCATACTTTCGATGTCAAACTTACAAAGCATCCTTTTTAAGTCCAGTCCTCCACGATTTTCGACCGATGTACAATGCATCGCTGTTACACGATATTGGTAAGCTGGCATCACATACTTAGGGAGGCAACTCATGAAATCCAATATATGTCTCTAGGACAAGGCACTAAAATATCAGTTCGATCCGCGAAGGTGTAGATAGGGTTATTCTACCTGAACCTTGTTTAGCGAAGATGTGGAGCATCATACCACAGACATGTAGCATCATGTCCCACCCAATTATATTATCCTGAAACCAGGCCGACCAGTTCTAATAACAACCTTTTAATGCTGAGGGCTACGCAAGGCAGGTACTAGTGCCATTTTTATGTCTTTGGTATTATTCAGCCGGGGTTCGAACCCGCGATCTCTCACATCCGAGGTGGACGCTTCAACCTTAGGCCAACATAATGGTTCCCTTTTCATGTGACCTAGCCCATTCAATGGAAAATTACTTGATTCTTCTAGAACCATCCAAAGCCCACCAACCAATGAAAAAAGGTCGAATCTCGTGAACATATTGACTAATAATTGTATTATTAGTAACTGTTGATCGTTGTAAGAATCTATTTATAGATCCTATGCAATTTTCCTTTCATAGTATCCCTAAAATTGACCCTTGTCACGTGGGCTAAATGAAACTAAATATAATAACTATACTTTACAGTCATGAGTAAAAATTACAAATATTAGATAAAGTCTTGCACCAGGTGTTGCACGTGATATAGATTTACATAACATTACGGGGCCCCGAGTGGCCGAGTGGTCTAAAGCGCTCTCCGTTACGGATCACTGCCGTCTCACCTCTGTCTGCGCCGGTTCGAGTCTCGGACTCAGCTAATGTGGGTATGTGAGAAAGCTTGCCAGTAGCTTCTTGTGGGTCGGTGGTTCTTTCCGAGGTTTTCCCGGGTTCTTCCTCTACCATTAATACCGGCCGCCATATATAGCCTGTCGTGTGCTGAGGAATGTCGTTAAACCCCACAACAACAACAACAACATAACATTACACAAAAAAATAATGATACTTAGTTAAACTAAACTGTATTGATTTCATGACCTCTCACTTAGATGGTAGAAAGAGTTCACGAAGAGCGCAAATGTTTAACCGTTTGTATTCTTTGAAGAGGAAAAGATAGAAAAGCTCGTCGGAAATAGCAAACTTTGTGCAGTTGGGAGGGATCTTGAAACGTTTTACCGGCTATACACACTCAACATTTTTCGGAGCATATATCAAGTTATTAAATCATCACAAATTGTTATTAACGCTGAAAAGGAAGTTAGAACTAGATTAAGCAATACCTGCCAAATTATTTTGACATGATAATGGAGGAATAATGGAGAGGGGAAAAGAGATTCAAATGATATCCCCCCTTCACTAGGTAAAGAAATAATAATTGAAAACACATTTTGTTTTCTTTTTTTGTTGCGGGTCTTCTTTGCTGATTAACTAAGTAGTTGAAATCAAATTAAAACCTGCGAAAGATTATTTAAGCGTAGAAGGGCACTAAAAGTGGTTCTCCCAATTGCATTATATATATATATATATATATATATATATATATATATATATATATATATATATATATATATATATATATATATATATATATATATATATATATATATGTGTGTGTGTGTGTGTGTATATATATATATATATATATATATATATATATATATATATATATATATATATATATAATGCATATTTTCTCCTTGTGGCATGCACGATATGAAGCCTCGCTGTCCTAACGTTGTCTAACCCTTGACCAAATAATACTGTAATTGAAGACATTAACCTTATATTCTTTATATGTATCACAAAGTTAGCAACCTCTGTCTTAAAAAGGTCAATCTTATAAGCAAAGTGGTCAGTGAAATGCAGTTAGCCATAAACGGTTTATTCTTGTCACCAATTAGTTCAACAGGTGCGTTGAAGTGCAAACTGAAGAGTTTGAACACGTGCCTTTTGAGCAACTCATGACCATTTGAACTTTCTCTAACTAATACAGATTTATATTAAAAATGGTAATGTGAAGAAAGGTCTCAACTACAGTGATGCTGAAGGACCATTACGTGACTGTTTGCCATATATGGTTATCTACCTCACCAATCCAGTGTACAAACAGAAAATATAAACTTTCCATTTCGATGCAAAGAGTCGATTTTGTTGTTGTGCATTACAGTACTGAAAGCCGATACGATGTAAGATTGAGACATGTTCACCTCTCCCTGATGTTAAGTTCGGCGTCTACTTGAGATATCAAGTCCTTTATATTAGACGAAAAATAACTTTAACGTGGAAAGAGGTACATACTATTGGTACATTGATCGTAGACCTGGTTATTGTATAATATGAGATATGATTTATTCCATATCACCAAAGTGAAATTTGATAGTTGCTGATATCAAGAAAAACACTTAAAATCAAAGCAATTCCAAACAGATTATTTAATTACTAAAGCACATATATTAAAACAGCGCCATTTTCATATAAACTAATAGTGACGCATACAAATAATTGAATTCACACAGAGCGAAAGTGAAATGTTTGGCCTAATTACTTTATTTTTTTGGTAAGATCAGCAAGTCACGCTTAAATCTTATGAATGAGTAATCTAAGAGGAATTGAAACAATGAAAACAATATACGTCTCATTTTTCACAAAAAATATTCGCTTCTAGGTGACCACGGTAAAAAGTCGGCGCGGTATTATCTCCCCATTCAGATTTAACAATATCTGTACGTCGACAGGTATAACAAACCTGATCTGGGTTCACTCATTCTAAAGCGTACAATTTACCCAAATAAAGGCTTTCTTTGAAAAATAAACTTCATTTCTTCAGATTATATTTTTTCAGTCAATGAGCGACCAGTTTTGTTCAAATATGATTTTTCTTATGCTGCCATAGGTCGATATTGTGCCCCACACATATAATGATATTGACAGGCGGTTTAGGGTATGATATCGCCTATTCATTAAAATCTGCAAAAATCTTCAGATCCTCTTGTCTGCACACATTGGTGTACATTTTATTCACTTACCGGTATTTCTCGTGGCTGTTTAGCTACTGTCTGCTGAAGGTTTCTTTTGGCGACTACTACATACTACTTCTGGATACAATCCTGTGTTTGGCGACGTGTAAATTTACCTGAAATAAATAGCACAGCCCACTTTCTTGTGGCTATATTGAATTTCGCGCTTGGCATGACTGTTAAAAATAATATTAGGTGTCTAAACTGTACGCAGGTGTGTTCCAAAAAGATCTTAATGAAGGAAAATTGCACATTTTAATAAACAGGTGACATCATATTCACACATCGTCAATCAGTATGAACACAGATTTGGGCTTTTGATTTATCGGACTGATGCTACACATGGACTGGTTACGTAATTCATACAACAATTACTTGCATGTGACCATATACAATATGTATTTCTTTGCATCTCAAAAAATTGTTTTCGACAAGCGAAACTATGTATCCTTAATGCTAATACAGTCTGGAGCAGTATTAACGGTTATAAAAAAAAATATATTAAGGTTGGCCATAGGTAGAAGGGTAACCCTTACACAAGCCCCGGAGAGGGGAGTGGGATCTCTATGTGTATGGATATTGGAGTCAGAAATTGATTAATTAAGTTAGCACAATATATGCGAGTTATAGTTTCTGTCACGTTTGAAAAGAGTTAAGCCTATGCGTGTGACTATGCTGATTTGTATTTAGATAATGTTTTTTATGTTTATTTTCTTTCTAAATTAGAACATGCTGCATAGAAAACGTGTCTTGCGTTAGGGGAACTGTTACTCCTGTCTAGTTCCTAGAGAGTTGTCTAACCTCAGTGCCTCGTACATGTATTCCATCCTAGTCAAATTGTCAGTGACAGTGTGAATACACATGCCGAAGCACGGTCGAAGGTATAATTATGTCACAGACGAGAGTACTGGGGTCTGAGTAAGAAAAAATTGGGTACGGTGATACCCACCGATTTGTTAGCAGATCTTTTGGTACCTGAAATGAAACCTAAACATTAATGTTTCATTAACAGTACACACTGAATGAAACGTAAGTAATAGAAAACGCGGACAACTTTTCGCACACATGTTGCAAGTTTGTTCATGAAAATTAACCCATTTGATTTCTTTAAAGAGATATGTTGATAAAGAAATCTGAAATCGGCACAATACTTGGACATGAAGGATCGTTAGTATCTTTGTTTCCATTTAGCGACTGTTCCTTTAGAGCTAGTGAATAAAGGTTGATAATCGTAGATAAAGAAATTATATGCAATAGATAAAGCTGTTCGAAAGGCCAATTAGCAAATGTTCATTAATGCTTCCTTTAAGTATTAAGCTCTGCATAACTCGTGTTTGTTTTCTATCACATTAATGCAATACACTTGCTGGTAACGTAGAAGTTTATGTACAGTAGAAAACGTACAATGTTCTGTCAACAAAACAAGTATGACAAGTATAATGGAAATTTGGCCACCTTAAAATATCTCCATGGAAACGTGATTTGTTCGTGAAAATTACAAGAATATGCACATTTTAATTTGAATCAAGGTTGTTCAAAAATATCATAGCACGACTTCCCAGACTATTCATTTCGAAGTCGGATAGATTAAACGTTTTCAAGGCATAAATCTGGAACACGTACTTTTTCTTATTTTAAAGCTGATTGGACAGGCTGTAATATTGATGCTTTTATCATGTATCTACATTGTTCTGGTATTTCATGTCTTCCGGGCACAACTCTTGAATCTACTTCTCTCCATTTATTCATTCATGGCGTGTGATACACATGTACCTCACTTATCACTTGAAAAGTGTCGCATTTGCGCGTGTTTTGTTGCTGCTTGATTGCCTATTGGGTTAAGTGACCAGGTTAATGGCAAATTAGGACACTTCAGAAAGAAAAAAAGTGGACTCTGATCACAATTACTTTACCTTTATAGTCTATACATTGCGTTCGCAATACTGAACTTTCCACTGTGTCCAAATCCTAATAAATTGTATGTTAATCTAAATACCTTCAACGATGAACTCACTGTGAAGTTCTTGTCATAGGTTATCGGGAATGTTCAGAGAGGCTGGATTGTAAATAAAGCACCAAACAACGGCGTCACCGATTTCACTTCCGCATAATCATCAATATTAGTCATTTGAAGCTATTTGTTTTATTGCCAAGACGTGTCATATTGACGAGAGCAAATGAAATGCCATGTGTTGAGATTCAGAGGAATAACACAGAGGAAAACTCACGAACACGAGAACATGGGTTACAAAATAGGCAAAAGGAATTGCCCAATCTTTGAAACGAAAACATCAACAACACCCAAGTGTATCAGAGCAAGAAGATATATTTTATGATATTTGGAGGCTGGAATTGTTTTGTTTTTCCAAATATTCTAAGCCCCTTTTATGCCTCAAAATTTCAAACGTTCACTCCGTATGCTTAAACTGAGAATACCTTTACTATGCACTCTTCGACTTGTTAGTAAGAAAATTGCGAATTAAAGAGTACCAGAAAGACAATATGGTGACTATATCAAACTTCAGTAAAGGTAATGCATACTAATTTTTTCTTTTCACTGTAAATATACATTATCAGTACCTTTTAAAGCAGATTCAGTTCCTTTCGATTCGACATGATATGTATGTAATAAAGTAAGAGTGTAAACTACTTTACATTTTATAAATTAAGAGATATTAAACCTATCATTGCATTTTCTAGCCACCACAGATTTTCAAACTGGAACAACCAAGTCTTTGGCATAAAGGACGAAGAAGAGAAATGGGTCATTCACCAGCAGCAGTTTGTGCTAGAAAGTATGTATGCATACGTGCAAATATAATGTATTTTGTTCTAAACTGTGTAACCTTCTTTTGAAAGGTCTGAAATGTTGTTGGATTAAAACTCGAATACTTGAACAATGACAGTATTTACTATATCACATTTAATAACGGCTTAAGACTGAGTGTTTTTCTTCAGCTGAGATTAATTGCAGATTAAATTTTTCCCTTGAAGATAAATTGACTACTTCTTATGGATTAAACATTTTTCTGCAAATTACTTCCGATTTTGAAACAAGTCTTCCTTTGTCAAGGGGAATAAATGACATCTTCAGAAATGTAATTTTTGAAGACCATTGAAGATAGTGCTTACACGGTAACTAGACTTACATGACTATTATCAGTGACATGGTGTCTTATGCATATGACCTGCATGGAGCTTCCATAAAAAACAGATACCGAATGTTTTTCCAGTCTAGTAGCCATCCCACGTGGTTCTTTCATACTAAGCGTGTAAGCAGTCTTGCCTAATACGATCTTTCTGAAAATGTAAAAATATATTATATTTTACAATCATCTTCTTCCCTTATAAAACCACACTGTTCTTCAAATTGGCTAGTGTTTTATGTAATTGGTGCAGCATGGTTTTGCTTGAGTTGTTTTGACAGAAGCTATAAATTATTTCATTGCGGTGTTCAAATTTCTAGTTATTTCCTTTCTTATGATTGTTACAAAGTATGTTCAGCATATCGCAAATTGAAAGATAAATAAATTATTAAAAAATCTTAATCAGAACACCAAGAAAACGTGCCGAGAGCTACCAGTAATGAAATATGCACGTTTGAACAAAACGCAAGTGCTTCATTGTTAATGAAACACACATGGAGCATATTCTTTTCATCCTTTCAAAAGTTGGCACTTTGGACAGATAATTCGTAAGATCGCATCGTGATGTTCCATTCTTACGACGGGAGTATAGTAATTTGGTCAAATATGTGCGTTACGGTCTACATAAATTTAATTAGTTCTTTGCGCCCAATAATGCGAAACTTTTTCAAGTGTCCATTTGACGTAATGGAGATTAATTCCTTATATATGCAGTGAAAATGTTAATTTTTCACAAATTACAAGTGTCTGTTGCTAGTGAAGCATTGGCATACTAAAATAATCTTAGAAAGCTTTAAGAAGAGTCGTTCACTTCAGACTTTGTGTCTGCATAAAACATTCATCTTAAATGGCGTTATATTAATGAAAAGATGTATGGAATTCCAAAAACACCTACGAGAATACAAGAACACACTAGAGTCAGGTATTGCAAACCCTATGGACATACATATCACAAATTCAAAATAAACTATAGATAAAATATTCTCTCATCAGACACAAAACAAATACTGTCAAGGAGGTATTCTCCTCGTAACACATGTACTACCCAGCTGTCCCCAATAAAAAAGCAATATTTAGGAGGCATTAGCGAATTCCAGATTCTTCGGTACACCGAAAAACTACAAGCAAAGTACCACCATTGTCAGAAACAAACGACACAAAATAATAAATTGACTTTTCCAACTATACCACTGAGAATGCATGGATATTAAAAGGTATTTTTTGCTACAGGGATTATTAGAATAATTATACGACATTTATTTATGTTCGAATCTACATATTTTCTTTCCTTCTTAAATGTATTTGTATTCAAATTTTTACATTTCTTAGCCTTTCGAGTAGTCACAAATCGAAATACGCCATATATTTAAATCATTCCATCTAGATTATGTTACACATATATATGTCCCCTCCTAGACACAGCACAACACTCCAAAAATGCTGATCTTTGAAACACTAGTTACTGACAATTGTATACATGAACTTTGACCCAACGGTACCATACAAATGTAGGCTCCCACTGAGTTAATAATTCTGTAATTAGACACGAATGCAGGAGCTAAGTTAGTACTCTTGATTATAATAATTTTTGCCCTTATGTCAATAACGAGCTAACTTACCTCAAATGTGGCTGTTTATAAGAAAGATGGAATCAGATCAAGGCAAACTTTTACAGCACCAGTGAAACAGAAACCTGTTGAATACTGTTATGCATTAATTTTTTGTCTGTTTATTTTATTTTTTATAATTAATTATATGCTATTGTAATGTAACGTTGTTTACTGGACTTAACCGTGTCCAAAAAACTAAGTTAATTTCTGCTTGACCTGATTGACTTTTTTATTTTTTATATTTCATTTTTGTTAACAACTAACAATAACTTCATTATTCTCTATGAATATGAGCTTATTAACCAAGTTATTGTTAAGGTATACAAGAAGTGGTAAATCTGTTGATCAGGGTCAGGTGTTTTGGGGATTCTTTTTACAGGCTATTATGTTGTAAGTAAACAAGACTCGTAAGATTATTCTAGAAGGTTGTTTTCCATTAGATAATGATTGCTTTTAGACAATGCGAATGTGACCTGAGGTCAAGCAGAGAATGTTATCATCTTGTGACTGTGAGGATTTTACCAGTCGTGCTTTAACATCTGGCATTTTAAGTTATATTATGTGGTGACCAGTTTGGGATGAATTTTATATTCTTCAAATTATTGAATTCAAGTGATTATTTTCTCAGGAAATACAAAAGCGCTCTGACAATTTCTTGGATAAAGACATTCATTAGAGTTTATACTGAATTCAAACCTGGAATAATATTTCTGTGATTCAACAGGAGACTGTTGACACATCAGTACTTCGTAGGCTATAACAGACACGTCATCGCCTTCAAGTTTGGATCTCTTTGGGGCTTGAACTGAGTTTCATTCGTGACATTGCGTCTCTAATTCGTGGATTAGTTTTGATGTAATTCGCAATATTCAAGTTCATTTTTTCCCCTTCTTTTTCACTTTGTATTCTAGGGAAATAAATTATTTATTAAATTTTACAAAACTTGTCTTCACTCCTTTCTGTTACTTATTTTAAGAGCATAGACTCGTAGCAACACTTTTTATATTACTTCTTGATACGTATGCTTAAATTACAAAGGTAGACAATGGGCATGTTGCCATTTTGGAATTCGGTATACCGGTATTGTAAGATTGAGAAAATAAATAAATCTGATAAGCTTATATACATAATGTTTATTACCTTGCGTCGGTCATGTGAAGTGTTTTTAAACATATAGATTGGCATGTACGCATCACTTATTAGGTTGCAATAAATAAATAAAGGCAGATAGATCTAAAATTGTGATTTACGGTTAATAACTTAATTTTGCTGATTTATTATCAGTATATATATATATATATATATATATATATATATATATATATATATATATATATATATATATATATATATATATGTTAACCTTACTAAAACATTATGTATAATTAGTCCTTTGTGGGAGCCGCCATATTTAATTGACAGTATGTCGTGCAGAAGTTAGGGTGAAGCTCTACTGTTTAGTATTGCTTAGGGTTAGATTTTTAAAGAAAAAGAATTTCCTAGTTTTCCTCGCTGGTTATACCGGCTATTTCGAAAAGACCTTGTATATCTTAGATATAGTTAGTTAAACAGTCAGGGTCGCTTAATTTGGTTTATCAATGATGGGTACAATTTGGGTCATTTAGTATACAGTTTTGTCATACTTCTGTTATACATCTATCAAAGAACTGCTAGATCCGCTTGGTCATTTTCATTTCCTTGACTTATTTTCACTTCCTGGACTTAAGAAGTTCATTGTAAGAACAAGAGTCAATATTTTTTGTTTGTTTTACATTTTATTTATTTTGTAATTCGTCCAGTGCACTTTCAGAAGCTCGTATCATTAACTGTGGTGAAATGCGTTTTTACTACTTAAATAATGGTTAAAGATGGTGTTCTGTAGACTAATGCACGCACATATTAGCATATAGGATGGGTCATTTTGGTTAGATGCTTGCTTAGATTATATACAAGTTCTACAGTTACAGTATCAGAAAATAATTCAACTACAGAACACGAAAGAAAGATAGAGGTATGTCAAAATTCTCTTCATTGTGCATGCTGCAGATGCATTCAGCTTCCATTTTCACTTGCCACTTTCTCAATGATAATATCTGTAACAGCGCAATATCGATAAACACTTCTTTCATGTCATAGTTTTCTATGTTAATCTTTCTCGATTCTCTGCGATATAACGGTTTCATTAGAAATACGGGATGCGAAAATTACCGTAATGATAATTATTTGCCTTGACATAGTTTCTAGATAAATACTGACTTTAAAACATGTTATTTTTTTGATAATCTGTTAATTTGATTTTGCGACGTAAGTTTGTGGCAGTCGTTTCTGCATATGCGTATAAAATAGTCTTAATGGAAAGTCATGGTAAATCGTTTCAGTTTACGCGTCGTGAATGACAAATTATCATTTCGTGAATAACTGTCAATTTTTTATTCATTTTGTGAACTTCATATGCTATTTTGATGAAGTAAATAAAGTATGTTATCTTTGCCTTGTTCATATATTTAGTTGAATTTGATGCTCTAACTAGATGAGTCATAATCCCTATATTGTTGATTAAATTTGACGATTCAGTGCTAAATCGAGGACAAAAGCACCAGGCCAAAATGCAAATTCGACCAACCAGATACGTTTACACTATACTGGCAAACTTGGGTAAAAACAAAGATAGTTTTCACGTACGAGTCTATTAAGCCTATTTTGACATCTGAAATAATATATAGCTGCATATATCCTCATTATTCTTGCTGTGATTCTTGATCTTTCCACACTTACCCCTTTAGCTGCAGTTCTCCGAATGACCTGCTAAGTATTTATAAATCAAGTTCCAGACTTTTATGCAAAGAAATAAGGCTTGGCTTTGTGCACATTGCGGACAGAACGTGGTGTCAAAAGCACTACCAAAGCAGCTTTAACTTCGTGTATCAAATAAAGTGGGGCAGATCTATACCTTATTCATTTATTCTGCACCAAAGCCCAGACCGTACAAAATCTGAAATACATTCTGAGGACCAGGTATACGTATATATCGTCAGTAGAGGAGGTGTCAAATACCAAAATTATAATATACTTCAAACAAAGATTGTACATGTCTATGATGTTCTCCGAGATACGTATGTATAGAAAACAGCTATTCATTGATTGGCCAGTATACAAAACAGATATTCATTCATTGGCCAGTATACAAAACAGCTTTTCATTGATTGGCCAGTATACAAAACAGATATTCATTCATTGGCCAGTATACAAAACAGCTTTTCATTGATTGGCCAGCATATTATGCAGCAGCAGAGTTATAGTTCTGCACTGGCTCAACAATATATGCAGTTGTTTTATCAATATTTAAAGTCTCTTGATGTCAAATTCAAGTTACAAATTTCTGAAAAATGGTAAATTCCCAAAATCTACACAGTAATGCTCATTAACCATTATAATACTGCATTGTGTATGTTTCACGAATAAATGTACACAGCTGACAGTTCCCTGTCCGGTTCTGGTTATATGTGTAACTTCCTTTGATAATTTTAAAGTAATTATTCTGTAACTATTGTTATGTATATTTAATTTGTATTGTTTCTTTTCTCAGTGATTATATGTTATGTATATTTGTATTTTAATTAACCTTAGTCCAACATCTAGGAAATGCTTTACTGACAAAGTATATTTATTTTGTAAACAACGTAATGCATAGCTAATATTTCTTTATGATTATAGATTAAATATTCAGATTATTATTATTGGAGGTAATCATGTTTATTTGAATCTGAGTATAGGACATTCGTTTTCTCATTGGAAATTGCTAAACTCGTTGAAAACTTTTAAAGGACTTAGAAAGGAGACTGACCTACATCATGGCTCTATTATGTCACGAATCTGTGGTCATCAACTAAGTAACATAAAGAAGCAAAACCAACAAGTTTTGTTAAACTTCACAAATAATTTTTTATTATCAAAGTTAAAAGTGAAAATGTGAGAGGAACTTACAGTATAATGAAGTGAATCCAAAATAATCCTGATCAAATTCTAAGAAAGTCCAAACAAATCAAATGTTCCCTATACATTTGAAAACCGGAAATGTTGTCAAGATGGCTTTATCCAGTGCTCCTTTGAATAATTCATAATAGTTCCAGAATAATATTATAGTCCAAATAATTAGCACTTTCTATTTCCACTGAATGGTGGAAAGAAATGTTTTCCTCTCGAATAATATATTAAGTACAACATAAAACACGCCTGCAGACATAAAACAGGAACACAAGGAATGAGAATGACTCCAAAATAAGAATAAATCTGATTGCTCGGTTCTCTTCTTATATATACCTTCTATTATGACTATATTTCACAACATATTCCGCGTGACGGGTCCTACTACTCAATTTATCTTGAACTTGCCTATTCGTATGACGTAACCCAACATGCGGGAAATTACTTAATTCTTCTAGAACTGACAACATCCCATTAGCCAATGCAAAATTAACCTATGGGGTAACAAACTCTTCTTATTATTAGGATTATTATTAGTAATTGTCAACACATACGTAAGCATCTATTTATAGAGCCTATATAATTTTAAGCTCTTAACAGGCCCTGTCACTTAGGCAAAATCTACTAGAAGATAATATGTACAATTCGAAGCCATGAATAAAAAAATTACAAAAATTAATATCAAGAGTTACAAAAGTAGAGATATACATAACAATTATTGTATCTTATTTTTATATCAATCTTGTTTACTTGAAAAATTACTCATTTCTGCCTTAACATACGAAGTGGAATCTGTTTTATTGTATTGTTCACTTTTTTAATTTGGGTATATTGATTTATTAAAATTATTCATTGGAATTACAAAGTGCTCATTATTATGTTTTGGACTAAATCGTTATTTTGTAATTATTATGAATTCATTCAATGACCATTTGGATTATATTATTGTCTCAAATCATGATTTGTTAGCACATCCCCACATTCCAAGCCATTGGCATGTTAGCACATTCGAGACTACAGGCACATCATCTCATTAATATTGGGATATATTTAGACTTGTGACATATATAAGTTGCGGGTCTATTTGCGATTTAATTCACAAGACTGCAAGTACTTTTTATAGTTTCAATTTATATTCTAGCCAAACAATTATCTGTTGAATTTTACAAAGCTTGATGGCTTATACTCTTTTCTTTTACTTAGCTTAAAAGCAAAGAATTGTAACTTTACACATACACACACACACACACACACACACAAACACACACACACACACACACACACACACACACACACATATATATATATATATATATATATATATATATATATATATATATATATATATATATATATATATATATATATATATATATATATATATATATATATAAGTAATGTCCATAAATCCATAAATATATTTATTCAAACTAACTATATCATATACTGACTAAATACACTTATACATATTTTGGATATGAACATATATCGCTAAGGTACATACATACATGCTTTATATCGGTTGATGGGAAATCAACTATCCATAGGTCTGTGTGAATTTAATAGCAATATGCAAATACAAGGAAACTCAGAATGATTGGACTGGATTGAAATCAATGCCGTTTTGGGCATTTCTAAAGATAGTCCTTCTTATTTTATCATACATATACACTGATGGAGCAAATTTCTGGAATGCATATATGAATATACATTTTTATATCCAGGACCATCAGTTATAACCCAAAATAGCCACACAACTTTGTTCGAGAGTAAATTAATGGTTATTTTGGATAAACATGTTTATTTACATTGCTGCTATACATTTAAGTTTAGGGTGAATAATTGAGATATAAAAATTTTCGTATCGAACGAAAGATGCAAAAATGCATGATTATAATGTTTACGGGCTATACATTGTACACATGATTAGGGAATCTGCTATTTGCAACTGAAGTGGAATACGAATGGAACCTTAAGTCATCTCAAAATGAAATATGTGAATTGCTTGTAAACGTCTTAATGAAATGTATGTACAGTTTAGATAGATGTATGTATGGGCATTTTCCTGCATATGTTTATATATTACCGGGGGGGGGGGGCAGTTGATAAAGAGTATCGGTCTAGAACTGCACATGAAAACTGCAAACAATGGATGCACATATGTCATGAAAGAGGAAATACATATATTTCTAAACAGCACCCATAAATACATTATCTAAGTATATATAAATGCATATAAATTCAGATGTCCACAGTATCATTTCGTAAAAACACAAAGAATGTCAGAAAATAGTATTATCCATTAAACATGGTGATATTTACATCTAGTTTTGTTTTAATAGTCAGATGTGTATTACAACATGTACAAGGTGTACACATATTCAAATAAGGGATATTTGACACTTAGAACTATTTGTATATGTTTCTAAGCGAAACGTATTATTGCACAATTTCCCGCCCTTAGCACATATTTTGTTACATTTTTTTTTCTTCATAAAGAGCACATTTGTAATATCATTTGCAGGACGGAATTGTCATTACGAAGGTGGTGGTAAAGTTACATTTATATCAGTTTATATGATAAGGAAATATGACTGTTTTGATCAAGGTTCTGCTGTCTTACAGACAGAGACTGTTTACAACGTAATAATTTTCGTGGCTAATCTGAAGCAAGTGCTTTAACTCATCAGATAAGGAATACGATAAAAGGAACATGGTAAACATTACGCATGATGAATTTTGTAATAAATCTCTCTTTTCATGTGACATCGAATACGTAAATGTCTGGCTGACCACCAGGCGTCAGGTAAACGCAATCACCACTATGTAGGAATTTGAAAACACCACGGCTTTACACTTGAGTGTTTTTAAACTTTATAGCTAATTTTAAGTCTTAACTTGTACAAGATAATTCCATTGTTCCAAATATGTGTTTAGCGGAATTGCTGTTCAGCTTAAACAAAAACGTTTAAAACACAATTTATAGGTACCTAATTGTCCAGGTCGGAATGTATGTACTAACAAATATATGTTGTTACGACCATGTGTTCTTAAATAAGTAACAGAAAGATGCAAACCAACAAGTTTGGCACAATCAACAAATTAGTTCATTTGTCTAAGTTACAAAGTAAAAATCTATGTAAGATACAAAGTAAAAAATTTGTGAGAAACTTACAGTATTGTGAATTAAAACCAAAATATCACAAGTCCAAAAGCAAAAAAAATGTTCCGAATGAATTCTAATAATCTTGAATGTGCTGATGTACCAACAGTCCTGACGTATCACAGTGATATTATCAAAAATGTCTCAGAATGAATTCACAATAATTTCAAAGTAGTCTTTTTGTCCAAGTTAAAGTCAATGAGTACTTTATAATTTCAGTGAATAATTTTAATAAACGATTCCTCTCAAATTATATCTGAACACAATTAAAAATGATTCCACATACTGATATTAAGATAGGAATAAAATAAGTTTTGTTTATCAACCTTATATAAAAGATGACCATGATGTGGTTACAAAAAAACTCTTCCCGAATATTTTAAGTTTGTAAACAAGGCTAGACTTTAAACCCAGATATCAGCAAATAAATTGTTAATTACTTAACACCATGCCGAAAAGCTGGTACACACCAGAACTATATCCTCAGTCATAGACAAAGGGCAAGCACACAATAAATATTAAATGTACAGAACAAGATATATCGTACATCTTTAATTGCAATTAAACAATAACACAATAATTAGGTCAATATTCACATTGTTTGAAATACATAAAGACTGATGACCATTTTCCCCACGAGTTGCTCTTTGCATTCACTAATATTATCCGTATGCATACCGGTTTCGAGAAAAGTTATGAAGGTTGTCAGTGTTGAATAAATATATGTTAAACTTAACTCGGGTTGTATAATGTTTTCTAATAACAACATATATATTTTATTACATGCTCACTTGAAATTCTCAACAGTATATTGTTTTGTTCAGTTCCAAAATTATATTATAGTTTTCTCTTACCACTGTCGTACTTGTTGCCATGTTTAAAAAAAAACAAACAAAAAAAAAACCAAAAAAAAAACCACGCTGATTGGACTAGTATAAGAAACGTTTAATAATTTCTTGATCTCTCTTACAAAATTCACACATGTCATTTTCAGTGATTCGATTGTTGCCATAAAGATTTGTTACGAATATGTTATGTTAAATATTGTACTGGAATTCTCATTTTCATGTCATGGACTTTTTTTTATTTTTGTGAATAAAATATTTTAGTTTCTTCTTGTAATATATTACCTATATCATTACCCCACTATGTAGATTGCTTACTGTCTACTGTGTTTTTAATTTTTTTGTATTTAAGGTATCATAAAATATTCTGCGTCCCCTTTAATCTTTTAGAAGTTGATGTTGTTGTAGGGTTTAACGCCATTTTTCAGTACGAGAGAGGCTATATATGGCGGCCAGTATAACTGGTGGAGGAAGAACATTGGAAAACCCCGGGACGAACCTCCGACTCACGAGAAAGTACTGGCAAGCTTTTTCACATACCCATATTAGCCGAGCCTGAGACTCGAACCCACGCAGACAGAGGTGAGATGGCGGTGATCCGGAACAATGAACGCTTTAGACCACTTGGTCACTCTGGGTCTCGAAATGTCTTTTAGAAACTTTAGAATATTCACGTTACAAAGGAAACGTTTTTTTTAAATATTATTTCATCTTGTTTATTACTCAACGTATTTAACCATTCTGTAGATGTTCTGGTATTCACCGCTTCATGAGCGGTAAAACTGTTCAGTTTATTCTATTGTGCGCTTTGATTTTATTTCCTATAAAATAATGTAAAGCAAATCAGTTGTGAATACTACTTCCAAGTTTTTAATGTACTTTAGTCCCAAAACAATTATTTCAAAACTCCTGTCATTTTCAAATGTTTCCTCTAAATAAAGGTCCAATTTAATGATCTGAAAGTTATTTTGTTAAAACACAATGAGTTCATCATCTTCTTCTTATTAATAAAATATGTCTGTACAATTTCATTATTCTACAACAGAGTTTCTCTTTTTTATGCTTAAGCGGTTTTTGTAAAGTGGAAACAATAGCATGTAAATGTTTCAAGTCTTGTAAAGACAAAGAAATTATTTTAATGGTCTGAAAATACTGTTAGGTCATCTACATGTTAATATGAATATTCATATTAAATTTCGTTCGAATACCTTAAGTCATGTACACCTGAACGCGCTTACAAAGTTTGAATCCGAAACGTCCAAAACATGTCTTTAAAAAATATTGAAAAGTCAAGCAAATGTCATTATAACCTAACTGGTGTTTGTGACCCATTCAAGTATTTAAAATACACGATTTGATTTGATTCTGCTGAATGGTTTTTGAGCTATATTGCTTACAAGAAAATATGACGGATCTAGAGCATACAACTAATGTCTTCCTCCTTTTGGGGCAGGGAAATAAGGCCTCATCATTCCCGCATGATTTACACGGATACTCGATTCATTTTATTTGTTGCTAAGAACTACATCCCATATCCAGTCTAAAGTTAATAGTCAAAACGTGAAATGCACAAAAAGTACAGGATTTTAACTGCCTCGGTATTTTATGTGAAATTTTGGATTGAAATTGTCTACAATTTTTAAACACTACAAATTTTGATTTGCAATTATGGAACCATTTGTCATAACTGTCATGGACACATTTAGCCAAAACTTTTTCATCTTTGGAATATAATATATATTTTGGCATATGTTGTTCCTTATTTGATTCTCAAACACCAAAGTGAAAACTGATAACTTTCGTACATTTCATTGTTAACATTTATATTAAACACAAAGATTCCTCTTTCTGAGTCAGTATTTTTCTGTTGAATAAGCATCTTTTACTAAAATATTCCAATCCAGAAATATCTGATACTGCCGTAAATATTTAACGTTTGGCAACTTAAGCAAATAGTCTCTCTCTGAAATTTCGGTGACCACTTCAATGTTTCTTCATTAGGAATAGAGAAGCTTTGAATTTAAGCACATATTCCTATCTTCCTGATTTTAGTGAAATTGGAGCCTGAAACAAAAGAAAACTGAAAAAGTTAGATTCTTCTCAGTTGTACTTCCAATTTAAATTAACTTGTTGAAGATTTTAGCGGTATCTTAAGATACTTACCCATGAAAACAATGAAGCTGCCGTTGACTGTCGTGCAAGACGCTGATAAAAAAAAACAACAAAAAAACATCTGAAACTAAAGCTTGTGTTCTGATTTATATACCCTGATAAATAAATAACTGAAACATAAGCTTGGTGAATCGAACTGTTGAATTTTAGGCCAGATTTTCGAAACAGTATGCAAGTTGTTATGCTATTTAAGAGTGGACTACTTTCAGCTTTTTGACAACCCCTTAAATGATTTGAATTTAGTCTATTCATCAGACCATGAATTGATGAGGTACATACATAATGGTGACTTTATCCCGTTCCCTTCCTCCCTCCCCCTCTCTCTCTCTTTCTCTCTCTATCCGAAGCATATCATGTTAACTATAGTTTCAGCAAGTTCTAGACAATAATGCAAAAGCTATGGAATAAAATCTCTTAGTTCAATGGTGAATGTTTTCAGTAGCTAGGACAAGCTAGCGCTACTCCCTAATTTCGACATCGGGACATAAGGGTAAAAGTAATTAAACAGGTCGAAATTAATACTGATGTTTTATCATGTGCGTATGTATACAGCGTAGGATGTACTTTGGGTACTTGGACCATATAGACCCATGGAGACAGCTCATGTTAATGATTTAATGACCAAGGACAACTGTGTGCTATGTTGGCAGGCAACTGCTTGTTGTAGTTTGATTGGTTATATGCAAATATTGAACGCTATTTTCCACGTATTCATGCACGGTTATATAAGGTTTTATTAATGTATTTGAAACGCGTTTTTCAAAGACATTTTCTAATTTTCACTTTATTAGATGAAAAAATGTAATTCTAAGTATCAACATGTATTATTTTTTTACGTTTGCTGAAGTACGTACCGAAAACTTTATTTCCAATACTTACGTATTGTGTGTAGATGGTGTCACGGAAGTGTGTGTACCAAATAACTTGTCATGGACAAAAATGTTGAAAGATTGCTGATTCTCACAGCGTTAGCCGGGGTGAATGTTTATTAGTTTTGATGATTTCGAAATACTGACTTATGTTCATTCATTTTGGTAGTGTACATAGTGCCAACAGTGTGGGCCCATTTATCCCAAATTTTCTGGCTCTGGATTGGACCACACTCATAGTATTTGTAGTACTATTTATCTCTGCATTGTCAAAATGCTGATAAACCTTATCAGGATGCAGCCCATTTGACCGAAGCAATCTTCAGCCGCAGTGGTGTATGGAATATCTCAAAGGGAGTCGTCGAAATTTTGGCTTTAACCTGGATAATGCGGTTTTTGAGATGATACTGGTTAGCCAAATGAAATGATTATATCAGCAAGATAAGGAAATTCCTGAGATTCTTCAGAAAATTCTTGTGCATGGACGCAACGAGATGACATTACTGGTATATGCATTCGTGCGTAGCAGACACACTTAGCGACCTTGTAATAAATTCTTATCTACTTACACATTCATTCAGGATTTCTTCCAAAGAAATCAAGGTAAATAGGATTAATTATAGAGATTCTACAGAGATTCTAACCCAGGTCCGTGGGTACACGTCACCCACAGCCTTGCCTACGCGCACCAGTCCATATTCCATTACGACTAGAGGACGAAATACAAAGTCTCTAACCTTATATGATTATTTACACTAAATATTAATTCTGCTTAGTATTATCAAGCATTTCTCCTGTAGAATCTAGGGATATCATTATCAACTTTCCATTCCGGATCCGGTCCGCGAATGTGTTCTATCCGGCTCTCGGGGCAAATTAAAACAACACAGAAATCTGACCCGTGAACAGTAATTATATTAAAGAAATTCTTGTTTGCGGCCATCGAGTGGTCTTAGAAAATGCAATCTGGCCCTTGGCCGAAAAAGGTTGTGCACCCCTGCTGTATGTATGTATGTATGTATGTATGTATATATATATATATATATATATATATATATATATATATATATATATATATATATATATATATATATATATATATATATATGCGTGACAATCTAATGCACCGTCATTCTTATTGTAGAACATAACCTCGACCAAATTGTTCATACATTTATTACATATGTTGATAAATCCATATCTTTGCCACATATTAGTTGATAAATCCATATATCCATATGTCACTCCTATCTGCTGATAAAATGCATTCATGAACTATACAATTTGGTTATATCTATTGCTGAACTTTGTGGGAGTTTATGGCTTATCAATTGTTATTGTACAGGTGAAGTAAGAGTGTGACCTAGGGTGCCAGAGATTCAGTCATCATTAATTTGAATATAAATAAATAATAAAAAATATCTCGTTCACGTGATTGTATTTTTACTAGATCCAGTTCTACCCGGTTTCATCGTTTCAGATGGCTTTGACTCCTGTGTCATGAGGTCTATGGTGTCAATTTTTTTGTCTATATGTCCACATAAAGCAGGTACGAAAATTTAACTAATATCGAACTATCTGAAGACAAAATGTTCAAACATGGAAACGTGCATGATATATATTTTCTTTTCTGTAGATAGGATGATCAAGTTGTCATTCGCTATAACGCTTTATGAGTACTTTTCACGTATCGAGATATAAACTACTAAGTCGTACGAACGATCGCCTGATTGTGTATACTTTGCTATCCATAATACATTACTTTCTCCATTAAATTCATTTATCTGCCTATATTTATATTTCTGCTAACAATAGACTGATACTGCCCATAATAAAAATGATGATGATACACAGGCTTGAGAAGTACACCCATGTTGATAACTTTGCAATTATTAGAAAAATATTTCATAAGGTAATCAATAAAAGTTCAGATTTTCAGCAGCAAGACTATCGGTCATTTAACTAAAATACAGCCACTCACATTGTGTGTTTATTGTAAATTGACTTTCGGAAAATCTTAACTAAATATTAATATAAGTAAGACTAATATGTCTCATTGATTGAATATAATGTTTTCAGACAACATGTATCCTCCCGAAAAAAAATATAAGAAAGCAAAAGAGAAAGAACAGATAAAGTAAAACTTACTCTATGGAATGAGTCGGTATAAACTGCCTTTGAAACAAAATGATCCATTTGAATGAAAGAAGTCTTTGAACAAATAAACTGCTTGATATGGTTTTGGAGTTTATAAAGCAAGTATTTGTACACCATGGACCGATACAATGTTTGTTACGAGTCTAAGCTATTAAAATAAGTAACAGAAAAGAGTGAAGACAACAAGCTTTTTAAAATGTAAAAATTAATTTATTTCCCTAGAATACAAAGTGAAAAATGAGAAATAAAGAACCTACGATATTGCAAATTAAATCCAAAAATAATCTAAGGATTAAAACACCAGTCCTATCAATGAAAAGTTCTTAGTGAATCTCAGTTCAAATCCCGATGAAATTCAAGATGGAATGTGATGATGTCTCTGTTGTGGTCAGCAAATTAATGATGTGTCAGCAGTTCCTTGTTGAATCACTGAAAATATTATTCCAGTTTTGAATTCAGTATAAATTCCAGTGAATGCCTTTGTCCAGCACTTTTGTATTTCCAGGGGGAAAAAATCATTTGAATTCAATAATTTGAAAAAATAATATTTCATCCCAAACTGGAAACAACATAATACATCTTAACGTGTCAAGTGTTTTAAACCCAATGTACAAACCTTTATCAAAGCATCAGTTATGCGACCGATTTAAACGCAAAACAGATTCCCGGACGTAGGTCAAGAGTTCATTCTTCTGGAAACAAATAGAAGCTTGTTACTAATTGGCATGTGATAAATATCATGTAGTCTAGGTATGACCTTGACTCAACTTAATGAGTCTTGCTCTGAGACAAATACAACATAATATAAAAAGATGTTTACTTGAATAATAATTCGGTCAATCAGCTCATGCTCACAGAATCTAATGAAGCTATTTTTAGTTGTTTACATAAGTGTAATTAAAAAATAAAATCAATCAGGTCCAGCAAAAATGAACTCAGTTTTGGACAAGGTCAAGTTCAGTAAACAATGATTCATTAAAATAACATGTAATGAAATAAAACAATTTAAAACTAACAAGCAAACAATTAAATTAAATATAATAACATGTTAATTTTCTTCATACTTATATCTATACCAACTGCAATTTCATTAAGATCTGCATTTATTATTCAACACTGTCTATCAGTTAATAATGATAACATAAAGGTTTTGTACTTTTTTTGACAATATCTCAACACAGTAAAATGATTACATCCACTTACAGTATATCCTAAATTTAAACAATCATAAAATGACATTTATGTTTATTTTCAACAGGTAGTTAAATTTTGCCATTTTAGTGTAACAGTTAATGGGGTATTTTGCACGTATGTAGAATGTTTTCAGAGTTGTTTCAGTACATTCTTGAGTGTTAAGAAAAAGAGTGTAGTGAAACTACTGCATCGAAACCAATTTGAAACATTGCTTTTTAACAAAATGGCGGAGCATTGTGTGTGCAATGGATAGCTTAGTAGATGATAACATAAAGATGCAGAACACGAGAGAAATCTTATATGCGATACTTCTGTCACAGAAGCCATCTTGGGTATCTGGTCACTAATCCTCCAAAATTGACAGTGATATCGACATGTGGTTTCCAAAGTAAGACTTCTTAATGTACCTAGTTGGCTCTAAATAAAAAAATTGTGCTGATCTGACATTCAATATTGCCTCCACAGCGGCCATCTTGAAAATTTTATTGGTACAATTCCTAGATGGAAACTTTTATCGACATCTGTGGTTGGTTGATCCAGAAGAGTTCTTTTGACGTGCAGTTGGTAATAAATGGAAATAGTGCCAGTCTGACGTACCGTATTGTCATCAAGACAACCATCTTGAAACTATTGTTTATTTACTCCTCCTAAATAAAGAAACATTTGGACAGAAGGTTTTCACCAAAGACTAATTCTGATACCATGTTGGTTCTGAATGAAAAACAAGTTTGATCTCAAATATGATCTCTGTGACAGCCATGCAGACTATTTTATTTATGCTGCTCCTCCATAATGGAACGTCAGATCGACATTGGATATTCACCACAAAACTCCTTTTGGTATCATAATAGTCGTGAATGAAAATGATACAAGTCTAACACTCAATATGACCCCACGTGATGGCCATGTTGTCAATTTTGTTATTGTTTCTCTAGAATGTTCGTCATATCAACATAGAATTTCGCCAAAATGAACCGTATTATATCGGTATGACCCTTACAAAAGTGTGCTACACAGAAAACCAATCTGACTGCCACAATGAACATAACGAAAATCTTTTCACTAATTATTCCGAGTGGATTATCATATGCAATTTGGGTTTTCATCAAAAGAACTGTTATTTTGTCTAGTTTGTACTAATCGAACACGATGCCTATCTTACATTCAATTTGGTCAGCAATTTGAAAAGCTTATCGCCCACACATTTGAGATATGTTTTCAACGAGAGACATTTAAACAAAGAAACAGTCTTGTCTTAAATTCCTTGAAACAGTTGAGTGTTAGTATCTTCGATGTACTTTTGTTCAACTCTAGCGGTCACATTATTCCGATCATACTTGTTATGAATTCATTTGTAGATGAGGTATTTCTCCACATGATATCTCATTTCTACGACCTTGGGTTCATAGTCAGTCATAAATAGTTTGCATTAAAGTTTCAATTCAAGTTTCTTCGTTTTTGTCTCTATCCTAAATACTTGAATGAATTTTCTTCGTACATGGCTGACTTTTTATGAAGTGATAAAAGTTTATTCTGCGACACAATTGCTTGTGCTTTCACCCATTGGTCAAGGTAGCAGTAATATAAAATTTGCTTTACGGTTTTTGTTGAAGTGAGCTGTTGTATATAACTCCTTTTGTCAGCTTAAACACAATAAAATAGACGTATATGTAGCAAATTGCATTTCAACCAGTATTTCTTCCTAGATAATACATAGCAGTTTGGAGTGGGGTTCAAAGTACTATCCCCTGGGAACGGGACAGGGAAAGGGATAACTTTATGCATATGGATTCATTGTACATTATTTGTACATTCTTAGTAAAGTTTTTATGTTTGGCTTAGATTGTTTCCTCAGTGTATTCTTATTGATATATTGGGAATCATGGCACCTGGTGACGGGATGCATTTTGATGAGAACCATTCCCGCATCACAAAATATAGGTCACTATGATCGATAGTTCATGAATCACTGACTTCAGTTACATTTTCTTAAAGTTTGTGTTTTACACTCTATTTATGTTCATTGTTTTGGGTGTATCAAATACAGCCCTGCGAGACAGACGTTTTATGATAGAAATTTTGTTAAAATCTCTATGTTGATATGACATAATTATGGGTTACTGCACTTGTATGGGAAAATATGAACCAGGTTTTCGAATTATATAATGCACGACCTTTGGATTACAGTATATCCATCCGACAAAATGAGTTCATATTGTCCCATACAAATGCAGTAACCATTTTATTATATGCTCATTTTCTTATTCTACCTAAGGCTTAATTTTATAAACAAATAACAAGAAACAAAGTAACTGCATGTATGCCGTATTCCAAACTAATTACAGCAGCGCAGATTATCATTACACAACAACAACATTATTAATGCACACATAACTCCGCCCAGATAAATTTGAACTTAGTTGCGTGCTAGACATAACTTTCGAAAGAAAACGGCGTTTTGGTCTACTTAAAATTGAAATTTGAAGTCATAATGTGAATGAATGCGCATTGCAGCAACTTTTCCATTAGATTTTGGTATTTTTGTCGATTCTACGAAATGCTGTTGTTATGGACTGGATGTATATGTGCCAACTGTAGGTGAGGTACATCGGATTTCAACAGCGTTTTGACGTCTGCAAGTGTTTTTATGTTCTGTCACTGAATGTTTGAAATCATAATGTGGGAAAAATATGAAGACTTTCAATTGCAATTATCAAAAAGACGCTATTTATTTCATTTTGAGTTCAGTAAAGAGGATGTAATTGTACTTGGAATATAGTTAAAATTACAGTACGATGTGTAATCAAGTTTGCGAACCCATGACATAGCTCATGTAAGTCGGATTTGCAAACGTGGCAAAGCAGCTCGTATGAGGCAGTCCAAGAAACATCTGCTTTAGTTTATTCAGTTGGTTTACTTCATCCACAGACAAGTACAATAAATCAAAAGTGCTGGCGTCTGCGTCCATTGTTTATTTTCAATAGAAAGTAGTTCCTTTATTCACGTGAGTTTAATATGAGTTGCACGCGAGTTCAATAACGTAAAATACTGCATGATTCTGACAATGTAAAGTTAACGGAGAAAACAATAAGCATATATTAAGAGAAATTATTGGACTTTTTAGGGCATATAGATCATATAACAAAATTTGATACTATATCTTTAAGGATCGTTTGTCTATAACCTTTTTCTTTTATATGAGTTTTACAGAGTTAATACAGCGTTACATTTTATCTTACTGTATTACATGTTTACGTTTGTTTTTGTTCATTTCCTGAAAACAGCGTTGTACAATCATTTTATCTATACATTTTCAGAAGTTTTTCTGCAATGGAGCAATATTGTGCCTACTTACCATTAACAATATACATACCTGTTATTCAAAATCGTCAAATATTGATCTTCAAACTAGATGAGTCTACACATATCTGATACTAGCACATCCTTACATTATCACTGTGACCAACATTTAACATTTCATTGATTGATGTTAGTAGTTCTGTTCAGTTCATGACCAAACATATTTTTTTTGTGACTGCACAGTCGGGAAACTTGCCGAGTGGATACTTTTTCATACATGCTTCAAACTTATTACAAAGGTAGGTCAATGTGAACCATTTTAAGGACCTTGGCTAAGTATTATTATTATTATTATTTGTTGTGCTTTTTGTTGATTTTCAAGCACGTTTAACTCATTATTGGCTTCATCATGTTGACGAAATAAAAGCTAGTGACTATCCCAAGGACACACCCAGCAGGCGATCTGGGCTGGCCTGGATAGGTCTCGAACCCGCACCCCTTGGATTATGTGTCCTATGCTATTCCAACTGAGCTACGTCTGCTCCCTTTTTATTATTTTCCTTTAACTTTTAGGTCACTATTTTCTGCATTTTCCTGATCCTAATCCTGACTTTATCATCTAAACTAATGTTTAATCACTTTCTTTCACAGAGCGCCATGAACCCTCGTGCTGCTCAGACAATGAAACAAACGAGCTCTATGTCTATCATCCCCATGACAAGTTACTCGCAATGTTTGAAAAACTGAAATCGCATCCCCATGATGTTTGTGGTGTGAAAACGAACGCTAGGCAAGTGATATTGACTGCAGACAGTCAGATAACAATCCTAGCAGTTGAGACTGCCAGTAAGTCTGCAGTTTTAAGTTGCGATATGACACGAAATGTATTGAGAACGTTTTATATCTGTCTTGAAGTGAAGGCCTTGAGATACATGAAGAAACCTGTCGTCACTGGTGGAGAGTGGGCTGAGTACAGTGAGCAAAAGAAGTGTTTGTGTATGTTTTGGGATATCGCATCACCTGTGACAGAGTATGTTGACACTGTTCACAGAATCTGTGGATGGGATGCGTTTAGTTTCTTGGCCACAAGCTCTAGCGATTCCGTAGTCTACACCTCGTGTTGGAATTGCCCCAACCCACCTAACACTAAAGCGAGGTTTTGTGGTAAGGAGTTCAAGGACTGCTACGGTGATCTGCCAGGTCCCGTATCTATATATGTGGAAAGCAGAGGATTTATGTTTGTGTACTACAAAAATCCTCTCAGCTTTCATCAGCTGATAAGTATAGAAGAACCAATGACAGTCCACAAGGAGGGAATGCCTGCATTGGTCTGGGCGATGTACTTAATGGAAAAGCAGAGAGAGTCTTGCCTCAAAATTTGGAGAAGAAAGGAAGTTTGGATATTACGTTTCATGTTGCATAATGAAGAAGGTAAGCCTCTTAATGCAAACGAATGTCCACTAACAGAACATGTTGCTACTATGTAAAACAAAACACACATATCTAAGATATTAAAAGTTAAAAAAAATCATGCAAACATGCGTCCATCTGGAAACTAGAAGGTATCATGTAGACTCGGAACACAAAAGAGTTTTTAATAGATTATAGGGAATGAAATTGTGAAAAGTCATTTCGGAGGAAATAGGCTTGTTAATATGCTGGACAATATATTCTAGAAAATACATTATTCTTTTAAGAAAATTGACACATTTTCATTTTGAGATTTATGCAGGTAATTACCCTCTCCAAATATTGGTATGAACCATGATGTGCCTGGCCTGATTAGACAGGAGAAACATTTGTTGTTCATTGCCAACATGGGACATTCTGTCCAGTTATCCGTCCACGACTAAGCATGTCATCGTTGCTCGTCCTATATTGTTTAAATGGGAAATATATGAAATATTTGAAGTTATAGATATGTGGTCGGTGTAGACGCACAATAAAACTTTACGTTTCTTCTTTAGCCCATATTTTGTGAGAAATATTTTACAAAAATTGCTTAGAATTGGGCATTTTGAAAAATTGGCTTATCATTCATTCTCTTCCCACAGTGACTGGAGGATTTTAAAGAAACGTTGTGGCCTTGTGATTGGCGTAGATTTACAGTAAGGTTTTACATGTTTTCGTCTGGTCCCTTTTTGGGGAAAGACGATTGAAAAGTTGTTGAGAAATAGAATGTTGAGATTTCAGCCTATTTAATTACTATTTAATTACCATCGCTACTGTAATGTATCGCTTCTTTGCCTGGATGATAAAGTCAATGCTGCATCAATTTGGCAGCTGTCTAAAAAATCTTGTTATCGCTATTTCTCCTGGATGGATGGCCGTATCAGCAAGAACTTAGTATGTTGCCTAAATGGTTTTAAATGAAATTTAGCAAATTTGAAATGAAAATATAGCGGCCATGATAGCGGCCGTATTGAAGTTTAGCTGGTTCTACTTTAAGATGTGCTCATCTGACCTCCATTATTGCGGTTGTCTTGAAAATCCTGTTAATGCCATTTCTCCTAAACAGAAAGTCTTGCGAACATCGGGTTTTTCACTGAAAGACTTACATAGTCTACTTGGTCTAAAGTGAAATTAATGATAATTTGACATCAATTATGGCCAATATTTTGGTTATCTTAGTAATACTTGTATCACCATAGCCACTAAACGGTTCGTAATGTTGACATGGGGTTCTCACCAGAAGACTTCTTCCAATATCTTGAATTTTCGAAATGAATAGTTTCTGATATTATCATCCCATATGACCACTACGATCGCCATCTTGAAACTCGTGATATGGCTACCCCTTCTTGACGGATGGTCATATTAACAAAAGTCTTAGTCCTAAATTAGAATGGTGCAAATCTTATTTCCATAATTGTCGTCACAGTGGCCATCTTGAAAAATATCAGAAGCAGTTTCAACACTCAGCAGTTACAAAGACGAAAATGTCTTATGTTGGATTTCGGGACATTCGTTTGGGTCCGTACAACCTTGTGGTTAATTATATTATGTCATAAATTGAATAAAGATTAAAATGCCATTATAGATTTCTAGATGTGTGTTCTGAAATATGAATGGCTACTAATACTTAAACCAAACTGGTATTCCATTGCCAACCAAGCTAGTAGGATCTATAGCTTTTTGCCCTTTCGCACGTCAGTTACACCATCCAAATCTTGGCCCTGTTTGACCCGGACCCAAGCAATTTGGTATCTTGATGCATCTCAGGAGAGTAGCTAAGCCACAGCAAGCTAAAGCACTGCGGCCTATATTTCACGCTTGAGTAACTAATGGATGTTTGCAGTTCATTTGTTATATCCTTAATATTCCACTGACACTCGAGAAAGCTGGTACGTGGATACATCTTAACTGATGTAACTTAACCAGCCTTATACTGGATAAACGTCGTCATCTTTTCACGCATTAGTGACGTGTATTTTCATCTGTCTCTTCATTGCGCCATCCCTGGTGTCAGGATAATGTGACTGGGTGGGACATGATGCAACATGTCTGCGGCATGATGTCCCAGTGCTAGACATCACTATAAATTGCCACATTGCAAACATCGTAGCGATATGACTGAAAAATTGCTAAAGCAACATTAAAAATCCGAATCACATCACACACATCATTGCGCCATAAATATTATGGACCCTATTCACTCACTCATAATAATTAGTGTGTGAATATATCTCAGCTAGTGTAACACACCCATGCCAAAAAAGGTTTTGATTGCTGTTTAAAAATTGGTGTATATTTACGTTCTCAACTTAAGCATACCATACCTAGGTCACTCGGACCAAATAATCAAGCCTGTGTGATATTTGTATTGACAGCTATCCTTTTCTTACAACCTCGATGTCTTGAGCTCAAGTTTCTTGTGCAATTCTTTATATTTAAATTGCTGAAAGTTGGCTTTTATTCGGTACCATATAGCCATTTTTATGCTAAATCGACGTTAAACGCTAATACATACATACATATATACATACATGCATGCATGCATCCATCCATCCATCCATACATCCATCCATCCATACATACATACAATGTATTGCGTTATTTTATATCTACTGTACAATAATAAAAATTGGTACAAAAATGAAATAAATGTGGCCCCATTCTCACCCTTGACTGCCGTTTGTATTTCCATCTTTCTTTTCGTTGCACCCTGAGCATACTGCCCGATTGCAAGTCACCATTGAAATGTAGCTTATTCTTAAGAACGGCGTCTCAGTCACACCAAAACTAGGACATTGTAACCTAATTTTCATATTTTAATGATATTTGTATTTTCAGTTGTCTGATTGTAGCACTCTCAAAATGTCGGACCAGGTTTTAAATATATTTTGTGCATTTTTAGAGACAATACAACTTGCAATATTGAAGGAAATCATAATAACGAGCGTCCTTCACAAAGCAATAATAGGATTCCTTTCCCTGATCCACACATGCTACCGAAAGTATGTGTTGTCCTCAGAGTACCACAAAAAGAATTTACTGGCATTGCCGTGCCAGTGTACAACGACGGACATGGAAGTCTGTACACGAGATGTTTTAGTGGCTGTTTGTATGACAATTGTTTTAATGTGCGTCTTTGTGGATTATACCTGTCTGGAAAACGTTTCAATGGATGACATTACAGTTGTTCCATTATGGCGTGGCATTGTCTTTGAGCGCAACCATAGTAATATTGTTCTACAAAGAAGAAACGTGCGTGAGACACTGCACAGTTTGTGGATTAGTAATAATGTGATGCCAAGTGACATTGTCCTTAGTAAGAATATCTTGGAATATCTGGTATTAAGTGAACTTCATACCCAAAATGTCTCCTTGAAGCTGTCGCATCATTCATGCATGAGTGCAGAGATTGTTTTGTGTTCTCTGAAAATCGATGGAAGGAGTTCAGTAAATAAATTGCTGACTAATGAAAGACAGATAAATGATGTAACCGCTTGTGATATAATTACATTTTGCAATTTCATTCCGGTAACACGTAGCATAAATAATGCTAAATTAGATAAATTTAGAGCATTTTTTCTCCGTATTGTTACCTATAACAGCAGAATTATCATTGGAACACCGGATATGAGATCGCAACTATTACCATCAACCAGTCAGTTGACTCAACGTAGAATCGACGGGGATGTCTTCAGACTCGTCTCCTCAAAGCAGAAGATAAAAGGAAAAGAGAGTAAAAAAATGCAGACAAAAAACATAAACCTCAAAGCCGTAGAAATCACCAGCAAACTGTTTACAAAATACTCGGTTGTTGTGCGAGATCAAGTTTTGGAGAGAAAGGTAAATGAAAAACACTATATACATGACAGTCATGTGCTTGCCTACTTAGATGATACAAAATTGCAACTGCAAAATGCAAGCGTGAATTTGAATGAAGGAAGTAGAGAGAAAGTCTATCTTCAGAGAAGAAAGAAACGCAATCTTATTCAAATTTTGTTACCTCATCTAGAGGAGCTCCCTCAACCGCATGTCCATCGAGAAGTGATTGTTGGGTTTCTTTCTGGAGAGTTTTCAAAGTCTCCAGAAGACGCGACTTGTAGTCCGACCGAGCATGAAGAACTTAGAGAAATATTTAAAAGGCTGGCATCTGACGAGATCCTTGGGCCACAAATCACAATGAAGTTTGAGATCCTACGTCTTTCCACTTTGAAAAACTACCCTAGAGAGAACAAACCTTTCTCCGTAAGATTAGTTGCGGCTGGCTTTTATTATGCAGGATACAGGGACCAATTGATCTGCTATTGCTGTGGTATTAGAAAAGATAATTGGGTCGGCGCAGACATTCCAATTTTAATCCACCAGAATATGTCACCAGGTTGCAGTTTCCTTACAAACAATGTTTCAGTGAACATTCAAATGAAAAGACACACTTCAGCAGAATCAACATCAGTTCGACTTCTTGCCATTCAAAGATTCCATGGGTCAAACGAGTCGGACGTTGCACAATGTGAGTCATCTTTGCTGCTTCCATCATGTGAACATTTCAAAATTTCAAACACGCCTAAGCAAATGTTAGCGACAAAGAACGACTCAACCTTGACTCAAATGAATGCATCACAAGGACAAAACGTATTGGACAGTCGGCAAACTGTTTCTGCCAACACAGATTCCGTTGGAGAGCCGCCTCCCAAATACCCACATTATGCAGGTAGGGTCGCAAGGATAAATTCATTTCAGAATTGGCCTGAAGAACATCGGCAGAGACCGGAGGAAATGGCTGAATGCGGATTCTACTATGCTGGTAATTGAAGCAATTCAGTATAATCTTATAGGCGTATTTGACTAATACTTTAATTTGACACCAAGATAACATGCAATACAGAGCATTTTTATTTTACAAACAGTGAGCAGCTAATAAAAATCATTTGCTATAACCTTGTTAGAATACAAATAAGGCAACATTCTATTTTCCATACATTGGTTACCTTGGAGACGAAAAGAGTTCACAAACGGTCATTACTTTTTAGTATAATTATGTTACATAAATGATTAATCTTCAATAGAGTTCAAAGTTTATTTGGAATACCTTTATAATAGAACTTTCATAATTAGAACACGTGTCAACCGTCCTAATTTTCAGATGAAGAACAATTGGTTATTGGTACAAATGACTGTTTGCATTGGACTGCATTTACGAGAATGTATGTCAGTATTAAATCTAGTCTCATAAAACAACAGACATATGTGATTGTCTACACAATTCAAAACGTGTTTATCAGCACATATAAAATCTGTGTTTTATTCGTTCAGGAATTAGCGATTGTGTGCGTTGCTTTTACTGTGGTGTTGGATTGCGACACTGGATGAGTGAAGATGATCCATGGATTGAACATACACGATGGTCAACCTCGTGTAGATACGTCCTGAAGATGAAAGGGGAAGAATTTGTGTCGCTTGTGAAAATGGCAGTGGAAATTGCCGAGAAAGTAAGGCAGTTGCATATTCATTGATCAATCCCAAACAATCAGTGTGCATAAGAAATGCACAACTTTAATTTGGTTTGGTTAGCCTAACCCAACGTAATGTTGCTTGCCTAAAAGGAAATTTCGACTTTCATCTGTTCATGGTTTTTATTTATGCATGTGTCATATTTATATTTTCCTGATTTATTTTCATTAATATTACAAAAAAATTGTAAGACATTCTTGTTTACCTTGCAATATTTGGATATTATAAAAATCCAAAGATGTATTCAATACCTATCAATTTTCGGCTCAAGAATGAACCAGAAGTTTACCAACAAATCCTGAAAGTTGGAAAACGTTACTGTCGTTTTCTTATTCAGTATTAACATAGCCTCAAGCGAGTCTGGAACTACTTTTCTTGAGATTTCTTGGTCGCAACTGAATAAGCGTGAATAACTATTCACTTGACATACAAATAGAGATGAGTACTATTCGCTTTAGAAATCTTATCAACAAGTTAAAACAGTTTGTCAAATCCTGGTTAATAATAATAATAATAATAATAATAATAACAATAATAATAATAATAATATTAATAATAATAACCAGTCTTTTAAAAGAACAAAGTTTAACAAAGAACAATATTGTTACTTCAATACAAAAACAACAGCAATACTAGGTATGACGATAAAATAATAACTATAAGCAATAATGTAAGAATAGGCAAAATACTGCTGATGTGCCGTATAATATTAGTTTTACTTTATTTTGATCACTTTGTTTCGTTAGATTCCTTACAACGTAATCGCGCTGGCTTAAAGAAGGACGATTAATAAGATGGCGAACACGGAAATTTATTTAAAATTACTAATATGCATGTGGAGCCTTGTTTATAGCTAAGATTTGAAAGATGCAGAAATGTTGACCTCATTGCTTTCGCGTTAGAACAAGAAAGCTATATAATCAAAAGGTGTTAATATTTCATGCTTATAGACAGAGAAAGTGCTTGCCAATAATAATAATAATAATAATAACAAGGTGGACTCTGGTCTATTGTATACTGGTATTGAAGAATGACATAAATTAGCTGGCAGTGTGACCTGCGTTACTTGTGATAACGTCCAGTAACCATTAAGGAACATTCACAAAGTTATTTAAAGCAAACTTAAATAAGACTTTTACAATAATCTTGTTGTTTTCATGTTTCCATATATTAATTACGTCTGGCATGGCAAAATATAAATTTTCCAATTAATTAATTTACCTTTAGATAAAAGCTTATAATTACAGACCTTTCAGGATTTTGTTACCAAGCAACGTGTAATTAAATAGTCTGAACAATATTTATTTCATTTCATTAATACTTTCTTGAAACTTACTTTTAAGTCAGTTATTATATTGTCCTAAATGTACACACCCGATCGTAATTCACATGCAATGATCTTTTCATTGCAACCATATATATCAACAGCTTACTAAAAGAAGCGTATTTGGTGTTTTTAGGAAGCAGATAGGAATAGTAGGGGAGAAAACCAGGCAAGTCCAAATAACCAAAGAGAAGTTACTGCCACTGCCGAAAGCGAAGGCAAGTTTAGGTTCTTTCTGACGATATAAAGAGTTTGCATTGTAAATGTATAACATGGCACTTCGATCAGACTATCAGATTTGAACTCCATACGAAACAAGTTTTCTGCGGTTAGATCGGCATAATTATACATGAAATAAATAAGGATTTATCGTTGAACGTACTCAATAGCACACCCATACACACACATACACACAGAGAGATGGAACTTATAATTATAAGACTTTCAGGGTTGAGTTACATGTTCACGCAGTGTGTACTAAAAAAGTCAGAATAATATTCATGCTTATATAGTCCGTCCTTTTTTATACGAAACATTGCTATTCAGACATATTTCAATTGGAATAGAATTCCTAAACGTTAATTTGCTCCGTCAATCCAGAAATCCGAGTTCCGGATCCGGAAATCAAATTTGGGGACCAATTTGTAAAATTACTATAAAACCTGCCTTGATAATCCGGAAACATTCCGTCCATAAAAAAAGAAGAAAATTTGAATAAACTTATATGCAAATAGGTTCATTCGGATGACAGATTCACCTACGCAAAATTGGAGGCGAATCAACATATCAATCTCCGACTGATCAAAATTTAGTGGCACGTTAAAGTTATAAATTGATCACGGGTACATACCTAAAGAAAACATAACGTAGCGAAGCCATATTATATTCAGCGATTGTATAAACAATATCTGTTTTTGCTACCTGCCGACAGGGTTATTAATTATTAAATAAACACACTGGGATCAAATCATCAACACCTTTAACATAATATATAGTTAGTAAATTAAGTGCGTTATCATTCTAAGTATATTTGTTATTTTCGAATTGTATGTAACACTCACAGTTTGTTGGTGGCTGCGCAAAAAAAGTTGATCGATTTAAGTTTTGGACCTTATAGACTTCATTTCAGAACATAAAAGCGACGTCAATTATCGACTCATTAGAGGCTATGACAGTTGCAAAATACAACTTATGAGAATGACTTCATTTTATTAGTTGACCAATTCATCTGCAAAAAAGCAGTTTGTATACGTTGATTTTCGTTGAGTTATTTTCTGAGAATGTTTTCTCTGCAGACGTACCTATAGATCCAGGAATATAAAGCTTGACAATTAGAGAAAATAAAAAACAAAATCAGATTACATCGTGATTCTTGTTATAGTGTCTTACTGATTACTTGTCAATAAACACAACAGGAAGCACAACCACGGTAGGTGCTGTTGGTGATGCCACATCATCTTCTTCATCTTCTGGCAATACAGATATACAGAAATACCTGCTAACAGATGCTGCTCAGAGTGTGCTAGATATGGGATACCAACCCAAGATGGTACTGCAGTCAATTGAAAGAGTGCTAATGAAAAAGGGTAAATATATACAATCATTATAGTAGCTACTGTTCACTTATAAATCGGGGGGTATTACAAAAGTATTTCAGCTTGGTTATGAAAAGGACCAACTATTAATTCAGTCAGATTTTCAATTAGCAACATCATGGTGCTGGATGTTACGAAATCAAATTTGTTTTAACACACTAAGATTGTTCAATTGCATATGTTCCATTTGATCTTTTACTCCGTTAAAGAAAAAATAAATGGGATTGAAATAATTAAAGAAATATTTGCAAAACACCATTCTAGCATGGAAGTAACAAGGTGTCAACACACACACACACACACACACACACACACACACACACATATATATATATATATATATATATATATATATATATATATATATATATATATATATATATATATATATATATAGAGAGAGAGAGAGAGAGAGAGAGAGAGAGAGAGAGAGAGAGAGAAAAGGGTTCACGAAAATAGAAAACTATTGAAATCACTCGTCCCTTAGACGAGTGATTTGCAACGTTTACTTGCCCTTGGCTTTATTATACTGAACACGGTGCTCCTGTTCACTACAATGCTGTTCTACTAACAAAGAGAAAAACCTAGTTGTACCCAACGCCATATTGATACTTAAATGGGTCAAACTTGTGAACATATTTATTATGTTCGTAGTGAAGGCATAGAGTGTTTAGCATTATTCCAATGCTCCATCCTTACATTAATGTACACCAAGACTTTGATCTTTTCATTAAAGTACTCGCAAGTACACTGGCTGATTTTAAACTATATTTTTTAAAATTTGAATGTTAAGAAATTTTCCATTTTAACAAGCTCGACCTGTGAATAACTGAGAATATCAAAACTATTTTATGTTTTTCCTGGTCAGATATAGACCTATACTGTAAGAAGTCGATCCTACTAGTTTTATTTGGAGTGTGTGAATGGCGCAGTTTACAGCAACGTTCGCAGCAAGTAATTCATTTTACTCAAGATTCCGCTTCTAAAGAGCTACTTAAGGGCATTCGTATAAGGAAAGATTACTTACAAGCATCAAGAATTTTTAAGTTTCTACACCATGAAAATAATTAAATTTGAACCTCTCGGCTGATGACTTCGTTTTCTTATATTACACTTCACAACTGCAGATGGAATGATCCAACCCATAATGAGAAACAAAAAAAAAAAAACAAAACAACACTGATGATAAATATTCGTATGATAGGTGTCAGACTGCGTCGATTATAATTGTTTCCTAATCCAATTTTCGCACTTACATATGCAACGTCCAAATGATCCCATCTGTATTCCTATGCATAATTCTGTGTGTATGTGTGTTTGGATTTTTAACGTAGCTTTAAATATTTTTCCGTCATAGCTCTGCGATGTCTGCAGTGTGGCAGTTTATAGTGATGTCTAGCACTGGGGCATCATGCCACAGACATGTAGCATCATGTCCCACCCAGTCATATTGTCCTGATACCAGGCCGACCAGTCCTAACACTAACCTTTTAATGCTGAGAGCAAAGCGAGGCAGCTTCTAGTACCATATTTTTTAAAAGTCTTTTGTATGACTTGGCCGGGGTTTAAACCAGCGACCTCCCGTATCCGAGGCGGACGCTCGCACCAATTTAGGCTACCGAAGCGCTCCTATACATATCTGTGAGGCATTAAACAGAATATATACCTTAAATTGTAATTCTATAACATTAGCTATCATCATCATAATCATCATCATCATCATCAATCACTTACGCAAGAGGTCGTTGGGACAACCAATTCTCTCCATCTTTCCCTGTTCTCTACTGCCCTTTGGGAATCTCCAAATCCCATGCCTGTCCACTCCTTAATGTTGTCTTCCCATATTTTTTCTGTTTGCTTCTTCTGCACCTTCACACTGTGCCTTGCAAGATTGTTTTTGTCAGTCCAGATGATCTTAAATTGTAATTCTATAACAATTTATATAGTTCCGGCTTTAATTCAAATTAAGGTATTGACACAGAGAACAATATGAATGTTACGATCAATCTGGCAAACAAAGCAGATATCAATGTTTTGTTGATTGGTTTAGTAGAAAAAACAGCTAGTCAAATTTGTTTGATGGCATACATTGATAAAGTATTTCAGACTTAACATATAACATCATAGGAAGGGCACATCCATATTATTTGCATTATAAGTATTACAGATAACATTAACAAGCGTAAATCAGTGAAATATGGTTTGTGAATTCTGTCACATCTCATGCAGAGACTTAATCTGCGAGTCCAGGTGTTTCAAATTTTCGAAAGTCAGCCCTTGCCTATCATGTTGGATATAATGGACATGAACTATCCTGGAAAGCTGAAACTTGCAAAAACCAATACTCTTGATCATATATTAGAAACATTGTCAGACAAGGCAGATAAAGCTGTGACAAGAATATTTCTCAGTGCATTCCAATGATGTATCTAAACCAATTCGAGCGCTAGTTGCCGGAAGCTCAACAGTTTAGAAAACAGATTCGCGTAACACGGATATATATATATATATATATATATATATATATATATATATATATATATATATATATATATATATATATATATATATATATATAACTATTAGAAAATAAAAATTCTGTGGAGGCAGTGATCTCAGCTTCCATCTTTTTCATTCAAAATATATTTCATATTTGTTTTTCTAATTTATTTTAACATTTATATTTTTTATTATGGAGTAAAATAATTTTAATTAAATAATGGAGCTACTCAACAGCAGCTGGTAACGTTAATATAACAATGCCAGTTCCTCCGCACCTGCCTCCCTCCCCTCGCCGAAGAACAAATGTTTGGTCTGATACGATATAAAATTGTTCATTTGAATTCTGCTAGTACAAACCATGTTATAAATACTCAAATGTAGATATTTGTACACAAGGGAAATGTTATTTGCAGTAATTAAAAAGATCTTTCGTCGAAAACTACAGGTATATTTCTGTTACGTGAAAGTTGTTTTTTTAAAATGTTTCAAGTATGCTTCCCCCCGCAAGTATATAAAGAGGTGATATAAAGAAAAGATGTGTTATCATAGAAGGATATTTATGTAGCATTTCTGTTTGTTGTTTTTGCATCAGGTAGTGAACAACTGACCGCACAAATTATCATGGAAGCCGTATTAGACATAGAAGAAGAAGAAATATCGAACAATCAACCCCCGCCATCAACTCCAGGTATAGGCCAGAATGATGATGGCACCATAAAAGGTAAAAATTGAAAGTAGCAGATAATTTTAATATGTGACTGATTTCATAACAAGCGCGGATTGCTCGCAGCATTAAAGTTTTATTCATATGCACAATTCAAAGCAAAATCGCCGTTTTAGAGTAGTCTCTCTTTCTCTCTCCATCTGTCTGTCTCTCTCTGCACACACATACACACACACACACATTCTCTGGGCTCATACTAGATGATATCTAACAACCTAGCAATCTGTTGTTGAGAAACATTAAGTTCCAGTTCTGAAATAATGAACTAACAAGTATTTCAAAGAGACGCTAAAAATCCTAATCACACACACACACACACACACACACACACACACACACATTTCCAAGGAGCTCTACCTACACGATAAGTCCAATTGTTCTATTTTATTATTGGTAATAATGATACATTAAATTATTCGCACTAATTTGACATATGCCGTATTTACTATGTGTACAAAGATGACCATGAGACAGAGGTTGGTGCCACGGATAGTGAACATAATGCTAAACAAGAAACTGACCCAGAAATGATTTGTAGGATCTGCCTGGACAACACAATTAGCGTTGTTTTTCTACCCTGCGGTCATTTAGTAACATGTGCCGATTGTGCCCCCGCAATGAGAAAATGCCCGATCTGCAGAACTCTTATCAAGGGGACGGTGAAGATATTTTTTGGATAAGATAACAAATACCTTTTCTGCTAAGGTAAGTAAATATCATTAAGGTTTTGTGAAAAGCTAAGATACATCTCGATTTTTTCTACATTCGGTACCGTCACGCCTCTCCAATTAAAACTGTGCTATTTTCTATTGAGGCGCACTATGCTCCAGGATCTCACCCCGAGTCCTTCGTGCCCTGTTTAGTATATTATCAGTCATTATCTATTAGCATTACAGTTATTTTCAGTTTCTCACAATATATTCCAAGAATATTGATGACCATTGATAGTAGGCTGGTTTAACTGAGTTTGAATTCTCAGTTTGTCCTCCTAGATCAAACGATATATACCAATACACTTTTAATTAAAGCTGTCATCTTAAAAATAACAGAAAAATGAAACCCATATTTTACCTTGAACGATAGTTTCAACCGAATCCTACATAGATGATGTCCGTAGCAGGTGCATTTAGTCATTTATAAAACATAATGATTCACTGTAGAATCGGCCACTAGTGCCTTTATGAAAATTAAAAGTGCTGGAAATATGGTTATAAAGCTCTGTTAACTCTACTCCAGTGCTAAAAAAAAACTGTCCAGAAAAGCTAGCCAAAATGCGATGGGCGAGTGAATTTATGAAACAATGGGCATGAGTATCATTATATGCCTTAACCATTATCGCGGTGGGGCATACACATGAATAAGCTCTTAAAGAATTTCTCAGTCAAACTTTGTGATATTCAACCAACGTAATTCCAACAAGGGATTCAAACTGACAACTAATCATGCTATTTTAAAATAAAATATACTAGTCTTTTATCAACTGGACTTTTAATTTAAGGCTCTGCCACAGGGCCTACTTTTCAAATAACCATTATGACGAGTTTATTTTATTTGAAAGATCATTTTCGCCTTTCTCGTAAAATAAGTTTTAAGATCTGATTCATTGTATCAGAGAATCGCTAACTCTCGAGCCAACAATGAAAAACGATTCACACTGTAAACCATGTATAATTTCTTCCAAAGCACGTGCTAAGCCAGATAGAAATCAACTGGAAATTTATTTATGTAGATATTGGCCGCAGAAGCGTTTAAATTTATTAGACTTGCAGATTACTAATATTATTATAGGACGAAGCTTTCAGAGTAATTAGGCATACAAAGTTGTGAAATACTTGTAGTTTTACCAGCAGATGGAGACTTTCAACCCGATTTTAGTTAAATTTTGCTTGGTGCATTTATTTAATTTTTCTTTTAAATCCATAATGTCTATTTAGTTTGATGTTTCATTCGTATGAACATTGTATAATCATTTTGTATACAGTTGTTGCACTCTTATATTATGAATTTAGACGCATCTGCGTCTTTGGCCAGACCTTATGAACTACAAACCCATTGTACTGAACATTAATTTAAGTCGGTCTTGAAGCTAATTTGATTTCATTGGTGACCTTAAAGAATAATAATTTCTGATTTAGTTGGATCATTGTCTGATGCACAGAAACGTTTTTATTAATGTATGTAGTGTTTCTTACATTTTCTATATAAAATCATTCACTGACGCAGTCCGCGAAACAAATTATCAAGCCATCTATTTACCTCTAATTTAATATACGGTATTCCTCAGTTGTATGTTTTTGTTTTGATTGAGCTTTTATTTTTGACAGACTTATTTAGCTCAGTAAAAGCATAACATGATAAGATAAATGTCAACTTGTAGTTCTGAAAAATGTCAGTGCTTGACTTTCAGTTTGAAATATGATTTTTACAAGTAAACACAGTTCAACGAATTTGTGAACCTTTATTAAGTTTACTTAATTTTCTTTCAAACAGTCCACAGCCGTGTATGTTTGTGAATATATAGCGCTACAATGCGGAAAAGCTGATTTGTTTGGGTGAAAATATCAAACTAGTTTTGATCTTTGTATTGGGACTGGCGGAAGACAATCCATGTAAATACTGGTTGCAACACCAAAATCACTTCGTTGTGTATGTCTACATGACGTAACAGTATATGTGGGATATTGACGACAAATGGAAATCAAAATAATTATCATGTCACTTTTCATCGAATATTTCGTGCTAGATTCTCATTTTGTTTATTCATTCACATTCATGCTAACACTTGACCTACACGATGAATAAATTAAATAATTAAATTTGATGTTAGTTTGGATTTAATTTGAAAATTCCTTACACACTTGATGCCATTGTGCCATTACTCAACATATTTTGTTTGTTTAGTTTCAGTGTAGATTTTAGTTCCAATAAACAAATTTTATGATCAAATGTTTGCTTTAAATAGATTGTTCTGAATCTTTAAAATCACAATAACAACAATAGTTTGATCAATGTTCGAAACTAATTTCAAGGATATATATATATATATATATATATATATATATATATATATATATATATATATATATATATATATATATATATATATATATATATATATATATATTTGATGCTGATGGGATACAAAATCTAGTCTGGTTCTCTGTACTCCATTTAGCCTAATTGTTGAAGTCATCCCATTTAATACTCATCCAGAAACTACTGAATACCATATACAACGGTGTATTCGAAATAATACCAAAAGCCGAAGGCCTTAAAAGCAAAATAAGTTGAGTGCTTTGAAATGGTAGATAATCATTGCCTTTCTTTATTTGATTCAGTTCCATCTGTCATTATATATGTTAGTGTGTTATCCGTTCTTTTCTTTAATGATTTATATAGCTGTAGAAACATCCGACACCTTATGTTTCATTTTGACTTGTTTTTAGTTGCGTTCATTCATATGTATATAAATACTAAAATGACTGATTTTTTGTATCAGAAAAATGTTTCCCACCTATAAAGTGAAAGTCTGTGATATTCGCTTGTAATTGATTCTTGTACGTAACGTTTGTATGCGATTCATTCGCCCATCATGCTCATTCTGTTAACTCGCTCGTCTTCAGAGAATCAGATTAATTGTAAAAGATGGTTTATATAGTCACATAAACTTCTGTATATGTTTGTTAGCGTATTTGTTGCTTTAATTTATATTTTTATATGCATATATTTACTAATTTGTCTGGTTTTTACCATATTGGACAGATTTTCAGCTGTTCGAAAAGACAATGTATGACATGAGCATGTAAATACTGGACTTGCACATATAATTATTTTGCCTGCAACGTTTCCAGTCTGCTCCTCATTTTTCTTGCTAGTTCGTGTAGGACAAACCCAATGAACTATAACAATTATTAGTACACTGCATTATGAATAGTTTTTACTTTTATCGTAATATTATTATTTTTGACCTTCACAATGAATTGTTACTTGTAAAAAAGACACGATCTACCGAGAACTCTAAAGCTTAGAACTGTGTTTCTAAACTGTTTTCTTCAAGGCATTCCGGATTTCTCAATAAAGTGCATGACCAATGATAACTAAACCAATATGACTTTTCCCTCAAAATGGTCTGTACTTGTGATTGTAAATATTATTCCCCTCCCAGGAGACAGGATGCATTGGTTGGGTGAACACAGCAAATGTAGTCTGGTTATATGACTTCGACTGCGACCGCTGTTAAATCTCATCCAAAATGATACTGGCTTCAATAACTTTTGATCTCAATGTAAAATCAAAATATTTGAGATATTACCAATATGTACAAACGTTCCACCTAAATCAAGTATATTGTATTAAAAGAGCACATTTGTATAAAGTTCTGTCTGTACCATTGAGAAAGTATCTTTCGTTTTTTTTTTCTTTCCTCTGTTATGTTTGTACAAATGTTTATAGACAGGAGACAAGTTTACATTTTTGCTGCTTTTTCTTTTCATTCAGAGGCTAGCCACAAACATGAACATTAAACATTTTATCATTTCAAAAGAAAAACTAAGGTGAGATGTGTAAATTATACTGTAAAATAAATCTGCACATTATATTGAAATTAGTTTTGTTAAGATGAGCACTAGGTTATTTCTACCTTTATTAAAGTTATTTTTAGATTTACCTAAGTATTCTAGACATGTACATATAACATTATTTTTAGATTTACCTAAGTATTCTAGACATGTACATATAACATTATTTTTAGATTTACCTAAGTATTCTAGACATGTACATATAACATTATTTTTAGATTTACCTAAGTATTCTAGACATGTACATATAACATTATTTTTAGATTTACCTAAGAATACTAGACATGTACATATAACATTATTTTTAGATTTACCTAAGTATACTAGACATGTACATATAACATTATTTTTAGATTTACCTAAGTATACCAGACATGTACATATAACATTATTTTTGTTTTCATGTTTTAAAAACTACTTTAAAGGAAGGGGACGCAACCCAATATTCAGTCAGTAGTATGATCAAACTGTAGCAGTATAGTAAGACTGATGATTATGGATATCACTATGTGATCTTCTAAAGCTGATTCATTTCATCGGTCTTTTGTTACATAGCTATTTGTATATGAATTTTTAGCGGCAATTGAAGCCTATATGTACATAATGTATTCATGTGCCTTCAACGCTTGCATTCAACTGATACTGTTGGGACTTTGTTTGTATGGACCATATTGTGTCATAGTCGAATCAATCAGAAAACGCAAGACATTATAATTAAAAGATCTTAGTAGACACAACATTTTTGGCTTAGCCAATGTTTATTTTCTTATAAAAGAAGAGGACGAGGAAAATAAGAAATGTGTCGATACGTAACATTTTACGTCAAAAGGATTATTTGACTTTCGTTGAGAATGTACTTAGCAAACATTATGTTGAAGAATCTGAAGAATATATAATGCTACGTAAATACGTCTTTAATTATATATATATATATATATATATATATATATATATATATATATATATATATATATATATATATACACACACATTCGTATATATAGTTATGAAATTAGTTAACAGTTTACGATGTATCTGATGCACACACAAATATACACACACATGCATATATACATATATATATATATATATATATATATATATATATATATATATATATATATATATATAGAGAGAGAGAGAGAGAGAGAGAGAGAGAGAGAGAGAGCAGTTTTTGTTGTACCTATTACATTGATATATTATATATGCTGAATCCATGAAATATTACGTAATGTATCCGGCAGTGTCGAAGTCTTGAATACATTTATATTGGGATATTATGTCTATACTAATGACACATTTTAATAATTATGAGAATTACATTTTATCTATTATATCTTGATTGTTTCAAGCACATAGTCACTGCATTATTGTAGGACATTTTATATACATGTTGTGTGCCTTTCACTCAAACAAACAAGAACTAATGTCATTGACGATGACGTTTTCATTTTGCGTTCCACTATAAGATATTGATGTAAAAATGCATTTTCTCAAAAAATATTAATAGTCAAATATGGAGATTGTCTTCTTTGTAACGTATTACTATTTCAAACTATTCGATTCTTCAACCGCCAAAATCCACCTAGATCGTCCAGTTCGGTTTATTTATTTTTGTTAAACATGGAGTTGCAGACGAAAGGTAACACTGATTACATGCATTACAAACTTTAAAACAAAGAGATGTTCACGTATTTCATCAGTTGATAATTTAGTTGTGGTCGTATGACGTAGCTGTTCTGATCAAAGTATAACCAGTCCTTAATCACGTTTAAACGATCAGACTGCATGACATCAAAGAAAAATGTAAACATTTGAGAATCAAAAAGTAACAGTTTTAAGTATAAAAGAGGGTCATTGCCCGTACTGACAAAATTGACCTTTGGTCAGCCTCGATTTCAGTCAACTTTGTCGGCATTTTATCATTGATTGGCTAAAAATGGCAAAACCTAACAATAATAATGCCAGTGAGGCTAGCTCGATGTTTATAAGTTCTTTATTTTCCTTACTTTTGCGCAAATGCGATGACAAATTATGTAGAAATAATAATATAACTTTCTGCAAGAAATCAGCTGAAACCAGTTTGGGGTGGCAGTATTGTTTCGAAAGAACGCAATCTGGGGAAAGTTTGTAAATAAATGCTAAAAGTATCCTCCTTCGACGAGACGAGCACCCCCTTAGGTCTAAATCTTACTGGACTATGTTCATATGAAATTCCTTATTAAAATATTATATGTTGGAAGGGTTGTAATACTCTCGCTTGTCCGATATAAATAGGTGATGTATATTTCTGCCATTACATGATTTTGTGAATTTCTATATAATTTTTACGTGGGAAATTAACAAAATAGTGTCATAGGTTGATGGCATATTATTCTAATGGTCGATTGCAGCTTTAAATATCGAATAATATGGGAGGTAAGTGTTTGAATCTTTGTAAGCTTATTCTTCAAGTGTACTTCATTAATCATTTGGAACGCACACACTGAAATTGTCAGAAGGAAATGATTTGACATCAATTACGTTCATGAAGTACGAAGAGACACAATCTTATTAATATTGTTGTATTCAATCAAAACTGAATTGTCGCATGAATTGTTAACAATATATTTGTTATTGCTATGATTATTCCGCTGAAATGACGTACGTGATATATTATGGACATTATTGTGTTAATTAATGAGTAGTTCAATCATCTTTAATTATTTTTATGTTTATTGCAATAATCACGATATTGATGTATATTGCTTTGCCCAAGAAAATAAGGTAATACCGTGGCTATATTAAACATGCAAGAGATAGACTTTGATACCATCTGGCTGAGAGTGGGAATGAATGATAAGATGTATTACACAGATGTATTACACAGATGTTATCCTTGCAGTTAAAATATTTCAAAATGACAGTATTGCAAAGAGAATATCGATTTTGTTGTTTTGCTGTTGTCAGAACGTGTTACTAATGATACCGGCTTAGTAACCGACATAGTACATAAATTTTTTAGTAGCAATATCAAACAGCGCTGATGTTAGTTTTAAAAAAATAAATCACACACACACACACACACACACACACACTGATGCTGGGAGAGAAGAATAGGAAAATAAAGTAGTTACAGATGTGATATCATCATAGTGGAGATACCACTTTTATCATCACTATGGTGATGCTATTTTCCCCCTCAGGTACATTGAAATATATAATTTAAAGTATTTTGAAGCCATATTTACTGAATATAAAATTTATATACACTTCTATTTTATACTGCTTTTCATTACTATTTTGCTGTACTGGTATGTTATGAATAAAATCAAAATTCGCATATAAGAGAAATAAATTTCATAAAATATCGTTTGATCGATTTCTGTTGCAAGACTGTCTACTTTGTCATATGATTAGTTCCTTGCCCAATTATGATTTGTTCATTTAGTACGACACTGTGAATTTGTCATGAAACACGCAACACACGGTCACACTCCTGCAGTGCTGGGAATAGGCAATCAGCCAGTAATAGTACTCATACTTGCTGGAATTCCGGTCACAATAAGGAAAACTGAAAAGTCCATGATATAGAATCAGGTTTAAACAGATTTTACATCGTTTCCAATTCAGATTCATATCGATCTGATAAGTTCTTGTTTTTGCTTTACATATTAACATTGATGTTCTTCGTTTTACACCCTTACAATATTTTTCTACTTGTAATCCTTGTTATAAAAAGAGACATATATGTATCCAAAGTTAGGTATAAAGAAGCTAGAGTTTTCTTTATTTTGATATCTGAATGATGGGGTTGATTCTGTCTAGAAAGTACACAGATAGGCCTCATGTCTAGTGTGCATCTTATAGAAGATTGCTGGCTCTGCATGGCTATTTTCACTTCTTGAACATTATAGGTAACGTAAAAAGAGGCAATATTTTTTTCTTCTTCAGTTTGTTACGTTTTAAAAGATGCTTCCAGAAACTAGTAAAGTCTATTCTGTGGAAATGCATATCTGTATTTCCATGATAATGATATACCCATTGTGATTTGTTCTACTTCAAATATACTTCCCAGACACACATGAGCGTTTTTTTTTTTTTTATTTATCAAACCTTTCAATACAAATTGGCAAATGACACATAACAGTATGTTAAGTTCCTCTTTTTACCCTAGCGTTGTAGACAAAACAACTTTGCTTGTCGTCTTGCCAACCGTCAAGGGTGCTTCGAAACCCCCGCATTGGAACAGTAGTGAGAATTGTCGATATGACCAAGATTTTTAAGAGGAGTCCTGTAGACACCATACTGAATGTCTGAGGGACACAATTTTAATTTAAGACCAGCTAAATCATGGATTATATATACTTCCAAAGTTTGACGTCAGTAATCGCAGTATTGGTTTTGCTAAAAGATAACAGACGTCAGAGGGACCAGTTTATGAATAGTAAAGACAAAAATGGAAAACGTTTAATAGATAATGCATAAAATGAACACGAAAATACAATTTTTGAAAACGTTTTTACTTTTTAGAAATGAAACTGATCTTGTTGAAAATCTTCATCTGGCTTACGTTCTGACATATCATTTGTAACTTATAATGGTACGTATACTACTACTCTTAACCATGCATGGAATTGTCAATAAAGACCTAATGGTGCTGAACCGACCTCGAGCTGGATGGCCATAGTAGCCATTTTTAAAGTGAAATTATCTCGATTCTCCGTTAAGGGATGGTGATATTGACACGCGGTTTCACTAAACCACTTTTCATATATGTAGAGGGTCATAAATAAATTGATTACCAAGTGACCTTACAAATTGTCACAAATCTTTTAATAGCTATTTCTTTAGAACGGATGGCATGACTGATATTTTTCTACATCCATTTAGTTTTGCAGCCAACTTTCTGCAATTTATTCATGTTAGACATTTTTTCAGTCCAATTCTCCATACGTGATTCAAATAATAACAAGTCAAGGTTTTGAAAACTATGACATAATTATGCAATTTTGTTTACAAGTTGTATCCAAGAAACTATGATAATAAGGAAGTGTAAATGTTTCCAGTGTTGATATCATACCTGACAGTTGCATATGTATATGCACTAAACTTGAACTTTGTTGTATATATTTTATTTTGGAATAATTAATCATGTAATATATTTTTTTACAGTCATTATGTCATGTAACTTGTAACCAACAGTATTATTTTGAATTCGATTTATGTCGGGTATAGTTTTTTTGAATACTGGAAGTGTGTGCATATTATCTGTGCCGTCAGGAAAGGAAGCATACAAATTAAGCTTTGTAAGGTTTTACCTTACAAGAGAAGGATTCTACTTTTCCCTATGCCTAAAAGAGTGATTTAATTCACTGCAGAAGGTTCAATGAACGTAAATTGATCAAAAATAAAGTTTATGGCAGATGCAAAATGTTTTGTCAATAAAGATCCAGTATTACATTTGCTGGAATACTGAACGAATAACAGCATTTACCGATGTAGTAACTTGCCAAAGAATATGGTTGACACCCCCCTTTTTTTTTGCAATGCTGATAATCACCTGTAATAAACAAGTTGTCCGATGTATAAAGCTTGCATCAGGCGTATGAACTCAGATTAGATAATGACATAAAGCATGAGATGCTTTTTAACCCTCAAGCATTTTTCAAAGAAAATTATTAATAGAAACAAATAATGGAAACGGAAAGAAAATGGATTATATATTCCATTTTGAAGACTTTGTGTTTGAGACGGCTGATGTCTGATTCACTGAACTTATTGTTTCTAATTTTTTTAAGAGAATATAATGTTTTTATAGTTTTCCTGAAAACGTTCATGAAAAGTTTGATGGATTGTAACCATGGAGTTTCATTAGCATCTAAACAACATAGTGTGAATCAATGACTGTGAAATAAAGGCGTAAAGTAAGTGTAGATAAACCAAAATATAATTCAACAATTCAAATCGTAATATCTTATCTTCTCAACTCTCCAGGAGGCAGTGATGGAGACTTTTGAATCATTTACGCAGTTATTCACCAATACGGTTTCAAGCGTTAGACTGGCACATTAATATGCTATAGTCAGTTTAGAGACCTTTTGTTATTGTTGTCTTGTTTTCAGTGATATGTTCTGTAAAACATTGTTATCTTGACAAATGTAAATTTTGCAAAATATTAAATAATCCGTCAACTTTTTACTTTTTACCCAAGAATATGTGAAAACATTTCAGTGTTAATATCATACCTGCCTAATGCAAAGTTTATCGTGAATATTTGTTATAATTACACTATTTGTATTACAACAATTCTGTTTGGAATAACTGAATTAATTTGTTTTTTTTGTGTAATATATATTTGGAGTGCTTGTTTTATAAAACTTATACTCGGCTATAGTTTATTTTAAGTGGTTGAGAATCAGTCTCTGATTTGCTGAAGTACTCTGTGGGGAATAATAGGATTTCACTTACATAGTAAAAGAATATGCTGGTTCCGCACTTTTGTAATACTGATAATCACCAGGAATAGACGAGACATTCCAGACATATATAAAGGTTTCATCGAGCTCGTGATGTCATAAACTAGACCATGACGTAGAGCATGACACGAATTTAGTTCTAACTTAATATTGATGAATCAAAATAATTATTAATGTCAACAAAAATGGAAAAACAAATTGGCGAAACTAAAACAAGCAGGAAATAACTTTTGCAGATATTTATAATGATAGTTTGGTATTTTAAATTTTAAATATTTTTATGCTAGATACAATCAAATGTTCTCACAAAATCATCAACCAACGGTAAATTAGAAATTTTAAAACAGTTTAACTGATTTTATATTTATAATTATTAAACTTCAAACTTTAGGCATATATTAGGTCCTTTAATCCAGAAATATTTCTCACTGGAAGAACAAGAAAAAAATGAATGAAACAAGGACGGTGATGGCAAGTCAAAAGCGTTTTCACGAATTGCAATAAAGTTTCACAATATTGATAAACATTCAAATGCAGAATGTTGCTCATGCACTTTCCTTTCTTCTTGTTGGCCATAAATTAAAATGTATTATTGATTAATGTTCAATATGTACTCCAAAAAGACAAATATTTTCAAAGTAAACATTTGTCCCGTAGGAAAAATTTCAAGTCAAAATGCTACATGCTGTAAATTACACATTGTTTTGAACGAAAACAAGAACAGTTATCTTTATTAGTTTCCAACTACTTCTAACAATCGTACCTGCATGCTTTGAAAATAGGTCGGCTGAATGAGTGTGCTGCGTGAAAGGGACATGGTAGGACTCATTTTGAGCTTGCAAATAAAGTTTCCTGTCAAATTCATTTAACAATAATTCATTTACAAAACAACCATTTGATCTGAAGCATGGAAACTGTTTTCAAGCCAGTTTAACTGTACTATTTGTATTTTTTTTTAAAACGGTGTTATAAGAAATATATACCAGTATATTTTGTGCACGTATAATTCCTGAATTACTTTCAACAATCGTTTTCTCATAGAGCAGGTTGTTAACACATTACATGGATTACAAAGTTACTTCCGAGTACTTTCAGTAAAAATATATAAAATATGTGATCTGCTTTTGCGTCAGTAGTGTTGAAAAGTCATTATGTAGCGATGAAGAGATATTTTTTAAACTCTGGGTAAATCGTATGCTTTCACCCTTCCCGTAGACTTATTTGATAAGGAATGTGCGTAATGTATTCTCATTTCTGTTGCGACGTGCTGCGTCATTCGTCCTTCAGTTACGTCCATTCTTTTAGAGGGCAGGGTCATTTTGGACCTAGTAGTTGATATAAGTGACCCCGGGAAGCATATGCAAGCTATTCTTCTCCGTTTCCCAGAGTGATCTTTGCTTCTTTGTTTACAGGTATGGTAACATTTTAGTCGATGTAAATTCTAAATTCTGCCACGTTGTGGGGCTCCATGTGGACGAACGTTCTAAGGTGCTCGCTATTTGAGAGTGTTAATAATCATCATTTTCTTTTTTCTTTTCATGATGAGAATTTGCAAAAATAGATTCTTTTCACAATGCTATGAATTGACTTCTGATTAATTGTGTCATTATTACTGGTGATAAGAGTATTACATTTGTTATTATGCAATAATTTCGTTCCAAAGTCATGTTGCACAATTAGTTTCGGAAATGAATTTATCTTTAAAAGTTACAAACTTTGATTTTTCTGTACTTTGGATTTTAATCCATACACAATGATTTACATGTTATTCAGAAATTTGCTTTGTATTTACACAAATATATTTGGTCTAATTTTTAATAATGTTCCGTGTTGATTACTTGCAGAACTATAATGATATTTAAAACACGAAAAGTTTAGAAAAACACGAAGTTTCTAAGATAAAATTAATCATTATGCATACAATTTGCTTTGTTTTAGATTAATTTTCAAATAAAATATTGCTTTGCAATAATGACCAATGGAAGATCTTTCGTTATAAATAAGTGTCAAACAATCATTTCATGGTAAAAAAGTTTTTCAAACTAATCTTAGTTTGATTACTAATGAGGTGATATAATTGTGTTTTTTAATTATAAATACAGCATATTCACCATATTTGATTTCGGTCTTGTTCTTACTATTCTTACTGCCCCAGCTTCCATAAAACTTATCAACTTTATCCGATATTTAGATCACAATTGTATACCCTGGGTAAAATTGTGCAGAGGAAAATTGAGACCATCTCCCTGGCTCTCCTTGAAATAACCAGTTTGTTTCAAGACATAAATGAATCCCACCGATCACAATAAAGTTTTCAAAAAATCAATATATGCAAATTTTGAGCCTAAACTGTACTCACATTTCAGCTGTTTTATGTAATCATAGCTTGGTCACAACCATACTTTATATGCTGTGAATGTAATGCATTCTAAACTTCAAATTATTCACATTTAGCATATATAATTTATAATGAATTTGTAAACCATGATGGTCATGAAATAGGGACCAATATATACATTGTAACTATCCATATTTTCTCTATTTTTGATAGCTTATCTGCAACATCAAAGGTCATTACTTGCATATGATTTTTCATGCACTCAAATGCGTATTTATGTGATTTGTGTGTGATTTGGATTTTTAACGTAGCTTTAACAATTTCTCAGTCATATCGCTACGATGTCTGCAGCGTGAGTAGTAAATGGGGATACCCTAGCGACAATGGGAATTAGCATTACAGAGACCCCTGGGACACTCTGGCGACAATGGAAAATTAACATGGAGAAAAATCGTGGGACACTCTGGCGACAAGGGAAATTAACATGGGAAATAGATTTTGGGACTGTTGAGCGACAAGGGGAAATTAACATGGGAAATAAATTTTGGGACTGTTGAGCGACAAGGGGAATTGAACATGGGAATAAATCGTGGGACTGTCTAGCGTCAAGGGGAATTTAACATATGGAAATTGAACATGGTGGGTCTGTATAGCGCCAAGGGGAATTGAACATGGTGGGATTGTCTAGGGACAATGATGGTAGAGGGTCAAACACAACAGAGACAGAAACATACATACACTAGTACAAGCGTGAGATTTATATATAAAGCATTACCAAGACCTGAAATCTTGCTGGGGTGTTCAAAATTTGCATAATTGTAATGATGCTATAAATAGCTATAATCAAGGAAATGTTCAACGACAAAATGGATGTGACTAAAAGTAACGTTAAAATGACGAAATTGTCCCAGAATTTAAAGGAAAATAAACATATCCCCGAAAATTAAGTTACAATGGTTTAGACTAAAATGGATAAAATTAGTAACTACTTACAATATCAACTTCTGTGACGATCGTGGATAAATACCTATGTATCTATAATCAGCTGAAATTCCTATGAAATCCCACTATCTATTTATAGCTCCAACTTGTGGGTTTTTCCTTTGGAAAATCCCACTATCTTTTTATAGCCTCAGCTTGAGTGACGTTCCTGTTTATGAATTCTAGTATATATGTATAGCTACAAAATGTGGAAATCCCCAAGTCGATATTTATAGTCTCAAAATTTCCAGCGTCAGTGACGTCACTGTACTGAACACTAGGGGATAAATGGCAACAGTGTTGCAAGTGGCTGACCTGAATACGCGCTACTGTAGGTAGGTAGGTAGAGTGTATCTGATAGCGATAAAGTGAGTTTTATAGGGACAAACAGAGACCAATACACACACACACACACACACACACACACACACACAACATACGCGCGCAGACTCACACACACACACACACACACACACACACAGAGGGAAGAGGAAAAAACAAACCCCAAAATATACTATCCACACTCGGGAGGAAGAAAAAAAAAACAACCAAATATACGATCTACACAACGTACGCGAACAAACACACACACACACACACACAACATACGCGCGCAGACTCACACACACACACACACACACACACAAACACACACAGAGGGAAGAGGAAAAAACCAACCCCAAATATACTATCCACACTCGGGAGGAAGAAAAAAAAAACAACCAAATATACGATCTACACAACGTACGCGAACACACACACATACACACACACACACACACACACACAGAGGGAAGAGGAAAAAACAAACCCCAAATATACTATCAACACAGAAGGGAGATAATACAAACCTCAAATAAACTATCCACACAAACGTACGCGAACGCATACAAACCCCAAATATACTATCAACACAGAAGGGAGATAATACAAACCCCAAATAAAATATCCACACAAACGTACGCGAACGCATACAAACCCCAAATATACTATCAACACAGAAGGGAGATAATACAAACCCCAAATAAACTATCCACACAAACGTACGCGAACGCATACAAACCCCAAATATACTATCAACACAGAAGGGAGATAATACAAACCCCAAATAAACTATCCACACAAACGTACGCGAACGCATACAAACCCCAAATATACTATCAACACAGAAGGAGATAATACAAACCCCAAATAAACTATCCACACAAACGTACGCGAACGCATATAAACCCCAAATATACTATCAACACAGAAGGGAGATAATACAAACCCCAAATAAACTATCCACACAAACGTACGCGAACGCATACAAACCCCAAATATACTATCAACACAGAAGGGAGATAATACAAACCTCAAATAAACTATCCACACAAACGTACGCGAACGCATACAAACCCCAAATATACTATCAACACAGAAGGAGATAATACAAACCCCAAATAAACTATCCACACAAACGTACGCGAACGCATACAAACCCAAAATATACTATCCACACAACGTCGCTAACGCATACAAACTCCAAATATGCTATCCACACTCGGGAGGAAGAAGAAAAAACAACCAAATATACGATCTACACAACGTACGCGAACACACACACACACACACACACACACACACACACACACACACACACACACAGAGGGAAGAGGAAAAAACAAACCCCAAATATACTATCAACACAGAAGGGAGATAATACAAACCCCAAATAAACTATCCACACAAACGTACGCGAACGCATACAAACCCCAAATACACTATCAACACAGAAGGGAGATAATACAAACCCCAAATAAACTATCCACACAAACGTACGCGAACGCATACAAACCCCAAATACACTATCAACACAGAAGGGAGATAATACAAACCCCAAATAAACTATCCACACAAACGTACGCGAACGCATACAAACCCCAAATATACTATCCACACAACGTCGCTAACGCATACAAACCGCAAATATACTATCCACACTCGGGAGGAAGAAGAAGAAAAACAACCAAATATGCGATCTACACAACGTACGCGAACACACACACACACACACACACACACACACACACACGCACACCACAGAGGGAAGAAGAAGAAAACCATTATACACTATCCACACGCAGTGAAGAAATAACCCTTTATATATATACTATCAACAGAGAGTGAAGAAAATAACACATTATATTCCATCAACACAGAGTGAAGAAGAAAAAGTTTTTTGAAAGCACCTAAGCCCTCACCTGCAATGACCAACTCTGCCAAACACCTACACCCCACTCACCCCCACTCCCAACACTACAAAACCCATTTAACCCGTTATTTTATGGCATCAGTGTGTGATTTAGGAAACATCAAGACACAAAATGATGGACGAATAGACTGACTATTGTTTACGGACTTGCATGCCTAAAGAGCGTGCGTGAAGGAAAACATCCTTCCATTTCAATTCTAACTAAAACATGATCCAGAGGGATAGAGAGAGGTGAAAGAGCACAATTTCATAAAGTGTGAGTAAAAACAAAACACGCCATCCTTATTATACAATGTCAAGACCAAGAGACACTTACGTTTTCTTTCTGGTCTATTCTCTTTTAGAAGGTAGTATGAAATTTCACATCAGGGCCAACGCATCGGCTCACATTGTCAATTTTTCCATTTCCATGTTTTTACTGGCACAAGTTCTTCATCATCTTCAATTTCTTCTTCTTCTGAATCCCTCTTCTCTGTTTCGTCTTGTTTTTGTTTCTTCTCTTTTCTCGTAGGGCACTCTGAATTCCAGTGTCCTTTCTCCTGACAACGATATTAGGTATCTTGACTTTTGTCTCTCTTTCTTAGACGAAGCAGGTATTCTGGAGACAAATACCCATTTACCTTTGCAGATATAGCAAACTTCAATAGCACTTACACACTTTCGTATGACTCTCATCAAATCAACGACCAAAAGAGTAAGTTTTGTTGCCACTTTCGCATGTGAATTATGCTTTCGTATGACTTTTAGCAAATATTTGACCAGCAGGTCGATCTGTGCTGACTCTTCCATCTTCTTGATCGTTTGAGAGCGGAATGAATACTCTGACGCTAAGACACTCTCCTTATATACATGGACCTGCTGCGTATGAAACCTAGTCAAATGTAATTTTGCAATAAGATGAAACGATTTCATTGAGGAAGTAAAAAGCAATGATGTACCGTATCGCCTCACACAAAACCTGAAGTTTTAGTTCAAATCCGTGTCAGCGATTTCGAAGACGACATAACTGAGCTTTAATCAATGCTCTCCAATTATACCACAAAACCACGAGTCCTGATTCACGCCAAAAGAAATTTCGTTCGGTCCATAAAAAATAGTATCACATCTGAGAAACGCAAAAACGAACTTCCAGAAAACTGAGAACGACGGCTTACACCTACAACGTAAATGTGTGAGTTCAAGTAGTGCGTAAAACTTAGTCAAATTAGATTTTTATAGTCAAGACGAAACGATCTCTTTTCGAACAAGAAAGCAGACACCAAGCGACAATGGCGATCCGTGTCACACAACACTTTTCAAAATGTATATTATCAGAGGTTTGTTCTAGCGATCTGCACGGTTAAATTAAATGTTGATGTATTTTGCAATAAGACGGACACAATTTCCATGGGATCGCCCATGGTACGATTGTTCGTGCATTAGTTTAATTTTTAAAAATATTTTTTTATATAAATCGCCTATAGGATAGACCCAGTAAAGCATGGCCATTCTCGTCACTGTCTGAATAGCTACTCAAGTCAATTCGAAGCGAACGCGGTAAGAAAATAAGTATAGCCAATGAAATGGCTTACAACGGGTGATGCATTGTTATGTTCTAGGGCTGTGTGGCATAATAATCCCTATGTTCTTGCATTGTTACCATTACAGTGCAGACAGACTGAAATGTGAACTTACAAGCCCTCTTTGTGTGTGTTGTACCATTTCCTCTTACCACATCAAAATACTGAGCGTCACAGTATTGGTTCGCGTTTTCAAGCTGACCATTTTTTTATATCTCACTTAAACATTTCGACATAAACACTCACATCGGTAGAGTCAGAACAGACGTGTTACAGTATTGAGGGACATGTTATCTTTTCTTTTTCAAACTAATAAATTTGGGGTTTGTATGAAGTAAAGAACCGAAAGTACAGTGAAACTCAAGGATGATGACCCAATCTGTCTGTCTATTGATGCGTGTATTTACTTAAGAAGAAATATGACCTCTAAAACACAAAAAGATACGGCAAGCATGATTAGATTAAACACAACGATGTTTTCCTTCACGCCCGTGTAATTTAGAGTTTCAATCGTCTTTGAAGACAAACTTGGTCTCCTTTTGTAGGGCTTGAAATAATTAAAAAAACTGAAAAATCTTAAGCACTTTGCTATAGATAATTTCATCAACAGACCAAACAATATAAATACCGTTACAACAATAGAAAGCCTTAAATCTTCTATCAAAAAGAAATGCATGAAAAAAATTAAAGATTAACGATAACTAACCAATGAAACCGAATTTAACAAAGGCAATGACATGTGAAGAAATGCCTCTCACTTTGGAAAGGTAGGCGAATGTACTCTGTCATGCACCGTCAACTTGAAAAAAATTATAAACAGAGAGAAACCTGAATTCAAAATTCGGTTGTTTCTTTTTCTTCAAAGTTATTTCGTTTCTTTTTTCTTTTCTTTTTTTGGAACAAATCTAAGCACTAATATAGAGTGGAAAAGGGAAAATGCACATACAAGCTTTGATATTTCTGAAAAAAGGAGGGGATATTCCTAACGTTCATAACCACCTATATATGCTTGGACTTGTCTGTGACTTATCCACAAAACAAGATATACATATTTCTGGTCAAGCTGCAAGTGTGTGCGTGTTTTTGAAAATGGTAAAAATTGGATATACAATTTTCTCGTGACACTTATAAAGTGAAGAGTCTGTGCAAGTGTCAAAAGCCAAAGTCATATAAGTTTTGTATTTTGTACGGCTTGTAAAGATTTCTACTTTAGAAAATGTGAAGTATCACAAGTTATTATCACAAACAGAAGTGGAACATAGGGGCTTGCAAGAAAGAAAATAACCCAGACAGTTGGTGTCATCAAGAGTGCTAGAGACGGTACCCGAACTTGCTTGCCTGCTTACTTGAATTAAAGTGATTTTCGCTCTAATGGAGCATGTATCACTGGTTTAATAACGCACCGCGTGATTTTTAATTACTCCTGGGGAAGGAAAGAGAGCCTCATCCCCCAGGCTTTTATGTACTCACAGACTATTTTTAAATTTAGCCACTCAGGTGTAGGACTAACTAGTCCTTAACAACCTGACTGAAAGACTTTAAACATGAGTGGGAATTGTCTCACCACACACTCATTTTTCTGTCCGAGCGTGGTAAAGGAGGAAAAAGGTGCTCAGCAAGACAGCCATGGATGTTAAGTACTCACCAAAACGCTAGCCCGTACTTATTTCAAATCAAGTCCCGTTTTTGCTAATGGACAATAAAAGGTACCAATAATGTGTTAACCACCTGTGCAATTAGTTCAAATCTAACGAGTCTGTTAAATTTCCTACTTCCTAACATATCTGTCTAATATTAGTACTTAGTGTACATAAAAATAGCCATACTGATCTTATTTTAAATTATTATGTCTAAGCGACATATACCAGTTTGGTCACTGTTAGGTTTAAAAAGTTAAGTTTGTTGTGGTGTTCCAATGGGTCAAGTTTGTTTCGAGAATAGTTTAGTCAAGGAGGGATACCAAGCCAAATATGGTTCCCTATTTAATAAAAAACAATCTTTTGGAGCCCTAAAAAAAAGTCTGTTTTTTCTGTTAGAAGGTAACACGTCTCTCTTTTGCTTTCACGTTCTTTCCCGCACTCCTAGTCTCATGATTCTTGATATCAGGAAATGCGTAGCCATGATGGGCGGTAATGTAAGCAGCGGTTTCTACCAGTTGACTGAGGGGTATCCAGTGTAGGCTTGTCTGTAGAATTGGGGAAGAACTCTGACCCCCTAATCCCCATTGAGAAGGTCTTGGTTTAAAGGTGTCTAGAGATTTGTAGGCAACGTATTGTATGGCTGTAATAAACTGCCCTGCTATGTTGACGTCATACAATGCTTGATCTAGCCCCATTTTGGTGTACTTCTCAACGAGGGTCAGCGTCCCCCTCCTCCTCAACCGCCTCAATTTCCTCTTCTGGTTCTGATACTAATTCTTCAGTTGAGGTAGATAGTTTCAAATCCGCTGCTATGGTGTCTGTCGCTGTTATTGTTGTTGTGGTTGTTCTTTCAGCTGAGATTGCCTGTAGTATCGGAGTGAGAAAAGAACGTAGTGCCTCCGATAATTACATTTGAGTTTGCCATACCGTTTGTGTAACATAATTGGACCTTTGTTTTGCCACCACTCTTTCCGGGACGGGTTGTTTGTTAGGTATAGTCGGCTGTTGACTAGCTGTTATTTGTGTTCTCGAGGTGGGTGGAGTGCTAACTGGCTAGGTCTGCATTTCTTGCTCCCGCTGCTGTTGCGTATATTTCTTCCCTCCACACCGAGTTCTGGACCTGATTCTTTAAATTTCGTTGTACCCGAACTTACATTATCCATATTATCAGCAACAAAAGAAAACAAAACGCACAGACCTAAAAGAAACACTCATTCACTTTTTACAGAACATTACTATTTTTAAAAGAAATATACGCAACAGCAGCGGGAGCAAGAAATGCAGACCTAGCCAGTTAGCACTCCACCCACCTCGAGAACACAAATAACAGCTAGTCAACAGCCGACTATACCTAACAAACAACCCGTCCCGGAAAGAGTGGTGGCAAAACAAAGGTCCAATTATGTTACACAAACGGTATGGCAAACTCAAATGTAATTATCGGAGGCACTACGTTCTTTTCTCACTCCGATACTACAGGCAATCTCAGCTGAAAGAACAACCACAACAACAATAACAGCGACAGACACCATAGCAGCGGATTTGAAACTATCTACCTCAACTGAAGAATTAGTATCAGAACCAGAAGAGGAAATTGAGGCGGTTGAGGAGGAGGGGGACGCTGACCCTCGTTGAGAAGTACACCAAAATGGGGCTAGATCAAGCATTGTATGACGTCAACATAGCAGGGCAGTTTATTACAGCCATACAATACGTTGCCTACAAATCTCTAGACACCTTTAAACCAAGACCTTCTCAATGGGGATTAGGGGGTCAGAGTTCTTCCCCAATTCTACAGACAAGCCTACACTGGATACCCCTCAGTCAACTGGTAGAAACCGCTGCTTACATTACCGCCCATCATGGCTACGCATTTCCTGATATCAAGAATCATGAGACTAGGAGTGCGGGAAAGAACGTGAAAGCAAAAGAGAGACGTGTTACCTTCTAACAGAAAAAACAGACTTTTTTTTAGGGCTCCAAAAGATTGTTTTTTATTAAATAGGGAACCATATTTGGCTTGGTATCCCTCCTTGACTAAACTATTCTCGAAACAAACTTGACCCATTGGAACACCACAACAAACTTAACTTTTTAAACCTAACAGTGACCAAACTGGTATATGTCGCTTAGACATAATAATTTAAAATAAGATCAGTATGGCTATTTTTATGTACACTAAGTACTAATATTAGACAGATATGTTAGGAAGTAGGAAATTTAACAGACTCGTTAGATTTGAACTAATTGCACAGGTGGTTAACACATTATTGGTACCTTTTATTGTCCATTAGCAAAAACGGGACTTGATTTGAAATAAGTACGGGCTAGCGTTTTGGTGAGTACTTAACATCCATGGCTGTCTTGCTGAGCACCTTTTTCCTCCTTTACCACGCTCGGACAGAAAAATGAGTGTGTGGTGAGACAATTCCCACTCATGTTTAAAGTCTTTCAGTCAGGTTGTTAAGGACTAGTTAGTCCTACACCTGAGTGGCTAAATTTAAAAATAGTCTGTGAGTACATAAAAGCCTGGGGGATGAGGCTCTCTTTCCTTCCCCAGGAGTAATTAAAAATCACGCGGTGCGTTATTAAACCAGTGATACATGCTCCATTAGAGCGAAAATCACTTTAATTCAAGTAAGCAGGCAAGCAAGTTCGGGTACCGTCTCTAGCACTCTTGATGACACCAACTGTCTGGGTTATTTTCTTTCTTGCAAGCCCCTATGTTCCACTTCTGTTTGTGATAATAACTTGTGATACTTCACATTTTCTAAAGTAGAAATCTTTACAAGCCGTACAAAATACAAAACTTATATGACTTTGGCTTTTGACACTTGCACAGACTCTTCACTTTATAAGTGTCACGAGAAAATTGTATATCCAATTTTTACCATTTTCAAAAACACGCACACACTTGCAGCTTGACCAGAAATATGTATATCTTGTTTTGTGGATAAGTCACAGACAAGTCCAAGCATATATAGGTGGTTATGAACGTTAGGAATATCCCCTCCTTTTTTCAGAAATATCAAAGCTTGTATGTGCATTTTCCCTTTTCCACTCTATATTAGTGCTTAGATTTGTTCCAAAAAAAGAAAAGAAAAAAGAAACGAAATAACTTTGAAGAAAAAGAAACAACCGAATTTTGAATTCAGGTTTCTCTCTGTTTATAATTTTTTTCAAGTTGACGGTGCATGACAGAGTACATTCGCCTACCTTTCCAAAGTGAGAGGCATTTCTTCACATGTCATTGCCTTTGTTAAATTCGGTTTCATTGGTTAGTTATCGTTAATCTTTAATTTTTTTCATGCATTTCTTTTTGATAGAAGATTTAAGGCTTTCTATTGTTGTAACGGTATTTATATTGTTTGGTCTGTTGATGAAATTATCTATAGCAAAGTGCTTAAGATTTTTCAGTTTTTTTAATTATTTCAAGCCCTACAAAAGGAGACCAAGTTTGTCTTCAAAAACGATTGAAACTCTAAATTACACGGGCGTGAAGGAAAACATCGTTGTGTTTAATCTAATCATGCTTGCCGTATCTTTTTGTGTTTTAGAGGTCATATTTCTTCTTAAGTAAATACACGCATCAATAGACAGACAGATTGGGTCATCATCCTTGAGTTTCACTGTACTTTCGGTTCTTTACTTCATACAAACCCCAAATTTATTAGTTTGAAAAAGAAAAGATAACATGTCCCTCAATACTGTAACACGTCTGTTCTGACTCTACCGATGTGAGTGTTTATGTCGAAATGTTTAAGTGAGATATAAAAAAATGGTCAGCTTGAAAACGCGAACCAATACTGTGACGCTCAGTATTTTGATGTGGTAAGAGGAAATGGTACAACACACACAAAGAGGGCTTGTAAGTTCACATTTCAGTCTGTCTGCACTGTAATGGTAACAATGCAAGAACATAGGGATTATTATGCCACACAGCCCTAGAACATAACAATGCATCACCCGTTGTAAGCCATTTCATTGGCTATACTTATTTTCTTACCGCGTTCGCTTCGAATTGACTTGAGTAGCTATTCAGACAGTGACGAGAATGGCCATGCTTTACTGGGTCTATCCTATAGGCGATTTATATAAAAAAATATTTTTAAAAATTAAACTAATGCACGAACAATCGTACCATGGGCGATCCCATGGAAATTGTGTCCGTCTTATTGCAAAATACATCAACATTTAATTTAACCGTGCAGATCGCTAGAACAAACCTCTGATAATATACATTTTGAAAAGTGTTGTGTGACACGGATCGCCATTGTCGCTTGGTGTCTGCTTTCTTGTTCGAAAAGAGATCGTTTCGTCTTGACTATAAAAATCTAATTTGACTAAGTTTTACGCACTACTTGAACTCACACATTTACGTTGTAGGTGTAAGCCGTCGTTCTCAGTTTTCTGGAAGTTCGTTTTTGCGTTTCTCAGATGTGATACTATTTTTTATGGACCGAACGAAATTTCTTTTGGCGTGAATCAGGACTCGTGGTTTTGTGGTATAATTGGAGAGCATTGATTAAAGCTCAGTTATGTCGTCTTCGAAATCGCTGACACGGATTTGAACAAAAACTTCAGGTTTTGTGTGAGGCGATACGGTACATCATTGCTTTTTACTTCCTCAATGAAATCGTTTCATCTTATTGCAAAATTACATTTGACTAGGTTTCATACGCAGCAGGTCCATGTATATAAGGAGAGTGTCTTAGCGTCAGAGTATTCATTCCGCTCTCAAACGATCAAGAAGATGGAAGAGTCAGCACAGATCGACCTGCTGGTCAAATATTTGCTAAAAGTCATACGAAAGCATAATTCACATGCGAAAGTGGCAACAAAACTTACTCTTTTGGTCGTTGATTTGATGAGAGTCATACGAAAGTGTGTAAGTGCTAATGAAGTTTGCTATATCTGCAAAGGTAAATGGGTATTTGTCTCCAGAATACCTGCTTCGTCTAAGAAAGAGAGACAAAAGTCAAGATACCTAATATCGTTGTCAGGAGAAAGGACACTGGAATTCAGAGTGCCCTACGAGAAAAGAGAAGAAACAAAAACAAGACGAAACAGAGAAGAGGGATTCAGAAGAAGAAGAAATTGAAGATGATGAAGAACTTGTGCCAGTAAAAACATGGAAATGGAAAAATTGACAATGTGAGCCGATGCGTTGGCCCTGATGTGAAATTTCATACTACCTTCTAAAAGAGAATAGACCAGAAAGAAAACGTAAGTGTCTCTTGGTCTTGACATTGTATAATAAGGATGGCGTGTTTTGTTTTTACTCACACTTTATGAAATTGTGCTCTTTCACCTCTCTCTATCCCTCTGGATCATGTTTTAGTTAGAATTGAAATGGAAGGATGTTTTCCTTCACGCACGCTCTTTAGGCATGCAAGTCCGTAAACAATAGTCAGTCTATTCGTCCATCATTTTGTGTCTTGATGTTTCCTAAATCACACACTGATGCCATAAAATAACGGGTTAAATGGGTTTTGTAGTGTTGGGAGTGGGGGTGGGTGGGGTGTAGGTGTTTGGCAGAGTTGGTCATTGCAGGTGAGGGCTTAGGTGCTTTCAAAAAACTTTTTCTTCTTCACTCTGTGTTGATGGAATATAATGTGTTATTTTCTTCACTCTCTGTTGATAGTATATATATAAAGGGTTATTTCTTCACTGCGTGTGGATAGTGTATAATGGTTTTCTTCTTCTTCCCTCTGTGGTGTGCGTGCGCGCGTGTGTGTGTGTGTGTGTGTGTGTGTGTGTGTGTGTTCGCGTACGTTGTGTAGATCGCATATTTGGTTGCTTTTCTTCTTCTTCCTCCCGAGTGTGGATAGTATATTTGCGGTTTGTATGCGTTAGCGACGTTGTGTGGATAGTATATTTGGGGTTTGTATGCGTTCGCGTACGTTTGTGTGGATAGTTTATTTGGGGTTTGTATTATCTCCCTTCTGTGTTGATAGTGTATTTGGGGTTTGTATGCGTTCGCGTACGTTTGTGTGGATAGTTTATTTGGGGTTTGTATTATCTCCCTTCTGTGTTGATAGTATATTTGGGGTTTGTTTTTTCCTCTTCCCTCTGTGTGTGTGTGTGTGTGTGTGTGTGTGTGTGTGTTCGCGTACGTTGTGTAGATCGTATATTTGGTTGTTTTTTCTTCTTCCTCCCGAGTGTGGATAGCATATTTGGAGTTTGTATGCGTTAGCGACGTTGTGTGGATAGTATATTTTGGGTTTGTATGCGTTCGCGTACGTTTGTGTGGATAGTTTATTTGGGGTTTGTATTATCTCCTTCTGTGTTGATAGTATATTTGGGGTTTGTATGCGTTTGCGTACGTTTGTGTGGATAGTTTATTTGAGGTTTGTATTATCTCCCTTCTGTGTTGATAGCATATTTGGGGTTTGTATGCGTTCGCGTACGTTTGTGTGGATAGTTTATTTGGGGTTTGTATTATCTCCCTTCTGTGTTGATAGTATATTTGGGGTTTATATGCGTTCGCGTACGTTTGTGTGGATAGTTTATTTGGGGTTTGTATTATCTCCTTCTGTGTTGATAGTATATTTGGGGTTTGTATGCGTTCGCGTACGTTTGTGTGGATAGTTTATTTGGGGTTTGTATTATCTCCCTTCTGTGTTGATAGTATATTTGGGGTTTGTATGCGTTTTCGTACGTTTGTGTGGATAGTTTATTTGGGGTTTGTATTATCTCCCTTCTGTGTTGATAGTATATTTGGGGTTTGTATGCGTTCGCGTACGTTTGTGTGGATAGTTTATTTGGGGTTTGTATTATCTCCCTTCTGTGTTGATAGTATATTTGGGTTTGTTTTTTCCTCTTCCCTCTGTGTGTGTGTGTGTGTGTGTTCGCGTACGTTGTGTAGATCGTATATTTGGTTGTTTTTTCTTCTTCCTCCAGAGTGTGGATAGCATATTTGGAGTTTGTATGCGTTAGCGACGTTGCGTGGATAGTATATTTTGGGTTTGTATGCGTTCGCGTACGTTTGTGTGGATAGTTTATTGGGGTTTGTATTATCTCCTTCTGTGTTGATAGTATATTTGGGGTTTGTATGCGTTCGCGTACGTTTGTGTGGATAGTTTATTTGGGGTTTGTATTATCTCCTTCTGTGTTGATAGTATATTTGGGGTTTGTATGCGTTCGCGTACGTTTGTGTGGATAGTTTATTTGGGGTTTGTATTATCTCCTTCTGTGTTGATAGTATATTTGGGGTTTGTATGCGTTCGCGTACGTTTGTGTGGATAGTTTATTTGGGGTTTGTATTATCTCCCTTCTGTGTTGATAGTATATTTGGGGTTTGTATGCGTTCGCGTACGTTTGTGTGGATAGTTTATTTGGGGTTTGTATTATCTCCCTTCTGTGTTGATAGTATATTTGGGGTTTGTATGCGTTCGCGTACGTTTGTGTGGATAGTTTATTTGGGGTTTGTATTATCTCCCTTCTGTGTTGATAGTATATTTGGGTTTGTTTTTTCCTCTTCCCTCCGTGTGTGTGTGTGTGTGTGTGTGTTCGCGTACGTTGTGTAGATCGTATATTTGGTTGTTTTTTCTTCTTCCTCCAGAGTGTGGATAGCATATTTGGAGTTTGTATGCGTTAGCGACGTTGCGTGGATAGTATATTTTGGGTTTGTATGCGTTCGCGTACGTTTGTGTGGATAGTTTATTGGGGTTTGTATTATCTCCTTCTGTGTTGATAGTATATTTGGGGTTTGTATGCGTTCGCGTACGTTTGTGTGGATAGTTTATTTGGGGTTTGTATTATCTCCCTTCTGTGTTGATAGTATATTTGGGGTTTGTATGCGTTCGCGTACGTTTGTGTGGATAGTTTATTTGGGGTTTGTATTATCTCCGTCTGTGTTGATAGTATATTTGGGGTTTGTATGCGTTCGCGTACGTTTGTGTGGATAGTTTATTTGGGGTTTGTATTATCTCCCTTCTGTGTTGATAGTATATTTGGGGTTTGTATGCGTTCGCGTACGTTTGTGTGGATAGTTTATTTGGGGTTTGTATTATCTCCCTTCTGTGTTGATATTACATTTGGAGTTTGTTTTTTCCTCTTCCCTCTGTGTGTGTGTGTGTGTGTGTGTGTGTGTGTGTGTGTGTGTGTGTGTGTGTGTGTGTGTTCGCGTACGTTGTGTAGATCGTATATTTGGTTGTTTTTTTTTTCTTCCTCCCGAGTGTGGATAGTATATTTGGGGTTGGTTTTTTCCTCTTCCCTCTGTGTGTGTTTGTGTGTGTGTGTGTGTGTGTGAGTCTGCGCGCGTATGTTGTGTGTGTGTGTGTGTGTGTGTTTGTTCGCGTACGTTGTGTAGATCGTATATTTGGTTGTTTTTTTTTTCTTCCTCCCGAGTGTGGATAGTATATTTTGGGGTTTGTTTTTTCCTCTTCCCTCTCTGTGTGTGTGTGTATGTGTGTGTGTGAGTCTGCGCGCGTATGTTGTGTGTGTGTGTGTGTGTGTGTGTATTGGTCTCTGTTTGTCCCTATAAAACTCACTTTATCGCTATCAGATACACTCTACCTACCTACCTACAGTAGCGCGTATTCAGGTCAGCCACTTGCAACACTGTTGCCATTTATCCCCTAGTGTTCAGTACAGTGACGTCACTGACGCTGGAAATTTTGAGACTATAAATATCGACTTGGGGATTTCCACATTTTGTAGCTATACATATATACTAGAATTCATAAACAGGAACGTCACTCAAGCTGAGGCTATAAAAAGATAGTGGGATTTTCCAAAGGAAAAACCCACAAGTTGGAGCTATAAATAGATAGTGGGATTTCATAGGAATTTCAGCTGATTATAGATACATAGGTATTTATCCACGATCGTCACAGAAGTTGATATTGTAAGTAGTTACTAATTTTATCCATTTTAGTCTAAACCATTGTAACTTAATTTTCGGGGATATGTTTATTTTCCTTTAAATTCTGGGACAATTTCGTCATTTTAACGTTACTTTTAGTCACATCCATTTTGTCGTTGAGCATTTCCTTGATTATAGCTATTTATAGCATCATTACAATTATGCAAATTTTTGAACACCCCAGCAATATTTCAGGTCTTGGTAATGCTTTATATATAAATCTCACGCTTGTACTAGTGTATGTATGTTTCTGTCTCTGTTGTGTTTGACCCTCTACCATCATTGTCCCTAGACAATCCCACCATGTTCAATTCCCCTTGACGCTATACAGACCCACCATGTTCAATTTCCATATGTTCAATTCCCCTTGTCGCTCAACAGTCCCAAAATTTATTTCCCATGTTAATTTCCCCTTGTCGCTCAACAGTCCCAAAATCTATTTCCCATGTTAATTTCCCTTGTCGCCAGAGTGTCCCACGATTTTTCTCCATGTTAATTTTCCATTGTCGCCAGAGTGTCCCAGGGGTCTCTGTAATGCTAATTCCCATTGTCGCTAGGGTATCCCCATTTACTACTAGCGTGGCAGTTTATAGTGATGTCTAGGACTTGGGCATCATGCCGCACACATGTAGCATCATGTCCCACCCAGTCACATTATTTTGACACCAGGCAGACCACTCATAACACTAACCTTTTCATACGGATCACTAAGCGTAGCAGCTGTTAGTACCGTTTTTATAAGTTTTGTTAACGACTCGGCCTAGGTTCGAAATCGCGACCTCCCGCATCCGAGGCTGACGCTCTTATCACTAGCTCACCTGAGCGGTGCTTATTTCTGTGGAAAGCTATTACCACCAATGACGTCAACATAACTTAAGTAGCTTTCAAATAAAATAAGAAAAATTATAAGAAAACAGGGGTGCGTGTAAAGTAAAAAATATGCTTCTTTTATTTTACCTTGTCTTGGTTTATTTCAAATTACTTATTTTGTTTTAGCTTCATCTTTATGGTGGCGATAGCCTTCCATATACTTTGTATTTCCTTAAATTAAACATATTGTATCAAATTAGAGCATGTATTCAAATTTCATTACGTAAGTGTTTTGGATATAATATATTTGGTATAAGTTGCGTTATATCATTAAAAATGAATGCTTCCAAATATATCGGCTTTCCTCACTTTTCTCAAGTCTTGTCAAGACATTAAAGGCACTGTTTGTGACTTGTGGATATAAAAAGAATGTATTACATAGCTGCAACTTGACTACCAAAAACTACCAACAAAAGATGTTGAAGTTTCTGTACTGGAAACACCCTCCCAATCACACACTACAAAGAAAACAGATTTAAAAGAAACATCAACAAAAGAACCAAAATCAAATTTACAAAAACAAAACAAATAAACAAAACAATACCATCACCACTTTCCAGGAATATTTAGTACCAGAAACATTTACATCGTCTGGCTCCCACTTATGTTACATCAGGTGAGGGATAGCAATGGTTACGATATCACACAGTTCACTCCAAGGTCTAAGAATGTGGAGCAATAAATTTCGAATTCATATTAATTTATAGATAACATCATTCATTTAAAATTTAGCACAGGTATTTTACTAGGCAAAGCACTAATTAATCTGCATTGCCCTTCATTTTTAGACTTGACTTCTCGTCTCTTTTATACCAGCCAACATGCTTTCTTACACACCAATACAAACATAAGCATTTTGCCATTAAGCTTCTATATATTGGAAACTGCATATAAATACACATAAAGTTGTCAGTAGTTTTACTTACAGTAACAAGATCCCATTGTTTTACAATATTTAGTGAGTTGAATACAGAGAATATTGCCTGCTTTAGCAAATGTCCTATTCAACTTCTAATTCAGCAACTATGGCTTGTCTGATATGGAGGGAAGAATTTCCAATCTCAAACTAATGCATGAAAGATTTATCCCACATTGCTGAAAGAAAACTGAGGGATGCGTTCAAAATAGTGGATTGTTAGTATGAATGCATCTTCGTAAGAAATCAAGATTAAAAAAAAAAAAATTCTGAAGAAAGAATGCAAAACAAATTAGGCTTACCTCGAAGAAATTACATTTGAATGGCTATATCCCTTGTCAAGAATAAATTAAGTGATTTAACCTATACCAGCAGTTCAGTTCTGCAACTGTGCATTGGACCAAAATGGTCAACTTTACTAAATAATGTGATGCTGACAAAAATAATGCGGTACTTCGATTCAGAGTTCATTTTATGATTGCTTATGAGAATACACAGTGCGTAATAAGGAAATAGTAATGGCTCTAAAACTCGACTTACATGTATCATCGGAATTTTAGACATGTAACTTGGTTGATGTTCTCATCTCATTACATAATTGGAATCAGTCACCCTTGCACTTTTATTAGATCGGATCGTATTATGGCTGAAATTTAACTTAATATCACCGTGAAAGGTCGAACCACTTATAATGGGGATTCGTAAAGTGTTTTCTGGGATGACAAAATAGAGGCAGGAACTGTCACAACAGCTGACGATATCGCCTGCGCCAAATACATATCCAGTCAGTGATGGTGGGAATACATGACAGTGCTGGCAGAATCTCTGTTTTGGAGGAAGTGGTAAAGAGTGAGTTAATTACATACTTCTATTAATTGCTGATTGTCTTGTAAAATATTCAGAGACGGTTTATTTGTATGGCCTTTAACATTCAGATCTAGAATCTCAGAGACTTGGCGGTATGTTATGCTTTAGATCAGGATTTTGTGAACAATTGAATTTTTAATGTTCTGGACTTCTATACATTGTGCGTGTGTGTGTGTGATTTTGATTTTTAATGTAGCTTTAACAATTTTTCAGTCATATCTCTACGATGTCTACTGTTTGGCAGTTTATAGTGATGTCTGGCATCGGGGCATCATGCCGCAGACATGTAGCATCATGTCCCACCCAGTAATATTACCCTGACACCAGGCCGAAACCGCTCCGGTAACCTAGTGGCTAGAGCGTCAGCCTCGGATGCGGAAGGTCGCGGGTTTGATCCCCGGCCGAGTCATACCAAAGACTTACTAAAATAGTACTAACAGCTGCCTCGCTTGGCGCTCAGCATTAAAAGATTAGTGTTAGGGTTGGTCGGCCTGGTGTCAGGATAATGGGACTGGGTGGGGCATGATGCTACATGTCTGCGGCGTGATACCCCGGTGCCATATTGCAGACATCCTAGCGATATGACTGAATTTTTTTAAAGCTACGTTAAAAATCCAAAGCACACACACACACACACACACACACACACACACACACACCAGGCCGACCATACCTAACACTAACCTCCTCATGCTGAGCGCCTGTAAGTCTTTGGTATGAATAGGCTGGGGTTCGAACCCGCAACCTCAAGCATTCGAGGAGGACGCCCTAACCGGAGTGGTTCCACCTTTTTGCCATTCATTAATTAAATAGACTTGTTTACAACAATGATTGGTTTATATACAAAAGTACTTCCTTTGGCTGTCATTAAAATCTGGAAAAAGTAGTCCAGAGGCAAGATTATGGTCACATGTGTGGTAGAATAAGTGTAGCCAGTCTGAGAATGAACATAAACGTTATTCATATTGTATGTGTTGTTTTGCCATTATGTTTTTATGTGCATAGTCTGCTAGAATGTGGATTTGTATGTGTACGTTTGTGGAGATCGTCTCGTGTAGCATGTATCAATGTAGTGAGTAATCGAATACAAGTGTTCACCATTGTAGCACGTGCATTGCATGTTGGCACGTGCATTGCATTTTGACGCGCATTACTTACCCGGCCCTATCCTTTCTCTCAACACAGTCTGTCAGAAATATGCAGTCTATCAGAAGTCTTCAATGGATGCAGCTGCAAAACTCTCTATAGCATGTAGCACTTATAGAATAGATATATACATCTACTTTTGTATGTTTTTCATAAGGAGTATAAGTAAATACTACACAGAAGACTTATTTCTGGTAAGGACACTAAATAATTTATAATTATGGATGATATTTGCATCGCGGATGAATTGTGTGACGTGTGTATTGTCTCATTATTTATTCTTGTTTGAACTTGAATGTTTGTTTATGTTGTAGGTTTTTAATTGCTACCCTACCTCAGAAAATAAATAGATCATGACAAGGGAATGAATAGTCGTTATTCTACAATTGAGAACCCGGCAGGACTTGCATCAAAGAGAGAAATTTGCAAAACCAGAACTTAAAGACCCAAATTCATGATACCCGGAAACAGATACCTGAAAACAGATCTACAGAATTGTCAACCGAGAATCCGTTGGCTCGAGCGCTTTATCTTGGATAGACTGGCCAAACCTGCATGACTTCCAATTTTTCAGATCTGTTAATTCTGTTTATTATCCTCAGCAAGTGTAGGTAAAATGTGGATCCAGCAAAAACTCGTAAATAAATTACATCCGGATGCGGTTAACAGAGAAAAGTAGAAAAATTGACAATGACATTTGCGCGGGAATACATTTGAATGAGGGATTTTTGTCTGGAGAAATGGATACTCTTTTCAGTGCATTTTGGGGCATATTTCTTTTAATGCGGAGAAGAAATGAAAAACGTGTGTAAGTACATTTTTAGCATTTTAAACTATTTGGGTTCCGTCTGATTCTAATGTTTACATTGCATAAAATTCCTATATTACATGATCGCCACATGGTTGGTTATCTGACACGGTTTTAGCTTCTAACATCGTGTAATTCTAACCGGAGTTAATAAAACTTGAAATATGTTACACAATAATCTGGGGATTATTTTCAATTTAATCTGATGGGTCAAGGTACTATTTTTCGTCAGAGTTAGTAACAGTGAAATCTGTTTCCTTGTGTCGCGAGAGTGATCACATTATTCGAGGAAGTTCACTGACGAAGAACGGAAATTTTTCTGGTTTCATCAAAGATATATTGATTACGTTCGAGTAAGAAACCGTTTTGATCCAGTGTTATTAATGTTTCGAGAATATTGAAAAACGGCGGAGGTGAAAAGGAATGTCATAGAGTACGAATCAGATTGTTGGTACACAAAGCAGACAGTGAAAACCACTAAATATACTGAAGCAAAGAATTATCGATGTTGATGTGAATATGTAGGTTTCGAGTTTAATAAATATTACTGTAGAGTAAAAGACTGCATTGTAAACCTGATTGTTTATCAGCAAATCTGTTTACAGTATGTAGATGACGGCACTAGACTAGCTGTGGTGTAATTAGTGGTGATTCTGAAGATTAGGTAGAACAGTGAGGTTTAGTCAAATTGGGTTTACAGAGAAGTTAATACTTAATTGGTATATACTCTTGTCTCTCGTCTACTCTGATATAACGCGCCCGTTAACATGACAAGCGAGATTTAAGTGCGGGTGAAAGAATGTTTGATATACATATGACATCAGTGTTGCTTTACGTTGATCAGTCTATAATTGTTATGAACTTAAATCATAAAGTGAGTTTGTTTCAGTTATAGTACATGGCTAATAGTTGCTGAGGTGGGAGACTACAAGGCAGCGTGGAAATTATAAATTCCAAACATTTATTTTTCAGCTGCACAGAAATACAGATCTAGTTGCCGTAAACTTCCGGTTTTACTTTGAAAACCTGTATACAGTTTGTTTCGGGAAGCCTGTAACATGTATGCATGTATGCGTGTGCTGTGCATTTGTATGTGTGTATGTATATTTGTGTATATATATATATATATATATATATATATATATATATATATATATATATATATATATATATATATTTAGAGAGAGAGAGATAGAGAGAGAGATATAGATATAGGTGTGTGTGTGTGTGTGTGTGTTTCACAAGGATTATAAGTTATTACGTATACAAATCGTTGATCTGGTATGGATTCTACATAAATAGTTAGTGACATTTAAGTAGGGTTTGAATTGTCTTTAGTTTGTAATGTATTGCCTGTATTGTAATTCTTGTTGTTTCATGTTGTAGGTTTTTAATGCCTACTCAATTAAAAATAGCATGACAAGGGAATAAATCGTCGTTATTCAACAACCGTTCTTCAGTGGCGAGCTTGACATAACTGACGTCAAAGAGTGAAATTTTGCAAAACCATAACTAAAAGACCAAAGTTCATGAGCAGATCGATACCCGAAAACAGATCTATGGAATCGTCGCCCTAGAATCCACTAATTCGAGCTCTTATCTTGGATAGACTGGCCAAACCTGCAGGGTTTTCAATTTTTCAGACCTATATCAATGATCTTTTATTATCTTCGGCAAGTGTTTACGAAATGTGTGTGGATCCACCATAAACTCTTAAACTACAGCTGGATGCTGTTATTAGGACAGAAAAAAGAAGAAATTGACATGACATTTTCTGGGGAGAAATTGTGAATGCGCTTAGTGATTTGTCTGGACAAATGGACTATTTCTTGCAGATTGATTTATGTCTGGACAAATGGACTCTCTTGCGGAGTGATTTTTGTAGACAGAAAGACTGTCTCTTGCGGAATGATTTGTCTGGACAAATGGACTGTCTCTGGCGGAGTGATTTATCTGGGCAAATGGATTCTCTTGCAGAGTGATTTGTTTATGGATAAATGGACTCTCTTGCTTAGTGATTTGTCTTGCCAAATGGACTATATCTTGAGGAGTGATTTGTCTGGACAATGGACTATCTCTTGCGGAGTGATCTGAGTCTGGACAAATGAATTGTCTCTTGTGGAGTGATGTGTCTGGACACATGGACTGTCTTAAAATGTGTATTTGTTGCTTGTGATATTTTTTAATGCGGAAAATAATTTGGAAACCGGTGTAAGTACATTTTCAGCATTTTAAACTATTTGGTCCCATTTAATTAAATTGTTTACACTGTGTAGCGTTCTCTAAAGAATATAATAGCTCATTTGTAAGCCACATGGTTATTTGACATGGCTTTAGCTTCTAACATCATGTAATTCGTATAGGAGTTAATAGAACTTGAAGTGTATTTTACAATACAATCTGGGAATTATTTTCAATTTAATATATTGTACGTTATGCAGGTGTAGTTTTATCCTGCTAGATTAAGGATTTTTTCCATCTTATAGGTATGGTACCCGTTTCCCATATTTTATTAATGAGGTTAAGTACAACTGTGTTTTTGGGCTAGGTTCTTGTAAATTTCATACCCCAATGTATCTTCTCCGGGGATGTTTTTTTTTTTTTGCCGGCTAGGGCCTTGGTCCATTCGGCTTCTGTAAACGGAATGTTTAGTGGGCCGTCATTATTCCCGGCTTCCTTTATGTTGTCAAGAGTTGCTTTCCTCAAATTTATTTTAATGATTTTTAAACTTATCCTCTAAGTTGGTATTGCTGCTCATGTTGGCGAAATAGTTTGCGAATAATTCTGCTTTATTTCTGTTTTGTCCAGGTAAGTATGGGGTTATTGATTTAGTTTTGCCTATCTTTTTTAATTCTTTGCCACACTTCCCTTCGATTGTGTTAATATCTAGTTTTGTTTGGCTGTCATAATAATTTATTTGGCTGCTTTGTCCTTTTCCTTGTAGTATTTAAAATCCCTATTTTTTAGTTCTTTTAAATTTGTTTAGAGCTATTTTCTTTTCTTTGACTGCTAACTTACATTCCTTATTCCACCAGGGCACAGTGGGTTTGGGTGCTGACCCTTTAGTTTTAGGAATTGTTGCTTGAGCCATTGCATTAATGGTTTCTATTATGTTGTCATTAAAGGTGTGTGGTTGCTGGGTCGATCGATTCACCTATCTGTTTAAACCTGATCAGTTGTCTTGTTCGTATTTCCATCTTGGTGCAAAGGACGTATTAGTCTGAGGAATTCTAATTTGTAGTTCTTATAGGGTAATGGTCGCTCCCCACGGAGTCGCTTTCGTCGACTTGCCAATCAGAAATGCCTGCTATTATTGGGGTACATAGAGATAGATCTATTGCTGATGTGTGGCCTGTTCTGTCATCTATCCGGGGGTGTGATCCGTTATTGAGAAAGACTTAAGTTACATTTTTGTGCCCATTTTTCTACAATTTTGCCTTTAAGGTCCGTCTTTTGACTTCCCCATAGTTCGTTATGAGCATTAAAAGTCCCCACATATTATTACTCATTCTCAACAGTCCTTAATCATTTTAGTTGTTTCATCTGTATCTAAAATGCGCTGTTTGTTTCATAAAGGTTAATGATTATTACCTGTTTATTTTGAGCGTTTATTTTAACTGCCTGTATTTCTAGATCATTGGGCGGTCTAATATCTGGTAAGCTATGTATTTCTGATGTAATTCCATCTCTAACAAAAGTTGCTAACCCCCCTCCTCTTGCTGTAGATGATCGGTGTTTTAGGTATTTGGTGTTGTATCCTATGATGTATGGGATACGTGAGGTGTCATTTAGGTGGGTTTCCTGAATGCATATCACATCTGGTTTTCTTTCTTCAATTATTTTGTTGTTTAGCTGGTAAGCGTGGGCCCTTGCCATATTTTAATTTCTGCTCTGGAATCCATTTCTAGTACCAAAGTCTTAATGTTTAATTTATTGTTATTTTCTTATTATGCATGTTTACTACCAGCGAGGGTGTTAAATATATATTGTTTGTATCCTGATTTTTGTTTTAGCCTGTCTGTAACTTTTCCCAAGGGAGACCATATGTTCGATAATTAGGGCTTCTCTAAGAGCCTGGGGCATTCTGCGTGGTTTGGTTTGTGATTGCCACTGCAGTTTGCGCAGTGCTGCTGCGTGGCGCTGCATGTCTCCCGGTCTAGGTGGTGAAGGCCACATTGGTTGCACCGGAATAGGTTTCCGCCACTGTTGGAATAATGACCCCACTTTTTGCAATTGCCACATAAACGGGGTTTATTTTTGAAAGCACATATTTTATTTGCCTCGAGTCTTTCGGCTATCTTGATAGTTTCTGGGGAGGCACCCTTGAAGAAAAGTACCACCGCGGTGCTATCCTTCCCCCGTTTTGTTTTTAGGCGGACTAATTTTTCCATTTCCTGGCCTTTGCTCCTTATATAATCTACCATTTCATTAGTTATGTTTTGAACTGGGACGCATATGACTCTTTTGTTGTGATTTTTTTTAAATTTGGGGCTGCATGTTGTTTTGCTCTGTTGTGCCTAGTGACATGAACATTTATTTGGCCTATTCTTTCAATTTCCATGAATTTGGCTATCTGTCGTTCAGTGGAGCATTTGATTATTATCAAGTTGTTTCTAGTACTTTTGAGCGAGAAGTCTCCTTGGTGATGTTCGTTCAATTGGCTTGCTATGGACTTGTATGCTAGCTTCGTTACTTTGGAGTTTACTCTCATGACGAAGAGGGCCAATTCAGCGGGGTGTTTATTATTTTGGTTATTTTGCTGACTGGTCTTGTTTTCCCTAGTGTTTGGCTCTTTGTGTTGTCCTTAATCTGCTTGCTGGGTCTTGTTTGTTGGCAGTTATTGTCATCCTTGTTAACTCTCATTGGGATTTGGGATTTCTTTTTGGGATTACCTTTATTTTTAGTTGTGTCGTGTGTGACTGGTTTCCTTGTGGTAGGTAGGGGGCAATGTGTTTCATCCAGTGACTTCTCAGTTTGAGTCTCTTGGCTGCAAGGTTTTTGTGAAGAGATGGTCTGGGTTGTTTTGGTTCTTTTTGATATTGTTCTTCAGTTAGGGTGCTCATGTCGGTTTTGAGTTTGTGGTTAGTCAGTAGATTGTCCATATTTTCATTTATGCTTGGTGACAGGTAGTCTACTCATTGAATCGGTTGGGGCCGAGTTTAAAATCGGCGTTATGAATTGTATTTGTCGTTTATCTCTTGGGGGATGAGACTGCTCAGAGTAAGTTTGCCTTAATTTATCCGAATTTAGGTTAACCAGGTAGCTAATGTAGCTATTTGATGCTGTGATATTTACTTTATTGCTCTCCATCTTGAATTTCTTTATTTGTTTATGATATATGAGCAAGGAAATTTTTCTAAAGTTTAAAATTGGGTTTGTTTGATTTCTTTTACATTTATCTTAATTTAATTATAACTTAGTGGTAACTGTCCTAACTATAATTCAATCTATAATTTGAAAAAACAATAGCTTTAAGGGGATATAATAATAGCTTTTCATCTGATATTTGTAAATATTTGTTAGTTTATTACTATTCTACGTAAAATAATTTCTAGCCAAATGGTAAAGGGTTTACTTACCCTGATCCAATTTTCCGGTGTTTCTTTTGATTTCCCTCCTTTTTTCTTTCGTCAAAATTTCCTGTCATTTGTTCCTTTGTCACGCACGTCCGTTCAGTTCGCCGTTCCGCTTGAGTCACTGTATACTACAATTATCTTCCTAATATTTTTTTTTCCTGTTTAGAATTTGGATAGAATACCTGATTGGTGGCATGTAATCCTTTGTTGCCATCCCTCAAAATCTACTTTGGCATTAACATAATCTGTCTTGGATGTGACATGATCTGTCTTGGATGTGACATGATCTGTCTTGGATGTGACATGATCTGTCTTGGATGTGATATGCCATGACATGACAGATGGATATGGATATTAGTATATAATCTATTGAGTAAAGTAATGTCATAAGTTTCTCAAGTAATAGTTATTATTTTATAACGTGTAAAGAGTTGGTAATCCCGCATTATTGGTTTCCTCCTGTTTCTTCACTCTCCTCCTCACCTCACAGAAATATTGCTGTATACATGGGGTAAATTGTGGGTACATCACAAACAAAATTCATATAGTTAAGTGTATAAATGAAACAAATAGCTTGTATATAGTACTTACACGTCATCTCTGGGTCCACCATTATGGCACCATACCTGGGTATAGTCATTTTGTAGGACTTCCGCACCTCATTGATCTTTTCGACCTCATGGGCATGCCATTTTAAGCGCAATTCAAGGAAATCTAGGTCCTGTGGTATCGTTGACTGACTGATGATTCTAAAAGACTGTCTAGAAAGGTATCATTATTTCCCTCCGATTCTCATTAGAATCTAATCAATTACAACCAGCTGACATTTAAATGATATTTAGAAAGTAATCACTCGATTGTACATAGTGTAACATGATCACTTGCTCTTCTGTCCATTGTAAGCTTGCATTTTATAAAGTGAATTCTTTTAAAATAAAAATGTTGTGATGAACATAACGGTAAATGTTTGTTTGAAAAGTAAGCGGATATCTCAACACTCGTGATAAGCTCTTTCTCATAAAAAGTATCTTTACAGTACTAATCGTCTATAACTTATTACCCTCAACCACTGTGAAATTTCTGACTGGAGTTCTAAATACAGATATCCACAATATTGTGGTGAATGAGTTTTGAGGAAGTGACATAATATTAAATGGCATGGGGATATATGGTTACGGAAAGCTGCATCTGTTATGATTTCTGTAAAATACACATTTAATAATATCGTTTTGAAATCCAATTATCTTTCAATAAATGTTGTGGCAGACCTTGAGGGCTGTTGCTCCTTGAGGGCTTGCAGGTTAATCACAATTTATGTCATATGTATTAGAAAACCAAGATCTGGTGCACGCTTTTTCGTCAGAAAAGATCAAAAAGTAGACTTAACACCTTTTCACCGGTGGATGTCAATCCTTGTCTGTTGGCGCTAGAAATATGTTCAGTTAGTACTTCCAGTTCAGTATTCACAAAAGTAGTTGTCTATTTTTAGAACATTTTATCCTCTCTCATTTTGATGGTGATAGAAGAGCTATATTTATGCATTTTTGGTAGGGATTTAAAGGTAATTGTTTATTCTTGAGAATATGAGCTTAGGGTGTGGTTGTGTGCATGTAGGCGACAATACACAGCGAGTAATAAAGCCTTGGTGATGATCCGGAAGTGTAATCTGTGTTCCATTTTATGCTGCTTTGTTTACAGTCCAGTCTCTCAAAACAATGCCGGTGAACCTTTGCGAGAACTTAACCGTGAAGTCATCTTTAAAGGTATTTTAGATTAACTTATGATTTGTATTGATTGTCACAAAGTGGAAAGTTCAGTACTGAGAAATAACTGAAAAATATATATAGTAAAATTGTTTTCTAGGTCCACTAGCAATGGCCACAATTGTGAAAAAATTAAGATGACAATGGTTATTTAAACAAATGTACCTACCAATTAAAACATTCAAGACTTAGGGTAGTCAGCTGTGTTGCTATGTAAAACATTTAACAGCAGTGGAAAATGTTGAGGTTCAAGTCACCCTAAGGGAGATTTATTTTTCTGATGTTGAAATAATAACAAAAGACTAAATTTATGCAAATGCACAGTTTGTCATTAGTTAATGACTTGTTAGTTTGGAAAGAAAACAAAATTTAGAATAAAAAGGTATATTTTATGATTAATGCTGTAGATCACAAATATACACGAGTTGAATGAGAGTAAGAGTTGTGTAGAAAATTTCATGTTGAAGCTTATTCCAGTCTAACCAGATTTTAAAACATGGTAATGTTGTCAGGAGTTACTTGAGCACATGTAAACATCCAACGAAAATGATATTACAGTACAAAGTTAAGGTAACCAATCTGTAAAACAAAAATTCTTATGTTTAAAGCACTATTTGTGCATTGTCTATTAATATTATTCCTTTTTCTTTCTAAAATGTTGTATACCTCACACAATGTCGATGGTTGTGGACAGTGTCTTTATGGGATGCTTCGTGCAACACTGCATCACATTTTTTATTTTCTATTTGCTCTTAATAGGTTTAAGCCGTTAAAAACATTATTGTTATGGAATAAATACAGTGAATGTAAAAGGATATTTTGTTCGGAGAAATCCTTCATTCTACATGTTTTCAGTTCTGGATGCTCTGCGCAGTAGAAACCCTGGTAGAACCAATGGGCCTGCTCTATTTAGAAGACACGTACCAAATCTGTATCTTTAGGGATATTGATAATAAAAGGGCTGAAACGGATTAAGGATCTAATTAGCTCAGAGGCAAAGTAAAACTATGCAGTGCTGGCTGGATCTAAGAGAGATAACATTAACACACAAAATAATTATACAACTTACAATATTGTTTGATTTATTATAAACTAAGTTTTCAAGGAATATGGATGTTCCAGTAATATGCCAAAAATTAAGCTGTAACAGATGAATACATGATTCAAAAGCTTGACTCCATGATTCAAGCCTGATAAATACTATGTATATTTAATTTGTTCGTTTCTTTCTCCACGATTCTGTTATATATATATATATATATATATATATATATATATATATATATATATATATATATATATATATATATATATATATATATATATAATTGTATTGTACGATTGACCTTAGTCGAAGATCCAGTTAATGTTATACATGACTAGGGAGAAAGATTTTGCAGACAACACAATATGTGGCTTATATTTCTGAGTACAGGTTAAATATTAGGATCTTTATCAATAGAGGCAAACATGATCTAGTGTACCTGGTGTTTAATATTATGTTTAGTAATGGATCTTGTCTTGTTGACAACTTAGATTGTTCTAGAAATTTACCTTTGACCCTCATCCTAGTTCTATTGTCGTAATCTTCTTGACTTGAAAACGTATTCTTGCCTTCACAGCTTGAAGCATGATCTATTATCATTGTGTTCATATTTCCATTTCTTTAAATTATTTATTCAAATTATTATTCACTCGAAAATAAAATGTGGTCATCAGTAATATTGTTGGACAGAAACATTAATTTAATTTAGAATGATAATTGATTCAGACAAGGACATTTAGGATTACGATGTGATACATCAAAAGGCTTTTATCACATCACCATTCTCGCTATTGGCACATTACCACATTTGGGACTACTTGCTCATCAACACATCTAATATTGGAAATTGCATGTATTTTGAATACCACTGGATGTTTGTTGAAACTTCATATATTTCTTTTCCTACAATTTTTAGAACTATTTGTGATTTCGTTCACAATACTGTAAATTCCTTTAAATTTTCACTTTATTTTAGAGAAATAAATTACTTTTTGAATTGGTTTTCACTCTTTTCTCTTAGTTTAAGACCATAGAATCGTAACAATATACTGAGGCCCCGAGATGCAGTGGTCCAAATCACTCACATTTACCTGAACAAGATGGCCGCTATCGCTTAACCGGCTTGAAGCAGCTGTACCGTTTTTTAGTGCCGTTTTCAGGATATTTGTGCTTGTTGCCTGTTTTCATCTATGTTGTTGTGTTCATTATGTATTGGCTGTTAAATTCGTATGTGTTTCTTCATCTCCTTGTTTTGGAAACGAGAATAATTAGACTTTTTCTCAGCTGTCTTGCTCCACTGTTTTTGAAAAAAACCGCCATCACGTGATACTCGCCTGTCAACCCGTTTATACTACGATGGACCACACTACATTGTGCTCTAGAGTAAACGAACTGGGACTACATTCATCATTATCTAAATGCAAACAGAAGCGAAAAATAAAACGGTGTTTTCAAAGCTGGCGGGCGGAGAACAGGAAGAATTCCAGATATCTCCCTTATTTCGACACAACCATTAAAAAAAAAATTCGACCGTTAATTTAGATAACCTAATTCAAATTCCAATTAATTCGTCAACCTTTATGTTAACTATTCAACAAATAGCTCTGCGCATTGCATTATTCAATGCCCAGTCAGTAGGACCACCGGAAAAACGCACAGAAATAGTTAATTTTATCAACGACGAAAATGTTGACATTATGCTTGACAGAAACATGGCTAAAAACATCAGGCGATGAGCCCAAGTGTGCGAATCTAACACCCACTGCTTACTCCATCAAGTCGTTCCCCCGAAATTCTCGCGGAGGTGGAATTTCTGTCATCACAAAGAACTCCATGATAAAACGTCTGAACTACACCACAACATTCAATTTCGACCACACATCGTTTGAACTAGTCCAAACCACACTCACACTGGAGCAAAGGTCCATTTTTTTTTTTTGCCTATACCGTCCTCCTCCTAGTAGAAAAAGCAAGCTGGCTGACTATCTATTTTTGGAGCAGTTTCCGAATCTCCTGGACTATGGAAATTCGATAGGTGGCAACTTAATTGTTCTTGGAGATTTCAACTTTCACTTTGACTGTCCCGGAAACTCAAATAGATCAAAACTCCTAGATTCCGTTAACGTTTTCAACCTCAATCAGTTAACCAACCCACCCATAAACATGGTCACATTTTTAGACTGGATTCTTCATAGACCTGATGATAACATTCTATGGTCCTCCCTGGTATCCCATGACCTTGCATCAAGTCACCTCTGCATTTTACGCCATCTTGACGTATCAGTTTCTAACCCTCCACCTTTGTCTGCTACTAAGAGAAACCTCCATATGATAAATAGAACCAAATTAATGCACGACATCCAAGCTAACCTAACAACTTGCTTACCTCCTACCGCAGAACAACTCGATAGCTGTCTGCGTTCATTACTTGACAAACATGCCCCAGCTACCAAGTGCAGAGTATCAATTAAAAAGTGTGCTCCATGGTATAGCAGTGTTAGGGACCAGCTTCGCACTGCTAAAAGAGACCGCCGTAAAGCTGAGAGGCTCTGGCTTTCCACCAGACTCGGTATTCATAAGCAAATCTATGAGGTCGCTAAGAAGAACGTCACAAATATAGTCCATGCAGCGAAATCAGCCCACCACACTACTAAGTTCATGGAAAGTTTCAGCTGCAAAGAGCTCTTCAAGATTACTAACAAGCTAATAGTTAATATCAAGGAACAAATCAACACCACTTCCAACTACCTTCTCTGCAGTCGACCTTCCGGACATGTTTGCAAATTTTTTCCCTGACAAAGTACACACCATTAGAGATAAGCTTGACACCACAATTTCAATTGACTCGTCGTCACCATACAGTTGGGATACAGAATTTCAGCGGCAACCATTAGCAGCTTTTGAACCTGTCTCTATGGATTTCGTACTTACAATCGTGATGAAGAGTGCACCAAAGTTATGTGAACTTGATCCAATTCCAACATCACTGCTGCTTGAGTGCTTAGATCCAGTATTGCCTTCACTATGTTATTAATACTTCTCTCTCATCTGAGGAATTCCCATCACTTTTCAAAACTGCCATTGTAAAGCCTCTGCTGAAGAAACCAACACTAGACCATAACGATTTAAAAAACTATCGCCCAGTTTCTAATCTCCCATTCATTTAAAAAAATCTTTGAAAAGGATGTTCTATCCCAGCTTGTATCTCATCTAAATTCAAACAGTCTTTTTAGCATTGTACAATCTGCATAACGCCCTTGCCACAGTACTGAAACTACTCTTTTAAAATTAGTTAATGACATTCTCTCTGCGTTGGATAGCTGAAAGATTAGTCCTCACACTCCTTGATTTGCCTGCAGCATTTGACTCAATAGACCATAATATATTACTTCATCGTCTCCAGCATGTATTTGGCATTCATGATACAGCCTTACTGTGGTTCAAGTCCTACTTGGTCAACAGGACACAAATTGTATATGCAAATGGAATACACTCCAACCCAGTTGATCTATGTTGTGATTTTTCACAGGGGTCTGTTCTTGGACCTGTTCTCTTCATTCTGTACACTCAATCGCTCTCAAGTGTCATAGAACATCATACAGTGTCTCATCAATTGTACGCTGATGACACGCAAATATACAAAACTAGCCACCCGACTGAAGTTGATGCTACGATCCAAAGTGTAGAGAGGTGCATTTCTGATGTGAAATCATGGATGACTTGTAACAAGCTGCAGATGAATGATAAAACTGAGGCCATTCTGATCACAACACAAAGACTTTCTCATTCACATCCTTTACCTAAAACAATAAATATCAGCAACACCAACATTAAATTCACACAATCAGTACGAAACCTAGGTGTTGTTCTGGACAGTACTCTCACATTGCACCAACATGTCATGAACATATGCTAGGCTGCATATCTTGAGCTGAGACGCATCAGCTCAATTCGCAAATATCTTTCAGTTGATGCCACTAAACACTTGTGTGTTCATTAGTACTGTCAAGACTGGACTATTGCAACTCAGTTATGTGTGGTTCATCTCAATACCTACTCCAGAAACTTCAAAAAGTTCAAAACACAGCTGCTCGGATCATACTTAGAGTACCACGATCAGAACACACGTCCCCGCTGCTCTGTACCCTACACTGGCTATCCATTCGATCCAGAATCAAATACAAAATTTGTTCTCTGTGCTACATTTCACTGTCGGACTCTAGTCCAACATACCTATCTGACCTCACTCATGTGTACACGCCAAGATACTTACGCTCCTCTTCTGACAATCGTATACTCCTTATTCCAAGTATGAAAACAAAGTCATATGGACAACGGTCTTTTGCATACCAGTGACCACATTCAAGAGTGCTCTCAAAACTCACTTATTTCGACAGCAAGAACAAACTTAAAGACCTAATAATGTTTCCTACCTGAAATATTCTCAGCATGTTTTTTATTTTTTAAAATGTTTTTCTAATTTCATGTTGTTTGTTTTTGTATTATGTTTCTTATCTTATAGGTGTTGTCTAAAGTTGTAAAGCGCTTAGAGCTTCTAAAGCTTCTAAAGATTAGGCGCTATACAAAGTCCTCATTATTAATATCATTATTATTTCAGCTATAACTGTGGGGGTCAGAGTCTTAGATTCATCCTTTGTGGTTATATGATATAGCTTGCCAGTAGCTTCTATTGCGTCAATGGTTCTTACCAGTGTTTTCTCATTTCTTCCACTGGTTTTACTGGCCACCTTGTTTAGCCTATCGTACGCTGGAAAATGGTGTGAACAGCATCACACACATGGAGCAGACATTGTGGATAGTTTGCACTTGCGGTATAGAAGAAATCTTTTCAATGTTGCAATAAAAAAAGTATTCAGAGTCATTGACTCCAGAATCAAATTTATTCTACCGTGTACAATGTCATTTCACGTTTATTGAATTAAAATGGATTTTGAGAATCACTTTTGATTTACTTGTGAATGGCTTGCAAGTTAATGTAAAAACTGATAGATTTTGGTGTTGGATAGTCATGGTCATAGTAATTCTAATTAGAAAAGAATGGTTAGTGCGTGTTTTTATTAGTTCAAGACAACTTAACTTGATGCAAGGTCTGGGTGATAAGAACTCATTGGTCGATAGAGTCCACCATATATATCAAGTGCAGACACCAATAACTATTCAACAAGAGGTAGGCTTGTGTGTCATATACGGTACACTTGTTTGTAATTGCAGTCAATAATCGCATGACTTAATGACACTTCATGACACTAGCTAATCTCATGGTGAGGGATAGAAAAATGTCAAAAGATCATATATAATGATAAAAATGTTTTTAAAACAAACCAAAAACAATACATTTTGATAACATTTTTATTCAACCAACAAACCACCAACAAATAATATATCAACACATTTTTTTTCAAATAACACCTTTTTGACAAGGTTGGCAACTTTGTGAAGTCAAGTTAGGCTTCCACTGATGGAGGTCATTTGGCCATTGATGTACATAGATATCTACTGTTACGACTGTTTGCTACGGTTCCTTCAGTCATAACATATTCTGGGTTCGCCTGGGACTGGCTTCAGGTGAAATGAATGTAGCATTTTGATTGTGGTGTTTGTATTGATATTTCTGGACAATAAAATGCTATGACAGAGGAGATTATAGAGAAGAGCAAAGAAAGATGTATTATTTATGATGTAAATAAATACAGAACAAATTGTTTTACTTTTTATTGTGTTCTCTTATTTCCTTTTTCTAATACTCGCAAGATCACGTTTACATTGACAGACACAATAATAATTTTACCTCACGACCATACATTTACTATACAACATAAACTAACAAGATTGTTTTTTAATACGCCATTTTTATGAATATTTTAAGAAACGACGATTTTAGCATAAATGTTTATCAACTAAATTTGATAAAATGAATATTATTTTGTATAACATCAAAGGAGAATCCTATTGTTGGAGAATTGTACTAACCCTATTTATAGAAACTCTCCATAAATTAAAACCTAATGAAAATCTGGGCAAATTCCAAAATTTTAGACAAATCCGAAATTTGTATTAATCAAAGCTGGACAAATCCCAAATTTGGATAATTTAATATCTGGACAAGTCCGAATTTTGTATAAATCAAAACCCGGACAAATCCGAAGTTTGATCTTGTAATAACATAACACTTTCAGTGATGGGTTTTACCTATATAAAATTATGTCTGATAAAAAAAATTGGATTTAGAATGTTGGTCCGAAAGAAGACAGACGGACCTGACTTCAGTGCTGTCAGTCTCTCGTCTGCAACGACGGGGGCCTTAGTTATACTCTCTGTACCCTTGAAGAACCTCATAAGTTTACACAAACGTAAACAACGGGGATACTCGAGGTTCTCTTATTCGGGTTAGCAACGAGAACTCTACCACCTCGCGCTCAGCAACCTAAGGTGCTGAGAACAATGGTACCATTACAAACTTAGCGGAACACGTTCCGCGAGGCAATATTTGATTAAAATACACTGTAAACAAGTAAGGCAACATAAAATAATGTCATCAAGTGATACATAATTATCTAACAGTTACTCGAAACAAAGTGGTGAGTTGAAATAATCACAATGTATAAAATGAGTGTCGGTCGATCTCATTCAAAGCCAGCATGTGCTTTCAACGAGGGACCGTCTCAAGGCAACGCAATTATTGGAAACAAGGTACATGTACGCAACATTTTAAATAATTGTACTAAACATATCGATCAAATAAAATGGTGAGACTGTCATAGCACTATAATGATCATAAAACCATCTACGTCTTTTCTAGAAAGGTTACTATCGAAATAAGTCATTAAATGTTCCAAGGTATATCCAAGACTGCGTTGATTAAGAAAATACACACAATACTGTCCAAATATCATCGAATCTGTGCCTTGTAGTTTGACATTATTGAACCATATCGGCTATACATTTCTTACAAAGTCGATGTCATCTTCCAGAGGCGGTAATCCTTAGGTATCAAAATACTCCACACAGGCATCGCGGTGAAAGTAGACGGCTACCCAGTAAGTTCCTTGGAGAAGACTGTCGTCCGTGTTTTGCGCACACGACAGGATTCAAAGAAGTCTTGTATAAACTGTTAATTAAAAGATAACAAAGTTCCCACGTATACCTTTTTTTTGTTTGTTTCACGGGTAATTAGAAGTCAACAATTAAATCTTGACTTTGCTTGAAATTCTGTCGTGTAAACGTACGTTATTTTCGTTTCCTTACTCTTTGCCAAGAGATTCGATGCAACGGATTTCTAGAGCAGTCATTGGAGAGGAGGAATGATCACGCAAGTCTTTGTACTGCTGATGCAACACTGCTTCATCCGAGATGCGACCTCAACCGTCATCTAAATACTCATCCAATGTTTCTTCAGGACCCATCATTAGGCATTTTTCTTGGTCAACCCCGTAATTGTTCCTGCCAGGTGTTTGGCGAAACAGGAGACTAAATGTTCTTGTTCTGAGCATCTGTACATCACCTTTTCGTCTTTTTCTTTTGTTTCTGCTTTCACGATATCCTCCCGTTCAATTTCCAGAGATTCTCCACCATTCAAAGAGGGATAAGAGTATTCCATAGCTTGTAATCTAGAATGTCTTCTCTCAAACTGTTGATTTCTATCGTCTTGTCAAATTCGGCATACATGAGGACATTCATTGTCCCCTTCAAGTGTCCTCTAAACTGAAGTTCCACACGCAGTTGACCGGATTTTATAGGGTGGAAATGACCCTCTTCGTTGCCTTGATCTAGAGTCAAAAGCTCACAAAGCGTAACCTCCTGCATAATCGTCGTACGAAATGAAGTGGCTGTCGTTTGTCCTTAACAGTCCCTTGGCCTCAAGTAATTTTGTGCTCAGAGTTAGGTTCTAAGGGTCTGGTACACAATGTCTTGCCATCTAGACAGACTTCGAGCTTGGACACGTGGAAGAGCCGCAACTTGAAAGAATTTTCATTGTAGGCTCCGTTGAAGGCTGAATTCTCGACGATGCCAATGATTAAATGCCTTGGTAACTGTTCTTGGAACAGATGCTCTTCGATCATGTATCGCTGATGAAGGCATTCGGATACTTGGAAGTCGTTGTGCTCAAAGGCTGACTGATGTCGTTTCCCACTTTAGGTAACACTTCCACGCAACGTACGAAGAGTCGGGCTTCTTGGATGATAAATTTGTAAGTGGCATCATTTGCAGCCATCCAATGGAAACGGGCACTGCTTCTATTCAACCTTAGCGGGACATCATCTGTTTGGCAAATGCTTCTCCTGCAACATGTCCAAATGTAAGTGATCCATCAGTACTAAATTACAACTTTAAGCAATTTTGCTTTGACGGTCTTTAAAACCCACATTGTAGACATCTAGGTTGTTGAACTTGCCCGGTATGTCAGGTTTCCATACCACGCAGGCGTCCTGATGAGTCTGTTTGGCTTCTTTTCCATACGCCAAAAGATTTTATAGGTACGCTTGATAAGGGTAAGTATCCAAGCTACTTCTGATCAGTTATTCGAGTACAAATTAACTGAGCTGAACAAGAAATGCATGAAATTGTTGACAGGGCTACTGCCTCATCGGCATCTAGATCGGTACCGTCCGTGTCGGGTACATTGACTTTCAAGTACAAGTGACTGCTATTCAATACAAGTATTTGTTATTCAGATCGATATAATCCTCGAGCTGTCCTTTGATTTAAATTCGATGGGGGCTGATCCAGAGTCCTTGACAGTGGAGACTGGATGAAATTCCACCCATTGGGATTATTTCATGGTCATTTTGGTGGTGGCATGGCAAACAGATCCCATTCCGACCTGGAACATTCACAAGATTCTACGACATCGTTTTTATTTTTAATAATCAAAAATGTCTAATTCTAGTAATGTTCTTCGTTTCTAGCCTTGATTGTGTGAAGTTCTCTGGAGGGGTGTCTTCGTCGTCTCTTTCTACCTTGTCCTTGCTGTGGCGTCATGTAAGATGGAATTCTTGGTTCGGCAGCGTTCAGGGCATTTATAGGAGTTTCCCGTCGTCCAAAAATGTCTTTTACAGTTTGAAGCAAGACATTTGTTCCTGCTCTCAAGAAGACTTCTATGGGGTTTCGTTTATCAATGATGACATTTTGGAGAAGTTCTTTCCTTAAAGCTGCGTCTTTCAAAGCGTGCAATCCTCGTGTCACCATCGGTTTCAAGACTAGGGCCACCGAACGAAACGCAGATTTCTGCATATCTCCTAAACCATGTCCTCGCTTTCGAGCGTCTCCTTACAAGTCGGTTGATAATCGTTTTCGAAAATGGAGTTTCACCGCGACTTTCCCTTTGGAGAATGGAATATTTGGTCCCAGATCTCCTTTTATACCAATGTTGACGGTGTCGAATACGACTTATTGATGGGCAGATAGTGAGGTAGTTCAAATTCGCAATGAACGTGATACGTGTATCCACCTTCCTCGTAATACGTTATGGTAGGATCCACTTTGATAGGAACGACTCGGTAGCGGTGCAGATGTGTCCCCCACTATATTGTACTCCACTACATCGGAGCACACAAAGATCAAATTCAGTCCTTCGTTCAGTTCTACAAGTTGACGAAAATACTTGTAAAATTCCATATTGTTCTTGATCTTCGGGCTGAAATTCGGAGATATGTTTGTGTCTCCACCCAAAATTTCAAACGAACTCTTATTAATCCTGATGGACAACGTTTGTGTATCTTTAAATGTCATAAATATGCGACGAGCCACTTTATGGTACTCGATGGTGACACTTCATTTGGCTTTCTCCAGTACTTACCAAAACACTTCCGTGAACCAGGAAGCAATCGTGTCCACCAAATGTTGACTGTTAAAATAATAGCCTGCCCGAATGTTCACAGTATAGATGGTGAATAATGGATTACTTGCTGGATTTTTGATACCTAAATAACGATTTCATTCATGAATTTTTGCACGTGTTCGTTAATGATTTCGACGCGGTAAGTGTTTTGATTTTCAGTGAGGTTTGATTTGTATGGGATGATTCATTTCGACCCAGTCCACTTCCGAATGGGATTCGTGATCCAACTGGATGGCCTGTGGTAATTTGGCCGTGAAACAGCACAAACTATTTAGAGGAACGGTCAATCGGTAAAGTTAAGTAAAATTGGTTATTCATAATTCTAGATTTCTGCTGTCTGAAGGGTCACTCGAGGTCAGTGTTCAAAAGAGGGTTATTGTTGTTTTGGTGGTTACTGTTGGGAGGGTGACTCACGACGGTCGCAAAACTCCAGTTCATATCGTATTTCAGGAAAGGATTGGGAAGAAGGTAACCGATGCAGCTGTTAAGTAAAATAGTCCAAATTTGTTTGTGTCCTTGTTTCAAACTCAAATTTGCAATGGCAGCACTGATGACAAAATAAACCACACACATTTGGCAGATAAAGACGATTTGCTTTTTATGCACACGTTCCCCACACCACACCCACAAAGGTTGCTTTTGCAGATCTTGCAGAGAAAAACTAGGAGAAGGAGTGGTCACTGTGGTTGTTGAGGCTGTGTTGAAGGGCATGATGGTCACTTCATTTTATAGTCGATGATTTGCGAAGCGTCAATCCAAGAGTCAGCATCAGGCAAATGGGGTAGTACGGCGTGTTGATTGGCTTCGGTATTGAAAGGTGCGGAAATAACCTTTGGTCATTCATTCCAAACGTTGTAGGCATTCGACTAAAAAGGCATGGCCAAGTAACTCATCGCATCTTTAAACTGCACTTGTCCCAATTGCATGGAAATCAGTTTGGCACCGTTCAAAGTGACTTTAGGACGTTTGGTGCTTTCCGTATAGTGTTTCAGAAGTAATTGTCCATCGTATCCCTATAAATTGTGAGCCATCACCGTGGAATAGCAATGACAATCTCCGTAACGCTTGATGTACTCTTGACACCGCGTTTCGTCAGTAGTCTAAGATCAATTGGGCAAAATCGGTCACCGTGTTAGGTCCTCGAAAGGTTTTTTCACGTTCTCCAGGAATCTTGCTACAGTGAGGGCAACGACTAAAGATCGGTTCTTGGATGCACATCTTTTTCGCTGGATGAGCCACGCGTGCATTCGAAATCGAAAAAGATGAAATCCCCTTTCTTTTGGGCATCTTCTTCCTCACAAATGTGACATCGTTTCTTTAATAGACAAATGTGTGCCTTAACACTTGGTACGTATGGCTTGTCCACAAACAGAACAACATTTCAGCAGTTGACAATCACGTTTCCGATGTGATCATTGCGTCTTTAAATGTTGGCGGTAAAAGGTTCGACTGACAAATATTCGCTGACAAACTGATCAATGCATTCGTTTTTGTCCTTCGTCAAGACAGTGTTTAGAGGCCAAACATCCTGGACATTTCAATCCGCAACGCTTTATATTGCTATCGATTGTCATCACCAGTCACATTTCTCACAATAATAACCGTAACCCAGGAAATGCGGTAATACTGGTAATGGCATCAACATGTTCATTGTGATGATAGAAGTGAATGTATTATCCGTCTTTGAAATTTTTGCCTCGAAACAAGAGGTCAACGCACTTCTTGAGGGTGCACTTTTAAGGTGTAGCGTGGAGCCAAGACGTCTTGCAATGCTTGCATTTCAGGAACGCCAAAATGTGTGTCTTTGGATAGGCCAGCTTGCTGTAACAGGATTTCTGCTACTCTTCGTTGTCCCAGGCTCTTTTCCGTGTCGTTTTTGTCAGCATACGTTCGTCTTACCACGATGGCACGGGCTAAATACATCTTGTCTTGAGGGTTGTTAATTCGGGCGAGACTGTGGTTGGTTCTGCGAAGGTCGTCCACCAATAACACTTTTTTGCATCTGGTCCCTTTGGGAAGAGAAACGTGGGCCATGTACACTGTCGCTTTTCCCTCGGTGGTGTGAAACTTGTCGTTGGACTGTTGTACGTGCTTGAATCTTGTCTATGAATTTGGAAGGTGTCAGTTCTAATGGCCTGCTAAACGCGATCTAAACGGGTGACATCAGACTGTCCTGCTAAATTGAAAATGTCAAACGATCGTCTTCGTTGGCTCGACATTGCCGTTTCAGTGTGGTTAACAAAGAATCCCACAAATCTGTGATGAACTCCTCTGCTTTCTTCAGCGGTACATCGGACTTGCAATCTTTAAACTTCACCGTGTACGTGTACGCCGTTGTTCTAAATTTTCTAGAGGAGGGTTTATCCGTCTCTCGAATGTGGTGGTAGTTTTCAGGGGATACTGTTGGTGACCTTTGGTTTGACGTAGATTCTCTGGGTCTGGATTCTGGCTCACTCGTGTCATCTTCAAAATGGCTGACCTGGATTTGAGCCAAGACTTCAGCTACTGTGCGCGGCGATCGGTCACGTTTCTGCCTCTTACTTTTTTAACCTTTCGTCAGGAAATGATGCGATCGTTTCATTTTGATTGCAAAAGGTCAAATGACTGCAGTTTGCACGCCATGATCCCCTATATATCAATGTAAGGCCCGTGTCTTCCCAATAGAAAGGGTCAGTGTCTTCCCGTCAAAGCACTCATTTGAGGCTCAGTTCTACCAGAAAGATGGAAGAGCCAACACAGATCGAACTTTGTGTCCCTGAATATATGTCTCTATATCTCTAACCCTGTCTCTAACCACGTTTCTATGTTTGTCTCTGTGTCTATGTCTCTATTTGTCCAATGAGTAATGCCTGTTCAGGTCAGCCTCTTGCCACACAATTCCGCCTGATTGAGGTCAGCCTAATGCAACATTGTTGCCAGTGTCCAGTACCGTGCCGTCACCCATTTTCAATTCATATTGTCCCTATACAGTCCCACTCCTGTTAAAATACCTTTTGTTTCTATAGTGCACGGATCCTGTATATAAGGCTAGTTCCCATTGTCCTATAAATCTTGCCCCTATAGTGCAAACACACAAATTTAACCCTAAGTCCCTTTAGTCCCTATAATATCCCCACTGAATGACAATGATCATTATGAAGCGAAGACTATTCATTCTGCGACATGCGCGTTCTTCCCTATGACCATGTGGTCAAGGGCACATACATTTAAATTTTGTGTTCTGCTTCCAGTTAATGTTTTGCATGAGCCAATATTTCTAAAATCCATTCGTGGATTTTCTTCGTGCTTGCCTTTAAACATTATGAAGCAACATGCATTCAGTAGGCAACACACGTCCTAGCCTCTTTCAGATTGGAATCAGCATCAAAGTCATTGAACATTTGCGGTAAGCTTTTGGTCTGAGTTCATTTTACTTGCTTATGTGTGCATTTCATACACTTCTTGCTATGTTTACATTCTTTCGAAAGAATCATTATCAAGCTAAGACAATTCATTCTGCGATTATGCTCGTATATTCTTTTGATCTTGGGGTCAAGGTAATATCTTTTAGAGTAATGTTTGGAATATGGTCCAGACTTCCATAATGCTTCGAGTGTGGCCTTGACTTCCAAACCCATGTCCTTCCTCTGGTTGATTTTCCTTTGAACAAGCAAAATTACCATACAAAAATAATGTTCGAAGTATAAGATAATATAGAGATATCAAGTAAAGATTTTATAGAATCATCAGGTGGTTTTACTTGTGCGGATTGTGCGACCAATAATGACTGCAGACAATACGTCCGGACTTTTCTTGGTCGAAATATAACCGAGGAAGAAAAAATTGTCGATTGTATTATAGCATCTAAAAGTACACTACAATTCAGACAATTGTTCGACTAAATATAAAACTGAGAAAAACTACGTAGTATCTACGTATAAGAGGAGTACATCACGTGTTTGTGTGCAGGGTAACAGTAGTCTATGTAGGCAATATTATGCTTGGTTAATTAGAGCTTTAAAAACAACACCAAACGCTTAATTAGAAAAAAAAACTGTCTCAAGATATACGAAACAATAAAGCATAAAACATTAAAAACATCGAATCGACTCCCAACACATTCTATCTGGCAATATAAGGTGATAATCAGAGATATTGGCTGATATATTTCATTCTTCATGTTATTAGATAGTTCAGTGTCCCGTATTTGTGTTTACGGGGATTGTAAGGTTCAAAACCCATTCAATTCTAGTAAGATGTAATGTTCACTTATAACATGTTATCGTTGAGTGATTTTTTGTTACAACAGTGAAGTCACTTGTTTTTAAAAAAAACTTTATATACATGGTGCAGTAGAGTAACTACTGTGCAATACAATCACAAAAGTTATCGGAGTCAAACACATATCTGTTATGTAACACATAATCAAACACATATCTGTTATGTTATGTAAGCATGCGTCGTTTCATTCTTTACTTGTAGTGTGTGGTTTCGAGTGTGAGAAGTATGTCAGTACTTCATCTCCCATCCCTCCTCAGCGTAAGTCTCTCTCTCTCTCTCTCTGTGAATATATTAATCATGCATATAACCTGTCTCCACCTCCCTTATTTTAACTTAAACTTACACTTGGTCTACCGGATGCTATTTCCCACCAACTCCAGCCTTGCACCAATATCATGCCAGTCCCAATCACTTACAAGCTAGCCTGCGATAAGAAGCCCGTGTTCATGTCCAAATTTAGCTGATAATAAAATAAATTTATTAGAGATGATTTTTACGAAATGATTAATACGAAAGATACCCTCGAAATAACTAAGTATTTTATTAAAAATAAATATATCATTTGTGAGAGGCTATATATGTAATTTTACATACGTTTACTGCATTAATAGAATAGATGTGACTTTGTAGTTTAAAAAAAGGATATTATGTCTTCTGTTCTATATTTAGACAAAAAGGATTTTCCGAGTTTATTTTAGACTCCGTAATAACAAAGTAGGGCATAGTTGTGTCAGCGTAGGTTATAGTTGACCAATTAAATGCTTTGATACAATCTGTTTACATGATTTGTCAGCTCGTACCACCAATCTGTTTAAAATCAGATCTCTACAGTCTATCGGGACGTGGAGATCTGATTTTAATCCCATTAATCAGCACATGTAAATGGATTTGGCTAACAATTATTACTTCCTGGTTTGAAGGTAGTCAGTCTACGTTTATAGAATTGTTCCCTCTCTCATCTTGGCGGGTTAGACTGAATTCTTAAATTTAAAATAGATAGCTTTTTCTTTTAAATATGAGTCATACGGCGTGATTTTCTGAGTGTGTGGTTGGCAACAGTGAGCTATGAGTAATGAAACAATGATGTTGGCCCTGAAGTGAAACATGTGACCCATTGCACGTTGTTTGGTTTTAGGCGCGCCTCGAAAAATAAACGAAAACTGCTGTATAACATGACAAAACTTGACATCAGATTAGTGTGTGTGATTTGATGTGTGAGTTTATCGTCGTTTTTATATTAAATGTTTCAATTTAATATAGTTTTACACTCCTAATAAAACTCTTGATTGTCGCTTAAATGGATATTATGTATTTTATTTGCAAATTAACATAAGTGATAAGCATATTGGTTTTTTTTTTATTGGGGCTAGTCACTGTGTTTAGGTGAGGCAAAACAGCAAATGCAACTATTTTAGCCGTTTGTCTTTAGACCAGGCGCATCAGTTCTATATTCAGTCACTTGTCATATATGGAGGTATTGGGTGATTTGTCCGGGTGAAGCAATAGATAAGTGTGCGTGTGTGTTATCTTTTACGAAATGTTAAGCACGCCCTAACTTTAGAGCATGGGAATTAAATATCTCAGTCGAGTGTTACTGATTGTGTGTGTGTGTGCACGATTTGGATTTTTAACGTAGCTCTAAAAAAATTCAGTTATATCGTTACGATGTATGCAGTGTGGCAGTTTATAGTGATGTCTAGCACTAGGGAATCATGCTGCAGATATGTAGCATGATGTCCCACTCAGTCACATTATCATGACACCAGGCCGACCAGTCCTAACACTAACCTCTCAATGCTGAGCGCTAAGCGAGGTAGCTGTTAGTACCATTTTTATAAGTCTTTGGTATGACTCTGCCGGGGATCGAACCCACAACCTCCCGTATCCGAGGCGGACACACTAAGCACTTTCATATCAAATGTATATTTTTAGTTAGTAGTTTTCATTTACGATAATATTAAAATTCACAAGATGAAGAGAAAAGGAGCCCAGTAAATGTACCAGTATGGTTTTCCACGCCCTCGGAAAATTCTTGTGGTTTAAAATATCTGATCAGGGGAGAGATGTACGAAGTAGGAACGGTTTCCCATACCAAAAGGAATTGTGATAAGAAATATTATATTACAAGATAAGATGTATGAGTCTTTTCTGTCATTCAGTGCGCTGTTATAGAGTAGTTAAAACAAGATTCATGGCTGCGCAAATAGCAATCTGATTAAAACCGTCTCTCCACTGTCCTATTTCAAGATCTGACGGCGACCTATTAGGGGTCATGTTCTGGTGACCTGTTATTACAATAATCGCTAAATGTATCAACCAGTCAGATGAAGCCTTATATATAAGCGGTTGGGGACTGAGCACCGGTGCTGAAGAGTACAAATATGTACCGAACGATTTGATTCACTTTCACATCTGAAAGCTCCATTGGCTAATTCAGTGGTCACCCGAACATGTCACTTAAACGGGCGCTCTCAGATCTTCACGTAGGACAGTGGAGATATGATTTTAATCAGATTATTTGTGCCCTCTGCCACCAGCTATGGGATTTAGGGGAGCGCTAAGCTTCACCAGCATGGTCCGCGGCGGATCCCTGGCTGCCATGGATTTCCCTGCAGTCTAATGTCATTCGGTGGCTTTTCCTTGCATCTAACTTCTAGCAATCACATAACACAATCAAACACAATTGTATGCATGTGTGTCGTTACCACATTAGGCCAATTAATTTCTCCTCAAACATGTTACCACATTAGGTCAATTAATTTCTCCTCAAACATATTACTGTTCAGTTTGTACAGAAAACACACATTTTAACAAAATCGATTTATTTATATACTTTTGGCTTACAAAAGTATAGATATGTCTGCATAACAACTTAAAGACGATACGTTTTCCAAACTTTTACCATTTCCAACTGCTTAATGACGCCTATTTTAACTGATTTGTGCCCAGCGATAGTATTGATCGACGTTTGGATCCCTCTCATTCGCTCTGAGTTGTGAGGCAGCGATGAATAGATAAGATAAGAATTCTTTATTTCAGACTACATAGTCCATATATCTAAATTAAAATATAGATATAAAGTATAAACATTGTAAACATAAAAAACATATATCATACGTACAAGTATGCAGGTACATCTACACAATTAACTGCACACTGCATTGTTAAGAATGAAATTAAGTGGCACATTTAAAAAGTAATTTGTTCCATCTGATAATGATATGAGAAGTTAAATGAATGTCTTAGTTCCAAAGAGATAACAATGCACAGTTCTTACTACTAGACATTCTTGTCATCATTGAGAATACATACTTTCTCAAAACTACATCAAAACTGAATACATTATAATTAACAGACATGTTGGGGGCACTGTTCCATCTAGGAAGACCTAATAAAAAACGAAGACTATTATTATAACCAATAACTAGTTTTCTTTTCATAGATTCACTAAAGTTTGTCCACAGAGGAGCACAATACATAGTGCAGCAATAAGATTTGAATAATCTAATTTTGATATTCAATGAACAATTCTTAAATTTACGTAGAAGCATGTTTCTTCGAGTACACAAAAATCGGTAATGTCTCATTATATCTTCATTATTTGACCGAGTGGATTTCCAAATATGAACCAAATATGTATGACTAACGTAAGACTAATGCCGTTAAGATGTACAAGGGGAGGAGATGGTAATTTGAAAGAAGTTGGCTGAAAGACCATACATACTGATTTTTTTATTTTTTTATTATAGATATCATTATCAAATACGTACTGTTCACATATCTTTAATAATTCCTTAAACATGCGATAGAAGGACATATCAATGACATATCACCAGCAAAACTAAAATAGGGTAGTAGTTTGTTCATGTAGCAGGCGCTGGCAGCAGAAATGAGTTTGCAAAGTCTTGTCGTACGGGTGCGTTATGTAATTTACTGAAAGGTCGGGATTCCAGAGCAAGAAATTTACAAACACACATATTTCGTCATTTAACAAAAAATACCTGCTGTTTTTGTTCCCCAAGACCTCGGGCGCTCGGGTCAATCACTCCCTCCCCCCACCCTTTAGTACGCTACTATATGAATTTGCAAAGAGATGATGCATTAACTTCTTCTGTTAATGATATAATAACACACACATCAAAGAACATCACGATTTGATAATGCACTCATAAAAGACTCCACAAGTTTGATAACAATTTTTGTTTTTATTTTTTATATAAAAGAGCCAGGTGATCTCACCAGTTTTGCTTGTATTATTTAAATTGTGAAAATCACGATTTGGTGACGCTCAGCGCGATTTTTGGCATTAAAAGTACAAAATAAGGGATAGATCTAGATCCGGAATGAATTGGATTGATCATGTAACGGAAATAGAAGATATTTTGGATATAGTATTTGACGGCTATGTGAACTTGTTTAGCATATTAAGATGTGACGCATGATGCCAAAAAGGTCTCAGATGCCCCGGTAATATGATATTCTGTCCCTGTAATCTATGGACATCTAGCTGACCACAAGGCCTCCTCCCCCCCCACATAAAGACCCTCTTTGAATATCTGTTACGACTGATTTTAAACGAAATAAGGTCTTTTCATTTAGTAGTATCACACGTATCTACGTCAAAACTTAGAACACCTTTACATGCACAATTTGTTTGATACTTGAAGCCGAAATGCCACAGAATTTAATCGACGACAAATTTTATACAGTAGCCGACGCTTGATGTAAAAACACAAACTAATTTAGTATATCATTCATCAGTACAGCGCCATAAAAATTGCCCGTGTGTTAACAATGGAAAGCACGTACTTCCGGAAACGGATTTACTCACTGTTGACTTTATTTATATTACGTGACGCGGTTCACCTATTGGATTGGTTGAATATGAAATGTGTACATACTATTGTTATTACGAGTCGGCTGACGCTCGTACATAACCGAATGGCCGCACACGGCCTACATTCAAACTCAGTATTGATATTAGTTTATAGGTGTATTGATCGTGAACACCACTTACAGATAATACATCGAAATGATGCATGTATTTGGTTGATTAAAGCGACAAATTTCCCATTTTTTTAAGAACCTGTATAGACTTAATAAGCTAAAATTAGATCATAGTCATAATTCGGACATAATAGACTGCACAATACTATATAGTACATGTATTTTAGTTCAATTTATATGTACTAACGTTATGTCGCTACTCCAACCAATCGTCTGTTGAAAGCACTCGTACTGAGTGAAAAGGAGATGAGAGGCTGCTACAAAAGGCTGATTGACGTGGCGAAAAGGTATATCTAAAATTCTGGTATAGACGTTACTGTACGAGGGAAGCTAGCTGTTTTACACAAAGTGACAAATCAGAGGACTGCATGACTTAATTGCCGAACAAATCAGGTAAGATTTACAATTGCTAACTTATTTTGATGCTATTTAAATTATTATGACAACAGCTTTTCTGTTTGTTGCAGAATAATTAAATACATTGCAGAAGAAAATATAAATTATATATTTAATTAATGGAATTATATGTAATTTTAATAGGGAATTGTTCAAACATTTTGCATTTGTTTTAAAAAGCCCTGCCGGTTACGTTGATCGATCAAAAATGACTGTGATATTCTCTCATGAATTCCTCAAAATCGAGTTGTTTTAGTTACTAGGATTACAGTCAAAGCTGTCCTACACGTCACATGTATTATGCAAATGTCTGTCTTAAAGCAACTAAAGTTTCCAGATCTATTGTCTACTGAACCAAATTATTATAGACATCTACCGATGTTAAGCAACCATCTGTCATAGTAGGCTAATTTTCACGGTTCAGATTGGTTTGTGTTGAATACTTTTGTTATCGAAGAAACTGTACTTTAGATCATGAAACTATATAAGATAAAACTATATAAGTTTCATAATGGCTTGTCAGTTAACATTTCTATCAGAGAAACATATCTGAATACATGAATACTACTGTATAAACATTGTTGATTTGGTTAATAGAGCAATAAAAAACTGACTATATTTTGCAATTTGTGAAAGAGGCACCGTCAAAGCTTCACTTTCATAATTTTGGTGTATTTTTAGCCGTATTAAATTTCCAGTTTGTGGTGTATTTTTGACGCAAATCCCATTACATTAATTGATTATACTGGTACTTTCCAGGAACAATCTAACTCTAAAATTAGAACATTCAACATTCAGTTCGACCAATCATATGCTTCTAGACTGGTCTAATGTCAATTTGGTGTTATTTTGAACGACCGAGCACCAGGCTAACTAGCCACCTCCATCATAGTACGGTTCGCAGTACTTTCTTCCACATGATGCACCGTTTCCTTGTCTGGTTCCCTTATTATTATCCCTGCAATATTCCGCCATATATCCTACTAAGGGGGCAGGGTCCAGTTTTTATGTACAAATTTAATGCCGCAATCAGCGACCTAGTATAAAAAAATCATAAAAAATCAAATACACAAGTGAGGTCAAAAAGGTCCATATTTTTAGATACCTATATTAAAACAAAGCATAAGAATAGTATTCACTTGACCAGAGAAGTCAATGGCAGTTCACAGCAGAAGAGGTTTATGCACACCAACCCCTATTTTATACATGCATTTTTCACATCCAAATACCATTTTAGACAGCATGTGGTGCTCACAGTGCAAACGAAAGCCCTTTCCCTGGATGAAAATTTTGAAAAACATTGTCTACTAAATAGTTTGATGCAATTCAGAATAGTTGTCATCCAAGCCGTTTTTGAGATACTCTAGTTGCCTTGATCCCACGTGTCTACTGCTATGGGAGGCTAGCTCTTCTTCCTAGCCAACTATTGGTATTTCACTATCAACATACTGCAGAGCAACTATGGAAGGTGTACATGCCTGACATCAATTTCAAGAACAACACAAGCCCAAAACACCTAGTTCACAAATATATCCATATCTATAAATACTAAACAATAATAGCTGAAAAAGTCACACCATAGCCTTAAGTTAAGAAATTTGCCAGTTGCCAATTTACGAAACTGGACCCTGCCACCTTAAGAATTTAGCTGAAAATGGTTTATGTCAAACGTTGTGTACATATCACATATTTAGACATGATCTAGTACAATGGTATAAAGGAAAACCTTTTGTGCACAAAACTAAAAATGGTATTATGCTTTTGAAAAAGTTACCTCTTTGCGGCAAAAAGCACTGCATTATTTACATTGTGAATTATGACTGACTGCATTTCTTGAAAGATTTAAAATTGTTTGCAACCTACAATGCTTTTTGGTCTTTGTTTACCACCATAGCATCAGTACAAAATCAAAATTCCTTTACAATGTTTCATGAATGTCAAGAAGAGATCTGGAAGTTATAAATTTTAGGAGGGAATGACAGAAATGCTATGTTAGGTATCGGTGACAGAAGTGAAAAGTTTCTATAAACTCTTTTAGCAAACTTAAAGAAATCACACATTTAAGTAAATCATGTGCTTTAGAAGTACTCGTAGACTGATATAAAAGAAGTGGTTCCTAACTTTTCATTATCATTTTGGAGATGCTAATAACATCATCAGTGTTGTGTCAGTGTGTTGTGGGGGTGGGTGGTGGTGGTGGTGTAATCGCAACACAAACCTAGCTAGTCTGGAGAAGTCCAAGTTTAATCAATTAACATTAGACAATGCTGGAATATTGATATACTGATGTGTGGGACCCTAAAACTTACAAAGTGACATATCAAATAAATGCATTGATACATAGCCAATGCAATTGACCATACATATACAAATTACTCAATACAATTTAACAGAGAAATTTCTTCTCAGACACCAATTTACTTACAACTGACTTTAATGTTTTCTGGAGTTTACAAAATCATAGTAAATAATAAGATAAGGTATAGAACAAATATTTATAGTGGAAAATCCAGTTCAAGGGTAAAAATCATTTCACCGGCTTGGCTTTTGATAAGCACGTACCATAAAACAACTCCTGCAGAAGCTAAATCTGTCCGTCAAAGTCACTCTCTTGTGCACTTAGATCAGAATGAGTATCTGGATGAGATTGAAGCTATTGTTTCTTTCAGCATGACTAACCGATTAATCCTAATCTCTTACCATGCAAACTGAGACCTGCAAAAAGAAAAGAAACCAGTGATATTGATGTACTTTTAACATTCAGTGAAAACATAAGACTTTCAGAGGAGAAACTGTATGTGTATTGTCAAATGCACGAAGCTGCCACTTAATTTTAAGCTTTTCCCTCTTTGTTAACTGAACCTAGAAATTTCAAGGTATATACATAACATGAAACATTTTCTATTATCACCCAAGTGTGAGATATGAATCTCTTATGTCAACTTCAGAGTGGGGTCATGAAGGTAGAAACTATGTCGGTGTGCTAAAACTTTCATTCTTTTCACCAAAATATAGCAAGGAATATGCCATATGCATCATTATTTATAAGACCGTTCCACTGGTGACATTCAATATTCACAACAGTATGTTTATGTATGATTCCTCTGAATTCTATCTGCTCCTGTGGAGTTAAATTACTTTAAAGAATACATGTTGACATGCTATGCAATTGTTTAGGTGTGTCTGTATTGAAATGTGAATATTATTCGGAAAAATAGGGGTACAAAACCTTGACAGCTACAGAAAGTGCAAGACAATACATTATGGTTACCATTTTGTTCCAATATTTAGTAAGTTAAGTCCAAAATATATTACTTTGTCATGATGTAAACAGTTCTCACAAGGAGGTACAAAACACAGTTACCTCCCTCTTCCAAAAAAGCTTTACATACAACACTAAGTGATATATGGAAAACGGAAGGAGATATAATAAAGTTAATGCATAAAAATTATTTCAATATACACAAAGAAACAAAAAAGTATAATAGATGTGGCTGACTGCACCATCAAAAAATTATAAATTTTCCTTAAGGGGGCAGGGTCCAGTTTTTATGTACAAATTTAATGCCGCAATCAGCGACCTAGTATAAAAAAATCATAAAAAATCAAATACACAAGTGAGGTCAAAAAGGTCCGTATTTTTAGATACCTATATTAAAATAAAGCATAAGAATAGTATTCACTTGACCAGAGAAGTCAATGGCAGTTCAAAGCAGAAGAGGTTTATGCACACCAACCCCTATTTTATACATGCATTTTTCCACATCCAAATGCCATTTTGGACAGCATGTGGTGCTTACAGTGCAAACGCAAGCCCTTTCCCTGGATGAAAATTTTGAAAAACATTGTCTACTAAATAGTTTGATGCAATTCAGAATAGTTGTCATCCAAGCCGTTTTTGAGATACTCTAGTTGCCTTGATCCCACGTGTCTACTGCTATGGGAGGCTAGCTCTTCTTCCTAGCCAACTATTGGTATTTCACTATCAACATACTGCAGAGCAACTATGGAAGGTGTACATGCCTGACATTAATTTCAAGAACAACACAAGCCCAACATACCTAGTTCACAGCTATATCCATATTTATAAATACTAAACAATAATAGCTGAAAAAGTCACTCCATAGCCTTAAGTTAAGAAATTTGCCAGTGGCCAATTTACGAAACTGGACCCTGCCACCTAAACGTAACACAAAGGATTGTACTTGTTACAGGTCTTTTTTTTTTATCATGGCAGGTGGATTGGGTACAAGCGAATCAGATACTCCTGTAATTTGCGCACTTAGTTCTTATACACGTAAGATCCATGTGTTATCCGAACCAGGATGACCAGATTAATATACTTTCCCATGAATTAGCATACATAAGTGGCTTGTACCTAACTTTAGTTCAGACCTGACAATGAGCTCAAATGTTTTTTCCAAGCTCTACATAGACATGCTCTTCAAACGAATGTATCTAAAATAATGGTGAACGTGTCAATTCATTCTAACAGGACAGTAAGTCACATTTAATCAGCAAACGTCTTAATAAATGAATTATTGATCACATGATGGTGATATCTGTAATGTCATACAAACAGTATACCTTACTCCTGCCTACCTAGTCTGCTTAATGTTAAAATAGGCAGTTTACAGCTTGGTCTGGAGATCTCGCAGCTATCGTATTAATGAAACATATATCGCAGTGCAGCTTAGGAAGACAGGGAGCTTATAGCAAACACCCATCTAATACAATCCTTACTTATTGAACTCTATATTATTAAAAATAGACTTATAAAAACCATTACACCATTGACCATATTATTATTTATTTTATTTTGACCTGTTTCTCGTAAGAATGTAAGAGATTTGTGGTAAATATGTATACAAGTATACGTTTAAACAAACAAAAACAAAACAAACGATCAAAATTATTGGATACCAAATTTATTACACGGAGGCTGGGAGTAGTGGACACAAAATACGAAACGAAACATGCAAACTTAATTGCCCTTAGTTTTGGAACCAATTATGTTCTCAGTCCATCCATTTGTTTCATACATTGCGAAATTACTGAAAATATTGCAACATGCAGCAACAATATATATGCTTTGTAATCAAATGGTTGGTTTACCACATTTATTATCAATTGGACCGGTAAAATATGTTTGTTTCTCAGGTTGTCCTTGTACTGCACATGTAGCCATTATTTGGAGATGCATTTTTAATTATGTTGCTTTAATTAATTTCCCCGTTCCTTGAGTACAAAGTCTTGCACGGCATTTATCACTTTTTTACGTTCAACACTTTCTGTCGAATTAAATTATTCATGGCTCACTTGGTTATCACTTACCGCATTACTACTCATGACATTGATATTGTTTAACATGCTAATTGCCAAAGCAATGCCTCATTAAGTTTGATAACTCCTTTAATTCGATATTTGAATAACAACGCAAGTTAAGATGGGCCAAATCCAGTAGGAGGCAGATCCCACCTGAACCTGTAATAATACGCCATAAGCATTGATATCCATAGTTTGTAAATTTTGCAAACTGTATATTGTTTACTAGAGTTAAGATGCATTTTCATCTTGGCTATAGACGTTAAGATGTTGCCAGATAAGCCATGTCGTACATAAACTTGTGTAAACATGATACACAGTTTTGATGCCAAGCTTAATTAAAATTGGTTGAACCGTTGTGAGAAGTCAGAAGTGGGCTATTACATGATTGCTTAAAAGGTACATATAATTGTTGTATTTTGATGGTCATTCAGTATAAACTATGTGCCAATCAAAGGAGACAAGTTTTCCATGTCGGTAGTTCCGTATAGGTCAGGTTTTTTTCTCTCACTTGAATGCTTATGGATGCCAAAACATACTAACGAAACCTGTACATTTGGGGTCAGACATAATAATTGTTTGGTGAGATACTTAAGGAAATCAATATGGATTACGTTATTCAGGAATTTTAATATTTTTAAAAGAAATGTTACAAAATAAGAAAATGAAATTTGTGGGTGCCTTCATTGAACATTGTGAACTTTTCGTTTGTGGCTGGTAGGGCTATTGATGAAATTATTTGGAAATAGTGGTACCAGCAAGATATTCAGGATTTTATACCTCATTTATCAAAGTATTAAGTCCTTTGTTAGTTCTGCAGAGCAGCAGTTTAATCACTTTCAATGTAATAATGACGTGCGTTTTTAAAATATGTACTGTCTACAACAGTATGTCTTGTTCTCTAATCATATCCATATAAAATTCAATTATGCCTTGGTGAATGTTTTACTGCCACTTGTGCAGATATTCTCTTTCTCTTTTTGTTTACTATTACGACTCTGTTGTCTGAAACTATGTAATAGAAAAGAGCGAAAACCAACAAGTTTTCTAAAATTCAATAAATAATTATCTCCTTAGAATACAAAGTGAAACTTTAATAAGAAGTTACCGTGTTGCGAATTAAATACTAAATAGTCCAAAATCTTCTATTACCAGTCCTAATAAATAAAGTTTTAATTAAATTACAGTGGTTGTCGAAGTAAGATCCAGTTCCGAAGGCGTTGATGCGCATGTAGTCTTTTAGGACTGATGTATCAGTGGCCTGAAGTGTGATGATGTACTGACAGTCTTCCAATTGATGACAATACTATAATCCATGATGTCCTTTTTTGAACTCACAATACATCCAAATTAATGTTTCTGTCAAAGTGTATTATTGAAGCAAACTTTATATTTCAAGTGACTAATACGTTTAATAAATAATTCTACCCAAATCTAATTCTGAACACAACAATACAAATGATTCTTCTAAATATGTTAAATGCAAGAATGAATAAGTTTTCAAGTAAACAAGATTATGTTAATAACGGAGACACAAAATAGCCAGGATGTTGAGCCAATGTTCATTTTCTGAAAATGCTAAGTTGTAAAGATATAAAATCTGATACTAACATTATCAAAACGAGTGTGGTAAACATCAGGTACAATAAGCACATTATGAAGGAATTCCAAAATCCTAGACCCTGATCAAATAAACATATTTACCTTAATTGATAATGATCTAAACATGCAGAGAAAATATTTTCAGTACAAACGAAGTTAAGAACGAATAAAGGAAAACAAAAGAATGAGAAGATTTTGTCTATGGAATGTAATGTAGCTTTTCAGAATTCTTTTAACACCAGAGAAAATATACTGAAAATTTATCAGAAACATAAAATTACATGAGCTCATTTATAAAGGACGACAGCTTTTAGCAATCATGACCATTGCCATGGACTATATAGGACAATTCAGACTGTGGCATGGGAATGATCTGCAATATACATTGCACCCGGTAAAAATATTTTCCACATTCGTGAGCTTTTTTTTCTGTTTTGATTTAAAGTTCTGACCTATTATTTCAGCCATTTTAACTCAGGCTCTATCCTCTCAGTGGCTTGTTGGATCGACATCACCATTTCAAAAGTGGATATTGTATGTCTTGCATAACCACGAAAATCTATATGAAGGAAAATAAATTAATTAAGCATTGTTTTTTTAGAAAAAATAAATGATATTATACTGGTATAACCGTCAATTGCCGATTCACACAGCAAAATTCGCCCGAAGGGCGACAAGCTCAAATGAAATTTCCTTTGCCGGTCGTCCCGTTTTTGTTCCTATTTCACTTGGTGGCGTCATTGGTCATTCACATACAAGAGGTAGTCCTGCTTTTAAAGGACTGAACTTAAGTATGCTTTCTAGTTGGCTGGGTTTTTTGTGTGTGGTACCACTCGTGGCAATCACACCTGTGGAGGCCGAGTTTCTACCTGCGGAAGTATGTCAAAAATTTCAGAAGCCTTACTTCTATGCTGCTCTACGTACTTGAGCATGACATTATTTCTATCATTTGGTTCTATCCTTGGACAAATGGATCCATGCTATATGTTTGCATAATATAAAAATTCCACTTTTATCTCAAGTTGCGTGTGTTCTGTTGACAATGCGATTGCTTTAATTTGGTTCGCTTAGGGCCACACGCATAAATTCTGATGACACGCATGCTCTCTGAATTAGTTCGGGCATGACAACAATCCATTTAGCCTAGTACGAATTGTTACGTCTAGGAATTTGATTTATGTAAAATGACAAGGTAAAGCCCAACACACATTGGAGTTTCTAAAAAGAAATATTTTATTTTCCTAAAATATTAAATCAAACAACATGAAATAATTATAACTAACTTACAGGGTATGAATATATAGAATATTATCCTATCAATCTTATATAATCAGGAATTATCCAAAGTATTCCAAATGAACGTTATTATGCTTTTATGTGTTAATGTGCTGGAAACGCTGAAGAATCGGTTCTGATTCCAAACGTTTTAACTTAAGGTAATCCTGTTAAAGTAGATTATAACTAAAATCCTTGAGAGTTTCACATAATCTAACATAATTATTGAAATGTTCAAATCCTTAAATAAGTCCCTATAATCCTCAAGGTACTGATTTGTTTATAAAAATAAATATGTCGTGTCTGCTAGACCAACGAGGAATTATAAATAATCTCTCTCTCTCTCTCACAAAACTGGCATATGAACTAAAGAATGAAACAGTTCGTTTTATAGTCCCTTATAATGACTCTAAGTGCCCACCTAATCAACAAAATTTGAATCACTAAAGGGATTCTGCAATATTCAAAGAATTAAATTGTGAAATACTTAATAATTATGTTATAAAATTCGTCAGTTGTTGAGCCAATCAAAAACTAGTACGTGCATTATATCTCTACAGAACAAATGCAATTCTAGTATCATGTGACGTTTTCCTTACCTCCATTTAAATTAATGCGTGGATTACTTGACCAAATAGTTGCTGACTTCACCTGGTAATAAAAACAACCCAGGTCTATAATTGGGCACGCTCCTATCTGTCGCAAAATCCCCAACACAATTGTTTCATTTTTGCTGCCGTTTAAGGTAAGATCAGTCGTTCGACACTTTCCATGCCGTACCAGTTTTGTTTTCACTCTATCATCTAAATAAAACTAGTCACTAGAGGACTGCGACTGTATGAACAATCAAGTCAAAAGAAAAACAAAACCTAAAAGAGTAAGCAGAAAAGTTTACAGAGAGCATGGGTTAGACTATGGTGACGTAGAAACTATACCGCGGGAGAGGAATTGGTCTGAAAAGGGAAACAAGGATACATACTAAGACGATGATGATTAGTCTGAAGACGAAATACTACAGCAACAATCACAACCAGAACCAGAGAGACCACAACAAGATGAGTTTCCAAAATCGGTAAAAAAAATACCGCAAAGCATCTTTCATCCTGAATTACAAAGACTATAATGAATATGGCAGGGTTCTTCTCGCGGCAGCTCTTGAGCACGTTGGAAAATTATAAATTCTCAGTAGAAGGTAAATTAGCGCTTGCAGCATTCGACAAATAAAAATCCCTAAGTACACCAAACAGAAGCTTTGATGGCGGAGGCTATCCTGATGATGAAATATCTGCCCATATTTGCAATGGTACATTCGCATGAAGATTGTCGTATGAAAAATGCAAAACATCTTTTCAAGCCCATCATGAACTATATCTTAGTGGCACCTCATTCAGCATGGCAGGTCTGGTTACATAATTTAGAATAGCAGACAACAGCTTGGTAGAACTTAGTTATGTGTGAGCTGGCAAATACGAAAAGTTTATATAAAAATATAACAGCACCGCAGCATGCAAGTCGAAAGCGCTGGCACTGAAAACGATGGTGGTTTTCTAAACTAAAGTAGACAACAGTGCGAAACAACATACTGTCATGAAAAATAAATACTGACCTGAATTAAAATTCGCTGCCATCTTTATTCGTCTTAACAAAATAATGCAGAGACATTTTGCTCCCAAATCTATTGTACTGTTCTCCCAGTAAGCCGTCTGGATTTTGCTAGTTTGATGGCGATCTGTGTATAAAAATCCTAATGGTCCAGATGTTCCCTTTTCATCTGGTAAATTATTTTGAGATCGTCCTTGACATATTTGAATGAACTATTTAACGATCCACTTTCTTGTATCATCCAGCCGACGTCTTCTGTATTCCTCTATACTTCAGCCTATGGGAAATGTTATTGTGACGTATGATAACTCATTATTCATTCTGAGTCGTGTCGAAGTCGTACATTATATGCTTGTATTACTGTGGTTTTCTTTTCTATAATCCAGATTCAGTCTATCGCAATGTTGATATAGCGTTCAGGAGTTTTCATAGCGTATCAATATAATTGTACATGATCTTAAAAGGTTTCCAACGTAAAATAGCGAATATTTTTACTCGAGGTTACTTTTGGGATATCTTTTATCGCAGTTGCAATACAATCTTGCCGGTATTGGACGATTGTAATAACGTCGCTGTGTTCTTCATCCAGATCTTTCTTTAGAAGCGTTGATAATCCAGAATAAAAGGATTCGCCTAGTATAACCAAATCATCGTAGTCACCGAAGAAGCCTATGATACCTATTGAGCTCGTATCATTCTCATATCACCCATAGCCTCTGTTATTGTTCCTCAGACGCTGGATGAAATCCACGATGGCTTTGCGAACACTTGCCTAAAATCGTTTCTACAAGAAGGCCGTATGGATTCTACGAAATAATCGTCTAAACCTGATACTACGTCAGGCAAATTGTAGTCCGGCAACTTACTGACGTCTCTTACAAAGGGACATTTAAACTCCATAAGCAAAAATTTATTGTCATCGACTATGCTTCCGTCTGCACATTATCTGAAGCCGTCTATATTTCTAATGCAGATATCGATGCCTATAAATATTTTCGCCGTCATGATCTCAAAATAGTGTCTGATATTCCAAAAATGTTCCCCAAAGGCACGGGATCTTTGCGTAAGCTTGCTGGTTGTCAAGCTTTCTTTTAGGTATGTCTTCAGGCGATGCAAATGTGCAGATACCAAGAACTGTGGCCAGATTAGGACCACCAACTTTGATCGGCAGAAGAGAATACCATTCTACTGACTTCTGTTTCATCTGATGAGACTTTACAAAATATTCTGAGGTTGCAGTCACGTACATATTATACTACACGGTCTTTTAAATTAGCGTTCTGTATACAATCACTATATATATATATATATATATATATATATATATATATATATATATATATATATATATATATATATATGCACACACATACATACACACACATTGTTATGTATATTTAATGTACATAGTTTGTTTAAGTGCTTTTATTTCATTACTGTTATGAGTCTTTGCTCTTTAAGTAACCGAAGAGAGTGAAATACCAGCTTTGTAAAATTTAAGAAATAATGTATTTCCCTCAGGTACAAAGTGAAATTGAGAAAAAAAACTTACGCTATTGCGAATTAAATCCCAATATTATCCAATAATTAAAGACACAAGTCTTAGTAATTCCAAATCATGAATAAAATTCAGTAAAAGTCCCGAAGAGATCCAAAACTGAAGGCAATGACGAGTCTGTTATAGCCTACAGAGTGCTGATATGTCGGTTCTCTTGTTGAATCAAATAAATCCAGGCTTAAATTCAGTATAAATTCCAATGATGTCTTTATCCAAGAATTTTATCAGACCTCTTTTGTATTTCCTGAGAAAATAATCACTTGAATTCAATAATTTGAAGAAAATAATATTGTCAAAGATTAATTACAATTGTCAAAGATAAATTACACTCGTCAAAGATTATGATATTGAAGTTCAACAAAGATATACGCAAAACATATTATATATTAATATTTCGCTTTGATATATATTTTATGTTTAACACTTTATTTTCAGGAAAGTACTTGAGATGGTGAGGCATGAACGTCTGGAATGGAATGAATGTTTCTATTAGAAGAAATTGGTGGGTTTTCTCTTGTCCTTATGTTTATCACTTTCCTTATAGAATTTAGGATTTATCCTGCTGATTAAGGAAAAGAATAGATTAAACTGGGAAAACAAAAACCATTAGGTATGACTGATAATCTCACCAGTTTATAAATCTTTGCACCTTCCCTGAATGGAGAATGATTTGTTTTAAAATGGAAGACATAATTGTTGTTGACTTAATGCCATGGTAAATCGGAATGATTAGCAATGCTAACATTCATCTTGGATGAAATATCAAATCAGTACTTAGAGACGTTTACTTTACCCTCTGATGCACATCTCAGATAGGGAATATTTTAATTTATATATTATATAAACTCTTAACATATTAATGTAAAACTGTTTGTTGCGTTCAGTTTTGAACAAATCCTCACCGGTCAGTTTCGTTTTAAGAATTGTTCTTAATATGATCAACCAAGATTATTTTCAAGGCTTCATCTCCGTCCGCATTACTATTGAAATTACTTTCGAATGTGAGAAGCATGTTTTACGTCTTTTCGGAGCTGGCGTTTCTTTCTCTACATTGTTACAATTATGAACAAGACATTCGTCTACTAAATAAGTGGTCTGTTTTCAATAGATTTAGAATAATTTGATTTCATTTTTAGGTACGTTTTGCATATATTTTCTTCCAGAGTATGATTCAAATAGAAATCTCCGACATAATGGAGAACTGAAGATGTCAATAAAAGTTCTAGTTTTGAGGACTTTTGGTATTCAGTGTCCACTTATGTTAATAGCATATCAGATAAAACATTGAATTTCCTGTTATAGTGTGTTATGGAGAATTATCGTCGGTAAGTATACGCAATGGATGACGATTTTCCTTTCAGCGACATTAAACGTATAATTGATTAGCGAATACAAAATGAAAACTGACATCATTGGTCATTGATAAGAAGATATTGCATTTATTCAGCTTGATCGGTAACACTTCTAGAATTCGAGTTTAATTTGTTTATGAATTCTACGAAATTGCTTTACTGTTCTAAATTCTACTAAGAGGTTTAGTTTGAATGGTATTTCTGGCCATGCATTTACGCGAATACAACGATGTGGAAACCTTGAGAAATATATAACATGCATTAAGGTATCCTAATCAAACTATATTATAGATATTTTTTCATTAGCCTCAGGTGAAACGCAGCATTGCATGTATTTCAAAAGTCATTGAACAAATCAGAGAAATAATACATTTATCTAATCTATTTAATGAAAGTAGTTTCATATCAAAGCACCGAGATAAGTATGTAATATTTTTGTTCTGATTTTGAAGCATAAACCAACATTAACATTTTTAATCTTGCACAAGGTCCCGCCTTTTGTAGATTGGAAACAGTATGAAGTGTAATTTGGGAATAACATGGTGTTGTGTATTTTTAATTTGCATTGTTATTTTTTTATTTTTTATTTTTTAAATTTTATTTCATTGTATGCTATTGCAATGGAACATTGTATGTTGGACATGACCTTATCTAAATATCAAGTAGTTTTTTATTTAACCTGAATCTTTGATTTTTTTAATTCTGCAAGCAACAAATACATAAATAAATATTTTCTTCGTGAGTATGTTTAACTATTAGAAATATTATTTTGCCAGAGTCAATGGCATTGTGTTTACCACATTTTATATTCTAATTATAATGGAGAACTTATCTAGTAAACATTAAGAACCTCCAGGAAGGTTATTTTCCATTAAGTCAAATTTTTATTAGAAAATGTTTAGTGTGATCTAAGGTCAATTAGAGGACTATATGATATTTTCTAACTTATCTATTCGTGCTTTAAGATATGAGCGGAATCAAGTGTATTATAAATCGTTGTGTCCAGCAGTTCATTTGGGCTGGAATGCTATTTATTCAAAATATTGATTCACTAGAAAAAAAGATTGCTTATAAAAATAACATTCTTGGAAAAGGATGTGAATTTATAATGAAATTTTCAAATAAAAATATATTCATGGATTGTATTATTGTGACCCAACAAAAGACTTGGTACATCACCACGACAGTGGCCACCAAATGTACATCAATGAATTTATTAGATTTCTAATAACGTTTTTTCTCAACTTTATTCATTAGGAATTGTGTCTGTAAGTTTAACATTATTCGGACTTTAATTGCAATACCGTTTGTTTCTTATTTCTCTATATCTGCGTTGACGTCAAGTATCTTTTTGAAGAAACATTTTAAATAAAACGTGTTCGTTTATACTGTATCGAACCAAGTCAGATGTATAAAACTAAAACTTGTCATTGTTATTATCCAGATTATTCTGACAACTATTTGCTGCATAACAATGACCAATGTTTCTAAATGATTAAATTGCAATGGCTGTCTCTGAGGACCTCTCCGGTGGCCTGGTGAGTAGCGCTTCCGCCTCGGATGCGAGAGGTCGTGGGTACGATCCCCGGCCGAGTCATACCAAAGACTTACAAAATGGTACTAACAGCTGCCTCGCTTGGTGCCCAGCATTAAGCTGTTAGTGTTAGGACTGGTCGGCCTGGTGTCAGGATAATGTGACTGGGTGGGACATCATGCTACATGTCTGCGGCATGATGCTCCGGTGCTAAACATCACTTTAAACTACCACACTGCAGACATCGTAGCGATATGACAGAAACATTGTTAAAACTATGTTAAAAATATCCAAATACAAATCTTCTCTGTGTGTGACATTAGTTTTCAATTTTACTTGTTTTTTTATTATTATAAATATATACACATGACATGCATTGTTGCCATGTAATGACTGATTAAATACCGTATAGAAGTCTCCCGATTCCACAATCATGTTTTCATAGTACCTAAAAATAATGAACGAAACCAAAACACATACATCAGCAAAGGCAGCAATTCATATATGAAATCACATTTTTTAGAATTTGATAGTTTTTATATGATATATAAATAGAAAGCGAAGGAATTATTTTATATCCATTCTGACGATATGGTGTTCTGGTCGCCTGAATACAAGTGCCCCCTCAATGGCCAGGAACGCATGAGACGAGGTCGTAATATTGAAATAAGATTGATTGAGCAACAGATGAGACATTTCATCGTGTTTTTTCGGCTTATGAAGTGCCGTCTGTAACGTTGCGTTGTCTGTTGAATGCAGGTACTCTAAGAAAAGCAAGGCTTCTAGAGTTTGAACTATTGGTTCATTTAAGAACGGTTTATATGCTGTACCTTAGAAAGGAAAGAAATGACAAAAAACACGCAAACACTGTAAGAATGTTAAATTATTTTGTAGTGGCATATTTACATACATAAACACATCTGGCGCAAGGCTAATCGCATAATCTCCTAACTGGATCACTAGAAAAGAGACGAGCAATCTAGAATAAGAATGATAATATTTTTCCAAATACGAATGTATTGTGTATGCTGAATGCACAGCCTATGAAATGCACGAAAACATAGAAATGCTTTAAGCTAACTCTGAAACTACACAGCATATATTAGTCAACTATTCTCCTTCATGTTTTGCTGAATAGTTACACGCAATAGATGCTTACTGAAACACGTCATTCAAATAACAATCAGATTACACACCATTTTGTCAACTAATATATCCCTCCTTTTAGTGTTTCTGGGGTTAAAGTAGATTATACACCTAATTAGATGTAAACAACTAGATTATCGCTTATTCATTAGAGGTTAAAAAGGATTCTAAACGCTAAGATATGAAATTATGCTGGCAGCGGTATCAACATGTGTTTCTCATATATAGAATGACAGCAGCAGGAGAAGTACTAGCTAGCGGTATAACAATTAAAACGGCAATGATTTGTTTAAATGTTTGATGATAAAGGAACTGATGTAAACTAAATTTGACACGACATAAATATCATGAAATTTTAATTGGAATAGACCCCGAGTACAGCGAAAATAGAGGAACGAGTATTGCTTAAATATAAAACTATGAGAAGACATTGTGGTGACTTAGCCATTAAATATATTGATGTTTTTCAAAATGGAAACATATACGTATAGTGCCATATGTACCAGTGCAATAGATCTACTCACCCAGAAATGAGTGCGTGTGTGTGTGTGTGTGTGTGTGTGTGTGTGTGATTAGGATTTTTGACGTAGCTTTAACAATTTTTCAGTCATATCGCTACGATGTCTGCATTGTGGCAGTTTATAGTGTCTAGCACTGGGGCATAATGCCTCAGACACGTAGCATGATGTCCCACCCAGTCACATTATCCTGACACCAGGCCGACCAGTCCTAACACTAACTTCTTAATGCTGAGTACCTAGCGAGGCAGCTGTTATTACCATTTTTGTAAGTCTTTGGTATGACTCGACCGGGGTTCGAACCCACAACATCCCGCTTCTGAGGCGGACGCTCCAACCACTAGGCCACCGGAGCGGTGCCTCAGAAATGAGAAAAACTGGAAAAAGTCTAGATAGTGTAAGCGTAATGATTTGTTTCATCCTTTACATGACATAGTAAATATGATTACATAGTCATTGCACATGCGATTAGTGTTAGTGTGTATTTTGCTTCCAAGTTTTGTAAATAAACATGCCAGCGACACGTATGTTTTCTTTAGAGTAGAATTAATAGCAAAATTGCAATATATAGCATGTACAGAACTCCTCACAAGCTGGATGAGGTAACACAGGAGGTAAATACCATAACCACTCACATATACCTCAAGCAATATTGCAGCTGAACAAACCATTCAGATAGCAATTTTACATCAAGGTCAACATTGATAGCATCTATAATTTATCTGTGCCCTTTGATGCAAAGATTAAAGCGCTGTTAGGAACGCTGTGGTTAGCAAAGATAATTTCTCTTCTCAAATGTTATGTTTATATGGTTTATAATACTTTTCTGTAACATATAGCCTTGTAGATATGTTTATTCTCTCCAATCAGATAAGGGACCAAATTATGAACTTCATTAGGGGATGAACTCGTTTGGTATCTTAGTTTCCACCTCTTGCTTCCCAGCTCTCTAATCATGTTTAATGACACAAAAAAGAACAATATATAGATAAATATGCTTCCACTCTTTAGGTTTTATGTCCTTCTACAATAGCACTGGAGTAAAGTTAATCGAAAAAATATGATGTAAGCGAGACCAATGTAAACCTTGCGTATCCTATTCACTTCTTCTTACGCGACTACCAGAAGGATCGTCCTCATCCTGGGTTCAATTAGTTTGCAGTACCGCCTATTATTATAATGTCGTGTTATTTCGGACTAAAACGTCCACTTTTTGAGTAGCTAGATAGTCAATCATTTTCAGAGCGTAGAGTATCGCTTCTGGGAGAAGAATTTCCCAACTTGAGCTTCACAAATCACTTTTACTATGGTTTACTAAATTATATATTACATGTTTCAGTTGGACACTTCACAATGATTTAACCGTAGCCTTGTCTGACATTTTTAAGTGCCCAGTTTATCTCCTTTTATATCAACTGTAAGAGTGACATAAGTTCTTAAATACATTCAGATTTTATAAACATTTTACAGTGTCTGAATTATGTTTGTCATTGAAACTGATTCAGATCTATATAAACACTGTTATAAAGTCTATGGTTCAGCAAAGATGTACGATTTAGGTTTCGGAATTGAACGATATTTAGTATCTTATTTATTCCTGGATTACTTTAGATAAAAGATTCAATGCCTTTTACACATATGTAAATTCTTTCTTTTTACGTATGAGAAACAAATAGTAATTTCATTCCTTTTGATTGATGAGCAAAATACATCCACGTATGCAAGAGCCTATGTTCGCATCTTTTAACAGGAGGTCTTCCTTAAAGTTGCTTTTATTTTATTTTATTTTATTTTATCCACCAAGTACTGAATATGTGGAGACTTCACTGGGCATTTTTATGTTTGATTCTAATGTTTGAATTTAATTTCTATTTGACATAACTGTGTATTTCCAAAATATTGTAACTTTTTAAAATAACTTTTATAAGTATTATATTCCTTTTTGGGAGAGTAATTAAGCAGAAACTTGATGAAATGTATAGAGTGCAGATAAATAATAAAATAAAAAGACAAAATATATCTTTGTTTATTCCTGTGTTAACTTCGAACGAATTGAAAAAAGATCAGTGAGAAATTTTATTATCCCCAAAAGTATTTCGCATGCACCTATTTAATAACTAAATCTACTATGAAATTGTAAGTAAATAGGTTGGACAATGAATAGCGAAGAAAAAACAAAAACAGCGCAACCCTTAGTCACAAAAAGTGTGTAAAGGTTTGTAGAACCTACACAAGTCAAAACCATTCGTAAATTTTACATCATACAACTATGAACGAACCTGAGACCCAGAGACAAACATTAAACTGAATTGCAGTCATACGCCGCAGAAATTAAGACTTTGGCAGTTCTTTCGTCTGTATTCAAGATTCAAGAGTATTCTATGGTCTGCATTTATATAATTTTTGAAAGCTAAATGCGAGGAAAACCATAATTTACAGTAAGTCTCGGTCGGTTTTAACGATTAGCAGAATTGAATTCGTTCACACTGTCCTGAATTATTGACCTTGATAAAGTTAGGTTATGCATTATTACTAAGATTTCAGAATCATAGGACCATTTCCTAACATGAATTATTACGTTATTATCCGTTTTACAATTTCTGAAAAGCATATACTGTAATTTTGTGAATGTAATCATATATAAATCTTTTGGGTTATTACTATAAAAAACTTAAGTGCAGTATTGTCACTATAATTAGTAAAACTCAGGAAAAGGATGCTATTCATATATAGATAGGTTGATTGATAGATATGCAGACACTTACAAAGACATACGCGAGAGGAGAATACCGTAGACGGACGCACACGTGCACTAAAAGACAGATGGACGTGCAAGGGAAATGCTCATTTGTATTATCTACACAAGAGAGCCGTTGTAATTACAAACTACTTTCACAAAGAAACAAGTTATCTGAAGTATTATGACATTTACCGTCGAATTTGTACTCACTGAAGAGAAAGGGGGTAATGTGACTTTTACAGTGGTAGGATTGATAGCAGAAGTTGCAACAATAATAAATGCCATTATTTCATTAACAGGGAACACAGTTTTCAGAGCGTTACATTTATATGGACCTAAACTATGCAACAGAAAGAAGCAACATCAACTAGTGATGTTAAATTCAGTACAATAATTTAAAATGAACTGACAATATTGTGAATCAAATCCCAACTAATCCATAATGTTCTTTCACGTGTACAAATGTATAAATCATCCTGAATTATCCCCAGTAATGTTGAATATGAAACATTAGTCTTGATGTATCACATTGATAAAATCATGTTTCTCTGAATGAGTCTTCAATAATCTCAAAGCATTGGTTTAGTCCAAATAATGAGCACCATGTAATTACCATGAATAAATTAAATAATTCGACCTCTCGAATTAAATCTGAACAAAACTGAAAGTGATTCCACAGGCGGACATTAAGATAGGAAAGAATACTTTTTTTACCCTGTTTTCTTTATGTACATAGCATTTCTCCTGACCCATGACACACCACAATGCCCTGGATGTGGGTCACATTTAATAGAAAAATCCATCAAATAATGTGAACATATTCGCTTCCATAATATTCCGTGGTCAAACCCAAAGCTAGGTCAAGTCAAATTCCAATAAACATCTTAACAAATGACAATCACAAGGTAGGCTAGAACTCCACCCTCGCTCACGGGAAAAGGTCAAGAACGCAATATAAATTAAATATACATTATAACCCCTCCATAAAGAAAAATAACGGTTTATTCAGTAAAAGTTTGTACATATGATACTATGATTAAAATAGTATAGGAAAATGTCTCATGAATGATACAAAATAATATACAAAATAATGTGCAAAATAAAACAATATAGTGCTTTTATATACGTGAAATGCATCTGTAGTCAAATTATATTTTCTATTGATGTAACTAATGTTGCTCTTGCGTTCCTACAATATCAGACTACATCTCACCTCACCAATCTCTGATTTTTAGTTTTCATTTTTGAATGAAGGGAAGGGCGTTATGATCACCAAAATACGATACAATTTTCATTAACAAATATTCCTCTTACACCTCCATCATTCTCCTCACCATCATTGTTAAATTATTGACTGGCGTTTGGAGCTAAAAGAACTTGTGCACTTTTAAGTGTGTCCTTTAATTCGTCTAAAGTTTTTTGACTGTTTCCAGAGCAATAAAAGTTGGATTTCTTACTCAATGTGTCAGGCAAAATTTTCCAATAATATTTAGCCATACACCCAAAAATCGCGTCAGTGCTTTTTACTGATAAGAACTGGAAATTAGAGAAAGCATTAGCCTTAACTTTTATCTGACAGTGTCCATGAAAATGTCATAAAAATGTAACCCAAATACGAAAAACTCACATTTACCTAAATTAATTGTCATATTTGCATCACTAAATCGATCAAAAAAATGTCCTAATGATTTACAAGCGATCTTATCAGGAATCGTTTTAGATGACGCCATCGATGTAGCCATCACAATTATCTGGACCACATATAATAATGTTCATTAAACACTGAAATGTCGACGGAAAAGTTGTGATACGAAATACCTTAATTTTACATGGATAACGTTCATTTGGATTTGCGAATGATGCAATTTCTTCTGCTTTATTTTCGTACGTAGACTTTGCCAAAATCCTTTTAAAATATTTTGCATTTTGAATATGGTCATTGACGGCTTCGATTCTTGGCACAGGAAAATAACCTATTTTGGTGACACTCAGGACACGTGCGGAATATATTATGTGGTATAGGCACAATAATACATGGTGAACTCCAGTTACTTTTACTTGCTTCTATGAAACCATTCTCTAGAAAATATTTATTTTTAAACCATCTTCGCTCGAGAGGATTTATTCAGGTGTAGAATCTACAAGTTCAGTGTTGTTGTTGATTAAATTTGCTCGTGTTATAGCATAAGGAAACAATTGCTTTTATTCACATAATAGCTGTTTTAGCTCACCCGTTTCTTCTGCCTGTAGATGTCAATCAGTTATGTCCATATTGTTTAATATTTTCTACATCCTAAGATTGGTTAAACAAAGTCACTACAGTCAGACTGAGCACCTTCGGTTAAATCCCCACAATGATGGACAGGTACAACTAAACTTACTGAATGATTATCTGGGTTATCTCTAACAAAATGCTACTTGAATATACTTGTAAGATATATTTGTTTTTTGTTCCTTTTTTCCAGGAATGTTAATGTCATAATTGAAGTCATTGATGTTCTTTCCTATTGTATAAGGACCATAAACGTTTGCCTAATTAGAATTTTGAGCCATGGGCAAAAGAACCAGAACTCTATCACCAGCCTGAAAACTTCTTTCCTTTGTAGTTCTGTCACTCCAAAAGTTCATCGTTGACTAAGATTATATCTTGCTTCCTCACAAACCTTTCACAACTTATATGTGAAATCAGAGACATAGTCAAGAAGATTAACCTTGGAATCTTAATCTCAAACATGTTTCTCTTTTAATAACTTTAATGAGCCGCGAACAGTATGTCGCAAACGGACTAAAACATGAATGGCTCCTGAATTACTTCATCGAGATCAAACAATAATGAATGAATAGTCTCATCCCAATATTTTCCTGTATGAATACAATATGACATAATTACATTCTTCAACGTTTCATGAAATGTGTGCAAAGAAGATCCTTCTCTTTCAGAATGGTTGGTAGATTTAAACTGTTGAACTCCTAATTCATCCATAATCTGTTGAAAATTCCAGACATAACGTTTGACACTTGAACTGACTGGACAGATGTGGGAAGGCAAATATGTGTAAAGGAAACTTTACTAAAGCTTTGACTATGCCCATAGTTTTAATATTTCTCAAAAGAATAACCACTTGAAATCTTGAAACGCACGCATAATGAAAAAGAAAATATTGTATGCCTAATTTGATATTAGGTGAGGGACCGACATAATCTACTTTACTTCTACATAGCAGTTTGCAGATCAACCTTGGGTCTCTTTCTGATTAGGTGTTCCTTCCGTTTTACAAGTATGACAAGGTATACAATATTTAGAAACATCATTTTTGGCCAATAAAAAATATTCAAGATCTTGGGAACAGTTTTATTGCCCCCAATGACTAGCCAAGGTAGATTTATGGGCTAGACTAAGCAGGTCCTGTTGGTATGACTTCGGAAAGATAATTTAATAGCTCACTGACCAATCGTCATCAGTGTGTACCTCAGGTGGTAACTATGTTATCCTAAGGACCCCAAAGTTTCATAAATAACAATTGATACTTGTGTTGCTTCAGTTTCGCCAATAGCCCTCCGAAACAAAATGGAGTTCTCATGATCTTATTTATGTTCGAGAATGAGTTATTTTATTTTGTCACCCTGATTAGAATATAGAATGAGCAGTAAAAAGACGATTTTTTTTTATAAACACGGAGTACTATTGACTTATCTCAGTGAAGGAATATTAATAAAGCCTCACTCCGCTCCCTGAATAACAAACCTTTCACCAGGATAAGATTTCTCAAACAAAGGCAAAAAGCCTGATAAAAAATACTCTGAGAAGTTTTTGTATCCCTTAATATTTTAATTGAGACAGGCTTGGTAGGATCACCAATCAGCCATATAGAACCTTTTGACATAAATGGTTCACAATTCTCCATTATTGAACAGATTGGGTTTATTTAATCCAATGTGTTGCTTTCAATAGAAAAACGTGACCTTGATCTATTTAAATTAAGATCTTTTTAATAGCTCTGTTTTCATTCTTTGCTTATTTTGCATCCATCCTTTCTTTTTACAGTAAACGCACCTATGAACAGATAAGGATTTCTGATCGCTGGTATCATACGTTTGATTTATAAAAGTTATGTCAGATTGAGATTAGGAAGTACGTATATGAGATGGCGTTTGATTGAAGAACTCCTTAGAGGAAAATTTGTCGACCGATGAAAATTTGTAAGACAAAGAACAAATAACGGTTGAGCGAGAAGCACTTTCTAAAGTTTGGACCTTTTGCTCACCACGATTGGTTTTGACAACACTATTGACGCAATTCTTGAACTCTTCGATTAATATGATCTCTCTGAGGTTACGTTGGTCTTAATCAACATTCTTGGCATAGCAACACCTATCAAATACCTGTTCATTTTCCCATGCCAATTCGACATAGGTGCGTTTAGGTTCTTTTCTACATTTCCTAAATATATGTTGGTATACCTCATGTACAAACTAATGGAAAAAATCAAGATAGATGCCGTAAACACGTAATAATCAGCACTTTATTATATCAGCAGTGAAGTGTATTCTTCCTGTGTTTTGCCGATAAGTACACTTTGTAATAAAAAAATTGAATGCAGTCTTGGACATTTCATGATTTCATCAATATCTTCAAAGTAAGGAAACAATGTATCTTTTTCGTTTTCCTGAAAAGCGCTACTTAGACCTAAAATTAAGGTAATATCAAGGCTTAGATCTGAACTCAAATTCAAACAAACATCTTCAAAAATGACAATCGACAGAAGTAGTTAAGTGGGATACTATACGTACAATGGGAATTAGCATTACGGAGACCCCTGGGACAATATACGTACAATGGAAATTTAACATGGCGAAAAATCGTGGGTCAATATACGTACAAGGGGATTTAACATGGAGAAAAATCGTGGGACAATATACGTACAATGGAAATTTAACATGGAGAAAAACGCTGGGCCACTTTAGGGACAATGGGAATTTAACATAGAGTTTGGGTCTGTCTAGGGACAAGGGAAATTAACATGGGGAATAGAGTTTGGGCTTTTGGGATTTTTTTTTTTTTTTTTTTTTTAAAGTTTTTTTTTAAATTTAAATTTAAATTTAAATTTAAATTTAAAAAAAGGGGTAGGCAATGGAAAGGCTATCTCTTTTCGAGAAATATGGCTGGCCCTGAAAAGGGCCTTTGGGTTTTCTTCTGCTTCTAGTTTCTTCTTTTTCTCCACCAAGTTCTTATTTTATCTCCAACACTCTTTCTCTTCTTTTCTTTCTTTTTTCCTCCTGCTCTTCTTTCTTCTTCTCTTCCTCCTCTTCTTTCTTCCTCTTCTCATTTTCTTCTTCTTTTTCAATCTTTTCGTTCCATTTGCTTATTCTTATTCTTTCCTCTTCATCCTCCTTCTCCTCCTTTATCTCTTTCATGACACCACTAATCTTGTCCTTTACCTTTTTTAAGTTATTAATTTCCATCTTTACACGATGGGGACTATAGGAATAATGGTCTTCAACCAGTCTTATCAACATCTGCTCCATCATTCCTAAGTTGTCTAAAACGTCTTGTAATGTTTGTATTTTGTCCATTTGGTTAGAAGCCATCTTCTTTTTTATTCTTTGCAGAATGGTTTGAACGACGAATACTGTGGGTTCTTATACTTAAAGCGCGTACGTGAAGGAAAACATCCCCCTAAAACGTAAAATTGATCTTACCTAGATCATGACCAAACAACGCGCGGACGTGAAGGAAAACATCCCCTACTTTTTCATTTCATATAATAAAACCCAAACTATACTCTCCACATACGCTAAGAAACAATAAACAAATCCATAATCTACTATCCACACAATCGTACGTGAGCGGGTACAAACACAAACACACACACACAAACACACAAACACATACGCTAAGAAACAATAAACAAAATCCATAATCTACTATCCTCACAATCGTACGTGAGCGCTTACAAAACCCAAACTATACTCTCCACATACGCTAAGAAACAATAAACAAATCCATAATCTACTATCCACACAATCGTACGTGAGCGGGTACAAACACAAACACACAAACACAAACACACAAACACATACGCTAAGAAACAATAAACAAAATCCATAATCTACTATCCTCACAATCGTACGTGAGCGCTTACAAAACCCAAACTATACTCTCCACATACGCTAAGAAACAATAAACAAATCCATAATCTACTATCCACACAATCGTACGTGAGCGGGTACAAACACAAACACACAAACACAAACACACAAACACATACGCTAAGAAACAATAAACAAATCCATAATCTACTATCCACACAATCGTACGTGAGTGGTTACAAAACCCAAACTATACTCTCCACATACGCTAAGAAACAATAAACAAAATCCATAATTTACTATCCACACAATCATACGTGAGCGGTTACAAAACCCAAACTATACTCTCCACATACGCTAAGAAACAATAAAGAAACCCATAATCTACTATTCACACAAACATACCTTAGCTCTTACAAGCACCAACACACAAACACATACCCTCATACTATCTTAGAAAAGAGTTAGTGTTTGTATTCACACTACTCTACCTACACATTGGCAAATTGATGTTTATCTCTTTTCTAGAGTATTGGGTAGCCCTGAAAAGGGCTGCTTTTTTGGAACTTCATGGACACCTGGTTAATGGTGGCACCTTCCAGGCCTGGCGCCACATACACATCTTATCCCCCAATTACTTTTTACTTTTTTGGGGGAGAGAGCAGAGGCAGGATATGTCGCTTCAGAATCCCAATTTTCGATCTCTGGGATTCTGAAATTTATTCTTCTTCTCTTCTTTTCCTTCTCCTCCTCCTCTTCTTTGTTTCTTCTCTCCTCCTCTTTGTATCTTCTTTCCTCTTCTTCTTCTTCTTTATATCTTCTCTCCCCCTCTTCTTTTTTTCTTCTTTCCTCCTCCTCTCTTATCCTTCCCTCCTCCACAATGGCTTCCGCGGCCAGTTCATTCAACAGGCGCCTGGCATATTCCAGATGCACATGAAGTTCCAACAGTTTAGACAGTCTCGTGTTCATTCTTGGTGTTGATCAATCAACAAGGGTAGCTAGACTGCCCAGCGAGTTTCAATTTATAGTGAAAGCGCGGACGTGAAGGAAAACATCCCCCTAAGAAACATAAAATTGATGTTACCTACATCATGACCAAAAACAACACCGCGCGGACCTAAAAGAAACACTCACTCACTTTTTTATGCTACCCATCACTATTTTAAAATTTTTTATAAATCACTTCATTAGACTATCCACATACGCAAAGCAATCCAATCTAACTCCAAATATACACCTCAAACACCAAAAAAAACATGATTTTAATCTACTATTCATACCAACTTACTTAAGCACTTACTAACAGACAAACACATACCCTCACATTTTTTAAAAAAGAGTTAGTGTTTATTTTCACACTACTCTACCTACACACATTGGCAAATCGATCGTTATTTCTTTTCTAGAGTATTGGGGTAGCCCTGAAAAGGGCTGTTTTTTTTGTTTGCTATGGCATTCTTTTTTTAGTTTCTAAGAATGCGATGTCCTCTGAGGATAGACTTTCTGGAGATAGGTCTGCTTCTTCGGAAAGAAAAGAAGAACTCTTTGGTGTCGATACGGCAATCGACAAAGCCTCTGTCAGGTTCAGGTTGCTGCTGCTGCTGCTCTTGTTGTTGTTGTTGCTGCTGTCTCTGAAGTCTGTACTTCTCTGTCCATTCTTCTTTTTCCCTGTTCATTTCTTCTCTGAAGAGCTCTTCTATCAGGTCTTCAGTGATTTTTAACATTCTCACATTCTCTATTTCTTCTGGCTTCGGTATCAGACTGTGTCTGACCCTATGCAAATTCACGTAGGCTTCGTTGAGTTTAGCTAGTTTGGAGCACATCTTCTTAGGAGGATGAGTCGACAATGGATGGTTAGACTGGAAACAACCCGGTTCTTAAAGTTAAAGCGCGGACGTGAAGGAAAACATCCCCCACACGGTTTTTGAGTCGCAACGTTTAGTGAGTGTCATGAGAGGGATAGTAAGAAATGAAAGAACATCAATCCAACATTCTTATAGCTAAACAAAAGAGAAAGGCATTTTTTTTCAAAACACAACATTTTTTATTCAAAAATCACTTAACACTAAACAACAAGAACTCTAACATTTTTTAACAATAATCCAACACTAAAAGTTTCTCCACTAGGTAAAGAGGGATATCAGTCTTCCATGGTTTCTAGTAATCTAGGATGACTTCTCTCAAACTGTTGATTTCTATGGTATTATCGAATTCTGCATACAGGATGACGTTCACCGTTTCATCAGGGTCTCGGTCTTTAAACTGAATTTCCACACGAATCTGGCCGGATTTTATAGGGTGGAAATGTCCCTCGTCGCTGCCTTGGTCTGGAGTGAAATCGAAAGCCCACAAAGCGTAGCCTCCTGCATAATCCTCGTACGTAATACCGTGACTGGTATTGGTTCCTAACTGTCCGGTGGCTTCGTACAGGGACAAGTACGATCTCAAGTAATTCTTCTTGGTAAAGTCAGGTTCGAAAGGTTGGGTACACAAGGTCTTGCCATCGCGACTGACTTCGATTTTGGACACGCCAAAGTGTTGAAAGTAGAAAGGATTTTTTTCGGCAGCTCCGTTGAAGGCTGTATTCTCGACGATACCAACGACCAAACGTTTGGGTAACTGTCCTTGGAACAGATGATCTTCGATCATGGATCGCTGTCCCTTGGGAATGGTGAAGGTTTTCACTTCCGCGCGTCGTATGGGATACTTGGCGGTCGTTCTACTCAACGTCTGACTGATGTCGTTTCCCACTTTAGGTAACACTTCCACACGGCGTACGTAGAGTCTGGCTTCTAGGATTTTGGTTTTGTAACCGTCACTATCAGCCATCAAATGGAAAGCGGCACTGCTACGATTCAGTCTCAGGCGGACATCCACCCCGTTCAGCAAATACTTTTCTTGCAACCACATGTCCAAATGCAAACGATCCATCAGTTCTAAACTTGTGTCGGCTCCCGTGATTCTCTTTCTTCGTTCTACAAATCCATCATTGTTGTCTTTCTTTTCATCAGTTTCCAATATTTCAAACTTGGTAGGTTCGTCAGCTTCCCATACCACACAGGCATTGAGATGAGTGTTCTTGGCATCTATTCCGTACGTCAAGAGATTTTCCAGGTAGGCACGATAAGGGTAAGTATCCATGCTGCTACTTACCAGTTTGTTATTCAAGTACAAGTCCACTCCACTGAACAAGGAATGCATGAAATTGTTGACGGGAGCTACTGCTTCATCGTCTATAGGACCTCCAGTCTTATCTAGAATTTTGACTTTCAGGTACAAGTAACTGCTATTCAGATCGATGTAATCTTCGGGCTGTCCTTTGATTTCAAACTCGATGGGAGCGGAATCGGTCAGTGAGGAGACGGGGTGAAATTCCACCCACTGGGATTCTTGCATCGTCATCATCGTGGGGGGCATGGCAAACAGATCCAGTTCCGTCTTGGAACAAGCGCAAGAATCTCGGTGCATCATTTTTTTTGTCTCTTTTCTCAATAATCGAAAACGTCTAAGTCTCGAACGGTTCTTCTTTTCTTGGCCTTTCTCGCTTGAAGTCTGGTGAAAGGGTGTTTTCTTCGTCGTCTCTTTCTGCCTTGTCCTTGCTGAATGCCTGACTCGGTAGCGTGCAGGGCATTTATAGGTGTTTCTCGTTGGCCTAAAATGTCTTTGCCCGTTTGCAGCAAGACATTTTTGCCTGCCCTCATGAAGGCTTCTTTAGGGTTTTGTTTGTCGATGATGACATTTTGGAGAAATTCTTTGCCTTGCGTCAGTGCCGCATCTTTCAAGGCGTGCAATCCGCGTGTCACCATCGGTTTCAACACCGGGGCCACCGAACGAAAGGCCGATTTTAACATGTCTCCTAAACCGTGTCCTCGCTGTCAAGCAACCCCTCGGTACACTGGATACATGACTTACTTACGAGTCGTGAGAGAACCGTTTTCGAAAATGGAGTTTCACCGTGACTTTTCCTTTGGTGAATGGAATATTTTGTCCCAGATCTCCTTTTATAGCAATGTTGACCGTGTCCAAATACGACTTACTGACAGGCAAATAGTGAGGATGGACAAATTCGCGGTGGACGTGGTAAGTGTTTCCACCTTCCTCGTCAGCGTTCGTGGCAGAATCCACTTTGAAAGGAATGACACGCAGTAACGGTACGGAGGTGTGTCCCACCACGTTGTACTCCACCACATCGGAATACACGAACATCAAATTCAGTCCTTGGTTCAGTTCTACCGGGGCACGAAATAACTTGCTAAAAGACTCGTTGTCGTAAACGATGGGTAATTCGTTTTTCTTGAGCATGGCCTTTCTCATGTCCATGTCTCCGCCCAACATGTCAAACAATTCAGGACACAATAAAATGTACACGATTTTACTTCGTTCAAATTTCATCAAGAATCGACGAGCTGCTTTGTGGTACTCCATGGTGACATTTTTGTTGACATGCTCCAAAGCTTTCAGAAACACGACATTAAACCTGGAGGTTATGGTGCTGACCAAATGTTGACCACTAAAATAATAGCCTGGGGGAATGAACAAGTGATAGGTGGGGTACTTTTGTGTACGGGTTTTCTTGTCATATTTGACATTGCTATCCATCCACTGTTGCATTTGCTCGTCATGAACTTCCACATCAAAACAATTTTGATTGGGAAGGACATTGAGGACTTGGGTCGGGTGAATCATTTCTACTAAAGCCACTTCCCAATGGGCTTCGTGATCTAACTGGATGGCCTGAGGTAATTTGGCCGTGTAACAGCACAACGTGTTCTTGGGAAACACCTCCATGGAACTGTCACTGGGTAAAGTTAAGTAAAATTGGTTTTGGTGACTCATAATTCCAGAGTTCTGTGGCTGTCCGAGGGGTTACTGGACGTCAGAGACGTGTCTCCGTCTAAAATGTGGTTCTGGTTGTGATTGAAGTGGTGACTGGCACTGGCACTGGACACAAGGTTCCCGGGGTTCCCGTTCGAGGTGAATTTCAGGGAGGGATTAGGAAGCAGGTAACCGATGCAACTGCTCAATAAAATGGTCCACAATTGTTTGTCTCCTTGTTGCAAACTCAAATTGGCGATGGCTGCCCCGATGACACAATACACCACGAAGATTTGGCAGAAAAAGACGATTTGCGTTTTAGGCACACGTTCTCCACACCACACCCACAAGGGTTGTTTTTGTAAATCTTGCACAGAAGAACTAGGGGAAGGAGGAGTGGTCGACGTAGCTGCGTCTGCTGTGTGAAAAGGCATGATGGTCACTTCTTTTTATAGTCGATGACTTGCGAAGCGTCGATCCAAGAATCAAAACTGGGTGGATATCCTTTCCAACGTACTTTGACTTCTTTGACACGTCGTTTGCCCACTTTACGGGTTCTGCGTTCGAGAATGCTTTCGATGTCGTACACGTCGTCTTCTTTTTTGGTGACACGTTGTAACTCGGGCAAATAAAACGTTCCTTTGAGCACTTCTCCGTTCATGTCTTCCAATTTATAGACGGCAGGATGACGGCCATGCACTCGTCCAGTGACGCGAAACAATTCGGTCGTCCAGTTAGGTAAGTAACCTTTGTCGAAAGTGCGTTTGGTTTTGCCAATGCGCACCCAATCTCCTACGGCCAACTCTCCACTTTTCTTGGGGACAGCCCTCGTCGGGGACGTACCAAACAGGCGCTCAAACACCAACACTTCGTTCTCGGGAGTCACGTCTTGCGGGGCACGTCCGATGCTTCGATGGTAAGATTGGTTGTACGCTTGCACCAGGTGCGGTAAGATGTCGATGTACTTCAGAGTGTGGTGATGCGTAAAATATTTCCACATGCGTTCTTTCAAAGTGCGTTGAAAACGTTCCACGATGCTGGCTTTGGTTTCGGGATTCTCGGTGGTAAAAAAATGAATGTCACGTTTCTTTAATTCTTTTTGGAAAGCTTGGTTCAGAAATTCGGTACCTTTGTCCGTTTGCCATCGAAGAGGGTGACGACCGCTTTGTTTCAACACTCGTTGCAGGGCTCGCACTAACTCGCTGCTCGATTTGGAAGTCAAGGGCACGACCCAGGCAAATTTGGAAAAGACGTCGATGACACAAAACAAATATTTGTAGCCACGATTGTAGCTGGCCAAATGAGAGACATCGGCTAAATCGGCTTGCCATTGATGATCGATGCCTTCCACTCGGGTGCGACTTCTGGCAAACTTGCGTCGAATGGGTTTGTGTAAAGTGTAGGTAGCTTGTTCTTGTAACCATCGTTGCACTTGAGGTAAACGGAGACTTTTCAGTCGAGTTTTGGCAGCACGATACAATTTTTGAACTCCTGCGTAACCTGCAGGATGCGAGGGATCGTAGTAAATGCTGGCTAAGACTTTTTCCATTTTTTTTTTGTGTTGGTTGGTGTGTTAATAAGACACCCACTCTTGGAGGATGCTACTCTTTTTCTCTTGGGGTTTTTTCTTGGATTGCAATGCTTTGCGTGTGCGGCCAGCAATAGGTTTCGAAGAGGAGAAGGATGTCTGAGCGGGGGATATCGGTTCTTGTTTCACTTCTGTCTTCACTTCTGTCTTCACTTTCTTTTTCTCTTGTGATGAAGAAGGGGTGGCCATCATCTTTTTAATCCATCCAATTCTGGAGGTAGGTGGTGTTGTTAACTTGCGTACTTTTTCTGGTGGAGTTTGAAACCCTTCCTCTTCTTCTCCTTTTTCTGTCTTGGTCACGGGTACTGGTGGTACTGGTACTGGTACTGGTACTGGTACTGGTGATGGTGCTGGACTTTTCATCAAGGTCTTAAAATCTTTCAGAGTGGGTAGAGCTGTTTCGTCTAAAGCTTTCTGGTGAAAGAGTTGCAGTCGTTGCAAGAGTTGACCGTACTTTTGCGATTTTTCTGTTTCGGACAAATCTTGGCGATCCATCAAGGACTGCAATTCGTGTTGTAACTGGGACATCTCGCTCAAATGGGGATTGGGAGGTAAATGCGGGGTGCGTTGTTCTTGCCACCGATGGTATTCCATCCATCGTTTGTAAGGCACTAAAGCTAGTTTTCGTCCTTCCATGGGGTTGTCAGGGGTCGATTCTGAGATCTTGGGACTTCCGAAGGCCTTTTTATCTTGCTCCCACCAGTCCTCCCAACATGGTTCCCAAGACTCCTTTCAGTATGGGGCCTAACAAGAGAGGTAAAATACCTCCACGTTGCACTAACATCTTCTTTTTTTGACGAATGGGAATTTTCTTTCGAACCATTTGGCGAAGAACGTGACGATGTTTGCTTAAGCATTGTTTCTGGTGTTTGGACAAAGGGATCGTGCCTTTCAAAACGTTCAAACAACATTCGCACACGGTATCGATGACCTCTTTGGAGGCCGTTTGAATGAGTTTTTTTCGTAGGGGTGGAGAAGCTTTGGACAGGACAGATAACATGTCCCCATGTTTGGCTAAACGTGGTGGCAGTCCTTTCCTTTTCTTTCCTTGGGGTTTTCTGGATGGTGACATCATTGAGTCTTCAGGAGCACCGAAAAAAACACTGATACCCGACTTGGTCACAGGCCTTTTTTATACTGGAACGCGTCGCCACTGATTGTCTTTACGTCGTATCAGTTTGAGGACAGGCATGACACGTCGTGCAGGGGTACGCAACGGACTAAATCGAGCCAGTTCTTGCTTGGACAAATCCAGTAAACTTTGTAACATGCCCGATCTTTCTTGAACTTTGATTTTGGGAGAAGGTACTTTGTGAGCAGCAGCCACTGCCACTAAATTGGAAGGTCCTGCCACTGGGGAAGTTCTTTTGGGGGTCATCAACGGAGAAGTTCTTGGTGTGATCAACGTCTCCAAGTACTCTTCAGTTCTGGGTGTCATTAACGGAGAAGTGGACAAACGTGAAGTTGCCGGAGACGCAGTCACCGCTGTGGCAGGTCGTGGTTTGCGAGTGTAAGGTTGCGTCCTGGCCGAAGTGCCTCTCTTGCGACTAGTTTTCTGTGGACTTTTCTTTTTCTGGGGGCTTCTTTTCTTTTTCCGGGGTGGTGTCTGGTCAGAGGAGGGTCCTGCCACTGGAGAAGTTCTCCTTGGGGACCTGGTCTTTTTCTTCTTGGGGTTTCGTTGGACTTTTGTCTTGGGTATAACTTTGGGGGCATTAGGATCCCATCTTAAGAGTGAGCGAATGATGACCCCTCCTAGAGTACCGCTCCCTCCAGGTTTCAAAATGATTTGTTTTTTGGTTTGAGTGTCGATGCGGGGATCGGCCAGTTGGACCAAAGCGACTTTGTTTCGATCGAAAAAGCGTTTGGTTTGATGAGGAATCTGAATGATTCCTTGGAGTAATTGACGTGCCGTCACCGTGAACCATCGTAAGACTTCTTTGAGACTAGCTTCTAAGACACGAGCTCGTGTTTGTGGATCTTTTTCTCGACTGATGCCATACAAGGCACGAATCAATTTGACGGGAAGATGCGACTGAAGGGACGTCATGTTCGCACTGAGAGTGAGACAGACGAAAAAGGGTCTGAGGTTTTTATAGATTTTTTTATGGGGAGTGAAATGAAGTCGAGGACGGAGACGTGTACAGGACAGGCCCTCCGTCTTGGCCCCAGTGGTGAAAAAAGTGGGTACGAAATCGCAAATCCTCGGGAGTCGTAGGTTTCAAATCGACGAGTAAATAGGCCTGTGGCGTTTGAGTGGCATCGTCGTACGCCTGAGTCAGCCAAGGCGTTCCTAACTGTTTGGCTAAGACTTGCACTTGCGATTTATCTCGAGGGCTTTTAAACAAGACCACGTAATGCGCATTGAGACTGATGGTGCGATGGGCTTTACTTTGTTGAAACAAATTTTGGGTGATGTAAACGACACTGGCATTACGGTGATGCCCTTTGCGCGTGAACCAGTTTAATTTCTTCTTCGTCTTCTCCTAACATGTCGAAAATGACCAAATGGGTTAGACAGGAGTCAGAGACGATGCCGTCGTCTTCTTTAGGAATGCCTTCCACAAACACGATGGAATCGCCTTGACTTTCTCGCAAGAGGCTGTACGCCGATTGCCACTCTTTGTAACACCACACGATTCGTTGAGGGGGTCGATCGATCAAATGATGTTTATGTTCGATCAAACGCTTGACGAATTCGGTTTTGCCTGAACCGCTAGGTCCAGCAATGAGCATGTTAAAGGGATGGCGAAGATACAAAGCCTCCCAACTGGCACGATCTAAGTGTTCGTCGATGACTTTGACAGTAGAGGAAGAAGGAGCAGAGACAGCAGAGGTAGCCATGGTGTGAGAAATGTCACTTGTGACACGAAAAACAAACAAGACAAGAGTTTATATACTTTTTCAGAACACGTTTATTGAATGTTTCAAACATGAATACGAAAGACAAAAATGCATAAAAGCCAAAGGCTTAAGTACAAGAATAAAAGGCACATGATAACCATGAACGTGGAATAAACACAAGTGTCTGTACAACATGTTTTGGGTAAAGTTCTAACCAGTTCTATAGTAGGGGTAAGGTCACACAAGTGTCCTCCCGAAAGGGTCTTTCAGGCCTGTCCACGACAGTCCTGTCCTGGATGACGGGTTCTTCTGGCACCGTCACTAACACAGGTTGAAAAGTAACTTTTTTCCTTGAATAACTCTCGTGCATACTGGGCCACCTCTTGTGTCCAAGCCTCAAAACCCTGGTCTCGGTGATGTCCAACATTTGACTCCTAACCAATCTGGTTTCTTCTTCGTCAACGACATGGTAAGTTACTTCAATGAACAATGAACTATCGATCTTGCCTAGGGTTCCTTTTCATATACAGACCAATACCGACGTGACCGTACGGTAAGGTGAAGTGATTGGGAAGTCGCACTCGCTTCTGGTATACAATTTGATAGACTTTTTCCAAGGGTCGACTGACGATGTGGTGAGTGGGTAAACGTACAATCTTGTTCGGTTGATAGGTGGTCACTTTAAAGTTTCCATCCTCTCCCGATTGCAAGGCTTCTTTCAATACCCCAAAGTTGACCACTCGACTGGTACGATGATTCAGAGTCAGTCCTTTCACTTTGCACGTCGTGTGCACTTCTCCTTGTTTGTCCCGGTATTCGTAGCCGTAATTTTTGGGACCACCACTGACGAAACTTAGAATCTTGTCGTCGGGATGCTCGTCTGTCCAGGCTCCTAAACGGTCTCCTTCGATGTCAGGGTGCTGTTGAATCGGGTGATGGATGTAAATGCAACTGTCCGTGTCAAAGTACAGGACGCGTTCTTCTAACAGTTCTAAAGCTTCGTACAATTTTAAGCGAGCATGAGCTGTCACGTAAGCCGCAATGATGACATTTCCAAAAGGGTCGTCTTGTACAAAGTCCAGATGTTCTTCGTAATTGACCAAGATCAAATCCTCTCGAACGACGTCCACGTGTTTCATGTATTTGGTTTTGTCGTGAATCATCTGGAAGTAGCGGGAAGGTTCTGTCAAATATTCCGTCTTGGGTAAACACGGTCGTTGTGCCATTTTACCCCACAAGCAATTTAACATCACTTTGGCAAACGATCGCCTGCCTTCGTTTCTTTCGATGTGGTCTAAAGAGATGCCTTCTTGTGCGTAGTATTTCTCTTTGAATTGTATTTGGTCTTCGGGAGTGTGACACCAGGAAGGATAGCCGCTGGCTTCTTGTTTCAGTTTCAAAAAGGCATCCACGTAGTCGGCGAAAATGCCTTTCTGAGTAGGGTCACCCTTGTAGTACTGTTGTGTCTTGGGAAAGTGGCAAATTTCGTACACTTCTAACAGTTGGTATCCCATGTCCAGAGCTTTGAACAATTCCACGCTGACCCAGGTTCCCGTCGAGGCACGTTCTTCCTGGCTGTGATGGCAAGGTTGGTCCTGGTTGCACGTTTCGGCACAAGTACGGCACAATGGAAACATCAGTTTGCCTTGACAATGGTGAGGTAAGACGGGATGGTATAGGTTCGTGGGAGGCAAAACTTTACACTTGATCAAGCCTTCGTATTGTCGAATGTTTTTCAGGTCGATGTGTTCCGTGAACAATTGCGGGTGCCCTACAGGAAAGCGACAATATTTGCACACGTAGGGATACAGCGAACACACGTCCAAGTATTTGATTTCTTCTCCTTTCTCTTCGTCGGCTTGGTACAGCAAACAGGTGGCATTGGTCCTTCCTCCGTACAAACTATCCCTCGGGTTCAGCGGGTCCATGAACTGGTAACTTTCCACGAGGCGTTTAAACTCGGGATCGGTTTTCAAACGGTGATCGTACTCGTGTTCCCACATTTCCACTACTTGGTATCCTTGCTGTTCTAACTTTAGGCGTCGCTGACAAGTGTCCTGGTACAAGTCTTCCATGGTTCGTTGCAAAAACTGATTTTTAGTGTCACGGTCAGGGTAACAGACGGGACATCCGTGAAATAAGCAACCGTTAAACTCGTACACGATCTTGGGGTTTTCTAAGTCCCAGCCATCTACCGAATACGTTCCGATGGTCTTTTCGCCTCCTCCGTTGCGGGCATGCTGAATCCATTTGTCTTCCTTGTCGCACAAGTAATGTAACCAACGTAGGGCTTTGACCGAGTATTGACGCTTGACATAGTGGGTCGTTTGAGGACTCATGACAGCCACGGTGTTTTCAGGCATGAATCGTTGGCGGTACACTAAGGAACACGCTTTGGCAATGGTGCAAGCTTCTTTCAAAGGATCGACCCCTCCGTGTTCCATGAACAGTTCTCGAAATTTTCCACAGCAACGCCGTAAAATGTCCACGTCGGAACGACAATACTTTAACATTTCTTCCTGAAAGTCGAAAGGGTCCGAGGCGTGAGCTTGGTGCCAAGCGTAGAAAGCTTCTCGTTGTTCGGTACGCATGTTGTCGGGGTCGTAATAGTGAGCCTCAGGCAAATGGGGTAGAACAGCATGTTGATTGGCTTCCGTATTGAAAAAGTGTGGAAAGTACCCTTTAGCCATTTCTGTCATTCCAAACGTTTTAGGCATTCGGCTCAAAGGCATGGCCAAGTAACTCATCGAATCTTTAAACTGTACTTGTCCCACTTGCATGAAAATGATTTTGGCTCCGTTCAAAATCACTTTAGGACGTTCGGTGCCATGTTCCGTATAGTACCTCAAAAGAAACTGTCCATCGTATCCGGAGAAATTGTGAGCCATCACCGTGGCGTGACGATGACAATCTCCGTAACGTTCGATGTCCTCTTGGCTCCACGTCTTGTCGATGGGGTCTAAGACCCATTGGGCAAAATCGGCTAACGTGTTTGGTCCCCGAAAGATTTTTTCACGTCCTCCAGGAATCTTGCTGCAGTGAGGGCAATGACTGAAGATAGGTTCTTGAATGCACTTCTCGCACGCTCGATGAGCCACGCAGAAATTAGGGATGTGAATGCCAGTCTCTTGCATGCATTCGAAATCGAAAAAGATGAAATTGCCTTTCTTCTTGTGACCGTCCTCTTTCTCTGGTGGGGGTTGGTATTTTTGCACGTAACATTCGTGTTCCAAGTCCACGATGTGGTGACAAATGTGACATTTTTTCTTTCCTCGACATACGTGTGCCTTGGCATTGTTGGTAAGTATGCCTTGTCCACACGTAGGGCACAATCTCAGGAGTTGACAAGCACATTTCTTCTGTGAACCTTGTGTTTTCAAATGTTGCTGGTAACAGGCAGGGCTGACAAACGTGCGCAGACAAGTCGAACAAGGCACTGGTTCTTCGCTCAGACAGGGTGGAGAGGCCAAACATCCTGGGCATTTCAATCCACAATGCTTGTGTTGCTCTCGATTGTTATAACCATAATCACATTTCTCACAATAATAACCGTATCCCAGGAATCCGGTGATACTGGTAATGGTATCGAAAGGGTCATCGTGATGATAAACATGAATGTATTTTCCGTCCTTAAAATCCTGGCCTCGAAACAACAGAGTCCCGCGCATTTCTTGAGGGTGCACTTTCAAGGTGTAGCGTGGAGCTAGGGCATCTTGCAATTTTTGCATCTCAGGAATGCCACAGGGTGTGTCTTTGGACAGGCCAGCTTGTTGCAACAGGAGTTCTGCTTCGTTTCGTTGTTTGGCTCGATCGGATCGTTGAATAGTGTTCCAGGTTCTTTTCCATTCTGTCGTGTCGTTCTTGTTGGCATAGGTTCGTCCCACCACGATGGCACGGGCTAAACACGTCTGGTCATGAGGATTGTGAATTTGGACAAGACTACGCTTAATGCTGCGAAGCTCGTTCACCAATAACATCTTTTTGCGTCCTGTCCCTTGAGGAAGAGAGACGTGGGCCATTTTCAGTGTGGCTTTACCATCGGTGATGTCAAACTGGTCATTAGATTGTTGTACGTGTTGAATCTTGTCCATGATTTTGGAAGGGGTTAGTTCTGCAGGTCTGCTAAACTCGATCCAAACAGGGGATTTCAAACCGTCGTGATCTATGGATAGTGTCAAGCGATCGTCTTCTTTGGGTTGACATTGTCGCTTGAGTGCGGTGAGCAAAGAATCCCACATCTCGGTGATGAACCCTTCTGCTTTCTCCAAGGGTACGTCGGCCTTGAAATCTTTAAACTTCACCGTGTAGGTGTAAGCCGTGGTTCTAAATTTTCTAGAGGAGTGCTTTTCCGTCTCTCGAATGGAATAGTATTTTTCAGGGTTGACTAAGGGTGACGAACTTGGTTTAGAGGTTTCAAATTCTGGTTCACTCATGTCCTCTTCAAAATCACTGGCATGAATTTGTGCCAAGATTTCAGCCCTGGTACGAGGCGATAGATCACGTTTCTGCCTCTTACTTTCTTCTTCTTCTTTCTTCTCGAATGAATGGGATCGTTTCATCTTGAGTGCAAAACGTCAAATGACTCAAGTTTAAACACCATAGACTAATTTATAGTCTTGGCAAACCAGCGTATATAAAAAGGGTGTGTGTCTTGTCCTTTCACTATTCATTTCACTCTCAAGCTGAGCACAACGATGGAAGAGACTACCCAGATGGAACGTTTCGTCAGAGCTTTGCGAGGGGTCATTAGAAAATTCTCTTCAGACCAGCCGACAGACTACTCTCCTTCCTTTCGAGATAAAAGTCAAGATACTTGCTATATCTGTCAGAAGAAAGGGCATTGGTCTTCAGAGTGTCCAGACCGTCAAAAAAGAACAAAAACAGGGGCTAAAAAAGACAAAAGTCAAGATACCTGTTATTATTGTAAAGAAAAAGGACATTGGTCTCCAGATTGCCCCAAAAAGAAACAAGAGGAGTCAGAAGAAAAGAAGGATTCTTCAAAAGAAGAGAGGGATTCTTCGGAAGAAGAGAGGGATTCTTCAGAGGAAGAAGAGGAAGAAAGAAGACAATTCTATTTAAAAGAGGCAAAGAAACAGGAGAAGAAAAGAAGAAGGGAAGAAAATGAGGAAAAAACGGTGAAGAAATTCAAAAAACAGAGAGACTAAATGATGAAAAAGAAGAAGTGTACGAACTTTTTAAAGTGTTCTGTGGTGAATTGTGAATTGGATTGTAAAAAAATGGATAAAAGAATACATGAATGATATAAGGTAAGTGTCTTTGAGTTTTGATTTTAAAATAAGAAGCTACACTCACGCACTCATACACAGACACGTACTATAAGGGTAAAATGGGTGGGGTTTATTTTTGAGTTATTGGCAAATTGAAATTGTATTTCTTTTCGAGGAGTGAGTTTAACCAATCAACTTTAACTGCCTTAAGCCTTTGCCACGGCCAAGGCCTACTTCTGATGATTGGGTTGAAATCACTAAGGGTGGTACGACAGGCTTAGTCACAGGGTTGGCGTGTTTAGCTCGGGAAGGTCGTATTCTCTTCGGTCGTGATAAAGAAGTCTGATACATTTGTTTCAGACTTCTTAACTCCGCTAAAATGTCCAACAGTACCGTAGCCGTTTGATTTTCACCCTCTTGTTTCTTGCTGTTGTTGCTGTTGTTTTTTTCTTACCTCTTCTTGTTGCTGTTGCTGTTGCTGTAGGAGAAAGCTTGTTCCGCTTCCTTTTGTCGTTGCATAAATTTCTCCAATTCTTCTTTCTGTCTCTGTCTAAAATTCTCCACTTGCGGTAATGAAGAAGGTAACGAAGGTTCCGGAACAAATTCTTGCGAGGTAAGAAAATCCACAAAATCCCAATGTACCTCTTCTGAAAGTAAGTCCGGGTTCCCTTGGGCAGTCTCCCCTGCTGATGCACCCCAATGGATCGTTTTCTGAGTTTCCGTCATGTTGAATCACTGTCGCATAGATTGACTGCACACAAGCGCTAGCGAATCTATATAGACCAACTGACGTCACAGACTACTCTCTTCGGATTGGATGCGGGCTGACTGAATTTTGTAACGCGTGTTTGGATTGGTGAATGAACTCAATCCGTTTCAATCCTGCCTCTACCTATAAATAAGCGCAGTTCAGTGCATTGATTCACCTGTTCTCGTCGCTTGAAGATGTGGACCGATGTGCAATCTTCTACGCTTGTGTCTTCCATGATGTTCCTGACGGACATACCCATGTATGTCCGATCCAAGTGGGCCGTTGTCCACAGGACAAACACCAGCCTGTGGATACGTAGGATCTACGTAGAAAGACAAGGATGCCTGAAAAGAGTGCTGATTTACGGACCAACAGTGAAACGTAGCCTAAGGACAAGAAGAAGACCAATGCGGTACCCTTTATGTTAATGGATACATTAACATAAACCCAAAGGCCCTTTTCAGGGCCAGCCATATTTCTCGAAAAGAGATAGCCTTTCCATTGCCTACCCCTTTTTTTAAATTTAAATTTAAATTTAAATTTAAAAAAACTTTAAAAAAAAAAAAAAAAAATCCCAAAAGCCCAAACTCTATTCCCCATGTTAATTTCCCTTGTCCCTAGACAGACCCAAACTCTATGTTAAATTCCCATTGTCCCTAAAGTGGCCCACGATTTTTCTCCATGTTAAATCCCCTTGTACGTATATTGACCCACGATTTTTCGCCATGTTAAATTTCCATTGTACGTATATTGTCCCAGGGGTCTCCGTAATGCTAATTCCCATTGTACGTATAGTATCCCACTTAACTACTGACAGATAGGCCAGAACTTTACCCTCAATCACAGACAAACGTCAAGAGCACACTATAAATCAAATATGTATAAGAGTCAGTGGTAAATGCACAAGGATGAAACGGTGCTGACTCCAATTTAGTTTTGCTAGTCATAAATGACCATATGTCACGCCATGTGCATCTACGTACAAATACAAAAATTCAAGTCAGTGCTTTGAACGCTTTAGCATATTCATCGGTGAACATAAACTTAATACTCCAATATTTACTCTGAACATAAGATTAATGTTTTGCAATCAAAAACTATGAATATGTTTTATAAATTCTTACAAATGAAAGAAACAAAATGCAATCTTATGGAACAGGACTCAAACACCTCTTTCCAAAGATATTAAAAATCACCTTCGATAACCAGGTATTACTTCGTTACAAGTTTGGTGTACCGTGCTGGAATTTGATTACGAAAATGATGAAGTGAATACTTTGTTAATAATTTTACAAACAAGATGACATATAGTCTAAAAGCTGTCCTAAATTTCGATTGCTATATTGTTTATTTGCAAATTATCTTTTGTGATGAATATTTTATCATAATAAGGAGAGTAGCTTCCGAACAAGAATAATTCACGATAAACAAATAAGACTTTCTTCTATGCTATATATTTTGTACAGTTCATAGTATAAAGAAATCAATTAAAAGGTATCATAATTTTGCAAACGGTCAATATTAGAGTATATCGAAAGTGAGTGACATCTCTGCGTCCATATTGCTCGGAACGGAGAGGATTTTGAATGCAAGGTAGTGTACTGTTTGCTCGCTTTTGAAAAATATTCATCGTAGCCTGCCTTTGGCTATTTTAGATTAAATTTTAATGATAATAATAATAATAATACTAATAAATTTATAATAAAATTATTAGTTGTTGTTGTAGTGATCAAAATTACCATTATAGAGAAATTTAGGCTAACAATGCATCTTCTAACAATTTCAATTTCTTTACAGTCGATTTTCTATACACATTAATTTATAGAATGAGTAATCAATTAACATATTGTATTCTTAATTGCTTAACATTTTGATGCGTCTTTCCGTATGCTAACTGGATGAACTGTATCCGGATTTTTAAAACGTTGGTATATTTCAGATTATTTGTCCTCTCAGGGATGAAGGAGTACAGCAACGTAAACCTGTTGCTCGAGATCAACATAACAATAAATCGACATAGAGAATGGATACCATGTATAGACACTGTGACGTCAAATCATCCGTTTTTGGAATCGAATGCAAATGATTTCATGCTTGACCAGCATTCGACCGGCAGCCAGATCGAGGACTTCACAGTTTCATATCTGAAATTAGACATCGATTGTTTGTATCGTGATACAAGAAGCTGTCTAAGTTGTCTTGAGAGGGATTGCCTGCATGCAAACTGCATAATGAACAAATATATGTATGGATCGCAAAGAAACCTGGGTCAGTAGCATGCCTTATGTAGAACATTCTTTCCTATATGTTGATTACATATTATGAAACCAATTAATTTTATTTCACAGTTTCTCAACATTTTCATTCTACATTCATATTTGATGGCAAATCAACATCATTTATCTAATATTGTATAGCCTCCATTATAAGGCTCTCCTTCAAAATTGGATAAATGTTTTAGAATGTTTTATTAAAATGTGTTTCTGTATTAGTAGAAACGGCGATAAAAAGATTGTGAAAGCTAAAATCTGTACTTCAAAAATGAGGAATGTGCCCGAGAAGACTTTTTGCATGCTGTCGTTGTCAAAATTAGATCCTTTTAGTTCGAAGTTTTTTTACTTTATGTAAAACGTATCAATAATAATATTTATTTTGTTATTTTCTTTGTTTTAGATGCAGAACAATACTCAAAATTTTTAACACAATGTGTCCAGAAGCATAAGACATGGGGAAATGCTGATAAACTAGAGACGAGTATAGTGGAGCACATACCGTTTGAGATATTCGACTTTGCAAGCCAATATGGAATCTACACTATACACACGACATTTATGACGTGTGGCACAACATACATTATAGTAATAACTCTCAATCGCGAAGTCTCAAATCTAAATGGATACGACCAGTGTTTCGTCGATGTTGGGGGAATACAAAGGTGTGCGGTTTACGGTAAGTGAAGGGTGTTTACCTGCAAGATTGGGGTTAGGCAGAGTATGTGATGATGTACCTACATAGCCAATGCAAAAGAAAATAATGTTGTACTCTGTACGAAAAAAGGCATCTCTAGGTGTAATGAGCATTATAGCGACTTCATAAATTACACACTTGTTAAAGATAAAAGAAAAGGCCTTAGGGTGCTTAATTGCTTATAAGTAAATGTTCCACCTTTTTGCTGCTTGCTTCTTTCCATCCGCCACAACATATTTTAATCATAAACGTTTCAGCAAACTGATAATAGCCACTGGCTCGGAACATATCATACATCATTCTACTCTAACCATTTTATTAAACAGAACTCACATACATTATAACTCGTAATAAAAATGGTCCAGAAATGTGCACGCAGAACTAATTATTTGGTTAAATTTATTTCGAATGTATATTTCCAAATTTGCGATATACGGCCTCGAGTAAAGTAACATGTTGTTGATGGGACCATCCGCGTGCAGTGAACACATTAGACTGCAATGCCATATCATTGTCATGATACAATAAAAGAGTTAGCATACCTTTTTAGATAAAAATTTAATATCGACATTAAATAATTAGCTTTTCTTAAATATTATTGCATTTCAGTTAAAGGAGGTATTACTTCTTGGAATTTCAACAACGCTTGCTTGATATGGATATTTTGGTTGCATTTGTTCTATTGGTTTTGCATACACTGCGTTTTATGCCATTTTAACTAGTTCATCAAACAATGTGATTACCCTGTAATGTTATAATGAATTAGATGAAAGCCTTTCTATATATTGAATTGTGAAGTTATATATATGTATTTTCTCTTTTATATATTTTAGTCTTAACATACGTATGCATATTACCTTTTTAAAAAATATCAATTAAAAAAATTGTTTTACTATAAAATAACGAACATCGAAGATTATTATTTTTAAATTTAAAATTGGCGAATATTTTCGGAACAGATAATAAAACTCTTACTGAAATGTGTTATTTCATCACTTTCTCATCCTTGAGAAGAGTATACATCTTCTGTCTTAAATTCTCTGAAGCTAGAAGTGAAATTATTTGGAAAAACGGGACGAAAACAATTAACATCTTAGCCAATGCAATATCGTTATATATATATATATATATATATATATATATATATATATATATATATATATATATATATATATATATATATATATATATATATATATATATATATATATATATATATATATATGTATATATATATATATAAATATATATTTATATATATATATATATATATATATATATATATATATATATATATATATATATATATATATATATATATATATATATATATATATATATATATATATATATATATATATATATATATATATATATATATATATATATATATATATATATATATATATATATATATATATATATATATATATATATAACATTTGTTTAGTAATTTTACCAGCTGGTGATGTGCAGACATTCAATACGAAGTTAACGTAAGAATGCTTGACATTAATCAAATGGTATTGAATACTTCATTGGATATTTGTCATTCAAGTTACTAATATCTCTTTCTTTCTCTGCACAGTGTCCTAGGCGGTACCATTGACATTGTAAGAAACCGACAAAATATAAAAAGTCTCATTTATAATGACGCTTGCATTTTTGATTGCTTCGTCATCTTTCTTTTTGATCGAATTTTGTCGTTGTCATCACTTTCTACAAAACATCGTGTGTTTGACCATTCAAAGCATTTCCTATTCCTTTTTGTGGTTGATAAGCCAAAAATGCTACAATGAACAACATGATATATACGGAGATCTTTGTCCTCCATGCCTTCAGACATTGTAAAATTAAATCATCTGCGATAAGAAACGCCTGGAATGGGATCAAGAAGATATTACACAAGAATTAGAATAAACTTATATCACGACTTGTTTATAATATATTTAATTTATTCATTTATTTTTGACGTTTTCCTTTCAGTTAAGAAAGAAAACATTTTCGTATAACAGATCTAAGGATGCTCTTCTTCTCTGATAGTCCTGACCATAATCTTTTTTACACAAATATGTGATAGCGTGATACCCATCGATACCTCGATTATTGGATAATTGTGAATCCTGTCTATTAAATTCAATGTAGTAAAACTATGTGATTCCAATAGAAAGTAATAATGTTTATTATCTGTCTTATAAGGCAGATGCCATAACAAAATAACGGACCTAACATGCATGAAATATTTATTTGTTGCTATTAATTTTCTACCAGGTGAAACGATGATGAATACAAATATGACAAAAGGCTTTTAATAAAACCTTTGTAGTTGTCCCTCAAATAAATAATATTTAAGCTATAATAATTACATGGAAACAATTACCAGTAGTGACGTCGCAAGACATTAATCCGATATTATTATAAAGTGACATATATGACATTAATTTGAATTGTTCGAGTCCATATTGTGCGACAAATATTGTCATCGACGAGGCGTTATTTTGATAGAGTTCAATGCCGAATGAGTCTCGAATGAGTCTCGATACAACGTAAAAAACAAAATAAAAATCAGTAGTATTCCCTTCATTAGCAACATTTCAAAATATATCGTTTCCTATGGCACTAATGACGATTTACGTTCTATGTTCACCTTTCATTCAGGCAACCTTATGTTGCAAAAGATTTTTTTGTTGTTGAAATCCTAATCGAGGGGTTGAATATTCTCACGTTCATCACTTCCACTCATTGCAATTCTTCGCTTCGTTTCTTTTAATTTCATGCGAAACATATTTTAACAGCTACCATTTAAACAAGTTACGTCGGTTTTGGTTAGGGCTTTGTCATTTCTTGCAATTTGTCCTATTACAAAATCGTCGTTATCGGAGTCGAATGTTAAAATTGGTGAATTAAATTAGTCGAAATAATTTCGATTTTTTATGAACATTTTGTTTTTATGTTTCAGGTTATCGTGACATTATTCCTTCAACTCGATGTGATATACATCTTTTAATGAACTCAGTTTTGAACACAACATTTGACTGTATACTTCCAGAGAAACTCTCAGCTGACTTTACATTTCAAGACAATACTGTAAGTTTATTTACTTTTATTTATCTATGGAGTCAGTGGCTATGACACGATATGCAATAATAAATGAGATACGTTTGTATCTTATTCCACATAAATGCATTATCAGAGCCTATATAGGAAAACAGCATAAAGATAGTTAAGGAAATTAAAGTTCGATTACTCGTACAATTCTTTGGTTTCAAAGCGCAATGTTCAACCGCGTGTTCGCCTTAACAATTTACGTCACTAATATTAGGATTTCTAAGACGAAAATACTGTTCAATACTGAAACAGAGCAATTTCAATGTATAGTCTGCAAGAAAAATTCGCCATGACTCTAAATTATACTGGATTTAAAAAAAGTAATAAAAATAATAGATGTTCGTGTAAATGAGCAATATCGCCAACCAAAAGTTATATACAAAGCGGAATTGTTTGCTTTATATTTCATTTACAAGTTGATATTCATTTAACACAAATTGTCGTGACAACAAATACTGAATAACTGTAATGATTTTGTCGCTAAGACCTCATAATCTGTTATATCGTGAGTGAATATCTGAAATTTAACCAAAACGCATATCTAATCATAACTCTGAAGCAAAACTCAGTACTGAAAATTACATGTTAAGTCTGGCCTCAATGCGATCTTTGTAGCTGATTCTTGGAGCTCCAACCGCACTCATATTTTATGTTACAAGTTGTTTAAATTTTGTTTACAGTTTTATCACAGGTATATGAGTGTTTATAGATCAATTTCTCAATAAATTTAATATTAATGATTAATGTTTGAGATTTGAATCGTCTCTTTGGTTTTAATCAAGTACATTTTCTCATTTGTCTCCATTAAATTTTACAGCAGGAAATAACAACATGTGAAGAAATTAAAGGTAATGACCGCTTACTCAATATTAAGCAATAACAGTGTTGTGAGATATAAATTTATTTTTTATTATATATACGTTGGGTTTTTCGTGGGATCTTACGTGTATTGTATATCTAAATACACACCATAGCTAACAGAAAGACAGTGTAAAACGTCGCGAGTAACTTGTTATTCTATAAATTGTATATGAAATAGGTCAACAATCTTTAGTTCTCATTGAGTTCTTTAGACAGGTGGCTGTCCACTAAAACTAAGCATTGAACGTAACGGAGTGATCGATACTTACAAGTACCAAGTGCAAATGGATTTCGAGAAACTAAATTATAATACGAATTTTGCATTGTAGGATAAGAAATGCATGATATCAAATCTTAAGTAAGAGAAATATAATTTTAACAGCTCATACTTATCTGAAATAGCTTCAACCAAATTCTTTTTAAAATATGAAATACTCCGCTAATAAATCTGTAACGTATCATGATATCTTCATCATCTGATCAATTGGATTTTAGAATATGACTTAAATACGTATAACTGTTGACATATATAAGAGCATAGCCGTTGAGATGTACAGGGAGAGGAGGTGGTAATTTGAAAGAAGGTGACTGAAACACCATGTATACCGATGTTTAGACGATATCATTCTCAAATGCTTATTGTTCACATATCTTTAGTAATTTCCTTAAACTAGCAATGGAAGGACTCATCAATGACTTATCGTGATCAAAACAAAACTCTTAAGAAATAATACCAGTTCCTGTTTCCTTTTCCTGGTTGTAATCAGAAAGGGTCAAGTGAAGCATAGAAACACACGAATCGTATCCAAGTCAAATATTTCGCTAGAATAACTGCAGCCGGTGTAGCATTGCTTACAATTGTTGCCAGTTTGAATTATATTGCTCATAAGTCACTGACCAGAACACTGTCGAACAACCTGATAAAGACATCAAATGACTCCCTAATATTCTTACATCGAAAAGTTGTTAAAACTATCCAATGGAAAAGAAGATATCGTCTCACGGTATAGATCGGTTCTAGCTAGTTGAGGAGGAAGTCTCCACTTATTCCCTAAGAAACATTTAATATCCAGGAAAACAACAATACACGGTACAAAAGTGCCGAATAATATGGTTGAGAATGTTACGCGTTAAAAACGGTGACAATTCATAAAGGGAATACATTTGTCGTAAGATAGCATCATCAATATTACCTCCAATTCAACTTTGCATTGATAACAGCGAATCAGATTGTAACGAACTAATAATAGCAATGTAAAGCGGAACTACAATTCTTGGTGCAAGGGTGAGTGACTTAGAAAATGACATAGTCAGCACAGTGATACTTATCTAAGTGCGCGACGAAAAGATTACTAATTTGGAAACTGAGAACGCCTGTTTTTAATCTAACATTGAAAAGTACATAGCTGACATTGACGCCAAACTTAAGTTCTTGATGTTTTCAAAACATTTACATGAAGCAGGTTGTATGACCTCGGAGGAGAACTGAAGCTTAGCTTACAACAATGCGTGATTGGAATGCATGGACAAAACAGCTATTTCAAAACTGTCCTGGGCAAATAATAGCAAATATTCGCGATCGGTAATAATATGGCACCTAGTAAACAGTGTGTTACATCTCAAAAACATTACGAATGTTCCACAGAAAAGACTTTAGAAACCTCATTCTAAGGATGAACATTTATGCCAATGAGTTATCAGGCTAATAACATTTATGGTAAACAATGCAAAAGGGGCAGAAACTCTATCGAGAAACATCATATAATCCACTGGAGATAGCTAACATTTGCCAGATACTGAAATACCTATATACACCCACAAATATTTGATTCTCGATCTTTACGGTGAATAAAGAAACCAATCTTAGAGATTGGGTTTCTAATGAAATTTTGACATTTGCTGAAATATCAGTATCCGTGTAACAATTTAATCTTCGCAAAGAGCCGGAGATAGATTATGCACTGAACGAACATATTAGTCATGGTGGCATAAAAATGATAACATTTATTTCTAATCTATCCAATGTGATACCTAAAAATTGGTATATACCATTTATCTGGAACGTAGGCATAATTGTACGAATCTACAAAGGTGGAACAAAGTGCTACAGGTTCCCTGACACCTACATGGCTGTATGTTTGTTGTTTTGTTCAAACTATTTGTAAAATGTGTATGTATTAGGTTTAATACATAGTACAATTTAAATGCAAACTTTTTCGAGGACTTCCAAAACTGATTGAATTGCATAACGGCATCGTTTAACTTACATGCGCTTTCCTAGAATTCGAATCAAACGTCTATGCTGTATTTTCGGACATTATGAAGCTATTTGACCTCATTTGACAAAAGGGCCTTTTCATAAACCTTGCCATATTTTTGTACTGTCATACTCTTCACTGTAATTAAGGAATCATACTCTAACATATATAGCATTGTATATAAAAATGGCACCAAATCTGAGCATATACGAATCAGGTAAGGTGTCCGTCAAGGAAGATTCTTTTTCCATGCTCCTCTCCTGGCATATATCAACGATATGTTAAAATTTCTAGAAAATGTAACCACAGGAACAGTTTCTTTTGGAAACCATAATCTGCGTTAGCTAATGGTATCGCTATAACGACAGCCCATACTCATTAACATACAATGCTTGATATCGCTGACTTATTTCGGCAGCTTGGAACTTTAGTATCAATGAACATAAAAGTTCCATCGTCATCTTCAAGCGAATAGGCAGAAGAGAGACTGTAGGTTCACGTGGAAAATTTGGAAAATGGAAACCATGTGAAATAATAAACAAATTAACTCAAACTTACCCCACTGAATTACCTAGCAAATAACTTGACGTGACAGCATTGGTTAGGTCGTTGATACAAATAATAGTATCTGTCTGGTGTATATCTATAATTCTATTTATCTAATTCTCTATACCTAGATTTCTTTTATAGGAATCCAGAATGACTGTGTAGATAAATGAAAATCAATTACTAGGTCGTCATGTGAGTGTGTCTGCTACACACGAGTGCACATAACACCGATTAAGTAGTATCATATTTTGGTAATATGTGCTTAGTCATGAGGGAATATGTTTTTGTGTGTGCAGGCAAGGCGATGGGTGCTGTTTACCCGTTGATCTGGGTTCGAATCTCCGTAGAGTACGAATTAAAAATTATCTAACCTTTATGATAGTATTATTTGTATTAAATATGAATTCTGCCTACTATTATCAAGCATTCTCCTACAGAATCCAGGGATATAACTTTCCGTTCTGACTGGCGTATATTTATAATTCTCTATATTTAAGTCTAAATACCTTAATTTCTTTCAAAGGAATCCGGAATGACTATGTAGATAGATGAGAGTTAATTACTTGGTCGTCATGCGAGTGTGTCTGCTACACACGAGTGCATATAACACCAATTAAGTTGCGTAATTAATTTGCTGATGTGTGCTTAGTCATGTGGGAACATGGGCTAGTGTGTGCAGGCAAGGCGATGGGTACCGTTTCTCCGCGGACTTGGGTTCGAATCTCCATAGAGCACAAATTGAAAATTCTCTAAACTGTATGATATATATATATATATATATATATATATAATATATATATATATATATATATATATATATATATATATATCTTTGAGTTGAAGAATGTACTAATGTACGAATGATCCATTTATATATAGGTAACGACATCAAGATTTGAAACACAGAATGGAAAATCTCGACCATGTTAAATGCCTTCTTAATTGATTGCCTTATATGATAATTTAAAAGTACAAAATTATCAATATCTGAGTCGAACATGGACATTCATGCATTCATTTTAGTCGAAACAAGTTAGAATTATTATGGATATTTGTCTTCAAATTTTAGGTAGCAACCAGGGTATTGAATTAAACCGGTGTAACATACATTTTGTGATGGCTTTAAGCATCGACACACTGCTTGTGTGTAGGCTCCCACAGACTTTATTGGCTGACTTGACACTGCAAGAGATTCTAGTAAGTTTTATTTGCATTAACACACACACACACACACACACACATATATATATATATATATATATATATATATATATATATATATATATATATATATATATATATATATATATATATATATATATATATATATATATATAAGATTCAACATAAATATATTTTCAGATCCTATATAACGAAATAGCATAAACATACTGAACAAAATGCAATATGAGTACTCGTGCAATTCTGTGTTCTAAAAAAGCAATACACAAATCGAGCCTTCGCGATATCACTTTACTTCAATGTATTTATTAATGTTAACTGCGTCATGACCGTAAGTTATTAATTTGCTCGTGGAAATGAGCAATAGTTTCACCTACAAAGCTATATGCAAAACATAATGATTTGCTATGTATTTCATTTCCACGTAGATAATCCTTTAAAACAAACCCCCTTGACAATGATTACTTATTGCTAACACCTAAAACTATATTATAGTCTGAGCATATCTCTTAATTTTAACGAAAATCCATAACTAATAATAACATTAAAGCAAACCTCAGTATCGAATAACACATTTTAAGTCATGCCTCAATGCTAGTTTTGTATTATCCTTTTTGCAGCTGAAAGCCCACTCAGATTTTATGTTACAAGTTGTTTGAATTTTGTTTTACAATTTTAACACATGTAGATCAGTATTTATAGACAGACTTATGCATAAATTTGTTATTAATGATTAGTGTTTGTGATTTCAATCACCTCTTTGGCGTTTTCTCATTTGTATCTTATACATTTCACAGGAAGAGAAAACAACTTGTGAGGAGGTGATAATGCATTTACAAACCAATCGGCGGAAAGAAAACATATATTGTGGAACACATAACAGATGTCTGGTTTTGTCAGAGAAGACTCACTTAAGAGACACTTCGGTAGTTTTGAAAGAAGGGTTTAAGCAAAACATGATCATTAGAGGTACGATTGCTCACTTGATACTAAATGATTACTAATTTTGAGAGATAACATGCACTTCACAGAAAGCATCAATGGCCAAGGAGACTAGATGAATTTCAACATTGAAGGAATACTGATCAACTGGAGAAACTAGAACAAAAAGTGTATAAACTGAAACATAAAATATTTGAAGAGCATATTACAGATGAGACTGTTTTCATTAAATATTTGTATATGATTAATTGATTGTGATCTTTGTGTGTGAACACTTTGTATTTCATCGTAAGCTATTTTGTTTTAGACTGGGTCTTTCTGTTTTTAATCCGCGTTTTGTACACATTCTATCTGTCCACCAACTATGTTTTTTATATCTGCTTGACTATTTCATAGGGAAATGTGCTTTCTCCTTGCAATTGAGTTAGATAATAACGGTTTTCCATCTAACTTTGATATATTCTTACCTTTTGATAATCTCCAAATAGTTTAAGTATTAATATCAATATTTGTGTTACCTTTATTAAAATAATATTCCTATGAAATAAAAACAGACAAAATAATTTAGCCTTTTCCTCAAAAAGTTATGTAATTTATGTCAAAAAGGTTCATAACTGTACGTCTGTTCCGGTTTCGAAACGTATTATAAATCTTCCACAAAAGTTGTTTTATCAGGCTTCGCTTCTGCTCATCGAAAGTGGTATACAGTCATCAGTATCAGCAAAATAATACATTCTATTAAATTAACTTAAATTAATGACTTCACGAGACATTTTATTTATATTTATATGATGGCTAAGTAGCAAGAAATATAATTAGCTTTTCGTGACGAAAATAATAGCAATTCTTCTAACAAAGATTTAAAAGAATAAAGGCAAGGGTTGCAAACTATTGTACTAAATGTAAAATACTATGAGGTAGCCCCAAAATATTAACTTGCTTGGATTTGGTAACTATGGGCGCAACGAAAATGAAAATGAATATATTTTTGTAAGTGCAGAATCAGCCAAACTTTCATTTTATAGTCAGAAGTTACTAAACTATAACAAACATCTTTGTTTAGTAAATATTTTCAAACTGATGATGTGATTAAATTGTAGAGATTAGAATAATGATTGCAATACATACGGTGGTCTTTAATGCACCAATGTGGTTTTCTGATCAAGTTGTGACTACCTCTATCGGCACTATGTGCTAGATTTAAAACAACATTAATTTCAATATTTTAATAATAGTCACATTCCGACCCAGCCATGATTTGTGGTGGTGGTGGTGGTGATAGTGGGGGGGGGGGTAGATGACTTTAAACTTGTATTCTTTACGTATTTGTTTTAATGCTAGTAATTGTTTTTTTTTTATTTAATTTAATTGCAGTATCTTTGCAACTCTTCTCAACTTCTAACTATGCATCTGAACTCTTTCTAATCTACATATCTACGTACACATGAATATATATATGTGTGTGTGTGTGTAAGATTAACTATCTACATATCGCTGTAAGATGCCGACAGAGATACAAAGAAGACAAAGGTTTCGATAAATGCAATGCCGATTTTCTTAAAATATACCATCTTTTTGTTTTATTAGTTTGCTCATGCTGAGATATTATATTTGGAGCAAGCTGAACCTTTCTAATGCAAAATGAATTTTATAACATTTATAAAACTTTGTGTGTGTGTGTCTATATATATATATATATATATATATATATATATATATATATATATATATATTACATCGTTAAGTAAGATAAAAAAGTCCCAAATTTTCACCTTTTGGGAAGCGTTTGGCCATGTATATTTGTCATCGCACGATAGGAGTAATTCGGCCTATATGCAGCTATCCTTCGGGCTACCTTTGACAGGTAGTTATTTTATTATTTCAGATTCAAATCAAGAGGCAAAATGACGTTTCTTTACATTCGAAATACGATAGATTTGATTAGGCTTTGGTTTTCTCTTTTGTTCGAATTTGCCTATTTACAAAATCACCCATATCTGCCTCCAGCCTGAATATTTCAGTTATTATGTCAAGCTAAATAATTTCAATATTATTTCTTCATATTTCAGGTTGGAACAACAATATTGTTTCATATATCTGGATGGATTCAAGTATTAACACAACATTACAATGTATGCTTCTACAAATATTATTGGCTGAGTATACACTGCAGGAGATCTCTGTAAGTTTTATTTGCATGAACTTTTATTAGTGGAGCCGTTGACAATAACACAATGTGCAATAATATCATATCCCACATAAATTCAGTAGAATAGCATTTATCGCAAAAATGCATCATCAGACTTAAAGAAATTACAGTAAATCGAGTTTTCCCCTCAACACTTTATTTAAATAGCATCAGGAGATGCGACGTTTTGAAAATATAAATATAATATGAAAATATAATATAAAATTCAAATATAATTGTTAAAATAAAATAAAATTCAGCGTTGAACAGAGGAACTTCTATGCTTGTTTTGAATGTAAAATTCCACATAACCACAATTTATGCTGGTTTTATATGGGGGAAAATATAATAGATGCTCGTGGAAATGAATGCTATTTTCAGCTAGGAACTTCTTTTTCTCACGTGAATATTATGTTAAAAGTCATAAATGAACTTCTCATGACAATGTATAATTTGAATATTGTCGCTAAGACCATGAAATATATTGTATAGGCGAATGTCTTGATCTTAATAAAAATCCACAGCTAATCTTAACAATAAAACAAAACTCAGTATCGAATTAACACATTTTAAGGCTAAGCATCAATGCAAGGTTTGTATGATGCTTCCTGCAGTAACAACTCCGCTCATATTTAATGTTACACGTTGCTTGCCTTCATTTTGTTTTACAATGTTGACATAGTTAAATCAATAATTATAGATCGATTTATAAAATATATTTGTCATTAATGATTAGTGTTTGTGATTGAAATCGTCTCTTGTTGGGTTTATTCTTGTACTTTCTCATTTCGCTCCTTTTATTTTCATAGGAGAGAACAATATCGAAGAAGGTGATATTGTTTATACAACCCAAACTGCTGCATGAGAATAAATGCTATGAGACATTTATGGACTACCTAAGTTTGTCAGAGCAGATTCATTTAAGAGATCGTTTCATAGCGACGAATGCAATACTAACTGACCAATTACAGAAAGAGCAATTCATTGACTGCACAGATGTGTATAGTGTAGATGAACACGAGACGTCCAGCATATTTAAAAAGAGCATGATCATTACAGGTAACGACAGATCATTGAATATTTCTAACCAGTCACATAGTGTTTTGGATACATTATTTTGTATCATAGATACGTTTACTTTCTCTTTCTAACCAGCATGCAGAATGTATCTAAAACCACATCAAAAGTAACAGAAAATAAAGTTTAAAGCCTCGAGTCACTTGTCATGCTATCAAGCATATGATATCCCACCTAGGACAACAGTCTTTTTTTCTGATTCACTTACTAACATAGGCGGCTGTCTAATATAATTTTGTAGAAAGGAAAGGACATGATCGGTACTTACAGGTACAGACTGCAAGGCGATTTCTTTCTGTTGATTGAGAAGAAAAAACAAGGCTATTAATAATAATAATGAGGACTTTGTATAGCACCTACTCTTTAGAAGCTGTAAGTGCTTTACAACATTAGATATCAACTATAACATACAAAAACATATATAATGATATGATAACAAAACCAAACACCATGAAATTAGAAAACATAAAAAACATGTTGAAAATATTTAAGATAGGAAACATTATTAGGTCTTTAAGTTTGTTCTTGCATTCGAAATAAGTGAGTTTTAAGAGCACTCTTGAATAGGATCACTGTGTCTTTGTGTCTATGTTCAGTGGGCAATTTATTTCACGTTGCTGGGCCCTGGTATCCAAAAGAACGCTGTACATGTGACGTTGTGTTCATAATGGGAATAATGAGTATACGATTGTCAGAAGAGGAGTATAAGTATCTTGCTGGTGTGTACACATGAGTGAGGTTGGAAAGGTATGTTGGACTAGAGTCCAACAGTGAAAAGTAGCACAGAGAACAAATGTTGTGTTTGATTCTAGATCGAATGGATAGCCAGTGTAGGGTACATAACAGCGTGGAGGTGTGCTCTGATCGTGCTACTCTAAGCATGATCCGCGCAGCTGTGGTTTGACCTTTTTTGAAGTTTCTGGAGTAGATATTGAGGTGAACCAGACATAATTGAGTTACAATAGTCCAGTCTTAAAGTACTAATGAACACACAAGTGTTTTAGTGGTATCAACTGAAAGATATTTGCGACTGGAGCTGATGCGTCTCAGCTCAAGATATGCAGCCTTGTATATGTTCATGACATGTTGGTGCAATGTGAGAGTACTGTCCAGAGTAATACTTAGGTTTTGTACTGATTGTGTGAATTTAATGATGATGTTGCTGATATTTATTGTTTGAGGTAAAGAATGTGAATGAGAAAGTCTTTGTGCTGTAATCAAAATAGTCCGAGTTTTATCATCATTCATCATCCATGATTTCACATCAGAAATGCACCTCTCTACAGCTTGGATGGTAGCATCAACTTTAGTTGGGTGGCTAGATTTGTATATTTGGATGTCATCAGCGTACAATTGGGGAGGCACTGGATGATGATCTATGATACGAAAGCGGCCGAGTTTATAGAATGAAGAGAACAGACACATGTGGAACACCACAACATAGGCTAACTGGGCTGGAGTGTATTCCATTTGCAGAAACAATTTGTGTCCTGTTGACCAAGTAGGACTTGAACCACAGTAAGGCTGTATCATGAATACCAAATGCATGCTGGAGACGATGGAGCAATATATCATGGTCTACTGTGTCACGTGCTGCAGACAAATCAAGGAGTGTGAAGACTGTAATCTTTCCGCTATCCAATGCAGAGAGAATGTCATTAACTACTTTTAGAAGAGCAGTTTCAGTACTGTGGCAAGGGCGATATGCAGATTGTTTGACTGTCTGAATTCAGATGAAATACAAGCTGGGATAGAACAACCTTGTCTAAGATTTTTCATATGAATGGGAGATTAGAAACTGGGTGGTAGTTCTTTAAATCCTTATGGTCTAGTGTTGGTTTCTTTAGCAGAGGCTTTACAATGGCAGTTTTGAAAAATGATGGAATTACCCGGATGAGAGAGAGAGGTATTAATAACATCAGTTAGGGAAGGCAATACTGGATCAAAGCACTCAAGCAGCAGTGATGTTGGAATTGGATCAAGTTCACATGACTTTGGTACACTCTTCATCAAGATTGTACGTACGATATCCATAAAGACAGGTTCAAATGCTGCTAATGGTTGCTGCTCAAATTCTGTATCCCATATGTATGGTGATGACGAGTCAGTTGAAATTATGGTGTCAAGCTTATCTCTAATGGTTTGTACTTTGTCACGGAAGAACTTTACAAACATGTCTGGAAGGTCGACTGGAGAGAAGGTGGTTGGAAGTGGTGTACATTTGTTCCTTAGCATTAGCTTGTTAGTAATCTCGAAGAGCTCTTTGCAGCTGGAACTTTCCATGATCTTAGTAGTGTAGTGGGCTGATTTCATTGCATGGACTATGATAGTGACATTCTTCTTGTCAGCTTCATTGATTTGCTTATGAATAGTGAGTCTGGTGGAACGCCAAAACCTATCAGCTTTACGACGGTCTCTTTTAGCAGTGCGAAGCTGGTCCCTAACACTGGTATACCATGAAGAACTCTTTTGAATTAATACTTTGCACTTGGTAGCTGGGGCATGTTTGTCCTGCAATGAACGCAGGCAGTTATTGAGTTGTTCTGCTGTAGGAGGTAAGCAAATTGTTAGGTTTTCTTGTATGTCATGTAATTGTTTGGTTCTATGTATCATACGGAGGTTTCTCTTAGTAGCAGATAAAGGTGGAGGGTTAGGAACTGATATATCAAGATGGCATGTAATGCAGTGGTGATGATGCAAGTTCATGGGATACCAGGGAGGACCGTAGAATGTTATCATCAGGTCTATGAAGAATCTAGTCTAAACTGTGACCATGTTCATGGGTGGGTTATTTAACTGACTGTTTGAGGTCAAAAACATTAATGGAGTCTAGGAGGTTTGATGTGTTTGGGTTTCCGGGACAGTCAAAGTGAAAGTTGAAAAGTTCCAAGAATAATCAGGTTGCCACCTATCGAATTTTCATACTCTAGGAGGCTCGGAAACTGCTCCAAAAAAAAGAGATTCAGTCAGCTTGTTTTTTGTATTATGAGGAGGGCGGTATAGGCAGAAAAAATGTACTGACCTTTGCTCCAGTGTGAGTGTGGTTTGGACTAGTTCAAAAGATGTGTGGTCGAAATTGAATGTTGTGGTGTGGTTAAGACATTTGATCATGACAGCAATGTATGTAAATCATATGATATCCCACCTTGGACAACAGTCTTGGTGTGGATTTAGATACATGCTGCATGCTACAGTTAATGCAGTGGAAAGAAAACTATTCATATAAAATGCACGAAATCAAGAAATTAACTTGTGATATAAAATGCATGATATTAAGACGAAGAAAAATGTACATTTAACCATTCATACTTATCTGAAATAGTAAGTGATGTATCAGTTTCAATTTTGTACAGAATAATGCAAATACACCAGCAAATATGTTCTCCGTTGCTAAAAAATATAAAAGGTTTTATATGATTTCATATGGCAGAATTACGTGAATTGGACAGAAGAATCCTCTCCTAAAAACCTTCTATGGTGTTACCAGCGGTGTTGATTGGTCATGAATTACTGCCACTGTTGTTAGAAGTGGGCATATCTTTAAATGATTTCGCACACACAATTGAACATGAAATACCGCACGACAATTGGCACAAAAATCGTAGTATAAAGGCCCTTCCAAGTTTACACAAATGACGCCGATCTATGGCTAATATTACTAAATAAACGCAAACTTGAAAACGGCTTCTTTTAAAAATTTGCTGAACAGAATTTAAAACGCAATTGACATACTGGCATAAAGGCCTTTGAAGCTTTTAAAATACACTGCTTCACATTTTGCGTAGCGTTAATCTGAATAATTATTCATTTCAATGAAAGAAAAAGCCATGACATTATTAGTTAGGAAAATCGTACAACAATAAACAGAAATAAAAATTTAAATTGGCTCTTAATAAAGAAAGTTTCTGAAAACAACAATATTTGTTGTATTTATATTCCACCATGACAGTGGTATGAACATATTGGGTTACATTTATCTGTCTGCGTCGTTGTGTCCGTGTTAGAAAAATACATTTCTAGTCTCTAGATAAATATTCAAAATATTGTTTTTTAAAAGTTGAACAGAATGATTATCACACTTAGAGTTCAATGAAATAGCAAGACATGCTCTTCATTATTAAAGAAAAAAGACTATTCCTTCTTAAGAAATGTTTATATAAATTAAGCTAATTTTCCTGTTTCGTGTATTTATTATCAACATCTAGAATAAAGTTCTATGCCACATGTTGATAAGAGGAAATTAGTTTGATATTCATGATAGTTAAAAAGAAAATACATTTCAACGTTTAGAAAAGGTATACAGAACAAATAATAGTGGAAGCGAAAAAAACGTTAAATCCCAGTCACCAATATTAGGTCTTTTGGAAGGTGAATATCGTTAGCTTATATATGACGCTTATAAGTCATGAATTAAAAAACCTCAAACCGAACGTATCACGTTCCCCTTGTTTATTAACGAAAAATGTATCCGTTATCCAGATGCAGTAGAATTTGGTCTGCCGTTAGGCATGCGTTGTACAGGTGGAATAATGTTGCAGTTCTGGTATAGTCTTCTAAAATTCTAAAGAATGATAGTTTATGTGATACAGGAGGCCAGGTAGGATGAAACTACACACAATTATATAATAAACTGGATTGAATAAAATGCATGCAGGTACGAATCTCTACTTTTCAACCTTATTAAAATAACAATTGATATATAATAAAGTTTCAACTAGAGCATATGTTCAATAGAAAGTACATAGAGCCACCAAAAAGGAGTATTTTTTGAATGCAACATTATTATACGGTGAAGTTTGTAGGATTTATTTGCATTGTGAAGGTATATATCGAGCTAAAACCTGTCTTGGAAGAGATGCCGATGACATAGAGAATATGGTAGGTAGTTTTGATACAACATGTACATGATGAATGATAATCCTTAATGTTCTCCTCACTGGGGATGTGTCTGTACACTTTATATTTCGTATAGTACGAAAATATATAGCCAGTCTCTGTGAACCTATACTTCGTCTGCTTTTTTCACTAGAAGATTCCTGTTGTTTTCTTAAAGGGCGGGCTGAGCAACCTCATGTTTTTCTGTGACATTGAAATCTTTTGTAAGCTTACTTTGCGTTTTAAACAGCTATGATTTAAAAAAGATTCGTCAGATTTGTTTTGGCTTTATTGTTAGATGGAATTTGTCTTTGAACAAAATCGTCAGTAACCGCGTCAATACTGGAAACTGGTGAATTTGTTTTAGGCTTGATAATTTTCATTGATTATAGTTATTTTATTTCTTAATATTTCAGGTTGTGACCATCTTATTCTATGGAACCGATGTATGAGCAATCTTGTGATGGGTTTTAGTACAAACACAGTATTGAATTATATACAAGAGTATTGTTGGGATAACGATATAATGAAAAAAATATCAGTAAGTTGTATTTGTAATAATATATATCTGGAGAACTAGTGTTAATGAAAATATTTGCAATGATAAATAACTTACCCTTTCTACTGCATTGCGAATACTTGCATTCTTATACTCTGTCTGAAAAAGTTGCTCAACAGAATCTGACCAGCATTGTCAAAAGTCATCAAGGCATTAAGGCTTTTCAATATTGGACAATTATTTTCTTGTGCACATTTAAATATGAAAGAAGATTCCAAAAGTAGCGAAAACTGACAAATTTGATTTGGTTTCTTTACATATCTGATCAACACCAAAGGCAGATATTGGCACTGGAAACAAACTACTGACCTATATTTCTTGGCCAACTGATCCTGCATTTTCGCCACTAAGCGGATGCCATCGAGGTTAACAAATTCAAGCTCATATTAAGATCGACATTTGATATATGACGGAAATGGCCAGAATTGTATGACGTTTTCAACACCGGCCCTCGGCATTTAGAATGTTTTTTGCTAGTATACTTAATGTTCATTAAGCTATAACATTTAGCAATCATGTTTTAGTAGTTTGAGAATTGGTCCCCATTTATTGGATTTTCATTTATGTATTTGTGGTATACCCTTCATTAACAAAATGATTAACCTTTTGCATGTCTTTTTAATTAGGTGGGCTTACTTTGTGCAAATCGTGTGACTGTTATGATGCGGAGTAGTTTGATTCATAAAGTTTTTCATGCGGAGCAACCGAAAATGATCTGTGAAATTATGAATTACAGCAGAGGGATAAGCTGTATGTGTATTGTAGGTAAGTTTTAATGAATTACAGATCAAATGGTATTACACATTTCCTCACCTGTATATGACTGGAACTCAGGATGACATGAAATATTTGTATTATGAATTACTTATATGTATTTCCAGCAACTGCTTAAAGTCAGACCACCTATACATTGTATGTACATTGTGCAGGTGGCAGGTTGCTCAAATGAATCATATCGCAGACCCTGAATGACTTAATTATACCACTCTTGTCATGCCCATATACACTACCCAGTCGTTAACATGCACAATTATAACTTACGAACCAACTTGTAATGTGAATGCATCTATAATCCCATTTCGTTTCTTCGGTGTTTGCAAACAAAAATTTAAATGATGGGGTAGAAAAGAGAAACAGTTCGAAAATGCCCGTATAGAAGTTTACTTTTGTACTAAAAAACTGCTACTTCATCTCATGGCTCTTTTCTCTGAAAGCATTAAATATACATGTAAAACATGGTTAGTAAAACAATAATAAATCTACTCACTCAGCCGTAAACTGTCGTTTTGGACATTTTTGAGAACTTTATGCTCCTTTGCACTGATGCAATCTCATTGTCAGATTCATTCTTTGTATCTTTTTGCAATATAGGCAAGGGACATCCAAAACACTAGAGTTTCACCTTGTACACACACATAATGCTGTTTCACGAATTTGCATTTGGTTAATCTAATGACTTCTTCAACACTTGCAGAAATGTTTTATAAAATAACTTGGAAGTTGTCTTACAATCATTCCATTTTCGTCTTAGACTTTTTCTATATGCAGTGCTAACATTATTGTGTGAGTGTCTCATTCCGACTTGCCATTTATAATAAATATCATAGAGTTGTATGTCGTTATTTACCGGTTGATATTAATGAAATTGTGTTCCGATCACTATTTAAAATATTACTCCTTTAAATAATTATCCAGTTGCACAAGAGTTAATCGATTTAGTTCCGCTGGTTTAATAGTGTCTCAAGTTAGAAATGTTTACTTCATTCGTGTTTGCTTATGATAGACACAAGTACTTAGACATTGACAGAAGTTAACTCCTACATTGGTGGTTCTTTCTTTTTAACTGCTGTAGAAATTATTAATTTTCCAATCCATCGGTAACTGAGAAAGAACCTTTCGCAGATAACATTTAGGTTGATATATGATGAGAACAAAGATTACCATTTGGTGTGTCTAATGAAACATGAACATTAAGAGGTTTTGTGTTTCTTTTTCTCTTTTGTTTTTATTCTATTTATTTTTAACAGTAAATAATTCCTAGATAGGAAGAATGAACGTGTTCATCATACATTTACCAAACATGCTCACGCCAGGGATCTATCCTTCGACAATATGAATCATTACTTTTATTAATTTAACATCAAACATGGTAATGCGTTTATCAAACATTTTTGCTATTTGTAACGTTTTGCAGTTTGGTAAAGTATATAGCTACAAGCAAACTTTCTTATGCGCATATCTTTGTCGAGCCAAGATTCGGATAGAGATGGAATGCAAGTGATCTGTAATGGCGATGGATTGCGTTCTCTTGTGTTACTTTATGTCGCCATTGTACTCTTTGTAGTGGAGAATTTAGACACGAGAACTTATTGGTATCACATGAAAACTAAGAATACTTTGAGTTGAACAAAATAGTTTATTCCCCACTGAGTTAGCAAACAATACATGATGAGGATTACGTCAAAGTTATACTAAAATTGATCATGCCTTGTTCACCATATGGGTGTTGGTCTTTTGAAAGAAAAAGACAAATATGAACAAGAAGGCTTTCTGTTATTGCATAACCAAATATAATAAGAACGAAGTTTTCTAAATAGTATATCGATAGAGACATTTCTAATCAATTGTTAATAAAACGACACATTATGAAGATCTAATCATAGTTAAAAGAAAAGTGTTATGCCTTGTTCACGAAATGAGTCTATGGTTTTCAACGAATAAGAATGTGTATCTAAGAAATGGGCGCTTTAGGAAAAGATGTCGTGACGTTATAGCGTTACATCAGGATATCTCCCAGAGGTACAGGTCAGCAATCAATATAGTGGAGAATAAACATGACCATGACTTTGCGAAATTATTGAATGATTGTTTGACGGAGCAATCAGCGAAACATAATTACAATTTGAATTATCTATCATCATTATTATTATCGTTGTCACAACCATCATCATTATGATGATACTGCTCAAGCAAATTATCAGTAATGTCAGGGACAGACCATTTACATTTTTGCGGGCTTCTGTTTATGGGGAAAAATGTGACCCTAAAATAACTTGAAAAAACGTACTCTTGCTCTGATTTCGTTTGTAATCTATCTGTCAATTTGAAATCTTTTGACCGGCTTCAGGAGTCTAGAGTTGAAAGAGGAGTTCGAGGAGATTCATTTTCATTCCAAAACTAAACACGGCATTGGACAATAAATATCCGAGTTGAACTGGCATATGGCCACACAATCTCATTGCCAATTTCCGAATAGTCGTCGGCAGATGTATTTAATCTACATTTTTACAATGACTCATGTAGATGACAACATTATACAAATCGTATATTGACGTGACATCTGCGCGCGTCGATACGATCTTCCCTTTTCACTCATTTTTGCCTCTTCATCAGAGATATACTTAATATTAAAAACTGAACACCCTTCGATCGTCTGTATTTCAATATGTACATGCTCTTACTGCACAATATTGATGCACCATTGTATATATTGTAACGGATCAGTGCAACTTCTCTAGCGAGACTGATCAGATTGTACCTCTGGCAGAGACCCGGATGTAAACTTGTGATGTCATAGCCATATTTTCATAAATCGCCCATAGACCAATGTTCTTAACCAGTGTCAACTTCATAAAACTTCACACTTCACACAACAAAGCACATTTAAGCAAATAGTTTCATGGTTTATACAACAATTTACCCAGAGTTGTCTTTGTTGCAGGTTGTACCCGTGTCTGCTGAGTAGTATGTTTTAATCTTTACAAATGTATGTAACAAAATATGACTTGTATTGGTATGCTTGGGGCTGATACGTAATCCACCCGAAACTATAACGAGCAGAGAATATTATTCAACAATATGAAATGTGCATGGAATATGTCCATATAAGAATTTATTTTTGCCAGTGGTTATTTTCCGTAAAGGCCAGCGTTAAAAATTATTTCTCGAAAGTTGCCTAAGATTATGATAGCATGCATAGATACAAAAAAGCATAATTCTTTACAAATCTTATTCAAGGCAGTTACTGATCCAGTCTGGAAAATACTGGTTTCAGGCTGCCGCACATGTGATAATTTTGAATAATGATTTTTATGGAATTGGTCCAGCGAACGCTAGTCATTTTTTCATTTAATTAGTTTTCCATACACGTGTAGAGGAGAGAAAAATAAATGTGGCCCAAACAGTCTCTTGTAATGTAAAAACAGAAGGATAATTACTAATTGGTATGCATGTTAATATATCTGTACTCTAAGTACCATGTGCATTAGCTTCTTTGTCAGTGTCTGGATTCTCTATGTGTAATTCTATGAGCAGCTACACTTTTCTGAATAGGGGAAGAGAGACTTAGTTAATTTTCAGTGATTCAATAAACGCAGGCAATTTTTTCAAGGAAGAAAAGTCTGGGAATTCGCTTTAATTCGTGGGTACACATTTTGGGTGCATGTCATGGTTATTATAGCGCAGGAAATAATATACTAATTACTATTGATTAATTTCTAATAATGTAACAATAGGGTCATATTTCCATTCAAAACGTTACGTATTTACAGAAATACACCTTTTGCATAACGACAAAAACAAGATACCTACGAAAAAATTGAATTCATGCCTTATAACTTCCAAGTTACACAAAAGAGGAACTTACGACATGCAAACAGTAAAAGTATTGAACATATTTATTAGAAAGCTATATAATTTTCTGTGTTATCCATTTTTGTTGTAGGGGATGAAACTAAGGTATATACCAAAATCAATCTGCAATCAGCAGCAGCAGAATACAGTCAAAGGCTTTTATCACTGAGAGTAGAAAAAGACATTTCAAACTTTGGTTGTTTAAAGTGTCAAATAAATAAAGAGTGCTTAAAAACTGTGTCAAGACCTACCGAGACAGTTTTCAGCTTTGGTTCAAGGACTACAAATATTTCAATCGGGATAGCAGAGAAACTTCCTCTGAAGTATAAAAGTGAAATTGCAAATATAGTGGATACCGTTCACTTGGAAGAAGTTGTGCGTATATATGTAAAGGAGTTTTTTAAAACGTTCAACATTACTTTGGGCCAGAGGGAAGATGGCAATACCAATGAGCATCATATTCAGTCTTATGTGGATATCTTTGCCAAACAAGAAAAGACATGTGATGAATTTTATAAACGTAATATCAAAGCAATCGACCTGAAGGACAATAAAAGATCGAACCTCCACCAGAAGAAATGGTTTTTACATAATCGACTTCCACAGCCATGTCTCAGTCCAGATGCAATAGTTGGATTCTTTAAGGCAAATATTGGTGCTGCTGAACACAAGGAAGTTAGAGACATATTAGCACAGCTTGCATCAGATGATATACCGGAACCACACATTACGATGAAATATGAAATGCTTCGACTATGCACCATGAAAAGCTTTCCAGGAGGGAATCGACCATTTGCCGTCAGAATAATTGGAGCTGGATTTTATTATGCTGGACATCGAGATCAGGTCATCTGCTATTGCTGTGGCAGTCGTAAAGACAACTGGGTTTCTGTCGACATTCCATTGTTGGTTCATCAGAAAATGGCTCCAAACTGTACTTTTCTCACAATTAATGCTGCAGTCAATATTTCAATTAAAAGAACCAATTCACCACTATCACCTGCAGAAGTTCGACTCCTTGCTATTCAAAGATTTGATAGGGCAAGTCAGTCGGATACAGCACAAGGCGATTCGTCTTTGATGCTTCCATCATGTGAACAGAATCAGGTCAACATTTCAAGAGGAACTCTCGATTTATTAGTGCCAAACAGAGATTCACCACCCAATTATCTGATGTCATCAGAAGGACAAAATGTAATGGACAATCGACAAACCTCTATTGCAATCAATGATTCTATTGAAGAGCCTCCACCTAAGTATCCACAGTATACAGTTAAGGATACTAGAATAAATTCATTCCAAGGCTGGCCAGCAGGACTTCGTCAGAGACCAGAGGAAATGGCTGAATGTGGATTCTACTATGCAGGTAGGCTATCATATGCTCTTTGCCTGTTATAACCAATATCTACGTACCGGAAATGTTTCTAAAATTCCGTCTCTCTTTTCATTCGTTTTAAATGGAGAGGGATTGTAAAGAAAGAGATAATATTACACCAATTCGGTATGATACTAAGAATACATCTAAAAGTGACCCAATTATTTGGGGCAAGTAAATACGTTAAAATTGTGCTTAGAACCGTCATTTGTAGCAATAGATATGACATTCAACATAAATTCATGTAAACATTAGAGCAGCTTTACAGGTCATTATGGCTATGAACCTGCTATGTGTTTTGGGTATGAATGGTAATCAGTTCAACTTTGAAAGTGTTTTCAGTGATATAAAGGAAGAACGAGGTAGTGTATAACACAGAACCAATTGTGTCCACAGTGTTTTTTTCCCCATAATGGCTCAAAATAATGGCACTGATTTGTAGAGAAAATTCTACATTTGGTATCATCTGCTACAGATGGAATATTTCTAACTAAAACCCAAATTTATTAAAATTGCTGAGAAAAATTTAATTTCGTTGTTGTCAGGGTTTGTCAATTAATTTATCGTTTTTAATTAGTGATGCATCCGTTTTGAGAAAACTGCAAGGATATAATTATATTTCTACATGAAGTTGTTTAAATAGAATTTAAAGGTTCAAAACCCAGGATAAAGCCATTGAGTTAATTTGTATAATGTGAAAAACAATAATGCTGAAGCAAAAGCTGATATTTAATTGCATTTCTTAACCTTGCAGCATAAAATTAGAACCTACAAATGTTAGAGTAATACAAATAAAAAGCTTTCATTGGACAGATGATATTAAGATGAGTTTATATTCGTGGTTCTTTCAATCTGTCTATATTTGCATAGTTTTGTACCTAATAATAATAATAATAATAATAATAATGAAGACGAAGAAGAATATGCGTAACATAAAGACTTTATTTAAAGAAGGTGATGCAATTTATTACATGGAACTAATGCAAGTTCTAATAAGTTAAAATTAAATATGAACTCAAAATGTCCATGACAAAGTAAGCAGTAATTCTTGCAGATTGTTGCTAAGGATTTTTTTTAAACATTTTCATTGCATTTTGGTTGAGGACCAACATTTACCCCAAGTGAGGTTGCAGTTTTTACAATGATATATCAACACTCTTTGCCTGTTTAGACATGGCATTCCACACGTCAATGCTGATTCTTGACACCCTTTAATTGTACCAAAGACTTACAAAAATGGTACTAACAGCTGCCTCACTTGGCGCTCAGCATTAAGAGGTTAGTGTTAGGACCTGGTCGATATATATATATATATATATATATATATATATATATATATATATATATATATATATATATATATATATATATATCATACAAATTTGCTTCAGGCTTCAGTGATTGTGTACGATGTTTTCATTGCGGTATCGGATTGCGCCATTGGATGAATGAAGATGATCCATGGATTGAACACGCACGGTGGTCTACCTCGTGTGTATATGTCTACAAAACTAAAGGGGGAGAATTTGTCTCCCTTGTAAAGATGGCAGTAGAAGTAGCTGATAGGGTAAGATAGTTACATTTGAATTTACCATTGCATACATCCTAAAACTGAAAGGCACATATGTTTCCTAAAATGTATATATATATATATATATATATATATATATATATATATATATATATATATATATATATATATATCGTTAGAAATAGTAGAAAGATATATGATATAATTTGCTTTTGCTTTGACCAGCCTGTAGCCTCTTAGCAGAGTAAAATAGGTTTATATTCTCAATAGTTTATCCATCAAATATTAACATCGGCTGTTTGCCTTGGATGATTTTGCTTCACTGCGAAATCAAATCATTTTGTGAGTATCAATTTAAGTGTACTTTGGCAAATATAACATTTTTAATCGGTACTTTAATTTGTGGATTGTGAACATGTTGATATTGTGCACAGGCTCAGATATACCTTAACTCATGCTTTCCGTTTCAACAACACAATTTAAGTCTTGGAAATGCCAAACATTTAATAAACTCTGAATATAAAATTGGGAATATTTTGTTTGAACCAAATCTGCAAATTCTTTTAGCAAATCAGCTATCCTAATTTGTTTCTGTAGACAGTCATAATAGTGATGGGAAATGTTCTCACACTAATTGCATTGCTTTCATTATCAAAATCAGTTAAGCAATATCATTGTATTCAAATTCATGAGGCGCCGACATTCATTTAATTCAATAGCTAGTATGACATACTTATATCCTGCTATCTTCTGATAGACATGTATACTTCGTGAACATTTTTAACGTTTCAACTAGAAGAAAAATAATTAATACAACAAACTGCGTTTAAAATGTGTTATGTTCGTAATGTGGAGTCTGTAATATGAGAGAAGTTTCGCTTATTACAGAACTGAATTATCATGGTTTTGGAATTCATAGATGTGTACATTTTACCCGATCACCCACAAAGTAAATAAAGTCTGAAGGACTTTCAAGAGGTATATGTTAACTTTTCAGTAATTGACCTTGTATGAATGCACCTTCAGAAAACCAGTGATAAATCATGTGGAGGTTTGCATGATGGATCTTTTGATTGTTAGATATAATATATATCGTTTGTATTACAAGACTGAAGACATGCTGAATAACAAGACACTGTGGCTTTCTTTATCTATTAATACGTCAGAGTCTTTCATATACAATGCACATTATGAATGCTTAATAATCATGATTTTATAAGAATAACCGTCATGTCATGAATTATGCGTAAACCGCAGAAATTTCCAAGGAAATCAGGAATTGTCACCAGTATGAAAGCTAATTATAGGATCCAGTACGTTTTGACTTAAATCGATCCATCAGATGTTTGAAATCTAGATTTAACTTTAAAACTAATGTAAAATTGGGGCCTGGTTCCATTTCTAACTCCATCCCCACTCATGGCTTGTTGTATGAAGTCTTAAGTTGGAAGATATTTAGATCTCTACTCTGTAGCGAAACACACATACTATGGACACAAGAAAAGGAGTAACCATATAATACGGTAGATTCTGCGTTAGTTTCTTACTTGGTCCATAAATTTAGACTTTTTCAAATATATTGGCTCGACGATAGAAACTTTTGATGCCAGAAATGGGGATCTTTCGAAGGTCAGAGACATTTTATAATATGTAGTGAAGTGTTTTCCATAATGTTCCAGGAGGAAGCAGCCCGGGAAAAAGATGCAGCAAAACTTCCACCCGAAAACAAAACTAAGGCAGCGCTTACTGATACAGCAGAGAAAGGTATATTGCTTTCATTGAATATATCGTACTGCTTTCAAAGCCAGCTATAACAATTGCTGTAAAGATGCCCTCCATATAATCTATTTCATCTTATACTTAAATATCATCATCGGTCGGTTAGTTTCAGTGGTATAGTAAGTCAGTGTTGTTTTATAGTGTGCATATGAAAATATTTTGTGAATTCTAGTGAATTTATTTATATTTGTATAATTATCGTACCAATCATTATTGTCACATTTCAATTTCACCAGTGAAAGTTTTGAGCGCTGTTCTTATCAGCTATTGCACTTCAAAGTTATTTCGATATGTCTTTATTTCAATATATATATATATATATATATATATATATATATATATATATATATATATATATATATATATATATATATATATGTGTGTGTGTGTGTGTGTGTGTGTTGTGCGTGTATGTTTGTTTGTGTGTATGTGTGTGCTGTATGCACTTGCTTTTTATCGTTTCCTTCATTACTGAGATAACAACCTAGTGCAAGAAGTGTTAAGTGATTTAAGGTCGTCAGGTTGGATCAGAGACGTATCAACGCATACCATTGATCGTTTGGACACACTTTACATGTGTGTAGACTTTGCTTGGAAATATTTGGTAGAACGTTTTGAAATCGTGGCTCATGGGTCACAAAATTGAACGCGTTTCAAAACGTCGTGGGAGACTTTAAACATACACTTCAAGCCCAAGTCATTGCTTAATTTCATGAAGAATGTCAAACGTGTTTCCGCCCGAGAGGCATTAGCGTGTACACGTAGCATTTACCCCGTCCGTGCATGAAAATATTAAGAAAACAAGACGCACATGTAGATTTGTAATTTGATTAATATTGTACGGTCACATAATCCGTATTAATACAGTACCGATGGACGCTTCGTACTAATCATACTGCACCTGCAGACCGGACCACAAGGTATATATTGTCTTTGGTAAACTGTTCTGACTGCCGACCAACCAGCCCATCAGTATGAGCAAGCTATGTAAATTATAGAGGTCAGGAGTATGTTACCTCCGACTGATGAGTCAGCCTACCTAACAATGCACCGGACAGAATCTTCTTATGAAATTCAAAGCTAACCAGCAGTAGTTCTGGAGTCATCCAACCGCGCCAAACCAGCAGTGCCAGACAGGAATTTCATAATACGATCACTCCTGATGGCAAATGCAATGGGATAAAAAATAGTGATGCCCGCTGATGATACATCATTATTATTTTCCACTGATGAAGGCGACGTAACGGAAATGCAAGATTTTGTCTCAGTCGTAATATTCTCCAATATCTTCAATAAATTATACTTACAATGTCACGGTCATGGTATATCTCGACGATAAAGTTTGTCATTCTGAATCTTACCACAATATTTAAAGACTGCCAACTTGCTCACTTTTATTCTTCAGATTCTCACAGCAACATTGCAACCAATTCTACACATCCTAGAAATTCGACTGGCAGCATGAGAGTCACAGGTGGTGCTGTTGATGGAGCAACAGCATCCACTCCATCTCCTGGCAATACAGAGATACAAAAATATTTACTAACGGATGCAGCTCAGAGTGTACTAGACATGGGCTATCAACCCAAACTGGTTCAACGGGCCATTGAGAGGGTACTGATGAAAATGGGTCAGTGTACACATTTTTATATTTATCCCTGCATAACATGGATCAAAGTATGACAAATCTGTCATTGTAAATAATGGTACATGAAACAAGCTTGTTCTACATAATTCACTTTAAATTAGTAGCTGAACAAAGGCTATGGACTTTGATACCCGCATGCTTTACTTGACGACAGATTTGGGTCTGTGATTTTCCCAGTCTATAGGAAGTTTTACAAAAGGTGATACAGTATGTATTGCTATAAATTCTAAATATTCACACGTTGCAACAATTTTCTTTTGCAGAAGACAACTGCCTATTGTTCATGAGCGAAGAAGAAAGATGACACTATCATTTAGATGTGCTTGGAATATTAGTACTCTACTGGAGTTGTAGGATTTTATAGTTTAAGATATGAGTAAAAAGGACATTATGCTAGTTATAAATGGATAATGTACAATGTTCAGAATCAGTTCCTTAGGTTAGAGTATTGTACAGAAAAAGATACTTGGAACAAATTAGAAATCTGCATACCTATAGAAGACAAATATTACTGGATGCTTTTAAAGTTTTTTCTTTCTAGCACATAAAACATCTTGTATATTTGTCATAAAACTTTCATATATGAATTGGCATACAGTATTCTTGTGGTAATAAACAAGGGTCAAATAGTAAATAAAATACAGAATTTTACCTCCAATTGAAAGTTACCATACTTGTTTATTTCCTATTCATTTCAAACCTTTTATTTTGGAAAAGCTTTAAATTGTTTCAATTCTGTTATAAACAACGTCGAATAGAACATATTGTGTCTGCCATAACATAAAACGAGATTCTCATATTCTCGAGGCAAATTATATAATCGCTGTTTGGGGGCCCAAACAGGGTACAGAGTGAACACAATATATGTGATAACAAATCACATCATTGCGTGTAAAAGAAGAAAAAAGAAAATTAACAGTTTTAAAATATTACATATGGACAATTATTTTAAACCTATGCAATGATCTATTCAGTTTTTTATGAAAAGGTGGTGTGGACACCTGAAAACACGTTCTTTCATCTGTACTCTAAATGTAATAATATATGTGTCCACTACAGTTTCCCAAGTGTATAATCATCATCTGTTTGCCTTTAATAAGCTCTCCTGGATCAGCTACTTTAGACTCTTTCAGATCTTTGCACTTATACACATTGTAGCTGTGTTTGTCAAAAGACACCTGCTATTTGTGGGTTTTAGGTGTATATTTTATGAACAAAACAATAATTATTTTTGTGTAAACGTTTTGTCTCCATCATCTCAGCATGTAGTTGACTCTGTTACTTGCACAGAGTTTATGGATATACTATCAAATGAATATATCCTGCACTTTCTAAAGGCAGCTGTGATGTTTTCAGGAAACATCTGTGTTCCATTTTCACTGCCTTAGTTTCCTCAATATTAAAGTATAAGAATGAATTGCCTATGGTGTATTAATTAAAGGTTTTCTTGTAATGTATGAATTAACATCGACTACTGGCATAATTTATTTACATATTATGGTATATCATCAATTATATCTATAGACAGACCCACATACGATTAAAACATTCCAAGACAACGGCAAGGTTTCTATATGCGACCCTTATTCTCAAGAATGGTTTTGGCAACAAGCGATACGTAAGCAAAGTCAGGCTTGGCATCAGTAGAAAAGATGATCAAGACAGTGATCTTATTCAGCCAAGCGGGACGTGATTCTGTTTTCGGTATGAGATGTAGGAGACCTGTATTGGAAAGGGGACAAAAGTAGAATAGATCTCTGACATATTTTATATCGATTATTTTCTTATTTATTTTCAGAAAAGAAACATTCTTGAATGAAGCTTTTATTAATTAATATCAAGCTGTTCTATTTATCGAAACTACCATTAAAAACGATCAACATATTTTACTGATATCGATTTAGAATGGTGATAGTCATAATCGCGAGAATAGGACAAACGAAAATACATGGAAAGGAAAGGTGTTCTTAGCATACTGAATCATGAATACTATGAAAAAGTCAATGTTGCATCAATTTTCTCTAACATTTCATAATCAGGAACTGAGGAGCTAACTGGACCAATTATAATGGAGACTGTATTTGAAATAGAGGAAGAGGAAATGGCAAAATGCAAACCTCAAATGTCTTCTCGGTCTGCTGAAGCAAATCGAAGCGATGAAAAAGGTAATGTGACAGAAAACCTAGTTACTTTATATTACCATTCCTGAATATATGTCTATCAAAAGCAAGAAATCTATATCGTCATCTTTAAATAGTAAAAGAAATCAACCCCAAACCCGTACTGATACCGACAGAAGTTTTAGGGAATAATCTCGCCTATCCATTACAATTTTCAAATCTGTACAGACACGTTCGTTTTAGACACTGGTATATATCGTAGCTCTTGAGTTCTGAAGGGTCCTTTAGGCAATATGTAGAGAATATTTTAGAACAAATTCTCTGTTTGTCAAATTGTAAACGCACGTGGTATAGAACAACCTAACCAACCGTGACTATTTCAAATTTCGTGTTTATGTTGGAAGATAACTTGGAATAAGCCTTTATAGAGACATTGCGCTCAACAACAAGCTACTTGTCAAACCACTACCAAAGAGTTTTCTGTCGGATGCCAGTATCGTCAAAAGTAACTACTGATGTTCCCAAAAGTTCCGTGCGAGGACACTAATTGTTACATTTTTATGTCAGCGATATAGCTGACATCTTCAACTCGCTTGCAATGCTATTTCCTGATGATACTTCCCTTACAACTTCTGCTACAAATCCTTCACATTTAGCAAGGATTATAAACAATGATCCTGAAAAACGTAATGCTTATTACTTTTAACACTTTGAAAACGTACATTTTATTAATCGCATACAGGCAGACCGACCTAATATATTATTTAGAACACACATAAATATCTATATTGCGCGCGACTAAAGCTTCTTTCGTAGGACAACTTTAGCCAAACTATATATGTACTATTCATGCATCTAATTTTAGAACATATTTCTCAAGTCTATTGAAAATTCGGTCATATTAGAGAAAAATATCAGTTGGAAACTGCACCCGTTTGTTGCTCTAGAGAGATTTTGTGCAGAAACTGGTTGGTACATTCTTGCAAAATGAAGAAAGAAGATGAGATTATGCGTATTTTATTTGATTATAAATACTCAAATACCTAACTAAAGCGACCATTTTCAACAAAGGAGATATGGAGCATCTCATTCTTGTCTACGTAACTCCCAAAGCTTCAACCCCATCTTTAGCGGACTATAGTTTTTTTTTTTCTTTTTTTTTTCAGACACCCTTTTCCCTTATGCAAGATTTGTCTTTGAGACTAAGCATTTATTTAATTCAACTAACGGGCATATGGCTGTATTATAATATTATCAACATTCACCCTAATATCCTGCATAATAAACTTAGACATTCATAAAGTCCCATTAAATCCGATCTATAGTGAATTTAGTTAACTCTCCAATGTGTGCGTGTGGCTATGACAGTGAAGATGCTGAGCACGGTTTTCTATTGCTTCATATTTAATATCAAAGACCTTTTGCTCTATCTTTTAACAGACACGTTGTGTTACTCGGGATTCAGGATTTAGCATTGAAAGTTGAGGTCGAACTAACAAAAGAAACAAATTCTGTCTTACTGCTAAATGGTCAGAAATATATCAACAAAATGGGACTTTTTTATTACTTACAAATATATTCTGAGAAACAAATTTGCAAATAAATAAATGGATCAAAGTGACCCTAATCTTGTAATATTTTCTCCCTCTCTCATCAATTACTTATTTATTGAGCTACATACATATGTGTTTATTATCTTTACCTTTTATCATGCTTTGTGTCCTTTAATGTATAAAATGTTTGACCTTTTTTCAGATGTACTTGAATTTTGTAAAACGGTTATCATGTCTGAATCATTTTGGTATGATTTGGGAAAAGACCTAGGTTAGTTAGTCAACCAATGTTAAATCCCATATTGTTCAATAAAAGGACAGTGAAATATGTTAAGAATAAATTAGTAATTTATATTCCTGCACGAGATGATTTGAGAAAGGCCTTGCCGTTGTCTTCAAAATAGAAACTACAGACTTTGACAGTGTATGGTGTGAAAGAAGGTTTGAAAGAAACGTTGGGCAAGTACGTAAAAGATGCATACGGTACACATATAAATAAAGATGCTGATATATGTACTGTGGCGATATTGCTAAGTATAAAGTTTTCAAAACACTAAACGAACTGACTTCGACCTCTCTCTTTCTCGATCATTCTTTCCCTCGACTTTTTTAACTTGCCCACGGGCAAGTATTTTGCAGTCTTGAACTTGCCCGAGACAATTCTTTTAGCTTTCCCCCATGCATCAGGAAAGTGGATTTGTAATGAGAATAAGGCAGTTGGTGGATATGTCATTTTGGTTCAATGAATACGTGTTGGGTTAAGAAAAAAGGCTTGGTAATGACCTTGAGTTTATGATTGGTATTAATGTGCCCTATTTCTTCTGGGGAGAAGAAGGGTATTGGTTTGTGAAAAATTAAAGGAGTCTATTTCTTGTTATGCCATAGTGGCTCAGCAAACACAGGACATATACTATGTATATGTGATGGCATTGTGACATGATGTGTTCGATAATTCACAAGTGTGCGAGTGAGCATTACCTATCCATTCGTAAAGGACAAATGCTGCATAGCAAAGGTTGGTGTGCATGGTAAAAAGTGATACTCTTCATGTCTGTACCTCATACTTTACCTCACACCCCGCCTACACGTTTCTTTTTGGTTTGTTGTTTTTGCAGGTGTAGGTGTTTGTTAGTTAGGATAAGTCTTGTTCAGTCAAGGTAGGTGCTGACTCATGGAAATCAGTCCACTGCACTACTAAGATCATGGAAAGTTTCAGCTGCAAAGAGCTCTTTGAGATTACTAACAAGCTAATGTCAAGGAACATATCAACACCACTTCCAACTACTTTCTTTCCAGTCGACCTTCCAGACATGTTTGCAAATTTCTTCCATGACAAAGTACAAACCATTAGAGATAGGCTTGACATCACAATTTCAATTGACTCGTCATCACCATACAGTTGGGATATAGAATTTGAGCGGCAACCATTAGCAGCATTTGAACCTGTCTCTGTGGATTTCATACGTACAATCCTGATGAAGAGTGCACCAAAGTCATGTGAACTTGATCCAATTCCAACATCACTTCTGCTTGAGTGCTTAGATCCAGTATTGTCTCACTAACTGATGTTATTAATACCTCTCTCTATCCGGGGAATTCCCATCATTTTTCAAAACTTCCATAGTAAAGCCTCTGCTGAAAAAACCAACACTAGACCATAACGATTTAAAGAACTACCGCCCGGTTTCTAATCTCCCATTCATGTCAAAAATTTTAGAAAAGGTTGTTCTATCCCAGTTGTATCTCATCTAAATTCAAACAGTCTTTTTAGCAATGTACAATCTGCATATCGCCCTTGCCACAGTACTGAAACAACTCTTCTAAAAGTAGTTAATGACATTCTCTCTGCGTTGGATAGCGGGAAGATTACAGTCCTCACCCTCCTTGATTTGTCTGCAGCATTTGACACAATAGACCATGATATATTACTTCACCGTCTCCAGCATGTATTTGGCATTCATGATACAGCCTTACCGTGGTTCAAATCCTACTTGGTCAACAGGACACAAATTGTAACTGCAAATGGAATACACTCCAGCCCAGTTGATCTATGTTGTGGTGTTCCACATGAGTCTGTTCTTGGACCTGTTCTCTTCATTCTGTACACTCAATCGCTCTCACGTGTCATAGATCATCATCCAGTGTCTCACCAATTGTACGCTGATGACACCCAAATATACTAATCTAGCCACCCAACTGAAGCTGATGCTACCATCCAAGGTGTAGAGAGGTGCATTTGTGATGTGAAATCATGGATGACATGTAACAAGCTGCAGAATAATGATGATAAAACTGTAGCCATTCTGATCATAACACAAAGACTTTCTCATTCACATCCTTTACCTCAAACAATAAATATCAGCAACGCCAACATTAAATTCACACAATCAGTACCAAACCTAGGTGTTACTCTGGAAAGTACTCTCACATTGCACCAACATGTCATGAACATATGCAAGGCTGCATATCTTAAGCTGAGACGCATCAGCTCCATTCGCAAATATCTTTCAGTTGATGCCACTAAAACACTTGTGTGTTCATTAGTACTTTCAAGACTGGACTATTGTAACTCAATTCTGTCTGGTTCATCTCAATATCTACTCCAGAAACTTCAAAACGTTCAAAACACAGCTGCTCGGATCATAGTTAGAGTAACACGATCAGAGCACACCTCCCCGCTACTCTGTACCCTACACTGGCTATCCATTCGATCCAGAATCAAACACAAAATTTGTTCTCTGTGCTACGTTTCACTGTCGGACTCTATTCCAACATACCTATCCGATCTCACCCATGTGTACACACCAGCAAGATACTTACGCTCCTCTTCTGACAATCGCATACTCATTATTCCCACTATGTAAACAAAGTCATATGGACAGCGTTCTTTTGCATACCAGGGCCCAGCAACGTGGAATGAATTGCCCACTGAACTTAGAACAAAGACACAGTGATCACATTCAAGAGTGCTCTCAAAGCTCACTTATTTCGACTGCAAGAACAAACTTAAAGACCTAATAATGTTTCCTACCTGAAATATTCTCAGCATGTTTTTTTATTTTTTAATGTTTTTCTAATTTCATGGTGTTTGTTTTTGTAATAATATTATTATATGTTTTTTATCTTATAGGTGTTGTCTAATGTTGCAAAGCGCTTAGAGCTTCTAAAGATTAGGCGCTATACAAAGTCCTCATTATTATTATTATTATGTTAAATTTATTATTTATTTATATAAAGACCCTTTTAATGTATATCTTCCATCGCAGGTCAGATATTTTATACAAGACGAGTGTGATCAAATTGATATAATTATTACATCTTCCGGAGAGTCATATGTAATGTTACAGTCATAAAGATTCTCATTGGGTCATATTTAATGTCAATTCCCTTAGATGGCTATTGCGCACCTTCGATTACATATTGTTCCCCATTACTACTTACATGTTTGTAACAATAATGATATGCAAAACATACAACCTTTTTGTAACGAATTTGAAATAACTATATTAATGAAGATTTTCAAAATTTTCGATCATACTAATCTTATTTAACAAGGTATTGCTATGGTTTTGATAATCGAAAATCAGTAATTATATCATATTCATTTAGCATAGGAATAGATGACATCTTCATAATCCATCTTACTGGGTTTTGGTGTTATTTTTCATTACCAGGGTACATATGTTGCATATGCTTTTGATAATAATTATATCAATTAAATCACAATTGTCGTGTATAAAATATATCATCTACATCTAATAAATAGCATTCAAGATCCAAGTTCACAACTTATTTTTTTTAAATTTACTTAAAGGTAATGACTAATGAAAAGAGAAAAGAAATGCTTCCATGTATTTCAATTTATGCAACTTCGGCCACAAAGTGGCACATAAAACATCTCTTGACGTATTCCATCAAGTATATTAACAACTCTTTTCTAAAATACTTCCAAGTAACAGATTTAGTTGCGGTTTAATTGTCAACGTGCTTGCCACATCAATATATATATATATATATATATATATATATATATATATATATATATATATATATATATATATATATATATATGTGTGTGTGTGTGTGTGTGTGTGTGTGTGTGTAATTAACTTTCTTAAATTTCTCAGATAGAATAAGCCACACATTTGTGACCATATAAGGATGTTTGCTCCTATATATTCATTTAACTGTCTTGCTGTAAAAAAAATGGCATTAATGTATATGATATCATTGTCTTGTCCTACATTAGATATTCCAAAATTCCACTACTTCATTCCCTCACACCAGGTGATTTGTAATTATAATGTGCAGCGATGTGTCAGTACAGATCAGACATTTATAACAAAATGTGGGTAGCCCTAATTAAAAAAAAAAAGAATACCAGCAAAAACAAACTAATCTTCTTACCATTACCCAAACCTTGCTTGAGGAACTCGATGACATAGGACTTTTCATACCTGATCAAGAATACATATTAATTCAGTTTTGTGTAATTTGCTGGTAACTAACAATTTTATAAAGGCTGAACTGCAAAGAATGATATTATTTGGTGAAATTGTATAGTATTGTTTTCTGGAAGAAACTTTTTAATAAATAGTTTATGAGAAAATTAGGCAAACCCGGAGCAATAATATTAAAAGTGAAGCAATGTCAAGTTCTGAGCTAATGGTAACTTATCGTAAACAGCAAGGTGGAACCATGTCACCAGACTTTTGTATTCTTGTTTGGGATTCTTTAAAATGGTGTCCACAACCAATGGGATCAACTTACTGTTGACCTGTTTGCAACAGAATGGAATGACAAACTAACATGCAGTGGGAAATTTCAGAGGATGACCTGACTTTTCATAATAGTGTTCTCCTATTTTCTGTAACATATTATATCGACGCATCACTAAGATTTGAAATAAAATTTGTCCTTATTGTTTTTCAGCAAATGATGATAATGAGACAAAGGATGAACAAGATAGAAAACAAGGTTAGAAAATGCTTTTATTTTTAAAAATATTTTAGTGGCTAATTTAATGAAATAAAAGAAGAAACAAATACTATAAAATATTCTTGAGTTTCTCTCTAATTTTTAGCATTTCTAATTTATACTAATGTCAGTGCTTCTCAGTTGTTTTCTTTTTATGAAATTAAGTGATGTTCCTATACCATTGCATATAAAAGAAAACATTATTAAGGTCACTATTTCTTATATTATTTAGTTTTTGAGTCTTTCATTTCATCTTTCAAATACTTTTTTAAATAGCTCACAAGTTAGTTGGCACCAAAGAGTTAGTCACATATAAGAATTATTTTGTACATTTAAATTTTTCAGTTAAATAATTGATTCAGTAATTAACATTACTTAAAATGTGTAATATTGCTTTACCATTTTTAGTTGTTTTCATCATTATTTAGATTTACACTTATAACTTGTGATTTATAATATGTGTATTATACACATGATATACAGGCAGTGTGAAAAGACATAATAATGATTTGATCATCATAGTTTTTGGCAATTTGGGATGTAGATGGGGAAGATGTTTCTCTGATTAACTGATAATTTAAATAATTTAGATTTTATTTTTATGGGTGATATAGCTGACTTTGTTGTGTGCAATGGATGTAATCTGAAATTCTGTTATTATCCTCTCATCTATGGAAAGGATGTTGACAATTCCTTTCTCTTTCAGTCCATCTTTCTCCCCAAACTGTGCAATAAAACACTGCACATGAAGAACATTTGTTTAACCTTGTCATCTTGACATGAATCAAAACTTGGTATCTGTGGCGTACTTGCCAGGGTGTTTTAATACTGTTAAAACATTCAAGATTTCTACTCATAATTCAGCTGGATCTATACACTAAATTAGATCACTGTAACCTATTTTCCAAGGCTTATTTATTTAACTTCATTTGTTGTATCAAGATAGCTATAACATATACGTCTAGTTGACTTTCACTGAGCCCATCTTGATAGAAACTTAATAAAAGGAATCTTCTTGGAATGAGTGTGATATCTATCCAATTATCTGTGTGTCCATCCATCTGTGCATCTTTCCACAACCTAAATTTACTTCAGTGTAAAATAAATATACGTGTTTAGTTTCTCAAATACAGTAGACCACAGGGGCGTGTTATTTGGTATGTGGGTACAGCTTGATATGTACTCCAACAATTTTCAGATAGCACTGGAGTGGGCTCAGCATGCAGCTGTGACTAGCTTCTTGTTTTCATATTTCATTTGTTCATGTCAGTATGTGTTTTTTTTCTTCTCTAAACAAATGTTATATATCTTCATTCAATTTTATATGCTTAGAGCTTGAAATGCTAACTAATATTAATCTCTCTGCAGACAGCATTGCAGGAGAGGTAGAGGGAGCCAGTGGTGAAGAAATTCAAGCTGATGTGGAGAAGATCAGAAGAGAACATAGAGAATTATATGAAGCTACTCTATGCAAAATCTGCTTGGCCAACACGATTAGTGTTGTATTTCTTCCATGTGGCCATTTGGTGACCTGTCCTGACTGTGCCCCGGCAATGAGGAAATGCCCAATCTGCAGAGCACTGATTAAGGGAACAGTGAAGACATTTTTTGGATAAATTCTACTGGAACGTAATAAGTTTGATGCACATGTTATTTACAAAGCATCAGCTAGAGGCACTTTAAGACTATTAAAATTTCTTGACCCTTTTTGGTTACAAATCTGTATTCAGAAGACTTAACAGTAATTAGTACTATGACAATTTACTGAAGTATTTAATCAAATATGCTAGTTTCTTTGTGAATATTTTTTTCAGCCTTGTTCTTTAAGAATGCTGAAAACTTGTTAGCACACTGTTTCTTAAAAACAAACATATCATATCATCTATATTCTGAGCAATGACTATCAACTCAATACATGACCCTGATTATCCATGAGCTTTATAAAAAATGCACAAGTAATTTACTAAAGTCTTGTTATTCATCTTATTCTTAAAATTCTGATATTATACAATAAAAGGAAATGCATTTCATCAAATCATGGCCTAAATCTGAACATGGAATTTACAAACCATTTTTGTTCTTAGAGAACATGGAATTTACAAACCATTTCTGTCCTTAGAGAACACAGAATTTACAAATCATTTTTGTCCTTAGAGAATGAAAAATGCTTCAAAGTAGGACTTCATTCATCATCTAGCTCAGTTTGTCTAAGAAAGATGCTGGTTAAATAAAAAACTCGAATTAAAATATTTCTAGGTGGTGACATAATTTTAAAATCCTAGATCATGTACATGGTTTTCCATTGACCCATTACAAATGAGGCAGTAATTTGAAAGTAATCTGTGAGTTAATTTGATAAATCATCATCATGATGCTCTAACTTGTCTCAGTTTCCATCATGCCTGGAAGGAACGTTTAAGTAGAATACATAACTGCAAATGAAAGTGGTCTGAAATCTCATTCACCTTGGAGGTGTAGGTTTGAATCCTACCATCAAGTCAAACCAGGTTGGCTACTGTGATATGTCCCTGTGCCAGGCACTTTCCTTCAGTTGTCTTGATATGATATAACCTTCATGTGTTGCTGTGCTATAAAATATCCAAACCAATGAAGTCAAACTTCAAAATCAAGTACTATATTTCATATGAATTTATATCAACTGCATGAATGTTTTTTACACTGACCTGAGTAGTGACTTCATTTTTAAGTAACCAAGCAACCAAATTTGATTACAGGTACCAAGTGATACCTGCATTGTTCTGTGCTTGTTCTCTATACTGATGCAGTTTGGACTGAGATTTTTTTCTGTGCAAGAATTATACTAGTCAATCTACTGCCTGTCAGCAGAATTGAAACAAACTGTTGATTCATAAAGGTTTTCCTGCATACCACAGTACAAGTTTGGATTCAGTGAATATGGCATAAGTGAAACAAATTTGGATTCAGTCAATATGGCATAAGTGAAAACAGCAGCAAGCCAGTCTTAATCTTCAGATCTAGACTGGTTAAGTGGCTGTTGAAGTTTTCCCACTATTGACTGGTCTCAGCTGGAAAATGCCTGTACAGTGGTTTCCTGACTGTTATATTGCCAACAATCTTATCACAGTCAGCTTGATCTTTACACTGGTATAGTTTGGTCATGTGTGCAAAGATATGTATGCAGTAGATACATGTATCAAACAACAAATAACCTCTGTCTGATTGTCAGACCTCAGGACATGTCTTTGAAGCTAAAGCCAAGAAACTGGAGATAACACAACCTTTGTTGTCTAAGCCCCTGTTCTTAGGATTACTACTACTACACAGTCTTTTGCATCTTGCCGACCATCATTCTTGATCTTTTGTTACCATTGATCAAACCTTTGACACGTTTATAATAAATTAGTATTGTTTTTCATTTGGATGTCATCATATAACCAGGTTCATCTTGGGAAACCATGCAGGACTATTAATGGAGGTTTTGTACTGAGCTTAAATTTGGAATGTCCTTGTATTCATCCCAACCTACAGTCATTGACACTCTCATGCAGTTGATCTTAGCATTGTAGGAAGTAAACAACAATTTGATCACAAATTTGAAATTATATTATTATATATTAATTTATGCTGATATATATTCATTGTTCTGTTAATAGTGAACATATATTTCAAGCAACAGTTACACTGTCATGGTGAAACTATGTGGGTATTTCCTGTTAAATTACTGGCATGTTACAATGTCAAGTATTAGCTTTTGGTATGAGGCCTTACAATACAAAGACACTGATTCAAAATTTTTTTCAAAATGTAATCATTTCAGGGCATTTTTGAAACAGGATTTAGCAGAGCTATTTATCCCAGTTTGACTTTGAACGGTGCACCTTATATTCTGCTTGATAGTTTAGGAAGGTTTCATGTATTAAAAGAAACTCTCATATGAAGAATTGCATTAAGAAGCCTAATGAGAAGTTTGATTTATTTTTCCAGGAGCATTTTATTGTCTTATTGTTTCTGCTTAACTTTGAAATCCACACTCTAGTCTATATTCAATAAGTCTTTAAGACTTCTATTGGCTTTAATCAGACTTTTAGACATTACATTAAGAATATCTAGGTTAAGCCTGCTGTGGGTTCAGCAAGTATAATTGGCATGCAGGACCCTCTTAACAGGTAACTAACTGAGACAACCTATTGTTGGGTAAAATGCTTCCCATGTCAGTGGTGGAGAGTGATCCCTGTTAGTTAAGTAGTAATACTGATACAGCACACTACTTTGGCCTCAACTTGAACTAGATTAGTGGTTTAAAGTGTCCCTCTGATCAATTGGTTAGTCATGCCAAGCATAAAATGATTAGAAGTCACCATTATGAATATTAGAATATACAGTGTTGTGTTCTAAAAGATTTAAGATACATGGCATCTGGATAATATTTCAAGGATAAATCAAGTAAGGATTCTATTCTGATAGAGAACATGTATATTATCTTGTGTAGCCCTGATACAAAAGCACAATTAATCAGTCCTAATCACTGTGCCCTATTTTAGCTACAAAGTGAGTGGGGAAAACATGTCAAACATTTTGTATCTTTTATTATGGGGACAAAATAAAAAAAACCTTGACAGATATGTGCATGGTCCACCTGTCTATCTTTACTTCTAGTTTATTCAGAGATAGAAATTTCAGAGTAAGGTAGGTATCACCTTTCTCAAAGTTATCTTCATTAACCCTTTTGAACACCAAATTTAACAACACAAAAGAAAGTGTCATGCTCCAGGCATTATAACTTTTTGATCTGATGTAGACAAATGACTATACATACTGCTGAATTTTAACTACAGTTAAGTTCAAACAAAGTTTAGAAATGGTCTGACTGATATGGGTTTCAATTTTTTCAACCTGTATTTTTTTGTATGTACTCTTGCAAATTATACAAATTTCTGAACTCTGTCTTCAAGGTTATCTTACTGCAGAAACCCATTTGTTGACCTTATATTTTACTTTATACTAACTTTCCTTCCACATATCAGATACCCTGAGAGCAAAGGTAAAAAAGCCCAGGATACACAGTGAACACAGGCTGAGGAGGAGACTGAAAGGTTAAATTCCATTTATACAGGACTTTACCATATCTAAACTTGACTGAGGTTCAAATATGTATGGGTTAGCTAGCAAATCTGATCCACAGATACTTGATCCAATCTGAGAATATATTAAATATCTCCTTTATGTGGCCTTTATTTTGAGGCAAATAAACTATTAATGTACGATAAACAAACTTTACTCATCTACCAAACTGTCCTTCAATCCCCTTGATCCCAAATATGATATTGTCTCAAGGGCCAAATACTAAACCTGAATCGTAATCTTTTGGTACCAAAATTTGCCCTCATCTAGAAGCATAAAAATTTGGTCTTACCAAATTGGAAAGTTCTATGTGTCCAAATCACCAGTGTGGATATCACAATACCTCAATATACACACCTAACTGCTCCATGAATACTGGAAAGGTGAACCAATACAATAATACATACCTTGTCAGTGTCCACGGATAGTGGAACACATTCCTTTCAAGTGTAACAACTTTGACAATGTGAGACAAAAGTCTTTTTATCTGAACTCAGGAAGCCTTATAATGTTGTGGCACTTGATAAAATCTTGGACATTTAAAACAAATATTGCTTGTATAATACATTTTGTCTCAGTACTATTTGGCTTTTATGTTTTATATTTTCATCTTTATTTTACTAGCTTCTGGTAAAAGCTGAAAGATGTATGACCACTTGCTTTATTTAAACTTTTGACTTTAATTGCTGCTTAATCACTGTAATGGATTTGATGGACTGAAATCCAGTTTGGCATGAAGCTTTACATGAGGAATCCTTAGGTCAGGTTGATTTTCTTCATTGTCCGACAAAATTTGACCAAGTTATGACCTTGTTTTGCTTTGAACTTTGTACTATGATTTCTACATAGTAACCTTTAAAGGATTGAATGGGTTCAACAAAATTTGAGATGAGGGTTTATAGTAGGAAGACCTAGGTTGGGTTTGATTTTACATTTTTCCAGTAACATTTTAGAGAGTTGAGGTTCATGTTTGACCCAGAAAATTGCAATTTAATTATTTCTTGTTATTGTCATCATTTGTGTTGTATGGACACATTTCTTGGTATTGTTATACAACTAATGTGCATGTCAGTGATTGAAACTAACATCTGTTTTCCTGTTTCATAGACCAGGCAAATATTTGACTGCTGACCTTCATAAGTGATTTTTCAGATCTTTCAGTTGACTTAATTCTCTGCTTTCATGCAAAATACATTTTATTATGTATTTTGTTCTAAAAATAGAATACTATAACCAAAGCCAAAAACAAAACAGCAGTACAAAGACAGAATACAAACAATTTGTGTACAACTTTGAACAGTTTGTACAAGGTCTAATTTCTTAATTTTGGTCATATTTAGTAAAGGTTCTTGTCAATGTAACATTTCTTGATAAGGTGAAATTTATTCTTTGCTTCCATATAGAAATTTTCATTGCTCAGAATGTGGAAAATGTGAGATGTCCAATTGTATAAGATAACTGAAGTGAGAATTAATGGTGATTACTTGTTTAATGTTGTAGTATGCTTACATTATACAAATTTAATATTTTTACATAGGTAAGGGTCAGAAGAGTGCAAAAAATAATGACAAAATATATAGGTTAGTGTGCTTGGTATTCTTAATTGAATATATCATACCTGCCATATTCAACAAAGGTACCTGAAGGCTTAAACTTCAAAAATATGATTGATAGTCACAAGGGGGGGGGGGTCAGTAAACCTAACCAAAATAAATGTTGTCCAATTGATTTCAAGGCAATGATGTGTAATAATGTCTTCGTCAATGTGCACCTCTTTAATTTACCTATAACTTCAAACAAATTGTATTATTCCACATAAGCCATGCAAAGTAGCTTAATGGGCTCTCCCATATAAATTGTTAAAGGATTGAGCCTGATTTTACCATACCTGTTCACAGCCAATAAAGTAATCTGGGAAATTGTGCTAGGGTTCTGTGGGGGCCCCAAGTGACCAAATAGTCTAAAGTGTTTGCCTTTACTGATCAGTGCCATCTCACTTCTGTCAATGTGTGTTCAAATCTCAGCTCTGCCACTGTGGGTATGAGAGCTTCCAGTGGGTTGGTGGTTCTTACCAGGGTTTTCCTTGGTTCTTCCAACACCAAATGTACTGGCCTACATGTGTATCCAACCTTGTCCTGAGAAATGGCATTAAACCCCCAAAACAGAAGCAAACTTGCTTATGTCTGACCACCTTACTTTTAAATGGATCTATGATAATCAATTGTATAAACTGCACTGAGGATGGTTTTTCATAACCTCTAAGCAAGTATGTTTAATGTTTATACAGACCACATGGCTTGGACATCTATAGTGTTGGTCAACAAATCTCTCTATTTTTAATTTCTTTGTTTGATTACTGAAAATCATGTTTTTTCAAACATAATTATGTCAGATGGTTTGGGAGTGTAACAATCATGTTTTTTGCATGACACATCCTATTATGAAAAGAAAGATATTTTGTATATAAAAAGTAACCCCACTGTCCATACAAAGTAGAAAAATAAGTATTTAAAGAATTCATAAAATTTAATTGGGTGAAAGATCATATATTACTCTTATTAAATACAAAAGAAGAATTGTCTGTTGGTGAATTATCGGTTTCACTGTGATACATTTATTTAGATTGTTTTAGTTTTCTTCATAGCAGACATTAATAACTATTGTTTTACAAAGGTCTCATATCAGTATCACTTGATCAGTTTCTCTCACATGAATGCACAGGCAATTATTACAGCTGTAAAATCATTTCCACTTTGTTTTTATCTAAGATATGTAAATAGCAACAACATTGTTTTATGTCCTGTCATTCCCAGAGCTCATAGGGCTTTGACTTGTATGTAACAGGTTACATTATAAGTATGACGATATCATACTTTTATAATCAAGTCATTTGGGGTTTCAAATAAGCATTGCTTTTACAAAAAATGAGTATTCTGCTCTGTCAGATAGATAACACATAGCATGTATGAAGACATTTATGCATTGTTAAAAAAACTGGCTATTTTGTAAGATTTTTGATTGTATGATTCCATTTTATTATCAGAACATGAAATGTGGGCAAATTAAATTACACAAAATCCTCCCCATATGTAGTAGAAAGATTAGAAGTTGAACAGGAAATATTTGTGAATACCCACACATTTTTTTCTTCTCTGTTTACCAAGTTTGACAGATTTCATGTATCCCAATGAATGGGATTTAATGTAGGTCTGACAAGGAAATATCAGTTATTATTTTGTTTTTGGTAATTATTTTTTGTATATATTGTGACTTGTTTCTAACTCTGAATTGTTTTCCTTTGGCAATAAATATGTTTGTAAAACTTTACTTTTGCATTCTATTCATCACTTTCATACACTTTATGTTATCTATATTAAGATTTTGCAAACAAAATATATTTAGATAGAATCAGAATCATTGACTGATGTACCTTGGATCCAGTTGGTTTAATTCTGAATGTAAGATTATTTTATATTCCATCAATTATCAAGTTGTAAGATTATATCTTCTAAGTGAAATTTCATCAGGGGTTTCAAGATATTTTACAAATAATGAAACAAGAATGATGCAGTTTCATATTAAGTCCACCAATATCATATTTTGAATTATATGTAAAGTTGGTTTTTTTTAATCAAATGTAACTCAAACATAATGAAGAATGTAGAAATTCTTTTTATTGAGGTTTTTCAAATCCAGATTATTTCTGGATATCCATTTATAGTGTACAATATTGTTGTATGCAAAATAGATTTTATATTTTTTGGCAGATGATGAACTCTTGTTTATCAATGTAAATAGAACCTTTATGTAACTTTTTATTGTTTAAACTATGTACATGAGTTATACATATTTGAAATACAAAGCATCATGATTCATTCAGAAGAGTTGACTAAAACATTGACACACACTTCATTTATTGTTGAAATATGAATTTCTTAGTAAAGTTTATTCGATTGTGTACATGACTGTCTGTCTATGTTTAGGGAAAATTATAATATTATAATTGGTTATACAGTCATGGATATCATGCTGTAATGGGGTAACATCGTACGTTACTTCCCGTAAGTGTAGTTGGCACATCATCGTAAAATCTGGTCCAGCCAATCTCAGGTCTAATGTTTTAGTACATCTGTTTTGTGTCAGTTATTTTTTCCTGAATTAAATTATTTTGCAACCATAATATCTTCTAGGGATAAAATATTTTTTTGCATACACTTAGATGACAAGATTTTTTTTCAGTGTTAATAAAGGAATATATGTTTGTTTATTTTCTTTTAAATCTTATGACTTGAAGGTTGCAAATGCAAACTAAATGGTATATTTCTAGACCAAAACATTGCATACATAGACTACTTATATGCAATAAATACATTTTTTAAAATAAATAAATAAATAGCTATTTTTTCTTCTTCTGTGATGTTTGTATTTAAGTAAGAACTCTTATGTTCTATCTAGTATTCACTTTTATTATAATAATGGGATACATATAGCCATGGGTTCAGTTTACTTCTCAGCATTATCATCATCATCATCATCATCATCATAAAATGATGATTGTTGTTGCTAACTGATGATGCAAAAAATTACAATTTTGAATTATGTGTGCAAAACATTTCATCAAACTACATGAGAGTTATGAGAATAAAATGATGCTTGGTCAGCATGTATTAGGCATATTTTTTACAAAGGTTAAATGTTACTTTTCAAAATCATTGATTAGATGTATAAATCTGTAGGCTTTCAGTCTTTGGTTGTTTTTTTATCCAAATTAATCTGAAAGTTTTCCCAATGACTTTTTCACTGTTAAGCTGTGATCCAAAAGAGACTGACAGTATTATGTTATTTATGGCATGGAAATAATAATAATAATCACAATAGTAATAATAATAATAAAATAATAATAAACATGAAAGTCTCTGCATAAATACCATTTTATTTATGATTCGAAACATAACAGTTGACCTTTGTATAAACAAAACACCCAATGCATCTAGACTACATACATTTTTTCTTTCTTCATAACTCTCATGTAATTAGACAAGTAATTTGTAGCTTAGCCAATTAACAATAACAACCACAATAACGATGATAATTATTCTCATCACCTGATGATTATTATGTATTTGAATACATATCCATAAATTTTGCATCAGTATTATACAAATTTAGTTTCTAGCTGACAAGTAGTATCACACAACAACATATATTTATTTCTTGTATTATTTATTTATTTATTATTTATTTATTTATTGTTTGTTTGTTTGTAAGTAATGTAAATATGCAATGGAAAGAAACCATTAAGTTAATTTTGTAACCTTGCAGTCTGCAAGAAAAAATAAAGAAATATACTTGTATATGTCTTGATTCAAATTTAAACCTCTTCTCAGTAATTGTCACTAAAGTTTCTACTAGTACATTTTATTCCTGAAAGATATTACTGTAGCAAAGAAATTGTTTTCGGAAGGAAAACAATGTATGTAACATAGATAGAGATGTACACAAATATAAGAGATTTGTTGGACTGAATTTTCTTTTGGTACTAACTTAAGGAACTAACTTTGATTCCCCTATCATTAAATGATCTCAAACAATTGCTTTTTATATATTTTTTATTAATTTACTTTTAAGTCTTTCTACAATTAAATCTGGAAACCATGCATCAGTCAAATATATCTTCACCTAAAACTAACATAATCAGTTATTTTAAGAAAAGGTAAAAGAAAGAAACTTTATTAAGAAATGCTGATGCTAGCAAAAATAAAAAATACTCTGATTATTTTTAGCAAACTATTTACTTCCATTCACTTGAAAACTTATTGGAATAAATACAGTGTTTTGTATTCCAAAATTACATTTAAAGTTAATATGATTGATATAGACTGTTTTTTCCTGTGGCTTCATCTAGTCAGTAGATAACTGATTGATGAAGGCTCTTTGACCTTAATAAGCTTTTTTAAATGTTCGTTATGTATTTATGGAAACCTGATAAATGTATTAATGTGTATAATAAATGCCATGTAATTTTTAGGACTATTTTTACTATCTAGGTGTTTTGAAGCATACAAGTTGCTGCCTAAGTGGAACCTTGTAATTTCTTTTTGTACCCACAATTTTCATCTTCATTTCATGTTAGGCATGCAAGCTGCAGACACTTGTACATTACTCTTTTCTGTAAGGACATAATTTTATAATTTCAAAAGAAAAGGATTATGTCAAAACTATTGTTACCAGAATTCTGTATTTGCATAAGCCAGAGCCTAATATGGTATATTTAAACTAATGCAGCATGCATAACAAACTATATCTTCATATCACCCATTCCAGTTACTTGTACTCCTTGCCTACACCACTTCTTACCATGCTAGGTACCATATCATACATTGATACCAAAATCAGTAAAGGGGATGTATAAGCTCATTGTTAGTAATGGAACAGTTTCCTAGAAACCTACACATGCTTTATTTCAGTCCTGTAACTTGAGGACAGAATTTGGACAATAGGACTGAACTTATTTTTATAGTATGTTTGTCTTAAGGGGGGGCAAGAGTACAGCAGGGTCTAAAAATTAATATTTAATGGATTTATTTGGTATATTGTTTACATGTTTGTATATGAAATGAAAGCTTAATTGATATAGCATGACTGGAACTTAGAATTGTTTTTTGTTTTATTGCAGGAGATGAGAAGAAGCTAGTAACTTCATCTTTTAAAGGCTTCTCCATGAAGTATGACTATTGTATGTTTTGCTTGTATAATATACAATTTTTCAACCATAATTAGTCCTTAAAGAAGACGACAAGAAAGAGTAGTGCTGTTTTTGCAGGTATAAAGTTTTCTTTCATTAGTATCTTGCTAAATAAGACTATAATTAAGAACTTCATCACATTAATTGATTTAGTAGTATGTTTATTTTATTGCTTTTGATCTTACAATATATTGAATTCAAGCCTTTCCTCCTGCCCTTTGTATGTTTTGACATTGGAGGACTGGGTGCACCTGATCTGCCATGGGATTGGTAAGATGACATGTTTGATAATCTTAATGATTTTGGATCATTTTCATTGGAAAGAAAACTAGAAAGAAAACTCAGGAGTTACATTTCATTGTTGTGTCCCTTTATACATACAGATAATTATTATTGCAAATATATTTACATTTTCTCATTAAGCAATGATCTGTCGACAACACAGAGACAGGATATGGTATAATAATTGTTTGTTGTGTAAACACAGAGACAGGATATGGTATAATAAATTTTTGTTGTGTAAACACAGGCAAAGACTTTATTTTAGGATAATTTCATGCATGCATAAAAAGTACATGCTGATTTTCCATAACACAACCTATCTGTGAGACATTTATATAGGACATTTTATCTTCAGAAAATATTACATATGCCATTTAATATACATATGCCATTTGCATGTTGTTTGTAAAATTGAGGGTCTTTGCTGGTGTTGGCAACACTATTCACCTATTTAACTTGCATTGGTTACTATTATCAATATCTTCCCATATTACTGAGAACATATTAACTATTCACCTATCAATTCCTGATCAAATGTAACTTTCTTTCATCTGTTACATCACTTATTGCTTTTATGCATCATCCACTTGTGGCAATAAATTTGCATTGTGATGCCAATCATAAGTATTCTGACAGTTTGTATTGCAATGTAATTACAAGTATTCCATGACTTTACAATTATACAAACAGCAATTCTTAATTGTTGTTAATTTGCCAGCTTTAAAGGTTCCACTTGAGCAGTATATTTGTAATACAATTTTGTTTTTAAAAATGTAAATAATTTATTGAATTCTGAAAAAAGTTGTATGTACTGTACATATATGTTTGACATTAGCTGATACTATTAAATTACATAAAAAGTTGAATGTTATGATATATCATAGATGTACATAAGAAACATATGAATGCAGTAAAAATGCCAAATGATTTTGTTTGGACTTTGAAAATTAGTTATTTTTGTCAATGTCATAAATTGCTAATGTTTAAATTTGTCAAATGGGCAGAGAAACATGTTGTAAATCATCAGTTATGAATTATCATTTAAAAAAACTTTTGTTTTTATGTTAAGAAATCAAGCATTTTGGGAGAAAACACTATGTTGAAAATTTGCAGTTTGTGTATTATCCTAAAAAACAACTCAATTTATACTGAAAATAATTAAAGTAAAACCTTAAATTTGGACAAGTAAACTTTGCATGGTGTATAATATGCACTCATAAACCAGAGTATTTCACACTCCAGGACCATAGTGAAGCTAGACTTATGCACCATGAATCATTCATTGTATAGCCCATTATTCTCCTCTTCTGCAAGACCCATGTTAGATGATTAAATGTAATGTTTTTATTTAAGTTATTAAAAATACTTTTATATTTGTGTTTGCCTTGGAGAAGGTTACCTGGTATCCAGTAAACCTGGATTCCGATTTCTTCTCCATTATCGTTTATCAAACACCATCAATGTGCCCTTTTCTTTTGCAAAATATGGCCAATAATGTGTTAGAAGTGCCATTACAGCAATCAACAAACAAACGACCCAAGAAAGATTTGGAGATCCTAAGTAGAAGAGCATAACTTTCATAAGGATAATTGGTAGATATTTTAGGTTGGAGGAATTTTAATCCAGCCTAGTCTAAAGTATGCTGTCTACTCTGTCACTCAAAATAGTGATTATTTCTAATAAAGCACTTTGTAATATTAGCTCTTCTGCCCCTATGACCTATAAGGACTCATGATACTTATCATATGCAAGAATGGTTACCAGTCTAGAAATGGGTAAGATCAAGTAGAATTTATATGGGTTTGGCTGGCCATAATTGATTGATAATAAAAAGTAAAATTTTGCGAGCTTATCTTCTTTGTAACTGACAGAAATAGAGACAATATTTTCTTGATTAAATTTCAGTCGTTTTAAAGATGTGAATTTATGAAACCTTCTACTGAAATTAGCATCTGATTCTTTAGATGTGGAATTGAAAATCCATGTTTCAGACAGAGGTACATAAAAAATGCTCTGGCTCAAATGGTTTCCTCGACACAGATGTTTGCATCAAGCATGGGTTTTTACTGAAAAATATAGATTTGAACATGATTGTTTTAAAATGTAATGTTATTGACTTTTTAATATTATGGTTTATCCATTGGTTTTCTATAGGAGCTAAATTAGAATTGGTATGCCTAAAAGTCCCATCATGCTCTGTCAGGGGACATAACTCAAATTCTAATTATGAGAAAAAATAATTATAATCTGAGTGGCTACTTGCCTTGATTTAGCTTAAGGTTCAGTGTATCATTAAAAAAAATACAGGATTATTTTAACAAGACATGATTAACAAAGGTAATTGATTAAATATTATGACATTTTGGATTATTTCTATTCTAAGATATAAAGAGAAGAAAAGACTTATAATTAAGATTACATGTATCTAGAGGAATAATGGAATTTACTTATGATGATAAGAATGAAATATCGTTATCAATATTTCACAAGATACTGTATGTATTCTTAATTTTATGTTGTTAATGTAATATATTACCTGAACCTTCCAAGCCATGGCAACTATTTCTGTATTTATTTAAAAAAAAAATTATTTTTTTTATTTTAAGTAGTGGGATAGAATTTTGTTAAGGTTTTCAACTTTAACATGAACAATATGTGGGATAATACAATCAAGTGTTGATATTCTTTACTGACTAGATTTGTTTCATTTTATTTAATTGTATTTTGAATTATAACCACTCTTTCAGGGAAAAGTGAATTGAGGAACGGCCTAATAACTCACTAAATAAATAAATATATATATGTTCATTTTTTCAAATATATATATATATATATATATATATATATATATATATATAATCATTTTTTTTATCAGTTAATTTTGAAATTATGAGATAATGTGCTGAAATGTGTCCAGTGTAAATTATTGATCTTCTCACTAGATACCATTGCTACAGTTCTGATTATCAAGAGATTGGTCATACTTGTGTCACTGATAGTTTGATCTAATCAGGCATATATTTACGAAGGAACTGTTTTCACGTGGAAAAGATGCTGGTAATGAGCAAGTGTTCCATGATATCTAAGTTGCTTTGATCTCAGTGGTCTCTTGTCCTTTTAATCCATTGACAAGAATTCTGCTTTAGTGTTTATAAAACAGTCAAACTTCTTGCTTAGGTAAATTTTTATTTTTGTTTACACATAAAAATAATTATGTGTGCCTTATGGACCTTGAGGTTATTGTCATCAAGAGAAAATATTGGCATCTTTTCATTGCAGCAGGACAAAGGATTTGCAATTTGTTTATAATTTGTATGATTTTATTTTTAGATCCCATTCAAGTTAATAATCACTGAGGTGTGCATAGGAATATTAAACAGTGTGACCATAAATATGATGAAAATATACCAGAAATGAATTGTTACAGAAGCTAAATCCTTAACTTATAAAGCAAACATTAAATTAAGATGATATGCTCCATCTTTTATAGTTATTATAGCATATTATATCATAGTAGAAAACAGTTAGCCTAAACTAATTCTGAAAATAGTTTTCTGCAGTCAGCTTTCATTGCAACAACCAATGTGTGTGAAAGCAATTTTGTCGGTATACGAGTTTGATGCTGTTTCAGCGTAGGCACTTTTTTAGAATGAGTCAGTCTTATTACTGGCTTTTCAAGTAGTTGGCTCACAGTTAAAAGTATAAAGCTAAGTAAATGCCACAAAAAGTTACATTGTTATAAAAGCAGATGGACATTTATATGGCATCATTTTCGTAAAGAGAAATCTCACATTAGTTTACTACATATAATGATTGAAAGAAAATGAAAGAGAAAAGGACAGATGATATGCTTGTTACAACTAGTTGTAACTAATAAAATATGACTCCAAATGAATTCACAATCATTCCAAAATAGTGATTTGATCTGAAAGTATCAATGAGCTGTTTGCAATTTCAATGAATAATTAAAATATATAAATCTGCTCACATTAATACTGAACACAACTAAAATACTGATTCTATTTCAGATGTTAAGATTGGAGTAAAATAATGTTGTTTACATCAAATGTATATTAAAACCTAACACACAATAAGCGGACCATGATGAGGATCAATAATTCATATCCAGAATATTTTAAGTTATCAACAAGATTAGATATATTACTAAAACTTTAGTAAAGAAGAAGGCAAACATGATGTACACCAGGAATTCCCATGAGGACAAACAATGTCCTGAACTCAGATCAAAGTAAACATGTTTACCTACAATAGTAATTATCTTAAACTATAATCTACAATCATACACAAACATTAGCAATGCAATATGTTGCTTACAAAAATAGACATTAGTCAAGTATTCCCAAACACCTACGATCATTAATGGACCAAGGTCAAACACACAATACAAAGTAAATATACTTATTGATACTGAGTTGATTTCCATACTGACAATGAAATAAGAAACCTGGCTTGTGCTTCAATCACTATGGACACACAAAGTTGATTTAAATAGCCATTATGGAATGTGATAGGTGTTTACTCTACTTTTATCATTATTTTAAATAGTTCATTTGACCCTCTTCCCCCATCCTTGAAAACAAAATATACTAGCTTGATTGACAATTTTTTGTCCTCTTCCCCACTTTCACTCTACTTGTGAATACATGTACTCATGAGGCTGTGTGCACTCTACCACTTGAGTTTGTTACAGGCAAATCAGAAATGCTGATTGATAATTAGTCAACGTACAATAGGAAGTAACACCTGATAAGTTGATTTCAGGCCATGGGGCAGTGTCATTGTAACTGTCACCGTCTGTATATATTATTGAACTTTCAGAATCAGTTAATGCAACTAACTGTATATTACACTAATTAGTGATGTAATGAAAGTTGACTGTATGTGGAAATAGTCTTTTTTATAGATAATATTTCTTAGACTAATTATCCAGGATTCAGATTTTTATAACTCTCTTACTGAAGCTGTTGATTGTTTTATTTTTAATGAAATGCAATCATATATGGGACATATATGTACATACATGCATTATATATATATATATATATATATATATATATATATATATATATATATATATATATATATATATATATATATATATATGGAATGTATAAATTTGATAAATATTTCTCTTCATAAGATGTAAAATGGTCCATCACTACAAAGAGCAGCTGTATGACATGGTTCCTGATATAACATTAATATATGCATGAATTATGTCATATTATGTTTGTTAAATTCTGTTTTTCCATTTTATTTTCCTCTGTATGGGGTGGTTTCATCTATAAATTTTGTTCTCTTCTGAGCAGTAATACCACTGTAATTACAGTTATACTTAATTATATATTGATTCATTTCTGTAACATTAAAACATATCCATCTGTACATTAGTAAGTCCTACAAAAGATCTTTTAAATATCATTTGAAACTGTTTCTTTGGCTTTAAATAATATATGAAATTATGAAAATCTTGGTAATGTGTGTTCACAGTACGGTTGAAGTTAACGGAATAAGAAAATATGATTCTAATTTAAGAAATGAGACTTAATGAAAGATATGAAGATGAACTTAGTTGAAATTTTAACTGTTGGCATTTTTTATCATGAAGTATGAGATAGACTTTAGCACACAACCTGTAATCAGTCTGTGTGAAATCTTAGTCAAGAAGAGACTCAGTTAATTTCCTTTTTAATATGGAATACTATGGACTGACTAGATTTTAGTAAGATACTGATTTTCCTTGATTCTTGGTTAAATACAAGCCAGGAATCAAAAGACCCTGAAAACAATCCTTAATATTTGGCTATTTTTAAACAGTCCAAGTCTTATCTGTACCAATATGCTTCATTTATTGCCTCTTGTAAATATTTTTTTTTTACTTGTAAAATATTTATTGACATAAAGATACATGTAACTCTGGAACAATAATTCAACCATTTTCTGACTCCTCTGGTGGCCTAAGTGGTTAGAGCATCCACCCCAGATATGGGAGGTTGCAGGTTTGAAATCCAGCCAAGCCATACTGAAGGCTTGTAGAAATGATACTAACAGCTGCCTCGCTAGGTGCTCAGCATTAAGAGGTTAGTGTTAGGACTGGTCGGCCTGGTGTCAGGATAATGTGACTGGGTGCCAAATGTCTGCAGCATGATGTCCCAGTGCTGGACATCACAATAAACTGCCATACTGAAGACATCATAGTGATATGACATAAAATTATTAAAGCTACATTAAAAATCTAAGCCATATACACACATACACAAACAAACATTTTTCTGTAGGACAAAAAAATGTATAAAGTTGAAGACAATTATTTTGTGTCACTGAACAATGAAAGGAAAAAGGTTAAGATAAGAGAGAAAATAGACGACAAGGAATTCTTGTTTACGTGTATATTTTAAAGATAACATACCAATATACAACTTATGGTAAATGTTGGCATTTTGGCAGAATGAATAGCAGAGTCATTATATATATATATATATATATATATATATATATATATATATATATATATATATATATATATATATATATATATATATATCAGTATAATACTTTATGATTCTATTACTGATTGTACAATTGGTATGTATTTTAAATCTTTCCTCATTTCCAGTTCTGTAAGCACTTTAATTTTTCCACATTAAAAGCAAGTCTTTGTGAACTGAGACTAATTTGGTCTGTCTTTATTAGATGTTTAGTTATAAATATATTGTTTGGATACTGAATTAGAAAATTAGTTGCATCATCAGCCTGAGCATTGTCTTTGATTCCAAAGAAAATATTTATATTTATGAATTTAAAATTATTTTGCATGACAAAATTTACCTTTTATTCATTGCAAGATATTATGGCAGTCCAATAATATAGGAGAAGTTGTATATGTATTTGACATCCAAAAAGAACAGATCTCATTTGAAATAAGTTTAATTCTATTGGGAGATTATATTTGTAGGTAACTATGTGAGGTCTGGGCTTTTCGAAGATTTGTATAGTAGCTGCAAATTCTCTGGAACTTGTTATCTTCTAAATTGGAAGAACAAAAGTCAATATTCTTCTAGAAATTTGTACTTTGTTGCTTCCAGTACATTTTTGTATACACCTCTACATCCTTTGTTATTTATTATAATGGCATTACTGATCAAATGTAGGTAAGGTTGTTTTGGATTTTAATCATCATCGCTACTACATTAGTTTTATACACCTGAATTGATGCAAGTATGCTTTTAAAATCTATGCATATTAATGTTAATAGGAAATAAATTTTTCAAACTCTAAAAATTATCCAGGATTCAGCATCATCAATAAAATCATGTACAAATATATTGCTTCTCTGAAAGCATGTTTTATAATACACACTGTTTTGCTTCTTGCTAACTTTTGTTTTTTACTTGTTTCATCGTCTTATTCAATTCTGTATGACTCTTTCAAATATTGCCTTAACTATAATAATTTAGAAGTAATTCAATTAATTAAAACAATTAATAATTTTGGAATTAGATAATTTCTTAGATTCGGGGAACAGTTTTGGTTTTATTTATATCTTTTATCACCTCAATCATATATTAATAAATGTTCACCTTGTGCAAACTTATATTAAAATTATCACTTTTTGATCTATAATTTCAAATATGTGCCTTTATGTGATGGATCATACATGTACATATGTTTTGTTTCAAAAAAGGTATATTTGGATTCTATGTATTCTTTTGCTTTGTCTTTAAATCTGCTGTTACTGTTTGCATTGTAGTTTTTCAGATGTGTATTGTTTCATTGTAAATATGTGCTATATTTCAACCTATCTGCTGAAATATGAAATATTTGTATTATGTCATGATGGCAAAATAGCTCTTACTAGCTGGTGTAGTTATCTTACTCAGACTACTGATGCTTGTGTAAATATTCAAATTAGATTGATGGAAGCTAAATTACAAAATTACTATTTAAATCTAAGCTACCCAGTTCAATACAGTCCATCAAACTGACCTACCACTATCTCATTTTATCATATTTTACAAGTTATTAGCAAGGACAAATTCATCTTCGCTTGCCAGGGTTTATTTATTCAATTTGTTTTACATCAGTCATTGGCATATTTCGGTAGATCTAGTGCTCTACAATCTGACTGGATGCCGCTGCAAGAAACATTGATTAGACTCCTTGTTACATTTTAGCTGGGAGACTGGGTAGGAATAATCATAGCAGGATCAGTACACAATGACTTGAGTACCCAGTAAGTTTCTTCAACTTAAACATTTTAAGCAACTTTAAATTCAATGTCAGTACCAGTGGACATCTTGTAAATCACCTTATTGAATAACTAAATGATTTAATAACAAGTTGTTTCATTGTTTACTTGAGTTAGCTTCCTATTGGTGGGACTTTTTATCCACTATTTGCTTGGTGAAACTAAAAATGTTTTCCAGAACTGGAGACTAGCCATATTCAATCATGTGGCAAATTAATGTGTGCATTATAATTTAGAAATATGAATTATGTAAAGATATATATATATATATATATATATATATATATATATATATATATATATATATATATATATATATATATATATAAGAATACAAAAAATACAAATCAAATGGCGAATAACAATCCTTTCATGAGCACTGAATCCAACAAAGGATCACGTGTGTCAGGGATTAAGATATATGCAACAAACTGACAACGAACAGTGCAAAACTAGTATCTAGCTAGCCTGAGCGCTTTTGACTCTTTAATGAGTCGTTTTCAAAGGCAAATACAGAACATAGACAAGACAAACAAATAAAACAGAAAAACGGTTATGTTTGCGAAACTTTACATGGTTGTTTCTACAGGAATTCAACCTAATAACTCTATTATGTGTCAGCTAGTTTATTTCAGCTTGTTGCTGATACTGGATAATATTTGTATTGACCTAGAAATTGATGAGCCATAACAACATCTGTTATTTTATGTAAGTGCAGATTATATCCCGGATAATTCATTGTTATATTAGTCATAGGCTATTTAGCGAATTAGAGAATTATTGAAAAGAAAATGTGTCGGCTGCAAAAGATAATTTTATTTGTGCATGATTGTCTTTTTCCTAGTCTTCTTGGTTTAAACCTCTTGGTTTCAACGTTCTAAGGCGGCATCATCCAAAACACTGCATTAGGAACATCCCATATAGCCAGGCACTGAGGATACACAGAATTTGTTCCGACGATGAAACATTCCTAAAAAGGTCTGAAGAGCTATTGAATCATTTAACTTACCGAGGCTACGACAAAGACGTGATTATGGAGGCAACCTAACTGGCTAACGAAACAAATCGCAATGACCTACTCAAGTATAAAAAGAAGGAAAAGGTTGATAGGATACCATTTATCCTGACCTACCATCCAGACAACCCACAAGTAGGTAAAATCATCGGGAAACATTGGCCCTTCATGGAATCATCAGATGCACTCAAGTTAATCCTCCCTAACAAACCTGTAGTCGCCTACTGGAGACCAAAAAACCTCAAGGACATCCTAGTCAGGGTGAAGCTAACACCAATCACTAATCAAGGCTACCCTAGTCAATCTGGCCTGTGGCAATAAAAGGTGAAAAGTCTGTCAACATATGATAGAGACCACAACATTTTCTAGCACATTGACTAGAGAAAAAATAAACATACATGGTCCAAACAAAACGTGCAAAACAGAATGTCATTTATCTCATCACATGTGAGATCTGTAGCTTTCAATGTCGGAGAAAACGGAAAAGCTACAAAAAAGGATCAACCTTCATATATCTGAGTGGACGGCAAAGAAGCTGTACAGAAGCTCAGTCTCAGAACACTTCTCCTCCCCTGGCCACACTTTCAGTGATATAACACTTACTGCAATTGCTCACAACCCCAACTGGAGTCCCCAAACCAGGAAAGAAAAGGAATCTTACTGGATACACAGCCTTAAAACATTGGCACCAAGAGGTTTAAACCAAGAAGACTGAAAAAGACAACCATGCACACAAAAAAAATTATCTTTTGCAGCCGACACATTTTCTTTTAAATATTTCTCTAAGTTTGCTTAATAGACTATGACTACTATAACAATGAAATATCTGGGATAAAATCTGCGATTACATAAATTTACATAAAATAACAGATGTCGTTATGGCTCATCAATTTCTAGGTCAATACAAATACTTTCCAGTATCAGCAACAAGCTGAAATAAACTAGCTGACACATAATAGTTAAATGGCTGAATTCCTGTAGAAACAGCCATGTAAAGTTTGGCAAACATAACCGTTTTTGTTTTATTTGTTTGTCCTGTCTATGTTTTGTATTTGCCTTTGAAAACGACTCATTAAAGAGTCGAAAGTGCTCAGACTAGCTAGATACTAGTTTCATTGATTGTTGTCAGTATATATATATATATATATATATATATATATATATATATATATATATATATATATATATATATATATAGATAGATAGATAGATAGATAGATAGATACATACATACATACATACATATGCCTTTGAGTTTCAAATATATTATTACTCCATAAGATTTTATTTATTGGTTTTAATTGCCTTGTAATAACTTGGATGTATTGTTTTAAATGCTAGCGGTAATTTGTATTTTTGAATAAAAGTGGCTTGAAATCGATGGTCATATATTTTACACTTTATTCTGATCCATAATCATCCATATGAATTAATCAAGTGTAGATTTTGTTATCAACATCTGCATATATTTTAAAGTTTCAATTATTTTGGACATTGATTCATGGTCAAAAAGAAAGAAAGGAAAAAAATGAAATTTATTTTTGTTTCCATTTTTGAACATGATGAATGAATAAATGGTAGAAATCTATAAATAAAACACTCCTCTCAATTTCTCTAAGCTAATCACATGTCACTAAATATAAGCGAATAAGTAAGATCTACAGCTAAAATAGGTTGCTTCCATGCTCTGGATAATTCATTATTAGGATTTTCCATTTCTCAGAGCTTACGTACCATAAATATCATAGAGTTAGAATTTTCGGCAATATCACACTGCCTTCATCAGAGACCATTGTTGATCACGTGACAACTAATGGTCATGTGATACAATGTGACACGCGAAAGATAAAAGTTTGATCCTACCAGCTGACAAAGGAAGCACCACATTAGTAATCTACAGGGCTGACCATGTTAATAAAATTGAACTGATGGGTTGTGACAAAGACACATATCATAAATTAAAGTGAGACCCAAATATATCAGCAATAACAGTTTCACGTGTTAAAAAATAAAAGAAAGACCAAATTATATCCGACACATTGTATCACCGTTTCTACCACTGTCATATGTTTAGGCTCTTACAAAACGTAACAGAAAAAAATGAAGACAACAAGCTTTGTAGAATTTAACAAATAATTTATTTCCCTAGAAAGCAAGGTAAAGTTGAGAAAATGAACTTACGGTTTACGAACCAAATCCAAAATTAATCCAAGAATTAAAAAATAGAAGTCCTATTAATAAAAGTTCTAAATGAAACTGATTTCGGATCCTGATGAAATCCAAAATGGAAGACGATGACGTCTGTTGTAACCTATAAAGTGCTGCAGTGTCAACGGTCTCTTGTTGAATCACAGAAAATATTATTCCAGTTTTTGAATTCTATACAAATTTCGATAAACATCTTTGTCCATGAATTAATTTAGAGCACTAGTATTTTCAGAAAAAATAATCACTTTTCTTTAAAATACTTTGAAGCAAATAAAATAATTAGCCCAAATAGGCACAACATAAAAACCCTGGATGTCACAAGTGTTAAGGAACTAATGACAAATCTTTCTCAAAACATTAATAATATGTCCAACTACAATGCAAAACAGATTCCAGGATGGAGGTCAAGAGTTCATCCTTCTGGGAAAACCAAACGTTTGTTACAATAAACACACGTTGTTTGTCACGTAGTTCAGATATGGCCTTAATTCCACTTTATGAATTTGACTCTGAGAAAGAATAAAAAATAATTAAAAACAATATTATTCACTAAAACCCTTACTCGTTCTGAATCAGACAGGTACTTAAGTGGCTTCAGTTTCACTAATGTCCCTTTGAAACAAACAGGAAATCTCGGGATATTTTTCCTGTTCGACGACAAGTGAGTGTCGTTGTCACCCTGATTAGAATAAAGAGAATGAATAGTTAAAAGAGGATCATTGTGATCAATACATTTTGATTGATCCAAACAAGAAGAGAAAGTGACCTCGTCAAAAGCCTTACAAATACACGTGTCAGCTAAAGGAATACTTTCCTGTTCAACATCATTCTCAAGAGCTTTCTTTGCCATAGTTCTAGTAACTGCACAAGCTGTGTATAAATCAGGGTATTCTTTTTTCAATATGACTGACTTTTATCCAAACAAGGCTTGTCAGTTACAAGTGGATTAACCACGACCTTATCTCCAGCTAGGTCATTGCCTAGTAATAAATGAATGCCCTCAATGGGTTAAACAGTCACTGTTCGAACTATCCCAGGTCCTGAGACTAAGTCTGATAACATATTTAAACAATGAAGAGGAAGATTAGCAAAGTTGCACTCTACTACCTGAAGAAGAACACTCTCATTAGAAGAAGACTTCTCAGTAAAAGGTAAAGTACCTGATAATAAAAGACGTTGAAAAGCACCAGTGTCCCTTGAAATTTTAATAGGAATGGGATTGACTGAATCATCCAAGAGTGATGTAGAACCCTTTGACATGAATGGTTCATAATTCTTCATAATAAAATCAGACTGGGGTTTATTTTTTGCTTTCAATACATGACTATTTCCTTGACCTCTTGGAAATAAGAGCATTTGGAATAGGTCTGTCTCGATTCTGATGCTTATGTTTCAAGTTGTAGCCATCAGAAATAACGTGTCCTTTCTTCTTGCAATGGGTACACGTAGGAAGAGACAAGGATTTTTGAACAAGTTTATCAGAACCTTGATTTCTAAAAGTTGTGCCAGATTGAAATTTAGAAGGGCTTGTATTAGGCTGAAATACTCTTCTACCAGAAGATTGCTGTGTGGAAGTTTTATTTACAAAAGAAGCTTTATGAGCTAAAACATATTGGTCAGCAGTACGAAGAGCATTTTTCGTAGTTTCGACCTTATGCTCATCAAGATACATCTTAATGTCACCATTGACACAGTTCTTGAACACTTCAAGTAATACACTTTTTCTGAGATTTTCGTAATCTTGATAGAATTTCCTGGCTAAGCACCATCGATCAAATAACTGCACGTTTTTTCTTGCGAATTCGACATGAGTTTTGTCCAGATTTCTTTTTATAGATCCTGAATTTTTGCCGATAAGCATCAAGGACCCCACTCATAACCCTTTAAGATGCATTCCTTAACCAGATCATAATCAGCGATTTGCTGTAGTGACAGTGAATTGCAAATATCACTAGCTTTACCAGTAAGTACACTTTGTAATAACAGAGTTTAATGCACCCTTGGCCATTTCAAATTTTCAGAAATATTTTCAAATTGAGGAAAATATTTGTCTACTTCTATTTTCTCAGAGGCACACTAACCTAATATTCTTAGTGACATTAAAACTTGAATTTGTATGTGAAGTGGGAATGTGCATTTCACTTGCCAGCTATTTTTTTCCTTCTAAATTGATATTCCCTCTCTTCCTTCTCTCTTTTCATTTTCATTTGCATCTGGCTCTCTCTCCTCTTTCTCCAATTTCAAATGCGTTGTTTTCTTCTTCTTTGTCTTTCTGAACTTCCAGCTTTCTCAACTCTAATTCCATTTTGTATTTTAATTGTAATTCCTTTTACTTCTATGTCAAAGTCTGATACAGACTTACTAATGAAAACCAAAACAATTTTATCCAAAACATTCCTTTCCATCAAATACTGGTTCAAAATATTTTTTTCTTGCTTTGTTAAAGAAGCTTTTGCCTCAGAAAGATCATATTTTCTGGCAAGCTGAATCAATAAATATTTTCAAACAGTCCATCTGCTACTGGGAGGGATCTGAGAGAATGATCTCTACTTTTGATGATGTTATAAAAATAACCTGTTGAATTCACTAAAGATTTCTAAATTGTGAAATAATACATGGGATTTAAAAAATGTAACAAATTAAGGGAATTTAAATTTCAGAAAACAAAGCTTTCTGAACTTTTTTATGCCACTATTCATATATCCGAAGGACGAGCAACCCAATTTTCTTGTTACATGTTTAGGCCCTTACAAAACGTAACAAAAAAGAGTGAAGACAACAAGCTTCGTAAAATTTATCAAATAATTTATTTCCCTAGAAAGCAAGGTAAAATTGAGAAACAGAACTTACGGTTTCACGAACCAGATCCAAAATTAATTCTTTAAAATACTTTGAAGAAAATAAAATAATTAGCCCAAACTGGACACAACATAAAACACCTGGACGTTACAAATGTTAAGGAACTAATGACAATTCCTTCTCTAAACATTAATAATAAATGTAACTACAACGCAAAACAGATTCCCGAATGGAGGTCAAGCATTCATCCTTCTGGGAAAACCAAATGTTTGAAACAATAAACAAATAAACACATGTTGTTTGTCATGTACTTCAGATATGGCTTTAATTCAACTTTATAAATCATACTCTGAGAAAGAATTGAAAAGGATTTTTTTAAAAACGTTGTTTACTAAAACACTTACTGGTTCTGAATCAAGGTCAGGAACTAGGTCAGCATTAGATGCAAAGTTTCTATTATTAGTTGTTTACTTTGAAAAATAAAACAAATCAGTCAGAACTTAACTCTATTCAGGTAAATAAAGTTACATTACAATAGCATGTTATGGAATTAAAAAATTACAACTTACAAACAAGGTGAAATTTGTTTCTAAGAGCACATATTAATGTATATTTTGTTTTATAAAAAAGTGTTAAGACTTGTTAATTAGGTTTACACCTTTTCCTATATTTGTTCAGTTCCATTTTATTTAACCAAAGCATGTTTTAAAATATTTGTTGCACATATTATTTTTTAGAAACACTTGTTTTGTGCTGAATGTAATAATCAATTCTGTAATAAGAAATCTATTGTCAATTCATTTAGGACTTTTAGACATCTGTGTCTGTCACTGTCTAGCGTGATGTTTTCCCCGAAGCTGTTTGCTAAGATAGAATACACTCTCTTACGTCTCATATTAAACTCAGTTTTGATGGATGTTTCACGCAACCTTTATTTTGCCACTGCGGATTCGCCAAGCTGAAATTAATAATTAATGGATAAACATGGTAGAATGTGTATTTTTTATTCTTAGATTGTCTGGCAATAGGTTAATAACTGTATAAGTCATGTGTTCCTAAAATGTGACTCCTAACTGTAAGACAAAATGTTCATCTTGGTATTTTTGACATTTTGAAGAGAAATACTTGAAATACATAATTAAATTTAACAAAATTAGACTGGCAGTTTTACTGATTTTCCTGTATGTTCTGGAAAATCCAGAGGATTATTTAATGCTTGCAGCATAAAACTTGATATGTTTCTTAATATGTGATCCAATTACTATAATTTTTCAGAGTTTTAATTCAGATAATTTTACTGAAAAGATTTAATGCCTTATGCAAATGAATTTTTAGGTGAGTGGGTATGGGCTGGACTCAACACCAACTTGGTGCCAGTTTATTAGCATATGTAGATGGTTATTTATAGATATGATAGCTGGGCAATTATGCACCACACATCGTGTACATTTAAACATAGCTTAAGCTAGTGTGGAACACAAAGTAAATATCATGATAAAGTGTATTTGCCTATATGGTATATCCCAGTTCTTTTAAAACAAAACAAAAACTTACTTTTATTTATTTATTTAGAATTCTGAATGAGGACATTTCAGTTTACATTATTCTTAAACTGTTATTGAAAGAAATTGCCTAATCTGAACATGCTGCTAGACGTAAATAAGGAATATACATGGCACACACACACATACATACCTTTGATATTTCATTGGATTTCCATCATGGATGATAACGGTTTAGAAGGTTGAATGTTTAACCACAATTCACTTGAAACCATTTTGTAGATATATCCGTGTTTATTAAACTTTGTTCTAATACAATTTTTTGCAATCACGTTTTTATTTGCATTCTGATAGAAAAGTGTATGTAACCCAGATTTGTTAAAGATTACTGCCAGCAACTTTTTAAAATGGAATTATATTATTAAAATGGAAATTTAAGATTCAAATTAAATTCCTAACTTTGGGAACATTTTCACAGGAAAGGTCATTAACGATGCCCAGTATCTGCATTGTTTTAAATACGTTAATGCAAGTTACCTATACTTTGCCTTCACGTCCTTATGCATGTCTGTACTGCTTGATTATTTGCACAACTGCCATCATGTAGAAGATATTATATTCTGATGTTGTCCATTCATTTATCACTCTATTACTAAATTCATCTGCATAATGAATCGAATAGTCCATGATGTACGGTTGCAAATGTTTTGAATTAAGTGTATTTGGGGTAGGAAAGAACCCTAAGAATTTATGGTAAAAAGCTAAAAAAATCAAGGTTACTGTGACTAAAGGAAACAAATTGGTAAGTACTAAGCATTTTGACTCCTCCATATCTGACATTTGAGACGAGAAAGAAACTATCAGATTAGGGAGTGAAATGGTCAAAGACCAAGATCACAGTTAATGAAGGAAGAAAAGTGGTTTCCATAATATAACATTATTGATACATCGAAAATGTTAAAAAGGTACAAATCCTTTCTGTTATCATTAGTATATAGTTTATATTCCATGGGTTGATCCAGAAACATCGCTTACAGATAGCATCAGCAAGTCAACGAAGGATCTGTAGAACAGAAACATCGATTTCAATAATCTACATGGTACAACTTTGTATGGAATGAAACATTGCTTGCTTGCACAAAACACTTTTGAGAACAGAAGAGGTGTGAGCGCACAGTATCCTTGGATCATGTTTAGATGCACTCGACACCCACCTGTATTTTTATTGTAGTACTAATGTTAACACGTCTTTAGTTTTCAAAGTCAGGCATTTTAGAATTTGTATCTTTTATTCTCAGGCCTTAAACCTCTGATTTAGAAACCATTTTATAGTTGAGCAGCTAATGCTGGGTCAGTTCAGAAGGACAATAATGTATTAGAATTAAGGAGTGACCAATGCATGAGATGTTTTAGGGTATGACATTGTTTACTCCTGAACGATATATGATATCATGATCAAACTTGGAATGTTTGTGTATCGCTACTCAACGTGATGTACAGTACAACATTGAGCCTATCAGATTAGCAGTATAAGAGTTATCTCAATACACACACACACACACACACACACATATATATATATATATATATATATATATATATATATATATATATATATATATATATATATATATATATATATATATATATATATATATATATATTACGCAATGTGTTCTTACTTCATATGGGGATCATATTAATTTATATCACTAGGCCCAGGGGATAAGTCTCCGAGGCAGCAGCAAACACTAGGCATCACCTATAGCGTTCCAGTTTGCACTTGGTTAATGCCAATTCTAAGATATGTGAGACATCCAACCCCTTGTTACTTGAAAGGTAGACAAAATGGTCTTAGGCCTCTTTTCCTACCACATAAAGCCCGATCAAAAGTTTAAGTATTAGCACAACACAGTCGGCACAATCTACAACCACATGATTATAACCTAAGTTTCACTAATGTAGCTTAAATGGTGTAGGAGAAATTTAATGTCACTATTTGCATGTGCATATACGAACTGACACAAGAACTTTATCATAATATGGATGCACTCGTCTGTAAAGGTATAAGGATAAACTACATACTGTATTCTAGATGCATGTAGTAGTTTCATCACAGCATAATGGATGAAAGTTTTTTTATATACAAGGTCCCAATGAACATCACCACGTTTATGGTTTGTTCCAGTGAAATATTCTTAGGATCCAGGGAAGTCTCTTTTCAGTATGAATCTTTTTGAGCATTAACAGTACCTGACATAGTTTGTAGTGCCTTTCCTGTCTATCGTGTATATTTAAATGGAATGTCGCTAAGCAAGAAATATAACATTTGGGTTTGATTATTGTTCAGAAAGAAACTTTTTAAATCAGAATGTTTTTATAGAGTTCGCTTACTTGTCTTTCTTCAATTTTAAATGATGCTTGCCAAGACCTGTTTTGTATTTGTTCTTATTAAAATTTAGTTGCCATTGTTAAGCCCTAAATTATCAAATTCAATTTTGATTTAGTTTTAGAGAAGTAATTTTAAAATGAGATTTCTTCTAGTGTTTAAATGGAATATCATATAATTGTTGATCTAAAGATGTGATTTTTGCATTTTTCTATAACTCTTAAATAATGTGTACGAGTTGTAAATTACGTGTGCATTAACATTTTGTGTGATATAACCTTGCTTTATTTTACATAAATCCTTTAATAGCAAATAACATGTAACTACCTTAATTTTTTTGTACAAATGGTATATGAATAAACGAAAGACCGTCGTAAAACTTATTTCTTCCAAAGCATAATACTCCACATACTTAGTTCACTTATCTCGAGGCCAAAATTAGTCGTAGGTTTGTATATTCAACATTTGGAATCCCATTCTCATCATGTCACCATCCAGAACGAGAGCTCGTACTAAAATGAACAATCAGCAAACAAGAATTTGAAGTTTTTGATCAACGTTTTTTTCATACGTAATGACTGGGTCACCTTTGATTAAAATCGTCTGTACATCATAATTTAATAAACTGTTTGTGAATACATCAATTATCTATCAGAAAAAGCAAGCGACATGCGTCAAAGTCCCATATACTAGTGAAGTGATGCCTATTTCTGTATACATATGCATACGTGCCCACACTCAGCCTAGTCTCAAACACTCGCGGACAAGGGTGACAATGGGCATTTTAGAGCTCGAAACTTAGTCAATTTTCCTTTTCTTGCCTGAACATGATAGCAGACTCGTTTCATCAACAACATCAAGGATAATGAAATTTAGAATCTTGGCAATGATTCATTTATACTTGCAACTGCAAGATTTGTGAAGTTAACAATGTAATTCAAGTATCATTTATATTGAAATCACCGACATGCATCAAACTATTGAACAAGCCAATTTTCTAGATTGAGAATACTTATTTTTCCCCATTTGAATCGCTTGCCAAACATCATTCACGTATCGATCCCCTCTTAGTTACCACATCAACAAAAGATCCTAAACACCACGTGTTGGCCGTTACATTTTCGGTACATCAATCATGCTTTGAATGAAATTCTGGTTGTTATTCGTTACTGACCAGTACATTTTAGTTTCAAACACACCTGTCGATGAAATCTCTCAAGATATATTATTAACAATTAACGCCTTATTCACCTACAGACGGCGATATGCATCAAAACAAAGCATTTCCGGTCTGTAAGGTTTTGGAACTACAGTGTGATAGTTCACTGACCATTCGTCATCAGTAGTTACCTCAGGAGGTCTCCATTTTCTCATAAGAATTCCATTTTTTAAGGAAATAACAGACAGGGACTTAAGTAGTTTCAGTTTCACTAATGGCCTTTTGAAACAAACAGGAGATCACATGATATTGTTCCTGTTCGACGACAAGTGATTGTGGTTTATGACCCTGATTAGAATTGAGAATGAGTAGTTAAATAGGATCACTGTGATCAATACCTTTTGATTAATCCAAACAAGGAGTGAAAGTGACCTCATCAAAAGCCTGACCAATACATGTGTCAGCTAAAGGAATACTTTCCTTATCAACATCATTCTCAAGAGCTTTCTTTGCCATAACTCTGGTAACTACACAAGCTGGAAATAAATCATGGAATTCTTTTTCAATTGGATCAACTTTCTGATCCAAGCAAGGCTTGTCATCTACAAGTTGATTAACTACAATCTTGTCTCCAGCTAGGTCGTTGCCTAGTAATAAATGAATGCCCTCAACAGGTAAAACAGAGACTGTTCGATCCGACTGTCATGATCCTATGACTAAGTCTGATGACAAATTTACACAATGGTGAGGAACATTAACAAAGCCACACTCTACTCCCTGAATAAGAACACTCTCATTAGAAGAAAACTTCTCAGAAAAAGGCAAAGTACCTGACTCTGAGAAGCTCCTATGTCCCTTAAAATTTTAATAGGGATAAGATTGGCCGAATCAACCAAGAGTGATATAGAACCCTTCCATATGAATGGTTCATAGTTCTCCATAATAAAATCAGACTGGGGTTTATTAGACCCAACAAATGTATTGCTTTCAATACATGACCTTGACCTCTCAGAAATATGAGCATTTGGAATAGGTCTGTCTTGATTCTGATGCCTAGTTTTTAATTTGCAGCAATCAAAAATAACGTGTCCTTTTTTCTTGCAATAGGTATATGTAGGAAGAGACAAGGATCTTGAATCTAGCTTCTCTGAAGTTTGAATTATAGAAGTTGTGCCAGTTGAGTTTTAGAAGGGCTTGCATTAGGCTGAAATAATTTTCTGCAAGAAGACTGTTGAGTAGAAGTCTTATTTACAAAAGACACTTTATGAGTTAAAGAATACTCATCAGCAGCACAAGCAGCAATTTCCAAGGTTTCAATCTGATGCTCGTCAAGATAAGAGTTAATGTCACTATGTACACAGTTTTTTAAATCTTCAAGTAATACAAGTTGTTTGAGACTTTCATCTCGTTCAACTTTCTTGGTTAAGCACCATCTATCAAATAACTGCTTTATTCTCTAGCAAATTTGACATGAGTTTCCAGCTTCTTTTCTATAGTTTCTGAATTTTTGCCGATAAGCTTCAGGGACTAACTCATAACCCATTAGGATGCAGTCTTTAACCACATCATAGTTACCACTTTGGTGAACTGACAGTGAATCGTAAATATCACTAGCCTTACCCGTGAGTACGCATTGTAATAAGTCCAATGCTCCATAGGCCATTTGGAATTTTCAGCAACTTTATCAAAACGAGTAAAATATTTGTCTACTTCTTTTTCACTGAAAGGGGGTACTAATCTAATATTCTTTACAAGGGCAAAACTTGAATTTGGATTTGACTTGGGCACACATGGAAATCAGTACATGCGCGAGCGAGTGTATATATATATGTGTGTGTGTGTGTGTTTGGGAAGAAGTGAAATGTGAAATACATTATTGGTCAGCTGTGTAATTTATTGATATTATTCATTTTAAATTTTTTTAAATTATCTTACTGAATAAATATAATGAAGTATTTAGGGGAGAATTTGTAATTGCTTTGTGTACTGAGATTACCAGTCTGTTTGTTGATATAAAAACTGTTCTTTGTCGGCATGTGGCTAGAAAAGTGACCAAGGTTAATATGACCCTAACAAGGGGATTTACAGTCACTAATCAAGGATACGAGTACAAACTGGAGAACATTCACTTTTTTCTTAACATACGTGCTTGCACTGTTTGTATATGCACTCTATCACTAGGAAGGCGTGAACTGATATTTACCCTGGTGTCAACTAATAGGTGTTTTTCTGGGTCATATGGATAAAACACAAAAACCAGTGTGCAATACACAAGAACGAACAGGACACAGCATACAGAACACATATCTCAAAGTGTAGTTAGCAAAAGAGAGAGAGAGAGAGAGAAAGAGAGAGAGAGAGAGAGAGATATGCATGAGAGACTCAGCAAGCTAGATAACAAGATAGAAAGCGAGAGAACGATTGATAGAGATGGAGCACAAGAGTGAGTGAGAGAAAGAGAGAGAGAGCGAGCAAGCGAGACAGCACGAGAGAAAGCAAGACAGCGAGTGAAACAGAGCAAGCGAGACAGAATGAGAGTGGTCGAGGAAAAGATAGCAAGACAGACAAAGAAAGCGAGAGAAAAAGTGAGAGTGAGAAAGACTGAAATAGCAAGAGACAGTCTCGAGTGGCAGAGACAATCAGTGAGAAAGAGGGAGAGATCAAGTGTATAGTGATGCCTAGCATTGGGGCATCATGCCGCAAATATGTAGCATAATGTCTCACCGAGTCACAATATCCTGACACCAGGCCGACCAGTCCTAACACCAACCTCTTAATGCTGAGAGCCAAGCGAGGCAGCTCTTAGTACCATTTTTGTAAGTCTTTGGTATGACTCGGCCAGGGATCGAAACCCGCGACCTCCCGCATCCAAGGCAGACACTCTAACCACTAGGCCACTGGAGAGGTCTGGGAGAGATCGAGCAATAGAGACATAGCAAATGAGATAGCGAGGGAGTGGGCCAGAGAAATACATATTGAAAGAGTCAGAGTGATAGTCAGACCAAGAGACAGAGTGAGAAAGTGAAAGAAAGAAAGAAACAATAGTCATTTATTATGTATTCCCAGCCACAAGAATAGCATAAAAGTATTTTGAAAACAATCACAATTTAATAACAATGGATACATCAACATATCCGTTCAAATACAAATATTGAAAAAATAGTGTGTAACAAGTTCATCTCGTGAAGATGTCTGATGCCTTTCATTTAAACCCAATACAACAGATGACGACTGCTAATATGAAAAAGAAACATTAGTAGGTCAATATTCTAAGGGGTAATAGGTCTGGTCAATTTCACAAATGGACATCATATCATAACAGAACAAAAGTAAGACCCATGTATTGAATGGATTAAAATGTATATAAACATATGGAGTAAATGGACAAATTATTGACTATATACCATAATGAAAAAAGGGGGAAAAAAATCTAATACTATGCTATCTACCTGAAGTTTAAGAAGCTGAGCAGTGAAAACCACTAATAAATTATTAACATGTCATTCTGTCCAACAGGAGCTGACTTGAAGGCACTATAGCATTAGTATTTGTGGAAGAATAAAAAATAAAAGGAAATATTCTGAACTGGAACAGCTATCAAATTTATACATCAAAGAACTGAAATGATTTCTGACTCTCTACTGAGATCTATGTTTATTAATATACACAATTTTGTGTCAATCAGAAAATAACTGAAGACAAGACATGAAGTGCATATAATATTTGTAAATAGTTTCTGACTAGGTAGGAATATATATTATTAATCTTCATCAAAACCGTGTCTGAAAAGATGAGTTGAATGCTACATGTTTAAATTATCACATATATCCAAATTAATAAAACTATTACTATTGCAATAAATATACTTTCTTTTCTCTCTCTCTCCCTCTAGTGGTGCATAAATCCATTGTCCATGTTGTCCAAGTCAGAAATTTGTTCTTATGGATGAGCGACTTTTGCATGGTTACTTGTCTGTGGACAAGTAAATTGTGGCCTGTAACTTGAAAAGGCAGGAGTTCCCATTTGGTATGAGCGATGTTTACAGAAACATCATTCATACTTATTGGCGAGTACCATACCGCTGTGTTGTGTATTTACTGAAATGCTGAAATTTATTGATTAGGACTGAAACCAACTGCAGCTTCTATGGATACAACCAATGGAAGCACACAGTAATGGTTTAGGCAATATCCTTTGATGGTTATATCAGAACAAATTTCATTGACTGGAGGATAGGGCTTCCCCTCAGGAAACTGCTGGTTTGAACCAGTTGATGGATTCCCTGAAACCATCATCTGCGTCTATGACTAATTTTCCCTGGAATGCATCTGGATGGATTGTTTTCTTATAAAGCTTGGACCAGATGAAGAAAAGATGAATGAAAAGCCAACAAAACCGGGTAAAACTAAACTGGACTATGACAGGAAATATGATAAACAAAGAAGGCTGCAGAAGTTTCCATGGAAGGATGCCAACAAAGATTAAACAATCACAAGTTTGAATATATGTAAGTGACAGCCCTCATGCTAACAAAAACCAGTGGATTGTTTATAGAACAGGTTATTACAAGGAAAGATGCAGTGTTAAGAAACCAAAATGTGAAAATCTCAATATATTACTATTAAAATTTGATAATGAAAAGGACAAATCTGAGAAAGAAGTTGTGGGTGATTCAGACAGAGTGATAAATAAATACAATGTGTTCCAAACTAAGCTTTGCAAATATCGGTTTAACACAGCATATACCATAGCAAAGTTGAAAAAATCTTTTGCAGACTATAGCTTTTTTATGAGGTACAAATCAAGAATGAAGCTGAACTTGGAACTGATTGTATGAACTCCATGCACAGATTTCACAAACAATATATTTTTTGTAGTTGTGGGGTTTGACGCCATTTTTAGTACACGATAGGTTATATATGGTGGCCAGAATTAATGGAGGAGTAAGAACCCAGGAAAACCCAGGAAAGAACCACCGACCCATGAGAAGCTACTGGCAAGCTTTCACACATACCCACATTGGCCAAATCCGAGACTCGAACCCACGCAGACAGAGGTGAGATGGCAGTGATCCGTAACGGAAAGCGCTTTAGACCACTCAGGGCTCCCCAAACAATATATCTGATGTCCTACTGAAAAATGTCAACAATATAACAAGGAGAGCTAAATTCGTATCCATCTTTCCAGACAAGTACCGATTCAGCAGTTAGAGATCAGAAATGCATTGCTGTTTAAGTTGTAGAGCCTGACCATAAAAGTCCAAAATTAAGAGAAACTGAAATATACAGTGCATTTTAGATGTCACAGATCTATATTGCATGCATTTATATGGTGCAGATTAATAAAAGTAAACATTTTAACAGTCCTGTCTTCCATTATTTGTACAAACTATGAAAATAAGGACATGTGGGTCTTTTATACAGACAAGTAAACTTTTTAATTTACTGGCCAACTTAATCTTAACAAAATTTCCTGTCCCTGTTCTCTCTCTCTATCTCGGCCAAAAGTAAATTCTGTATTGAATTTAGAATTACCGTACAATATAATACTATGTACTAGTGTTAACCACTATTCCTTGTATGGTAATGTTCACTTATAATGAACTGTGAGGTAGTCAGTGGGATGGATCCCAGACCCACTGCTACCTGTGTATGGGGAATAATAATAAAGAAAATAAATATTTAAAAAATATTAAAAGAACTATCGAACAGGCAAACAAAGAAATGTGATGCTCTTATCATTAAACAGTGTCAATAGTATTCCACTCTTAAATAAGGCTAAAGTGTTAAAAATGTGAAAACTTATTTACTATACACATAAGGAAGATACTAACACAACTACAAATAAATCTTATCTAAATCCATAAATTTTTGGTTAACATTGTAACTTTTGCATGGGATCCTAACATGTGTACCAATACAAATTCAAACACTGGATGATGAGGAAGGTATTTTAATGTACTCTAAACATGATTATCAAAGTTTAAAAAATGTCATTCTACCATAGTTGGATTGACTGAAATTCCACAGAGCAAGACATTTATAATAAGTACATTTCAATGTGTTTTATTCAACTTTCAATTATCATTTCATATATAATAAATAGGTACTTCACTGCTGTACACTGTAATTTTAAGTAAGGCAAATATGAAAACTCCCTCAGTACAATCTGGAAAAGTGGATATATTGATAGCAGCATCCTCAAACAGTTGAAGCTGCTTGTTCTTTGAATCCATGAAATGACACTCTATCAAATGAGTGATACTGTCATGTTGAATGCAAATGGTTTTCTGGGAATGTTCTAAATTGGTCGTAAACGCAGTTTTTGCAATGCTAACTTCTGACAAATCAAATTTTCTTTTACACCTGTGTTGCTACTATTTGGATGTAATGAGGTTTCCGGCAGTAAAGAATTGGACATGGGAGATATGTCAGGTCTTAGAAATTAATTTAAAAAATGTACAATTTAATTAGTTAAGTAAGGTTTTCAGTAGAAAAGACAAACTAATGAAGTAGTACAAGTTTTCCTCATTCAAAACTGGTGAAGATAGCCATAACCCAAGGACCCAAAATAATTATTTAGTTCACATTTTTATGTAAACACACACACACACACACACACACACTCACACACATATAATACATTCATACTGTATTGTTTCAAAATTAATAATTCACATTCTATTCAAAAAAAGTTTACATGGAGGAAACAAAGAGCTGATTAGAACTTTAAAGAAAAACAATACTAGTGTATCTATACTCAAAAATGCAACCAATAAAACTTTGTATCACAGAAAACACCAAATATATAATACAATATATTTTAATGCATTTATGTTGCCAAGAAGAAGCAAATTAGTTGGGCTAATTTTGAATAGTTATTTCAGATTTTGGCATAAATGCTTCAAGAAACATACACATGATCTCCATTTTCTATCTGAGGAACATGTCTGCACAAGTAATGGTTCATAATAAAGTCTTCCTTAGTGAATTTCACAGGACACCCAGGACAGCAAAATACCTACAATGAAAAAACAGTTTCAACAGTTATAATGTTACTGCAAAAGGAAACGCACATAAATGTTACCCATGCTGCATTTAAAAAAAAATAATAGCTTATTATTTATTACATTTTTAGAATAGTGATGAAAAAAATTGATCAAATCTAACTATCAGATTTTACCTTAACTGGTTGACTGTAAAAGCAGTAGCCACAAACATGGTTCCCATGCTTTTCTAAAGATAAATTTCCAGGTCATTTCCAGAGATTTTCCAGGATGAAATTAATTTTTTTAAGGTTCATATATGACCATTACTGAATGGAAATATAGAACATTTTGGATTATAAAACATGCTTTTTCTAAATCTAAAGATGTTTCTCTTTCAAGAGTTTTCAAAACGTGTAAGTCAAAAAAGATGGTCATGTACAAAACCACAAAATGTATCACACGAAACAAGTTTGACTATCCTCCAATAAACTGACATGTAAAGACATTTCAATGTACAGAATAAAAATTCTAACTTTACCTTGCTGACCTGCATTAGGGGCCCCGAGTGGTCTAAAGTGCTCTCCATTACAGATCAATGTCATCTCACCTCTGTCTGCGTAGGTTAGAGTCTCGGATTCAGCCAATGTGGGTATGTGAGAAAGCTTGCCAGTAGCTACTCGTGGGTCAGTGGTTCTTTCCGGGGTTTTCCCGGGTTCTTCCTCCATCATTAACACTGGCCGCCATGTAGAGCCTATCATGTGCTGAAAAATGCCGTTAAACCCTACAACAACAAAAACAACAACTGACCTGCATTATGTTGCTATGTGGAAACAACATTATGAACATAAATTAGTTTTGTTTCCTTTCAAACTGTTAATTCTAAAGAATTCTTTAGAAATATATGCATGTTATACAATGTAAACATTTCCTATCACAACAGGGGGCCCCGAGTGGCCGAGTGGTCTAAAGCGCTCACCGTTCCAGATCACTGCCATCTCACCTCTGTTTGCGTGGGTTCGAGTCCAAGGCTCGGCTAGCGTGGGTATGTGGGAAAGCCTGCCAGTAGCTTCTCGTGGGTCGGTGGTTCTTCCCTGGGTTTTCCAGTGTTCTTCCTCCACCAGTTATACTGGCCGCCATGTATAGCCTATCTTGTGCTGAAAAATGGCGTTAAACTCTAGAACATTCCTATCACAATAGGAAAAAAAATCCTAAGTATTAGAATCATTTCTTGAAATGAAAAAAGTTTAACTCTGAATTTATCTGTGCCAATAAAAACCCAAACAAAATTTTTCAAACAATCATAACTCCTTAAGATTTGGTTAAATATCTATCATTTAAAAACCTGTACAAAAGGGTTGATTTAAATTTTGACCAAAAAACCTTTAAAATTATAATTGCTGCATAAACAACAACTGAATTTTCTTTAAAATCAAATTGTCTTCTCAATAAACCAGTCCCCAAACCTGTATTGATACAGGGGCTCGCATTGTTTTTGAATATATAATAAAAGGGACTAAAATTTGCCATTTCTCCTGCATTCTATTTGAGATCTGAAAACAAAGCTTCAAACTACATGTCACTGCACTGTTATAATTTCGCACCAAAGTTCAGCTCATAGATTCAACATTTTGGACAACAAATTGGTTTAAAATGAATAGCAGCCTGTTTTCTAATCCAGGTTTGCTATGAAAACACCAATCCCATTTTTCACATTTGGACTTTTCGGTTCAGTTGTGAGATGAGAGCAACTGCTTATCGAAAATTTTGAATTTTCCACCAATGTGCGGTAGTGGCATATGGTAGTCACTTACCAGCGGGCCTAGCAAATTTAAACTATGTTATATCAGCTCATACCTGCATGAAATCGATAGGAAAATGATTGTCTCAAAAATGGCAAGTATTATATGCGTTATGTCTTTAATCCGCTGATACACTAGATGAAACTACAGCATAGATGAAACCTGACCTGGTACTTGAGCAGCAGGGAGGGCGAACAGACCAAAGCAATTTTACCAGTAAACCCTTCCAGGAAACTATTCCTCGATAGAGGGCTTATTTCGACGAAATAAACCCTTCTATTCAGATCATAGAATAAAAAAAATGTCCCCAAAAATTCGGAGAGTCTCTCCTCGAGAAATTTTTCGAATTTCCCCAGGGATGCAATGCATTTCCGCTGGCAACTTGGTTTACTTCAATAAATCTGAAACAGTTTCCCTGGCGATGCTAGCATCGCTCGCGGGGTCGTCATTGAGCAGGGAGGGCGAACAGACCAAAGCAATTTTACCAGTAACCCCTTCCAGGAAAATATTCCTCGATAGAAGGCTTATTTCGACGAAATAAACCATTCTATTCAGACCACAGAACAAAAAAAAATATCTAAAAAAATTCGAGAAACGCTAGCGTGCGAGAAATGCTTCGACGCCAAGGAAACATTTTTATGTTAACCATATAATGTATCAAGTCCGATACGGTATCGTGTCCGCGGGTCGTGTAAATTTATTGTCACAAATCCGTGCGGGTTTCTTTGAGCGCGACTAAAGAAATTCTTAAACTTATTAATATCCATATCGCCGCTACACCAAGTTTGATGAATATTTCTCAACGTATGAACATCAACTCCATTAAACACAGCAAGAAGATTACAGTTATCCCTGATTACTTTTGGTATTTGTGTGTAACGTTGAGTAACATAAATGACATCGGTGTTTTTATGACGACCCCGTGAAAATATTCTTGCAGGATTTTTTTGCTTGTCCAGCATCACATCATCATACACTACTAGGTTATTTATTTCCCCGTTAAGGTCTTCCACGGAGGGAGCTTCTTCGATATCAGTGATAAATTCACCTACTTCCTCGCCGTCTTCACTCAGCGCTTTTGCACTCTCATTAAAATCTTTTATAACATTATAGCATCGCTGATCATCTACAGATGGTGCTACCAAATACAGCTTATCCCATTTCATCCACTTCATTATCATGTTCAGTAGCAGTTGCGTTTTACCTGATCCTGACGGTCCTATGATGATCATTCTGATAGAATTTGGTAGCACGGAATTATGCTTGACTGGTTCTTTCCTTCGCGTCGCAGAAAAGTCTGTAATTTCCATTTGTATATAAGGAATAATAATTATGGATCTATATTGTGTAAAGTGTAAGGCACGAACCCCTACAAACGACATAACAACCATTACAACAAAAAATAACAGACAAGCACTTTCTGGTAAGTGTACGCGATGTGGCACAAAAAAATTTAGATTTCAAAAAAAAAGCGAGAATTTAGCGGAGGTGACATTGCAGCCAAACTTGGAAAGCTCCCCGGAACTCCCTGGGCAAAGTATCCCGGAGAAAAACATCTCCCAGGATACAATTACTGCGGTCCAGGGACCCGACTAGATATCAGACTTGATGAACAATCTAAACCAAAACCGGGAGAGTATCCGATAAACGCTATTGACGCAGCGTGTCACATACATGATGTTGCTTATCGAAGTAAAGATCTACAAGACAGGCATATCGCGGATGTGAAATTAATTCATGCACTAAGCGCCATAAAAAATAAATCATTTAAGGAGTCACTCGCTAATTGGTTAATAAGATCAGCGATGAAATCTGAATTAGCATTAGGCGCTGGATAATTAAATAAAAATGGAAGCGATTTATTATTCCCCAATCGGATACTGGAGAGGTAACTCAGCAATTAATAAACTCGCCAACGCGGCATCAGTAACACGCGAGGTTGCCAAAAATTGGCTATCAAAACAAGCAATATGGCAAATCTACCTACCACCACCTCGACAAATCAACTTTGCACATTTTGATGTTAGTACCCCCAATGAAGTTCATCAGGCTGACATACTATTCCTGCCTCATGATACTGTCCGTAGAAAAATATACAAATACGCGCTAACAGTAGTTGATGTTGCCAGTAGATACAAAGAAGCAGAACCGTTAGCGACTAAAACAGCGTCCGAAGTCGCCTCTGCGTTTAAACGAATTTATCAACGAGGACCTCTAAACTGGCCACGATTATTACAAGTTGATCCTGGCAAGGAATTTCAGGGCGCGGTGTCATCACTGACAAAGCAGCATAACGTTACCATACGACGAGGGCATACTGAAATTCATCGGGATCAGGCAATTGTTGAGCGATTTAATAGAACACTCGCTGAGAGATTATTCGGATACCAGTACGCGAGGGAATTCATTTACGATACGAGATCTCGTGAATGGGTTGCAAGACTGCCAAACGTGATAGCCGCGCTGAATAATGAAATTACCAGAACAACAAACATGAGACCTGTAAATGCAATCACAAAAAAATATATACCCCGCGTCAGTACACGCGGACATGTTTCAACACAGCCAGGGACGCTAGCGTCCCCGTTGCTGGGTAATGTCACCGTTAGGTATTTATACGAACCAGGCGAACTAGAAGGAGGAAAAAAAAGAGCAACCGATCCCACATGGAGTGTTACTACACATAAGATATCCAGCATAACCAGATCAACTGGGAGAAACGCAATCTACAGATTAGATTCGACTGCTCCTCAGCGTGGATTCACACGCGAGCAACTTCAGGTGATTCCCACGGATACACAATTACCACCTCGATCACTTAAATAACTGCAGCAACACCTCTGCGTCGGTTACACTCAAGACAGGTCAACATCACATTTTCACGTGTATGACCGCGATTACTATCTATTCTATCTACGGTAAATTGCCTTGGATTATTTTTCGAATACTGCCACAGCAATAAACAATTACAACTCGCGCAGTGATTATTCTGCTGTTGTTGTAATTGTATAATAAATGCTTCGTCAAGATCAAACTCGTTACCATTTTTTTTGTCGCTCTGTTTGTAACCGGCTAATTTCTTTCTTATTGTATCATCAGCGATTGATCTGTTGATGCTGTCGTTGATAACATCATCTAATACAATTCTTTGTAACTGAGCTATCCTTCTTACTCTTGACACGGCTAAATAAACTAAATTTGACCACTCGATGCGATCATCAACAATCCAAACTGTTGTATCTGAAATAGTTAGTCCCTGCGAACTGTGGATGGTCATAGCGTATCCTAGCGTCCACGGGGATTTGCTCATTTTCAGTGCCTGTTCGACAGCATCAACATCAACGATAACAATATCATTTAATACTAAATTTTGTTTTTCCGATTTTCCTGGAATATCAACATCAATATTCTGCAATCGCGTATCAGCTGGTCTATAACACAACGGCACTGCCAGCATGGGAAATTTCTTCTGATGTAACTGAAATAACTGCTGCTGAAGCGTGTCCCTGACTATCTTTCTACTTGCAACAATTAAATCATCTGGTTTCCACGTTTCCCAAAAGTCGCTCAGCTCCGTCTCTGGAATTATTTCACGCATTATCTCACACTGGACTTTATTGGTTTGTAGCCTGATCAACGCCTTAAACTCTTTCAGCGTTTCATCGAGTGCTCTAACATCGTTAGTTATTTCCTCATAATAATCTACAAAAGTTTTCAGCCACGTGTGTGGAGATTCACCTGTAAATGGCGGTGGTTGACCATGATCGCCGCACATCACCACTGCGGTATTTTTCTTTAGCAACCAATCCAGAAACTGTTTTAATATATCTAACGGCACAGTGTCTATCTCATCCCAGATTATTTTCTCGGGAATATATTTCGTTCCCATTCGTTCAGGTGTCCACGTGCCGCCGCTGTATTTGAAAAAACTGTGATACGTGCACGCGTTAACATCCCGTTGTCTCATCTCCCTGGCAAGTCTGTGTGTGGGAGTCAGCACGACCAAGTCAGAACCGCGAAATAATTCAATCGCCCGAGTTGTTTTACCAGAACCACCAGGGCCGTTTAGATAAACTGTTTTGTGTCTTGTAACAGGATCGTGCACCGGCGGCAGCAACGAAGTTGCCCCCGACGAAACCGTCGAAGACATTTCTGCGCTGCGATACTCATCCACGATTTCAACGTCAGCTGATTCACAATATCCCTGTAACATTTCATTCTTTATTCTCCACGAGCCCCACGATGGATCATCCGATATAACATTATTCAACACCGCTAAGTGTTTTTTATCGATATAAAATGAATCCGTTGCAACTCTCACTGCGACAACAGGGAATCTATTAATCATCGACAACAAATTTATGGATACATAAGCTAGCATCGAAGATCTCAAATGTGTGTACTGAGATGATTCTCCGTCGATATAACTAAAAACAGTCCCTAGTTTTTCCCCGTTTGACAGAAACACATCTTCGCGGTTACAGAACATGTTGTTCGTGGCTGCATCAGCGACAACAAGATCCAATTCAGCCTTGTCCATGATTAATCGACTGTGATGTTGTTTATGATCATACGCTCCACCTTGAGTGAATTTCCCTATTATTCTTCGTCCTAGATCTTTTGCTGTGCTTTCGTCATTTTTAAGTACTTCAGGAGCTTTCTTGATGATATCGTCGATAGAAGTTTCTGGATGTTCTCGTGACCAATCTTCGATGACTTCTTCTAACGTACCCCGAGTTGGCAACCAAACTTCGGTTTGACGACAATAACATATAATCGCTTCGCTGACCGTCAGTGACAACAGTATTCGACTGTCAAGCATGTATCGCAATAACACTATCGGTGCCCATCGCTTCTCAACGAAATGTCTGCCAAACCAAACATAACACACAGGATGTAAATCCTTAGCGAATTTAAACGACGACACACAAGCAAATCCGGTCAGGTCAAAATCAGGCAATGGTCCGTTTACAGCAACTCTTGTCATCGAGTTTGTAACGTGGCCAAACCGTTTAAAATATTCGCTGCATTCTCCACGCCCAAGGAAACTTCCTGGATAACACGCCGTCATGTCCACGGATATCATACCGCGGTGATCATATCGAGTATTCCACAAACCGCCGTGTCCGTATTCGACACAGCTCTGTTGGATATCCCCAAGAAAACTTTTCGGAGTTGGTCTCCATGAATTTCGTTCCCGGGCTACATGCGCGACAACACCCGGGACAGTAAAACAGTGTGTCAGTAACGTATCAATGTCCGTCGCATGATATTTTTCTGCGAGTTTTTTCATTTCGTGCTGTAACGCCATTGTTCTGTATATTTCCCCGTCGGGTCTCACAAACTGATCATATTCTCCATCTTCGCTACTTCTGAATAACCACACAGACACCGGATCGGTTTTACTTATCTGATAAATAAAATCAAACATGGAGTGCCTCGCACTCTCCCCGCTAGCGGTTCCGCTCGGCAATTCCGGATAATACTTCACAACACGGTCTCGCGGGAATATCCTAACCGAGACAGACCAGGCGTGACTGTTATGATCGATAATAGTTATTGGTGCTCCACGGGAATCATATTTACACGCATACAATACCGTACCGGTTAACGATGAAACCGTTATAGGAAATTTTAGTAATCGCTCTAGCTCAGCAACATCATTTATTGACGCTCCTTTATCCGCTACGTGTGTCGCCCACGCTGTTATTTTAGTTTGTCTTAGCGGTGTTAGGCCGTTTCCTCGCATTGCATTTTTAAAATGTTCCATTACTCGCTCAGCTACACAATTCATCCTTGACTCTGTCAACGGCGACACCCTCATCGGGGCGAGTTTATCGACACTTGGTTTCTTTATCGGATAAATTCCATAAACGACCGCGGTCACAGGATACGCTCTGGCATAATATGGTTTATCAATCCCAACAAGTACTCCCGGGTTTGAGTCTTTGCTCAACAAAATGGTTTTTCCGCGCGGATCAAGAACAGGGTCTAGTTTGTCTCTGATAATCCACTTTCGGGTTCCCTCGTCGTCGACTCCAACAATAAATTTTATCTGCACGAAATATCTTCTATCGTCGAGATACTCAATTATATTACGCGCGATTGTATCGTTGATGGTACCATCAATGATGAAACTCAAGGAGTTTTCACGGGAAACTCTTCGATGAGCGATGCTAGCATGAGAAACGCTCGCGTTTCCGGGGATAATTTTATACGAAGACCACGTGTGTGCGGCACCATCACGACGAAACTCTTCTTTGGCATCCTTGATAACACCAATTACCGTTGCCAACTCTCTTCGTCGACGATCAGTGGTTAACCGGTCAAGATCGAATCGACCGCCTGCGGGTTTTATTCTGGATAGTCTTTCAAAACTCATTATTATAATTAAGACAAGTATTTAAATAGACAAATATATTATATGCACCAATGCAAGTGGATTAAACTAAATTCATCAGCGCCGTGTAGCAGACGTTGCAGACACGAATACTGTGGACAACATGCTCAACAGGTCCGCGGCGGGAGTCTAGGACCGATGCCGTGTATCAGATGCGGCATTGGAGTACGAGGAAAAACGCAATTATGTTCAGCGTGTGGGGGGAAACGCTATCGAGAACTAAAACGGTATTATGATAAAAAATATCCAGCCTCGAACACTCTCTCGGAGCGTGATTACATAAATAAGTTTTCAGACAAATTATGAATTAGACAAATGATTTGCTTATAGTATAATGAATCAAGAATTCGTCCCCGAACAAGAATTTGTTCCACATCCAACTATTCCAAATTATGAGGCAAACCGAGATGGCATAGTACGACACTGCACGCGAAGACGACCAGTTGGTGGAGTTGATAATGGTGGTTATTCAAGATTTACTGCCACGTGCTCAAAGAGGTATTTATGTCATCGTTTCGTCTATGAATGTTTCTTTGGAGTGATCCCTAAGGGTTTTGTCATTGATCACATTAACGGTAACATACTTGATAACTCTATAAACAATCTTCGCGTGGTCACTCAGAGCAAGAACTGCCTACTGGGTAACACAGGGCGTTGTAAAACAGTTGCAAGAAGAGCTATTAAATCTATAAACGCAATTACAGGTGAAGAAATTGTATTCCAGTCAATAAACGCCGCCGGTAGGTATTTCGGTATTTGTCCACCTTCTGTACAGCATGTCGCAGATGGGATCCACAAAACAGCATTTTCAAAGAAGCTCAAACAGAAGATTTCATTCTGTTATGTAACTCTTATCGTTGACACAAACGACGATAACTCCTCCGAGAGTGTGTAACGCTTTGCAGAGTTGTCGTCGTCAGAGGATTTGCTCCCCTGAGAAAGCCACCTTGATAAAATATTTTATCGAGTTCATAACATGTAATCATTTATTTACCGTAGAATATATATTTTTTTACAAACAATATCCTCGTTTTACTGAATATATCCGACTGTTTTGCTCTTCTGTGCTTGTTATATGACCGCGCTCGAGAAAACATACAATTAAAATATTTTAAACAAGTCCCGCCCACTGCTAGAGCGAATTTCCAACTCGCAAGTAACAGTTGGGTTATATACGAAATCGCTCCCTAAGACCTTTGGGTCGATCGAAAGTCAGCAGCGCAAGCAAAACCATAAATTAAATCCGCCAATGGCGGGTGTCTTTTGTGCACCATCCAATGGTCGATTCAATGGATGGTTTTGCTCTGCTGCTGATCGTAGAAAATGACCCACCTGTGTATGTTTGTGTCGTCGGGATAAGGTCTCGGGATAAGATTACATGTTCATTGTGCCTTTGCCTGCTATGACACTCGAATCAGAGGTTAAAGGTTGTTCTGTGTTGTATCGTCCCTCCCGAGCTTCTAGACCGTTATTTGACGATCTAGAAGTTCCTCATGGGGTGAGTGACCCCCAAAAATAAACAGATAGATGGATGCATAAAGCTCTACGTCACCTGGGTGCCCACCAATAGAAACATTCAGAAAGAGTGTTGGCCAAAAATAAACGGTAACATGAGGTGCCTAAGGGAAAAATCACAACACGAAGGTCTAATATAAGACCAAGAAAAAAAAATCCTAACAAAGGACTCATGAAAGAACCGTAGGCCGGTGAAGAGTACCCAGTAAGTGATAACCGCTCATCATCTATCTGTTTATTTTTGTTTTTGGTGATGCTAGCATGAGAAACTCTTCGAGTTTCCACGCTCATGCAAAGCATTTCTCTGGAAGTCCAAGGGACTTCTCATGCATTTAAAAATATGAAAATATATAATAATATGAATCACGAAAACATAAATACCATACTTGTTGAAATTAAAGAATTACAACAGCGAGGTTTTAATATTTTACTAGACACTGAAACAATTATGTCAGATTTTGAATCCTTGAATGAGCTATCACAATCGGGGAAGAACAATCTCCCCGCCCGTTATAGGTTCATTAAGGGTTTGCAAGATCGCATTTACAGATCACTTGCCACGATAACGTCCAATCAGGTATCTGAATTTATTCCACTGTGCCGTGCAGTTGAGAAGATTCGTCTTGGATTGTCACACGAGTATGAGACTCGAAAATTAATTAGCACCAGGGTGAGACGGTTAAAAGGTTATATAAAGAATCTAGACACGGAAATGCCTTGCATTTCTGACGAAAATACTAGTATTTGTGACTACGAGGCCGACAAGGAAGTATAAACCGCATAGCGTGTGACTCACAGCACAAAGTGAAAGTAGAACCTGAGAAACGCTAGCCCCCCGCTTAAGTGTAAAGCACATTTCCACGGGTAAAAAAAAAAGGGTATTATTTTTTTTGCCCGAGCGTGGAAACTCTTCCAGAAATGCTTTGCATTTCCAGTTTCTCATGCTAGCATCGCCAGAAACTCAAGCATTTCTCTGGAAGTCCAAGGGACTTCTCAGGGGCGTTTTCAGAGTGTGAAACTCAAAGAGTTTTCGAAATGTTTTACATGAGAAGTCCTTAGACTTCCAGGATTTGCTCGAGCGTTTCAACATCAATACAACAATGAGAATAGTTCATAATCTGTTCTCGTTGACACCAAGCTGTGATCATATGATTTTGCTGTAGCTGCGTCAATTGTGACGGAGTTAACAAGAAGTCTTCGTTGCCATACACGTCAACGATTATTTTAACGGGGAAATACTGTTCCCCTAGGGAAACCCTAGGGGGCTGACTCTTTGAGTTTCCAGAAACGCTAGCGTTTCCAAATGCGGTTTTTATTGCCGTGTGAAGAATTTGCTTATCATGAATATGAACTCGTGCGTGGATGTATTCGTGTTCCATTATACACAACTGTTTTTTTTTAATTGTGAAACGCTATGCGTGGAAACTCTTCCAGAAATGCTTTGCATTTCCAGTTTGGAAACTCGAAGAGTTTCAGGATTTCACCAGTAAGTTCACGGAGACAGTCTCGCCACGCAGGTCCAACAAATTTCCCCGTTGGTCGACGAGTTTGAAATTTATCGTTGACAACCACGGATTATTACACCGCAGATAGACCACATTGATTGGTTCTTGCACAATCAGAAAACCAGGGGGGTCTTTTGGTGTGAACGTATACAGGATAAACCCCTGTTGGGGTGTAGTATTATCTGATGCGCTGTAGCTACCGTCGATGACGTCACATACAAGATTGACCGCAATAACATCTGTGATATTTACGATCCCGACGGAGATGTGTCTGCCGTCCGCGGTAGTGCTGTTGTCGTGCTTGAGAATAACCGGCTGCGGTTTTGTTCGCGCGTACGCGTCAGTGATATCTTTGTAGGATTCCTCGATGAGATCCCGGACTGATTCTCGCAGCACGGGTGCGTTATACCCAGGAAATTTAAAACTAGGAATATCCTTCACGGGGATACCATACAAGGTTGCAAATTTTATTCCTTTGTCGGGATCATCCAGAAATTTTTGAATTACTATTTGATTTGTTTTTTCCATCGCGGATGCGAGTTTGTTTAGTTTTTCTATGGTCGTGATAATGTTCGTGCGAGAACTGCTTGTAGAAACGCTAGCGTTTCCACTTGTTATATCAGAAATATAATCCTGGAAATATCCCCGCAACAGTTTCAGTTGTTCTTGATGCATTTGTTTGATCGGAATAAATATCTGAGGTTCTATCGCGGTTACATGTAGAACCTTGAGATAATAATTCCCGGACGGGTTAAATCCTAAACCCAAACCATCTTCGTGAATTGCAGTGAATTCGACTTTTTCTATTAGTGGTTGGGGTCGAAATAAAACAAAACCATCGTCGCCAACCTTGTTAACGAGGTCGTGTACTTCTTCCTTCGTGGTCGTGAAATCCGACTTCGGTGGCAGTTCCGGACCCGGCACGAACCCGGGTTGTTTTTGTGGCCATCCTAATACTGTTCGAAGAGAGCTGCTATAAATATCCACGGCGTATCCCGGTGTTGAGATTTCAATGACCGCAGACAGCGTTGGTTCGTGCGCGGTCACAGATATTTTGGCTTCCTTGCCGGTGATTCGTTTTATTTGGCGTTGTATCTCATTGTTGATTTCTTCGATCTGATAACTCCCAGTGGGTAGCGTAATTGTATCCCATTCAAGTTCACGTTGTTGTGGGTCCGCGCTGGGTCTCCCGAACACAAACGAATTATTCGGCTGCAGACCACCAAATGATTCCGACCTGATATTGGGCCAGCTGTGATACACACTGAGCTTCGACAACGCGATTTCGTTCACCCGAATTGGAGTTCGAAAATTAATGCTGAATTCTGGTGTCGTCGAGGACACTGAGATCATTGTGGTCCTTACCGGCGTTGTGTTTGTGACTATTTGTTGAAGCAGTTCTTGTGGCGTTGCCATCAGTGACATTATTTATTTGTTTAGTTTTCAAATAGTCATTGTACGCATCTGACATTAGTTTGAATTCAGAATCTGATATTGACGCAGCATCGCTGGATTGCGCGTCTAACGATGATGATATCAGCGATGATAATTTCTGATATGCGGTCGTGGCTGTATTTAATTTTGTCGTGTAATCGTGTAATTTTGTGTTAGCGCACGAGGATATTTTTTTTGCTATGATGCCGAAAACTCCTGCCGTGGTTGTGGTCGCACAAACAGAGATCGTGGCAGCGACTACTGCTGTTACCGGAGTGACCGCTGATAGTATTACTCCCGCGGATGCAACAACGGCAGATACTGAATAAACCATAACGTCTAACACTGTTATGCGTCTGCGGTATTTTTTTACTTTTTGACTGGTTACTTCGATGACAGTTTTTAACTCAGATTGCCACTCACGGACTTGATTGTATCGATATTGTTGAGCATCTGGAAATCCTTCGGATTTCAACGTTGACATTTATTTAAAAATCGCTGCCGATTTTCAATTACGCGGTAACCAATTGAGGCGTTGCAGCGACGAATTCCAAACAAAACCAGTAAGATGTTGCTGTTAAACTATCGTCCTCGGCTTCAAGCATAAATGTTTCCTCGGTTCCGCTGTTTAGTATTACAGTGCAAACCCCGGAATACTTATCGGTGGAATGTCTCCAAGGATATGTTGTGAAGATTTCAAAACACAGACAACCTGTAAACACCGGTGGCTGTTGCTGTATATTTGATAGTGTTATTTTGTCGTGACCATGTTGCGAATCCCGATGATACCGTGAATACGATGTTGGTGATATGCCCGGGAGTAACTCCAGTGGGAACTTTAATCAGACTGGTTTTGTTAACGATCTCAGGAATTCCCGCTACGATATTCTGCTGTGTTTGTTTGATCGTGTTAATGTTATTTTCTATTATCTGAACTTGATCTGAAAAACTTTTTTCCGTTCTGACTACACCTAACCGGGTATTAATTTTGTTGATATCGTTGGCGTTATTAGTAAGATTTGGTATGATTTCAGAAAGTTTCGTGTCGACGACTGGAGGAGTCCCAAAGAACTTATCCACGACCTCATCAGTTTTTACCAAGTTTCTTTGGAGTCTTTTAAACCCGTTCACGTGAACATCATACTCTGACCGCAGCGTATTTAGTTTACCGTTGACGATGTCCACGTATTGTTTGTTTGACGCATCCTGGTCGGATTCGGGATTCGCTAACGCGGTTATTTTGTTGCCGTTCATGCTGAGTTCTCCGGTCATTACGTCGCCGGATTTTGTTACTTTATCGCTGACTAGGCCAGCAACGAGTTGGTACTGCGCGTCGACGTATTGTTTATTTGCGGCATCTTCGAGACCTTCCGGATTTTTTAGAACGGTTATTTTGTTGCCGCTCATGCTGAGTTCGCCGGTCATTGTGTCACCGATTTTTTTCACACAATTTTTAATTTCATCGTTGATGTCTTTGATGATTTTGTTCGATATACTTGAATCCCTGATGCTACCACGGTCAGTAAAAACGGGAAAGTTACCAGGGACAGCTGTACGAACATTACGGATTAAATCATTCCACTTGATGTTGCTAGTTTTTAGTTTTCCTTGTTTGTCCTGAAAAACAGCAACCTCATCTGGGTCAACTCCGGCTAGATTCAAAAGATTATCGACTTCATCTCGGGTCGCATATTTTGAGAGATCAGCATCTGTGCTTGGTTTGACTTTTCTTGTGAAAGGTCTTCCGTAAATATCCACCATTATTCTTATTGCTGTTTTTCAAATGCGAGCATGAAAATGCCTAGCATTGGAAACGCTAGCGTTTCTCGATGCGGTATATTCATGCACTACTCGATGCGGAGACGTTGCTGGATTTCTTGAGATTGCATCAAGAACATTTAAAACCTCGTTCCCACAAATGGGCGGATCAATTAATGTTTGTGTTGGTAGCGTCGACTGCCACACTGGAACATTATAAAATCTGCGGACATACCTGAGAAACTCAACTGGCGGTGCTAAACCGTACGAATCAAAATAGATAATTCCACGTGGATCGATCGCGTAAGCAACCCAGTGAGTTCCAGGACCGTCTTTGTTGTCGAGATTGATAATGCCAGTTTCTGGATTATTTGGTCGTTGCGGTAATTGATCTCGCATGAATACACCTCTGAAATGTTTTATACGCAATTTTTTAACAGCATCTAATAAATCAAAATTGCTCATTGGAGACTGACGAAGCGTTTTTAAACCCGTTTTGGGTACCATGATGCCGGAGTTCCTGGTAGTCTTAGCCCTGATCCGCGAGCGGATCTCCCCTTTTTTTGTATCCGGATCCCGCGCGAATATTCGCCGCGGCAAGTTTCGGTAATATTATATTTTTAACTAATTCCTTAATCGGTATCGGAGTTCCCGTCAACGCGGACATGAGTGGGAATATATTTCCGCCTGTGCGAGTTTTATATTTTCCACCAACGGCCTTCTTTACAGCGAGACCAGCTGCGGTTCCAACTGCTCCTAACGCTGCGGCCTTTGCTGCTGCTCCTAACGCTGCGGGAAGTGCTGCGGCGAGTATTGGAATGAGAGGAAATATTCCGCCGGCTTTACTCATGTCGGCGACAGCAGCAGCAGAAAAATCTATTCGTGCTCCTGAACCACTTGCACGGGCCTTTTTGACATGATTAAATTGCGTATTTGTCAGTGATATTTTATTTGTACCGCCACCGAGTTGATTATGCGACAGCGTGATAGTCACACCGGTACGTGCGCGTGCCGCTGATTGTAATTTTTTTATTTGCGACGGCGACAAAGTAACATTCACGTGATTGTATGACATTATATCCTAAGTTTGATTTTAATTGCGTTACATATTCTCGATTGGAGCGTCGATGACCCTCATTCGTCCGCCAACACCTTCAAGCAGCATTGCTTTGTCGGAAAGTACAACCGCGACAGCTCTAAACCCAGCAGGGCCTGCAATTGTAGTTGGAACTAGAGGGGGACCTACGACTTGATCTGCATTAACGATTGCCGGGGGAAACACACCGACATTAGCTCGAAAATAAATATCAACGACAGTTTGTTTGGCTAGATCAAGATGTTCCAACGAAAAGTAATAAATCGGGTACAGCGTTGTGAAATCCAACTGTGATATTTGCAGACCAGTGTCGACATTCTGATCGCGCCCCATAAATGTCATCAAACGATGATACGCGCGTGCAACTTGATTATTCCTAAAACTTATTGTTATGTCTTCGGATGGTTCTTGATGACCGTTTATCCGCAGCGAAACATTAGTGACTTCAAGATTGTCAAATATCATGTGACTTCTTACTTGCGAACCCGTTCTGCTACTATTTTGAAGTGCGATAAAAATGTGACGCGGTGCTGATACACCCTGTTGTGATGATATATGCCAAGTAAATTGTCCAACGCCAGAACCTTGAATAGAATCTGTTGTTGTTGTTAACCATGATATTAATGATTTGCCGCCTTGGTCCATAAAAGAGAGAAGTCGTTGTTCCTCAGCGAGCGATGGTGTCATTGTTGGCATCCACAATGCAAGTTTTGATAATATTACCTTACCGTGAAGTGCTTCCGTGTTAGCAACTGTATCATCTACTTGATGCCAGAGAGCGTCGTTGTCGTCACCTTTTCGGGTAAGTACAACTGAATGCTTGGCTCCAAAAATAACCTTTCGGACATTTCTGCAGAGCCCAAAAATGTGAGACAGCGGAATTGCGCATGAAAAATCTCTGCGAGCTCCTGTTAGCATTAATTTACGCGTAGAAAACCCAAGATTATAATTAGGATTTGTTGATATTACTGCGGTTGTATCTACTGCTCCTCCTCCTGCTCTTACAGTACCTACAATAACGTTTCTTTGATCGGGAAATTGACTATTATCCTTAGCGAACATCATTGTTGGGCCAGCTGATCTAGTGTAATCATCTGAATATCGTGCTAATCCAAGAATAGTTGTAGCAACGTCAACATTATCCTGAATTGTTTCAATCTCCCTCCCATCAATGCTGTATGAAGCATTTTTAAATAGCGCCATGATGCCATTATTAACAAAACCAACTCGGGTATCAATGTCGTATTCGGTATCATCATTTTTCAAAATAATACCTTCGACTTCAAGAAATGCTTCCGCGGGCAAGAAATATCTACTTGTGTCTTGGACTTGCAATTCAATTCGACCCCGTTGATTAGGTGTTCGTGCTTCGTAAGAATAATACTGATAATCGCGCACGGATTCGTCTTTGAGTGTTGGTGCGTCCATGTCGAACGCGGGATCAGATACACGTTTGAACATTTTATATAAAATTATTGTCGTCTAAAACGAAATCCGCTTCCTGATATCAGGCTTGTATTTATTTGTTCGGGTGTTTGGGTTACAAGCTCTGCAAGTTTTTGATTGGCAGCCTGATTTATTACTTTACTGACGTCCGCGGGCATAAGTTCAGTACTGGCCAGTTTTACCGGTGGCGGTTTTTTTGATCTACGAGTTAACTGTAACAGTCTATCCTTGATTGACGCAAATGCCTTCCCGGCGAGATCACCAACAGATCCAAGGACTTTATCCTTGACAACATCAATAGCTTTCATCGACAATTGTTTTGCAATTGGAATCGCTTTAGGGGCTATTCTTGAAAACAAACCAGTAATTGTATCACCGAGACCATCTCCGTAGGTTGCTCTGTATACTGGTAATCGTGAGTTCACTACGCGGACTTGTAACACACGAGCGTGTCCGGGTTGAGAATTGTGCACGATCATTTTATTTAATTATTGTTTCTCTAACTAAATTTACTAGTCGCTGTGGTAACCATCCGTGAGTTCATCAATGAGTCCCCGGTAAACGCCGATATCCATAATGCCACGCTGAAATAGTCGCTGACAGATATCTGCGGCTTCGTTTATTATTTCCGGAGAGTTGTTTCCGGCACGTCTTCCTCCGATGAGAACTTCTAGTCTGGACACATCGTTGACGACGCTATCAGGACAGATATTATAACCGTAACCGGTGTAACCTTTTCCCATTTTCCTTAGTTTTTCTTTTGTTTTATCAATTTCAATAATTATAGAATTTCTACTATCGATTTTGCTTAATAAAGCATTTTTAGCACCAGAACCCTTCAGTTTTTTTATGTCTTCTATTTCCTCGTTTACATATTTTAATTTATCATTTAATTCGATTAGTTGCCTTTCTAGTATTTCCCTTTCTGACGTATCGGGTTGCAGAATGGGTGACGAAACAGGAGAGGAAAAATCATCATCGTCATCGGGAGAGCTAGCGCCCATTTGTTCACGCGATAAAAATTCAGGCACTGGATCGGGCAGTGTCATTTGCTGTTTTAGAGCTTGTGTTTTCTTCGCCGGTATTTTTGCCTGCTTTTTCATTTCCTTTTCCTGTATTTTTGCCTGCCTTTTCTCCTCCTTTGCCTCCTTTCTTTGGTCTCTTAGTTTCTTATTAACCCCAATTACGCCAGTTTTTATAAAATTATAGGTATCATCAATGCTAGATATTCGAGGAATGTCTCGGTTTACTTTATAAACATAATCCCGCCACTCACCCTGAGTCATACCCGAGCCAGCTCCTGGTTTTAGAAAATCTTGCCGGTTAGGATAATTTAAGACAATCCAAGCAGAAAACTCCCTAAGCTCATCTACGTTAGTAAGCGGAATATTTTTTATTTCAGTAATACCATCTTCGGTAAATTTATTAATAAATGTTTCCTTAGCAACTGTCACTACTCCGGCGGCACCTGGATCAGCTGCGGCACCTGCATCTGCCTGTTGCTGTTTAAGTTCTTCTATTGCTTGAAGTAACCCTTGTTTTGATTTGGTAGGGTCAGCAGGATCAGGTTTTCCTACAATTGCAGTTTTGACTTCACCAGTAGCTGCTGTAATAGGCTTAAATAATTCCTCCGCAGATGTTGCAAACTCAACTCGCGCTTCTTGTCTTGCTTTTAATTTTTCTTTGACGGAATCATGGACCGGAATAAATTTTTTAATCGCGGCTAGTCGTTGTCGTGCCAATCTAGTTGTGAGTGCTTCTCCGATATTTGCCATTATTTGATAACCTGCGATTTAATTATCGCGCACGGATTTGTGACAATAAATTTACACGACCCGCGGACACGATACCGTATCGGACTTGATACATTATATGGTTAACATAAAAATGTTTCCTTGGCGTCGAAGCATTTCTCGCACGCTAGCGTTTCTCGAATTTTTTTAGATATTTTTTTTTGTTCTGTGGTCTGAATAGAATGGTTTATTTCGTCGAAATAAGCCTTCTATCGAGGAATATTTTCCTGGAAGGGGTTACTGGTAAAATTGCTTTGGTCTGTTCGCCCTCCCTGCTCAATGACGACCCCGCGAGCGATGCTAGCATCGCCAGGGAAACTGTTTCAGATTTATTGAAGTAAACCAAGTTGCCAGCGGAAATGCATTGCATCCCTGGGGAAATTCGAAAAATTTCTCGAGGAGAGACTCTCCGAATTTTTGGGGACATTTTTTTTATTCTATGATCTGAATAGAAGGGTTTATTTCGTCGAAATAAGCCCTCTATCGAGGAATAGTTTCCTGGAAGGGTTTACTGGTAAAATTGCTTTGGTCTGTTCGCCCTCCCTGCTGCTACTTGCCATTTGTGTTACTAGTCAGATGACTTCACAAATCTCCAACAACAGTATTGGGAGTCCAATAGTCAAGTGATATCAACAACAAACTCCTTTTTAATGTTGTTGTACAAAAAAGTTCAATTATATTAAATGAAAGACATATACCTTTTGTGTGTGTGTGTGTGATTTGGATTTTTAATGTAGCTTTAAAAAATTTCAGTCATATCGCTACGATATCTGCAGTGTGACAATTTATAGTGATGTCTAGCACTGGGGCATCATGCCGCAGACATGTAGCATCATGTCCCACTCTGTCACATTATCCTGACACCATCATGGGGCGACACCAGGCCGACCAGTCCTAACACTAACCTTGTAATGCTGAGTGCCAAGTGAGGCAGCTGTTAGTACCATTTTTGTAAATCGCTGGTATGACTTGGCTGGGGATTGAACCAACGACCTCCTGCATCCGAGGTGGACGCTCTAACCACTAGGCCACCGGAGCAGTAAATATACCTTTTTTAAAACCAGAAAGAACATATAATTCTCAACATATTTATTTCGAGAACAATGACAAGAAACCCTTTGGTTTTGCAGCAATCAGGCCAGTCAAATTCATCAAGCAGAGAGCACATGTTAATTGTGGTAGCCACGTGATACAACAAACTCCGAAGTTGTTCTCTGAATAAATATAGACAATTTTGTGTTCTGTAATTTTTGTATTTTATTACAACCAGTATACGACTTTCATTTATAATTTTTTTTTATTTTATATTAAAGAAATACTTCAGGGGAATTGCACATTAAATTTCCACCCACCAACATAATATTTTTTACTTGAATATCGATGACTCAATTCACTATTGTTTTTGCAGGACAATGATTATAAATGTTAATCCCCATGAAGTACAATCTCAGTTACGAGGTAAATGAATAATTCAAGAGGCGATCATATAAAGCGGTAACCATCATGGGGCGACACCTCCAAATTAGTATCTATGATCATTGGGGCGACCTCCTGACACCTGGGATGATTACTTCAAGGGGCAAGTTCTCCATGGGGAGAGTTATCCCAAGGCGAGTTCTCCACTATTCCAGCGATACGAACCAGTTAAAGTTGAAATTCGAGGTCAAAGCTAGGATTTGAACTCTGCCTATCAATTAATGCTTCTAAATACAATACATTCATACATTATGCTCATGAATATGCGCTCTATTTGGTTAAATTCGAATGTCTTCTCTTGTCGTCTAATCCCCAGCAGGTAACAATATTTGTCAGGTAAGTTACTTAGTACTGATATTAGTACTCCTACTCCAACCACAAAAAACCAAACTGAGGCTACAACATCGTAGCTAGTAAGTTACTATGCCTCTTATACATGTACAAATTTCAAATTCTACATCCAATTGATCATAGTCGATAGACGCTTACAAAATATAACATTACAATAACCGGCCCCTTGCTGGAGAAACTGATAACAATAAATTTGATAAATAACTTAGTTATTACGTTTGACAAAAAAATAATATTTATTATCAGTTCTTTTATGTGACTTACTGACATCAATTTTTACATACTAGCTGTCGTATTCAATGGATCATTGAGTTAAATTAAACAAGGCTGATCGCCCTTTTCTAAATGCTATAATAACTGGTTCACGTTGGAAAAGTGGGGAGACTACTGCTATACTTCCGTTATTTACATGGACATTGCACGTGTTGTACAGTTTTGTTGAAGGTTTGGCGCACAGTGTCAAAAATGCAAGCAGAAGAAGATAAAGATGTCAGTGACTTCTTACAATTTGTCGCTACTCACGGACTACAACTTCGGAACTCCGGTGTACCAGAGTTGTACTGGAATGCTTTGTACTGTAAACTGAAGGAAGAGGTAAAATAAAAATTATGCTGGCTGATTGGGACCTGGTTGATTCGGCCCAAATTAGGGGCTGGTTCGGTCCAAATGTCAGGCTTATTCGGACCATGTGAAATATTAAAAGAAAAATAATGGAACACACCTGTCTGATTTATCTTAGTAGTTATTACTCTCTTCGCATACATAATGTAAATGGTTGATATTCAGTTTTTAATTTACATTTGATGGTTGCTAACAAATGTATGGCCGAAATCAGATTTAAATAGATATGAACTATCACATATAGATTTTTTAAAACCAGAATAACTTTCCAATCTTTTAATAAAGAAAACTTTCATAAATCACGCCAGTATAAATGCTTTCAATTAGTAATTCATATTTAATTTAAAGCACACATTAAGTCCATTAAATATTGATTTCTGAATGTATATTTTTGTATATTAATACACATATACAATATAATAACTACTTCTGTGTAACCATTTATCGCAAAGTCAGCATTATATTTTATGTTCAAATATGTTATTCAGTGAATTGGCAATGGCATTAAAATTGCTTGAATTATAGCGGCTTTGGTCAAACAGGTTTTGTCAATTCATGGTCAAATGATCCCACTTTTGGTGTTTGCAGTTAGATTAATTAAGGATGCAATGACGAAAAAAAAGTAATAAGCACATGGTTATCATTTAAGATGTTATCATAAGGTAAACGCAGGAGATACCAATGTAAACAGATGATGAAGTGCCATGGACGATTTATGGCAATGTGGAAGTCCTGTGCTGAGACATGGAACTCCACCAGTCAGCTACTGAAGTTATATGGCAGCATTTATGGACCATGTTAATTTCTCCATTGCTTTATTATATAAATTATTGAAGATAATAAATATGCTTTTTCAAAAATATTTTTGCTCTTGTACAATATCCACTTTCAATAATAGCATAAATACATTTAAAAAATACATTGTAAATTCAAGATAATGCCTCCTCCGGTTGATATCACTACTAGAAATGTCAACCACAAAAAGCAGATATCTCACAACATACAGTACGCGTGCTCGATGTCAACATAAGCAGATTATGATATAACAATGCACTATTAAGATGGTTTGTCAGTATGGGCAAAGAATTTGTTCATGTAACAGTAGATAAATTTCAGTGCATTTTATATCCATTTTATGGCATCCTTTCATGAGGCCGCTGAATTTCTCCACTCCAAACCAATGGTTGTATATACAAGTTTAAACAGCCAACAGTTTAGCCAATAAAAAATCACCAGATGGTATATTTTTGTTGCCAATAAGGGGAAAAAAATCCAAGTTTGCGACATTGGCGAAGCCCTACACAATCCCATGATAAACTTTGTACACGTTATTTTGTGTACTTTTAAGAAGAAACTACTACTTTTTTGTGTACGAGAAAAATACATATAAAATTTCAGGAGCCATGCTATGATCATCTTGTATTATTCATATGAGATCTCTTCCCCAAAATGGTAATAAACTTTTTACATGTTTTTGGTACTTTTAGGAAAGATTTTTTTCATGTACGAGAAAAATACATGTAAATGAAATTTCAGGAGCCACACCATAACCGTGTTATATCTGAATTCGTGTTATAACGGAGCATGCTATAGCGGGGTCACACCATATATATACAAAAACAAATTAACTGCATTGATTTTAATTTTCAGTGTTATTAATTTACATAACATTAAATGATTCATTATGAATTCAGCGAAGTAAAATTAACATATAGTGCTTAAACCAAAGATTATTAAAATGTTTCATCTTATGATGTCCACAAAATTAAGAGAATATTGACATGTGATATTGCATGGAACTATATCATACATTTTACAGGACTACACTTCATTCTTTAGTATATGTTTTATTTAGTACTATTAGTACAATACACAGTATAACAATACATTCTAAATGTACATAATAAAGGCATTGACATAATCAGACCATACTGTGCTTCAAAGCAAGATTGGTAAAATATATTTCATCATTCAACAGAGAAAACACAGCCAATTTCATTACATTATCATTTTCTGTATTTTAATTATGATGAGGTCCACAAAGATTATCAGAATAAAGATGTATGATATTGTATTGAAATAAATCTTAAATTTGACAGGATCCAAATTAATTTTTTTTAGTCTGTATGTATTATTTAGCACTAATGTTATAGATTACAGCATGCCTAATAAAGGTAAATTCTAAATAAATCTAACAGAAGCATTAACTTACTTAGACCAATATGTATAGTAAAAACAATAACTGCATGAGCCCTGATTTTACAGTTTTTGTCAGTGTTAGTAATTTCCTCATTTAAATAAACTATTTCAGTTTTGTACAAAGCTGAATGAGCTGCTTTAAAAATATTTAACTACATGTACTAAATTGCTGATGCAAGATAAACAGTCTTATGTTACTTCAAATCATTATATATAACAACCCCATAATCACTTGTGCAATCAGGATTTTGTTTCATTAAGTGCATATTGAACTGTTCAACGTACTTGGGAAGTAATGAGAAATATTGTATTTTAAATAAAGGTAAATGTCACCTTTAAATCCCAGATGAGACTTAATAATATTTCACATGGTCTGAATCAGCTCAGTATTTGGTCCAGATTGGTCCTTAATTTGGGCCTTGATTGAATCAGCCATGATCCAAATTGGCCTGTTACCAAATAAAGTGCAAACTATCTTGTAGCAATGTTTCAATAATTGTAGATAATTTATCAGCTTTCTCTACGTAATTGATAAGAATATGGTATATGCACAGAATTTAGTATTTTCATTCATCAGTTTATAATTTCTAGCCTGACTGTCACCAGTGGTTCCATAACATGGGTCAGCTAAACGGCAGTTAAAAACGAACAAAATCTCAAACAAACAAGCAGACAGACAGGTCACTCTACTTTTCTGTTTCTAGAACAGCCCATTTCGGTCACAACTGTTGTCTGCATCCAATATTTCCAGTGTCTATTATATTTCTTTAAAAATTGGAACAAATGAAAAGGAAAAACTCTTGTATACATATATTCAAAGAGATATAACTGTAAAATGTACAGAATTATTGAGAATATCAAAGATGGTGAACTATATCACATCAATTGCTTGAAAATATAAACTCACCCATTAAAATGAAGTGACCATGTTATTAAAGAAACTTCCATTTGATTTGAAATGCCAACATGACAGTTTCTGGGGCCCTTTGGAAACACTCGGGTAAGAAATTATAAATTGATGAATGAAATAAGTTTTGTGCATTGTTTATGTCCTTGATTCTTTTTGTTTTTAAAATCACTAGGGGGTACAGACAGGAAGGTATGCAAGTACTTTTTGAAAAAGATTCCTCAAAATAATTGATTTGTACATAGTCAAATAAATCGGCCACCAAACCTGTAATTGATTGATTATTTGGAATCTAATCTTGTTTATACATGAAGCATTGCAATTATTGCAGACAGATTTATTTGCAACACACTATTGCACATATTGACCATTTTTATGTACACCTTTAGCTTTTTTTACTCTTGAGTTATGGTTGGTTAAAAGAGCCTTTCTGCAAGCATGATTACATATAAAATATGATGTCAAGCATTTATCGTGTTTTATGTGCATTGTATTTCTTGCTACACTTGAATTAAAACGGCCTAATCTGTGATCTGTACAGCTTAAGTCTGTGCTATCCAATCCGGTATACATTTTAAAATCCAAGTGGACTTGCATAAACCTGCATCCTGTTGCTATTTGAAGTACAAGGGGAGATAATCAGCTGCTTCATCAGTATCAAGCAGCCAGATGTGATTTTGCTAACTCAGAATGGTTGTTTTCATCCTGTGACTCAAGTGACTGAACATGTAATGTGTAATGAATATCTCATGATGTGAATATTATTAGAGTTCATCATCATGTCAGATTACAAAATCAAGTGATTAAAATGCTGTTTTCCAAATAGCTTGGATTACAATGTAAAATGTTACTTCCCTTGTTCTTTTTGTTACCTTTATTGTGACAATTTAGTATTGTTGTGCAGGTATGTGTTTTTTATTTAAACTTATTTGATGTTTTTTTTTTTTAAATTAAAAATTTTTAACCCATATTTGACTCAATGTCTCAGTTGTTGAAACCACATACTTTTCACCACTTACAGTCCCTTATTGTCTAATTGGGCATATCTTGCCCTAATAGGGAGTTTGGGGTCTAAAATATTGAGGTTTTCCATGACATTTTTTTAACCCCTGTTTTCACGAAATATTGACTGATCTTCCGGGTCCAATGCACATGGACCGCTCCGGTGGCCTAGTGGTTAGAGCGTCTGCCTTGGATGCGGGAGGTTGTGGGTTCGATCCCTGGCCGAGTCATACCAAAGACTTACAAAAATGGTACTAACAGCTGCCTTGCTTGGCACTCAGCATTAAGAGGTTAGTGTTAGGACTGTCTGCAGCATCATGCCCCAGTGCTAGACATCACTATAAACTGCCACACTGCAGACATCGTAGCGATATGACTGAAAAATTGTTAAAGTTACATTAAAAATCCAAATCACAGACTCCAATACACATGAAATACTTAAAGGACAAACTGACTGTGACATGTCTTATTTTCCCCCAGGATTAATATCTTTTGTGATTTTAAAAAAGAAGAACGAAAGTAATCAAACTATTGTGATTACATTCCAAAACAGAAGATAATTTAATCAATTACTCTGTCCAATGGTAAGAAATGTTGTAATTCCAATCAAAATTGTCTGAAATAAATTGTACTTTCATTGATTACATTTGAAAGTAGTTCAGCACAGGTCTGATATAGATTTACTAGAATCCAAAAAGAACATTTGATATTGAAAATAAAAAAGAGAAAATTGTAAAATCACAATCGTATCCATTCCTTTCAAAATTTGTTATTGCCATTCCATATTCTTAAATCCTAAGTTTTACTTCAAGTAACCTTTAGCACTATGAATTGCAGGTTTTTGATGCTGGAGACACTTTTCAGATGGTGATGGAGGAGTCAGAAGATGAAGAAACTCCTCCAAAGTGGCATGTCCTTGTGACGGTTGAGGATGGCATACAGTGTGAAGATCCTACACAGTAGGATAATACAACTATTAACAGTAAAACATTCCTGCAACAGATCATTACATATTGAAGACATGTCCATGAATCTTACATAAAATCTACATGTATATCATTGCCCTTATTATATGTATGATCATTGCCTTTTGAATAACTAGGGTAGGTGTTGTTTTTGAAAACTTGTTCTGGTCTGAAATCTTTGCTGCGAGAGGCAGTATGTGGGCTGTTAGGGCAAACACTCTCTTTCGGTAGTACATTGGATATTAATAAACTCTCTGTGATCATTTCCAACTGGGCATGTTCTGTTCGACTACCTGCAGAGTTGAACGGGCTGTTGGATATCTGTGGGTAGGGCATTCTTGAGGGCTGTGGGTAGGGCATTCTTGAGGGCAACTGATTTTTATAAATGTGTATACAAAACATTTTATGGATTGGTGTATGCAGTCTAAAGTTGTAACTGGAGTTTCTGACATGTTACTTGAATGTATGAGTGTGTTGTCACTGGCACAAACACAATAAATCACACAAAAAACGAAATTCAAAGAAAGTTACCTCTCCAGTAACTGCCTTGTTGTAGTAACCCAGCCTTCGGCTTCCTTGACATGATATGCGATAAATCAATTAAAACTTTTGTTGTTCTGATTGTTAGTAATCAATGAATGGCTGATTGTTTGTACAGGGAATCCCAAATTGCCTCCCAACATCTGTCTGGGGTGTTGATTGGCTGATGAAAATATTTTAATACAATAACATTTATTATCATGAACCCACACTGTTTTAGTTTCCTGCTTTGGGTAAGCACTGACAAACTTGACATCAAGTTTAAAGTGTATGTCCGAATTTTCAAAATTTGGGAACCTAAAAAATCTGACATACATTATGTCCACCACAGCAGCTCGTTCTAGAGCATTAGCATAACTTAGCCTTTAAGTACTGATGCACTTGAAAACCCTTTACATGCATATACCATATATACTGGCTTATAAGTTGAGTCCAACTGCAAACAGTAAAGACCCTGATCTGTCATTGCATAATGCTTTCACAGATTAGGATCTGTGGTCTTCTACTGATTGCACATAGCATATAGACCTAGATCTGCCAAAACATTATGTGACAGTGGATCTGGATCTGTATGGTTTGCAGTTGGACATAACTTGTGAACAGGTATATACAGTATACAGTAGTTTTGTTAGAATACATTTTAAACTGATGGATATGTGAAAGAGTCCTATTCTTCATTGGTTCTTTAAATATATGGTCTGTAGTAAGCATATGCCTTGACAATGGGTACAGCTAAAAAACTGATGATTTCACAGTACTTCCTCCGGGGGCCTGATATGTGATAAAAAATGTGAATGAGCACAGGGTTCATTGTAATGAAACAATATGATGTTCTTGATCTGTCATTGGTATAAACTCAGAAATATTTGGGGGGACAAAATTTGTGGTTTTTTGGAGCATTTTTTTAAAAGTCTGATTGTTTATATTAACACCCAATACAACTATACTAATGTTTGCTGGGGATTTATTTTTATCAATATTTTGTATGACTTTATATCTTCCTTTTAAAACTGGCACTGCAATTTAAATTTTTGTATATTGTATGTTTGGGCAGTCACTCAATGATTCTGGTGGAGAAACCCAGAATAAAACTTCTCTAGCACATAGTTGTCATTTGAAGAAACTATTAGATTTTGTGCATCTTGAGCAGTGTATGAGGAGGTACAGTTATAAGTGGAATGACATTGTATTACAATGTCTCTTATGTCAACGCTCAGGAATACTACTGTAATTTCCATACATAATCTGCTAGCAGATCAGGCTCTGTGTTGTTTGTTCTACTGTAACAAACTGCATTGACCCAGGTCTACCAGTACATTATGCAATGGCAGATCTGGTCCTGTGCAGTTTGAAGTTGGACTCGACTTGTGAGCGAGTGAAGATAATTCATTAATATTCTCTTCATACAGCATCTACCTGATTGACCATGCCTGGACATATAGGGTTAGAGATGCATGGGTACAACTCAAAGGAATGCCAAGGCTCTTGGAAAGAATGGCGGCTTTGATGGGTATTGGCACAGAGGGCAAAGAGCAGGATGAAGTCATTACAGGAGTCATGGATGAAATGTGGAAGTAAGGAAAGGCTATAGTTTAATCAGTTTTTTAGATGATGTATAAGACTGTTGTTAGATAATGGAGAACTCCACAGGGACAGTTGTGTGGCCCCATTGAGATGATTTTCCTTATCAATCACTGTAACCTGAGCATTTCCATGAATTGGCCACATAGTCTTGTTCCGGCAAGACTAATCTCATATTAAGTAATCCTTACATGGACCAAACGTTAGGTCCATATAGTGACTGTTTTAAGGAAGTTTTACTGTGCTGTGAATCTGATATAGGGGAATCATCTCATTATAACACAGATTTGTACATAGCACAACAACATCATGACCCAGTACCTTTGTTTAAGTCTACAACCTGGGCCATTATTGAAAAAACATTAATTCAGACACAGTGATCATCAGCGGCCCTTCCGTAAAGTTTGAGAAGCATATATTTTGCAGATTATACATTAACATTCTATGCTGTCAATATTTACACAGTAATTGTAAGTTGTCATTGAGCTTAGAGTTATGTATACAATTGTGACACTAATTGGTGGATAGTAAAACTGGCACTGTGACTTTTGTAAACAGTTGCTTCATTTTTTGTATGCAGACTGTCAAACAGGTCAGAAGTAAATGCTTAATAACTTTTACTTCCCTTGGGAAGCTTAAGCAAGTTTTAGTGACAATTTAAATTTGTATGACTAGCTTTACTATTAATTTCAACTGCTCAGGGTTTTTGTTTGCAGACCAAGATGCACATTAACGGTTAATTTGTATTTCTTTGGATCAGTAACAAGGAAATAATAAAAGGTTTCAGTTGTTGATTTAGCATATTTTGTTGGTAAAAAATATTTCCATGAAGTAGTCATTTTATTAATCTTGGCATCCGTCCATCTACGGGAGATGATGGCGTAGCTCCAAAGTACGCTTTTGCTTATCCTTCTTTTTAGCTCTCTTTTCAGCTTGTTTTATTCGTCTCTTTTCCTCTGCGTTTTGAACTCTCTGCCTGACAGCTAGACGCCAGCTGGAACGGTTGTTTGCACAGCTCTCCCAGTCGTTGACATTGATGTTTGCTGTCTTCACATCCTTCTTGCAAACATCTTTGTAGCGCAGATGTGGTCGTCCAGTTGGTCGTGCACCTTCTGCTAACTCCCCATATAACAGGTCCTTGGGAATGCGACCTGGGTCCATTCTCTTGACATGGCCGAGCCAGCGAAGGCGCCTCTCGCTGAGTATGGAGAACATGCTGTTCATGTTGGCGCGTTCTAGAACCTCTGTGTTGGGTACTTTGTCCTGCCACTGGATGTGCAGAATGCACCGCAGACATCTCAGGTGGAAGCTGTTGAGTTTCCTCTCGTGTCTTGCATAGGTGGTCCATGTTTCGCTGCTGTAGAGAAGTGAGCTGAGCACGCAGGCTTGGTAGACATGCAGTTTGGTCTTCTCTGTGAGGTTGGGGTTGTTCCAGACCCTCTGGTTAAGTCTGGCCATCACTGCTGCTGTCTTGGCAATCCTGCCGCCCACCTCAGAATCAATGGAGAGTGAGCTGGAGATGTTAGACCCGAGGTATGTGAAGTTCTCGACAACTTCCAAATTGTACCCATCGATGGAGACAGAGGGAGGCGAGTCTGTGTCCTGTGCCATGACATTCGTTTTCTTCAAACTGATGGTCAGTCCAAATTCCTTAGATGCACGGGAGAGGCAGCATACCAGCTGCTGAAGTCCATCTTCCATGTGTGATGTCAAAGCTGCATCGTCGGCAAAGAGCAATTCACGGATGAGTACCTCTGTGACTTTAGTCTTAGCATGGAGACGGGCGATGTTGAACAGCTTGCCGTCAGCCCTGGTATGGATGTACACTCCCTCGCTGCAGTCCTTGAATGCGTACTGGAGAAGCATGGAGAAGAAGATGGCAAAGAGCATCGGTGCAAGGACACAGCCTTGTTTGACTCCGCTGATGACTGGGAATGCTTTAGATGTTGCACCATTGAAGCACACTGTGCTGTGCATGTTCTCGTGGAATGACATAATGACAGCAAGCAGACATGGGGGGCAGCCGATCTTCTGCAGGAGTCTGAAGAGTCCACTCCGACTAACCATGTCAAACGCCTTCGTCAGGTCTATGAAGGCAATGTAGAGGGGCATCTGCTGCTCGCGACACTTCTCCTGCAGCTGACGTAGTGAGAAGATCATGTCTACAGTTGACCTGCCGGCTCGAAATCCACACTGGGACTCTGGGTAGACGCGGGAGGCTAGGATCTGCAAGCGCGCCAAGGCAACATGGGCGAAAGCCTTTCCGACGATGCTGAGGAGGAAGATGCCCCGATAGTTGTTGCACTCGCTACAGTCTCCTTTGTTTTTGTACAAAGTGATGATGTTGGCGTCATGCATGTCCTGTGGGATGTATCCCTGTTCCCAGCAAAGGCAGAGGAGTGTGTGTAGGAGCTGGAGCAGTGCTGGTTTTCCGCTCTTGAGGACTTCAGGCAGAATGCCATTGCTTCCAGGAGCCTTCCCACAGGCAAGGCAATCGATGGCTTTTCCGAGCTCTTCCAGGGTGGGCTGTGTGTCTAGATCCTCCATGACAGGCAGGTCTGGAATGGCGTCCAGGGCAGTTCCAGTGACATTGTTTTGGGTTGCATATAGTTCGAGATAGTGCTCAACCCATCGCTGCAGTTGTTTCCCCTGGTCTGTGATGACTTCACCCGTCTTGGACTTGAGGGGGGCGGTCTTGTAGCTGGGGGAGCCTGTCGCCTTTTTGATACCCTCATACATTCCTCTTGTATCCCCGGTGTCAGCAGCTGTCTGTTTACTGTTGCAAAGGTTCAGCCAGTAGGTGTTGGCACAGCGGCGGGCGGTCTTCTGGGCGTTATTCCTTGCAATCCTGAGGGCTTGTAGTGTTCTGGGGCTAGGTGCAGCCTTGTATGCCAGGAGGGCTTTCCTCTTTGCCTCAGTCACGGGCTCCATCTCCTCCCAGTTTGCCTCATACCAGTCGACATTCTTTCGCTCCCTCTTCCCGTAAGCTGTGATGGCTGAATTGTACACAGAGTCAAGGATATGGGACCACTTGGAGTCAATGGTGTCATCAGGTGTCACTTTGGTGAGGGCTTCCTTCAGTTTGCTGATGAACTGCTGTGTTTTCTCTGGGTTGCTTGCACAGCAGGTGTTAATGCGTGGGTGACCCTTCTTCTTGGCGTGGTGCAGCTTCTTGGGTAATATTCGCACCTTGCTGGCCACGAGGGAATGGTCCGTGTCACAATTGGCACTGTGGTAGCTGCGGGTAAGGAGGACACTGGCCAGTTCTGCACGCCTGGTGATGACGAGGTCTAGCTGGTGCCAGTGGCGTGAACGTGGGTGTCTCCACGACACCTGGTGGATCTCCTTGCATTTGAAGAAAGTGTTGGTCACACATAGGTTGTGGGAGCAGCACATCTCCAGCAGTCGCTGACCATTCTCGTTGATCTTGCCCCTTCCGTAAAAGCTGAGACAGGTGGACCAGGCCTCATGGTCAGCTCCCACTCTAGCATTGAAGTCTCCTAGTAAGTAAAGGCTTTCATTGTTGGGGATACTGGATATTGCCTGATCCAGAGCCTCATAAAACTTGTCTTTCTCCTCGTAGATGGAGCAGAGGGTTGGGGCGTACACACTGAAGATGTTGACCGGGCCTAAGGATGTTGACAGCCGGAGGGTAAGGATTCTCTCAGTACCTGATGATGGAGGTTCAATGAAGGCAATTAGCGTGTTCTTGACGGCAAAGCCTACACCATGCTGCCTAGGTTCATCCAAGGGCTTCCCCTGCCAAAAGAATGTGTAATTGGCTTCCCTGATGGTGCCGCTGTCAGCCAGTCGGGTCTCCTGGAGGCAGGCAATGTCGATGTTCAGTCGGGAGAGTTCTCTGTCAATGACGGCAGTCTTCTGTGCATCGTCGATCTGCTGTAGGTCAGTGGTCAATCCAGGACACATGGTCCTGATGTTCCAGGTTGCAAAATGAAGAGTTGGAGTCTTTTTATTTCTTCTTTTAGTCTTTCCTGGTGCAGAGTTTTGTGGCCCACTTGTCGAGATGGTTCTCTAAGCTCCACTCACCCAGTGAAGCAGGCAGGCCATGGCAGGCAGCACCTTACTGAGTGGGGGCTGCCCAGCTTGAGGCGGGCGGTAGCTGTCCAGTGAGACCTGGTGATCTCTCCCACCATCAGAAGTAACCCCTGGCGCCAAGCTCTACGCCAATCGAGCTTTGACTTAGAACCGGTAAACTGCTACTTCTCGTGTTGTGCCGATGCCGTACGATGACGCTGGAGTGTCCTCTCCAGTGGAGCTATGAAGCCTGAGCAGGGTGGTATGGAGAATCAGCTGTTGCCCATGCAGCAGATACCCCCTTTCCACGCAGCTGGTGTGCCCAAGGGAACGACGAATGCCGATACAGCTTGGCACCAACGGCGTCGCAGGAGTTGCCGGAATGACGTTGAAGTCAATGTCATACCGCCTTAGGGACTCCATCTCCGGATTTTCTGTCGGGGTTTACTCCCTTAGCCTTTCCCATGAGTGGGTATAGCCACAAGGCAGCAGAGGTTTGGAATTGGAGTTTTCCTTCTCCTAGATGAGCTACCATCCAAGGTTTACGAGTCCCATCTACCCGAAGCAACTGGTTTTAAAGCGCCAGTGGGCCGCCTTCACCCCTTCTCCTGTTAGTAGAAAACATGTTCTGCCAGGCTTCAAATCTAAGCCACTCACGAAGGCCAGGAGCTGGATTTTAGTTGACAGAGGCAGTAAGAGACGCAGGCTGTATGGGGCATTTTGGAGGATTTTATTAATACAAATGTTATGTAATAAGAAGAAAACAAGGCTTCTTTCCAGCTGATGACATCTCATCTTTGTAAATCTCCATGTCTGCTGTCATCCACTATAAACATATTTCTTACTAGCTCAAAAACACCGATGTCTTATGTTGTCAAGGTTTGTAGTTGTCATTTTTAATTTGTTGAAATATTTCTTTCAGAAAATTTTAAGGCTACATATATAAGACTGTGCTGAAATGGACTTTAGGACCCATGAGATATAGAATTTATCCCTTATCACGATGTCATTTGTTGGATTAAAACATATATGGGCCCGGGGGAAGGCAGTTTTGAAATTGGGTAGCCACCCTAAGATGGTAACAGAATTTATTGAACAACAAAATCACCCACAGATAGAATTTATATGGGGGATATATATACATGTATTACAGGATCAGTAAGTGTAAACATAATCAGCTAGCCAGAGAATCATAAAAATCACTTTTGTGTTGAAATGTCTCTGTTCAATAACTTAACAAGTAATTTAGTCATTCATTTTTTTGGAGGGATCAAAATTGTTAATAGTCGTGGTTTTTTTTTATTAATCTGAAATTTGTTTTTTTCACACATTTTTGAATGACTTGCAGAAGTTTATAAACATAATCAGGTCTGTCAGTATGAGCTGTACTCAATTATTCAGTGTAAAGGTAAATTTATAAATTATTGGATCCAAAGTACAAAAACAAAAACATTTCTATTTATGCTTTAAAAGCAATGTGCAATTTTCATGAATCAGCAACATGCAGTTTTAAATTAATGTTATGAGTAAGATGTTATTCTTGTGCTTTTGTTATTTAAATGACTGCCCTTGTTTACCTGTCTTCAGCATGTCAGGTGATAAAAATAGTATAATTGAGCTAATTTCATCTGATGGACAATACTAACATCAAACTCATAACCAATTAAACCTGGTAACAAAGAAACTTTATAACAAAGCCTTTTGAATTTGGCGATGGAAATTAAACTTTGACCTTTTAACAAAAAAAACCCCACTTTACCCAAGAATGTAATAAAGTCTTTACCGTTTGAATATCTCAACAAAATTGTTTATTTTATCCAACTGTCTTGTGCTCTGTGCTTCCTGTGAACCAAACTGTTTGTAATGTTTAAAGCTGATAACTTTTCCTGTTTTACAAAACATGTACCTGAAGTAATCTGACTAAAATCAAATCTCCACTGTCCCACATGAATATCTGACAGTTTTAGCTTAGAGGTTATGTTCTGTTGACCTATGGTATTACCATAGTCACTAATTTTATCAGCCACTCAAATTTTTGAAAGCTGAATCTCCATTGGCAAATTGAAAGGTCGCCAGAACATGACCCTTAAGCAGTCACTGTCAGATCTTCACATAGGACAGTGGAGATTTGATTTTAATCAGATTGGTACACAAGTACACTTGTTATTTTATGTCAGAAAATCATGGAAACCCTGTGTATATATAAATGTAACTGTTATTAAAGTTTATAAATTGCACTTATTTTACTTTGGTAAACATTGTATTCAAGATTATAGTTCTAATTTGATGTGCATTTCTGTATGACTATCTCTAGCAGATGAGCTCTGGTTGGGTCATTATGTTTATGCTAGTCATAGTGTATAAGGGCTGGGCCCATTGCCAGAAAAAAGATAGCCAAAGTGTTCAATATAAAATACAAACTTAAATTTGGCTGTCAGAGTTAATATTTCTGGTCAGCATGTTTCGTTGCAACATTAGGCTTTGTTAAGTATGAACATTCATGGCTGAGAGTCAAAAACTGGTACATTTGAGTGATGACTGGTGCTTATAAAAGTTGTTAGGGCTGCAGAGAAAGAGTATTTAACACACCTAGGTGAATACTGCAAAACCATGACATGCATACAGGATTGCTACAATGTCTACATTTTTTTTCATGCCTTCTCTTTTTCCAAAACATTTAGCGCATCTGAAATGCTGTTAGCATGGACAGTCACTCCTCTGCAGTAATTGCTATTCTACGACCACTCAATAATCCTGTTTGTAGCAGATGAAAAATGTGATAGACAACTTATAAGGTCACCATATACTGATCTACATTATATGCAACATTTCTATGAAATTATGCATGGCTCTGTATGCCTAATCAGGATTCCTATGGTCTTTGAAGGTCTTTCGCAGTTTGGGAAAAATGAGGTAGCATTTTCAAGACCTTGAAAGTTTGGGAAAATCGAGCAGATTACCCTGAGGTCTTTAAAAAAGTCTGTGAAAATTGAAATAAACCCAATCATTTTAATTTCTTTCCATAATCACAAATAACATTGTCCATGGTTGTTAGATTGCGATGTAGTCAAGTTTTCCTGGTTTCTTTCTTTTGATGACCCATTCAGTTTCATTACTGCCACAATAATAAATGTGCATTTGTTTGGTCATCCAAAGTTGGCCTTGGCGGCAACTTCAATAACACATGCAGTCTTCATCAAAGCAAGCCAGCTACAATCTTCAATAAAAACAACATACCCTTCATCAAAGGAAGTCAGCACCATAACATAATGTTAGTGAAAATAGGTCTTGGAAATCTATGTTTGTGGTCTTTGAATGTTTGGGAAAATTCTTTGAATTTATCATTCAGAATTCTGTATGAGCCCTGCTTATAATTTATAGTTGGGAAGGGGTCTACATAATACTTCAAAACAGCATTCAATTTAAAATCTTTATTTCAAAATATATTCCCAAAATGAATTCTTACATCAGTGTTAAAATGTTGTGTCCCAATCTTTAACAGGATAAAGACAATAAATTGTCCAAACTTCAGTTCAAGTTTGTCAAGAATGTATATGACCATGTGTAATTTGAGACCCAGTCAAGTTAACCAACAAACTTAGAACTCAATATATTGTTCATGACAACTCCATCTGAAACACGGCCTATGTGGGTATGTGAGAAAGCTTGCCAGTAGCTTCTCGTGGGTCGGTGGTTCTTTCCGGTGTTTTCCCAGGTTCTTCCTCCACCAATAATATTGGCCGCATGTATAGCTTATTTTCTGCTGAATGGCGTTAAACCCCACAACAACAACAACAACCATCTGAAACAGAAAGCTAACACAAGCAGTGTTGACACTAACCCTTGTATCTACATCCACATTTGTCATCTTACATATCACAAATACATGGACATGTACCTAGATCATAGCAACAGGCTCATGGCAGCAAATGTGATTTTAAAAACTGAATGCTTAGGATAAATGACATGTTGGGACTTCAGTTACATGTATGACATTAAAATGTACAACAGTGACCAATGCTCAATCTGAAATTCTATAAACATCAATAAATGGCAAACTTTCAATTCTTAAAATGTACTCTTGTAATTTAAACTGATTAAACAAAGTTAACAGAAATAACAACAGAACCAGTAAATCTTTCTTCTTTCAGCATTTTAAAACTTGTAACTTTTTCAGGACATCCCTTTATGTATCATAATGCCTTGAGGAAGATACCTGTAAAATAATAAAAGAACTGATAAGCACTAGTAAAAATTGGAACTATATGAGAAAACCCCTAACACAAACATACCTAAATCCTGTAAATAATCAGTCAGTGCTCTAAACATGGCTACCAGTGTTGTAACTATGTTTCATGTTGTGATACCAAAATGTGACCCCACAGTTCATCAGAAGTGAACGAGATATTAAAATATATGTCAAATAATGCACTCGTCATTGAAATTTATCTATTTGACATAACATTTAAATGTACAAGCTGCATGGCTTTTAAAACTACCTGCAGTTGAAAAAAACCATCTCAACACCTTTGTATTATAAATATGAATCCCCTTACCAATTGGATTGGTAGTGTAATCAGAGTAACTCTATACAGACTTTTGTTGAGATATATATACATACCAGTTTTTTTCGTAAATGTTGTACTTAGGAAATCCTTCAAAGAAAACTTTTTGTGTAATTTATTAACATCATATTAAAACAACCACTTTAACTTTGTACCCGTTGGCTGCTTTCTGGATTACTGCATTCTGCATCATGTAATATTGAACTCAATTTGGTGGCCATTTTTTAAGAGCAGCACTTACTTTGTTGATCGCAATTTCTTTCTCAATAACCTAAAGTTCAGCTTCTGTACCTTATTTGTCAGCATGAATAGAAGTTGTTTTGCACTAAAATCACCAGTTGGTCCACCACGATGATTCTTGATATAACAGTTCTGACACCTTCTTGGATTTCTGTCAGAAAAAAGCAGTAAAGTATCATCTAGGCTATGACAGAGGGAGCAGCCATATCTTGAAACTTGTAAAAAAGAAGTCTTCCAAAGGGAAGCACACTCAAATGAACAGTAGGAATTTCTAGGAATCTAAATGAAACCATTTCTTCTATTACACTGCTGAGTGCTGAAATCATTTGGTTATTTATTGATTTAGCACCAGGGCATTGGAACAAGGTGCCTGGCCCATGTTGGCTTTGAGGTTGGGGGGGGGACCATGATCTATTATTCACCAACTCATTGGTTTCAAGGTAATTTTCTTATTTTTGTTCCATAACTTTAACTTCCTTTCCATATATTACCACTTTTCACAATAGTTCCATTATTTCTTTTAAACTGTCACAGTAGTTAAGCAAAATTAATACAACTGAATCAAACTAGTTCACTTAAAGTGTCACATAAGATAATTCATACTCACATACAGTGGTAATGCCAATGCTGTGCACTGCTTCCATTCCAGCTTTAAAGCATCATCAATCTGATTTTTCCTTTGATAACCGTTAAATATTCAAATTTTGGGAAGCTGTATTCCAAAATATCGTTATGATCTATTGGGGCTTGGAATGATTGCATGCTGGAATTAAAATCTCCAATGGAGACTCCATTACACACAAACATTTGTTTCGGTTGGCAAAATAAAAAAGAGGAAAAAAATGAAAACCATTATACACTACTTCAACCAATTAACACGAGGTAACTAATGCAAAATCTGCCCCCATCGTCGATTCTGTGCATGTCAGTTATCTTGATTTAACTGGATGAGGAGAAGTACGTGTTGTAATGGTTTTTGACCTTCAGAAATGAGCGTTTATTACAACAACATTCATTATGATTGAATGAATGGATTTTCACTAGTCTCTACCACCTTAACATAACAGAAATTATGAAATATACATGGTCAAATGGCCGCACACTTCTTAAATTTAAGAACAAATAAATTACAAATTTGATGATGGGATATCTAAAGTGAATGTTTTTGTATTACATTTAACTTGCACTTTGAGACAGACCTCCAGAGCCAATTATTTCAACCACCAATAGAAGCAATTTTAATGAATAAACAACCAGGGACAGAAGGAATTTTAAACTGAACTACCCTGACATATATGTTTTTAAAGGTGCCGTCCCCGGGTCCCATGAATGTTTTAATGGAACAGCCCTAAGAGGGTTTATATGTAGTCTGTTTTGATTACTGTCAGACTACGGATTAATTCAGGCAGCCAGTTCTTATGACCAGCGTGATATTTGGTATTAATTCCATGATATACCAACAGTGCCAGCCTTATACATTTGGTTAAGAATTGGGAGTGGTCGTTTCAAACAATTCTTTATAAAATAGAAATCAAACTTTCATACAATTTGGTGGATGAGCTTATCTGCTAGCATGGAAATATCCAGGGAGATGGTATTGCCACTTTATAGTTTTATACTCAATTGGCGCCAAGAAATGTTCTTCGCCACCAAACATTAGATGTGATGTTCAGTAAGTTTAATTTGACCATAGGGTTTATATTTTGAACCTCAGTCAGCTAAGAATCTGTTTTCACTAATTGAAATAAGATACCTTATATAAGATAAGATCTGAATTACATTCCAAGTTCAAATGGAAAAGTTTTCATTAATTAAAGTTCAGACAAAATAATTATATATCTTAATGATACAGAGATCGTCTACATGGAACATGCCACGTAGTGTGTCACCACGCAGACTTGTGGAAATATTGCTTCATAGTCTTAACTGCTCAGTTTTGGGTTCCTTTTACAATGATGACATTTCTTCTGATTAGAATATAGACATTATAGAGTGTTTGTAGATCCCTACACATCACAAACATCTTTGCAATGGAAACTTAAAAAGAGTATTTTTTTCCCCTGTTGGAATTGCATTTGTAGATAACAGACTTGGAAGGGATTATTTACGATTTGAGTGTATATAATCAAGGTTACCACTTTCTTAACAGCATGTTTTCTTCTTCAGATACAACCAGACCTATTCCTTAGGACATATTTCTAAGGTGAATACAACTTATATTTAGTGCTACATAATGCATAATTATTTTTTACAGATGCTTAAATAACAAATTCAGATATATACTTTATTGCAACAATGACTAATTCAGTTTGTTTGTTTAACAATGTGAAAATATAGCAGTTGAAAAATTATATCAAAAATAATACAATTTATCAGCAAAACATGCCTAATTAAATGAGTTCAATCTCCCATTTTTTGAGAATATTGAGATAACCAGCATTTTTACCTACTCATCATTAAGTTACTGTCATGGGTTTTTTTCTGGCCTCAAAATTTAAATGAAATTCTTTATTTGAAAGTACCATTTACTTGTGTTCACTGCAGTCAAAAATGTGATTCTTTGACATTTTTGAAGTTTTGATAAATATTATGTTACATGTATTTGAATCTGTTAAAAGGAATACGAAGAAGCTCAGCCCATCTGGTACATAATGGATGAATTTGGTTCAAGAATCCAGCACTCGGATACACCTACATTCAAAACAGCTCCCTTTTACTACACACCTAGCCAGCTGACTTTCACCTTACTGTGGCCAGTACAGGAGCTGGAAAAGGGAGGTAAGTAGTGTATTTGTGAACTATTGTAATCTTTGGTTTATAATATAAAATATACTTGAATTTATTGTATGTTTTATGTACACATGGTTATCAATAACGGTATGTACTTGTGTACAAGCCGAATAATGCATCAACAAACAATAATTGGGTCAAAATGGAGACGTAGTGTTACAGCAACCCTAAAATGCTCTGTTCTTGTTATCATCTGAATTAGGCAAAAACAATAAGTAAACACAAAATGAAATAAATTTCTTCACTTTTCAAACAAATTGATACCATTTCATTTTAATAAAAATACATGCCAACCCCAAGAGAGGTATGCATGTAATTTTTGCTGCTATAAATGCATTTAGAACTTCCACTTGCATATTGTGATGTTGTCTCGGATTTTTGGGTTGGCTTATACATGTATCATGCACTTTTTAGTGTTTATGCCTATTCAGTTTGGTGGCTCCACTTATATGCAAATGGGTTTATACACAAGTTTATACAGTATTTCATCTATTTTTTTGTAAAAAAAAATAGCATGATACAGGTAATTCACACATGAACATTTCTCAAAATTAAAAGAAATTTATTTATATAAAAAGAATTCTTACAGTAGAAGTAATAAATGAAAAAAATATATACTCATGATCTTGGCAAAGATTAGGTAAGACAAATATCTTCTGGTGGCAGTGATGTTGTTACTGTTGTTGTCATTATTGAATTTAGCTTATTTCTCTTTAAATGTTTCATGTAGAGTAGTAACATCTTTATGGCTACATTAATCTACTCGACTGCTTGAATAAGGTTAGATCCATTGACATGCTTTTGTTGCTTCTGTGTTTAAAGTAATGTTTTGAATATATCTCTTTATGCTGTTCTATGTTAAAGTCCATTAAATCTGATAAATTTATTTCAGAAACTGAAAGGTACATCTAATGCAAAACATTAGTACTCTGCAAATTTGTGTATCAGATAATACAAATGTTCTGCCATATTTAGTTTTTGCCACAGCACATCCAAAATCTGGGGTGAATCAGGTAAACAATTTTATGATTAAATTGAAAGCAAAATGACTTGATGGTTTTTTGTCCTAGGCAGACAAAAAGAGGAAATGTAGGAATCATTTTTTAAGCTTACAATAACATTGAAGTTTTGCCATTATTTGACACAATCTTTTGTTTGTGTCATTTAGATGAGGTTACGAGAGATTTTGCATCGGGCACCACTGACCCAGATATTCGATCTGCGCGCCTCATTCCCTGGAGACCTGTTGATATGACCGGTATCTCCTACATTCAGGAAGAACCTGAATTAGCATACTTCACTGTGAGTGTTCGTTTTGCCCAAAAGTTCCATGCCAGGTGAAAAACAGTAAATTTCAAAAGAAAAATTATGCATACATTTTTTCAAAGATGTTCATGAAGATTCAGGTTTAGTATTTTTATTATTATTATTGTTATTATTATTATTGAAGTAGATTTCTCTTACAACTTTTGATTGAATTAATTTTTACATTAAAATATGGCCAATTTGAACAGTAATAGTAACTTGAAAAAAGATGTGCCTATTCAATAAAAAAAAATATTTTCTGTGTTGCAGTTTTTTGTTGTGCACAAAAATTGTACTAATAAAGCAGGTATTTATCCATTGATCAAAATTAGATAACTCTTTTGAAATGATGCATGAAAAATAAAGATTATTGAGTTTGTTGACATTTTTTTCTGAGAATTAAGCTAGTACTACAGATTGTAAGTGTCGAGATCAACACTTTAGCTGCAGACCCCATGTAATGAGATGGTGATGTTACTAGCATCACTATTGATATGACCTCGTACAGAGGTATCTATTGTGAATACTTCCTTTTCTCTCTACATTGTATCAAGGGGGATGAAATGGGTTTGTGTTACAATTTCTTGTTCCAGTTTTAACAATATTCTGTCTTTACAACATACATCTCCAATCACCAGAGGTTGAATGTAAAACAGTAGTAAATTTAAAATTCCTGTCTTTTCTCAATCTGAAACCATTATACTTAATACTTGCATAGAAAATGGTGGTGATAACAATGTTCTCAAAATTTCTTTACCTTGTAGAGTCACAAAGTGGATGAAACACTTCCAGACCTGTCACAAGATTTTCCTGGTCTTCCAAGAGATCGAAATGTTAAGGTCTACACAGACAACCCGATGTTCTCCAAACATCTGACTGACCCCAGATTTGAATTGGTCTCTACAGAGGAAGAAGCAGACATTCTTTGGTTACTTACACATCTGAAGGATTATAGGTTATGAGTTTAATTATCTTTTGTCTTTCTATTCACAAAACACAGTTGTAATGCAGATCTACTCATATCTTTACATCCATTGTTTGTTTCATTTATTATTTAATTAATTGGCATAATAGCTGATACCAAATTATTTTAAGTAAAAAAAATCTTGTGCATAAAAAATGAGACAACAGTTTGCTGATATTTCTATCATGTTAATAGCTACATAGTAATATAGTATACGAGTTTTCATGAGCCATCAACATCACTTTGGCACTGAGTACTGAGTATGTGTATAAATTGGTACCAGTATGACTGCAAAATATCGCTAGGACAAATATATAGCACAATTTATCTTGCATAGCTTTATATTTATGGTATAGTAAACCTTGTGTTTTTAAAGAAATTTTTTGTAAAAATACAATAGTTACATAATGGAGGCAATTTGCATAAAAATGTAGAAAATGAATCCTGAGACATACGGAAAAAGTCTTGATTAAGAGGCTTACCGTCTCATGGTATCTTTTCTCATGGTATTAACTCTTTAATTTTTAAACAATTTATGTTTGATCTGTGAATAAAACACTATGTGTTCATGATTGTATATTCTATTTAAAATATGTGATATTTTGACATAGGTTTTAGTAGTAAATTCCCATTTCTGAGTCATACTTGGATCAAGACTTGTGTACTTGAAAAAGGACAATTTTGATCCCAAAAATAGGGATTTGCACTTAAGAAGACACATTTGCATTAAATATTGTTTGGTACTTTAATTTGGTTTAAATATTGTATGGTATTTTAGTTTGTAATAAATAGAGTATGGTACTTTAGTTTCCTTTCTTGCCTGCAACAACAGCATCAGTAGCCTGTGCATTAAGATCCAGTGATAAAGACTTCGAAAAATCATATACCTTCTGTAGACATTTATAGATCAAGTCCCACTTTAAACTGCACACTCAGATCTGCTATTACATAATGCACTGACAGATCTGGGTCATTGCAGTGTAGTATTACTAATCATTGAACAAATAATACAAACCCTGATCTGCTGCCATATTGTACAATGACAGATTAAGGTCTGTATAGTGTTCATTTGGACACAGCATATGAGTATATATGGTTTCTGTTATGTCAGTTGCTGTATTCATCTGGAACTTTGATTTATTATTATTATAGCACTATCTCATTATAATCCAGTAGTTTATATTCATAAATACCAACCTTGATGTGTATTGATCTGTGGTATATTGAGAACAGTTGAAAATTTCATGATTGCATATGTGTTTGGAGTTGTGTGAAGAAAAAAAAACCAGTCAAACATGTAATAATAATGCAGTAGTCGGAATCCACAAGTGCCAACTGCATTATGTATTACACTGCGGTCTAGTGAGAATGATAAGATATTTGATTATTGCATTTATATATATCTGGGGAATCGGGAGAAACAAAATGCCAGTCAGATATAGAAATGAATTATATTTTTTCATGTAACCCTTAAAGTGCTATACAGTTTTTGTAGCAAAAGATCCTTCGGTGCTGAATTGTTTGAGAAAAGAAATGAAAATTGCACATTGCTTTTAAATTATCTGTATTTTAATTATTTTATGTAATTGAGACACAAAACATTTATTAATGTCTGAACTTTATTATGAGCATCAAGTCACATGTATCTTTATCGTCTTGCACTTGTAGGTGCAAACAGGTATATATACTAATTACCTTTTTATTTTATATTTATTTTTGGATCTTTTTTAATTAAAAAGTTCAGATATATATATAAAAAATTCTCCCTATATTTTGTTCAACAATGTGTATGTACATCTACCAAAACTTCATATCCCAAGGTGTGAAAATCATGTATGTTCAATAAGTAAAAGTTAATGAGCATGCAGTCATGGAACACCGCAAGTAAGTCTAATAAATATTCACAAAGCTTTGCAGTTTTGTTATTATTTTTTTCTAGTACATGTCTGGCATCTAATGCCGGGGCCCCGAGTGTCCAAGTGGTCTAAAGTGCTCTCCATTACGGAACACTGTCATCTCACCTCTGCTTGGGTTCGAGTCGCCGATTTGGCCAATGCGGGTATGTGAGAAAGCTTGCCAGTAGCTACTCATGGGTTGGTGGTTCTTCCTGCGGTTTTTCTGGGTTCTTCCACCACCGTTAATACTGGTCGCCATGTATAGCCTATCGTGTGCTGAAAAATGGCATTAAACCCTACAACAACAACAACATCATCTAATGCCACTGATGAGCTTGACATGTGATTGTCTTTGTAAGCTCATGAGGTGGCATTAGATGACAGACATGTACTAGAAAAAAAAAAAACAAGACTGCACACTGTTCAGTTGTTACTTGCTTAGAATATTAAGCAGTTTATCCAAACTTGTTTTGTTTGTTTTTTTTGGTAGAAGTTGTCAGGTTGATATCACATATTCATCTGCCCAGTAAAAATCAAAATCAGATTTATGTGCAAAACCCATGGCCACAGCCATAACCAGTGCAAAACAAAACTAGTTCCAGCTCACTATTTATTCTCAGCTGTGCATAAAGATTCATTTCATGTACAATCAGGTGAAAAAATCTGTGTAAACAAAATATCTAAAAGGTCTAAATCTTCATTTTTATTTTTAATTTTGAAATGCAACTGAACAGTGGGTTGACTGGTATGCTATCAGTTTTGGTCCATCCATCATGCACATCAAACTTACATTGAGCATAATTTTTGGCTCAAAATCACTCTCTAGCATTTCCAGTAAAAACATTCACAGCTCAAATAATCTCAAAGACTTCAAAACTTTTGAAATCGCTGTCATCATCGCTATTATCAGCCAGTATTTGCAGAATAAAATTATCATATGGAGATGAATGATGCTCAGAGTTGGCCACTTTTTTTAGGTATTGCATTTTATAAACATACATTTATAAAGCTTCTTAGATGAATACAAGCTTAAAACTTATGACATAATGCTTGTTACAGACCCCAGTGTACCAGTTAAAGTTAGTTTTACAAACATTCCCATCAAGTTGAAGTACTGTCATGTGTAAACAGGAGATCCTGAAAAACTGTTGATCCTGAAAAACAACTTGAAGTTGTGGCAAGCAGTGATAGACCTCTAACTGCAAATTATATCACAATAAGCACTTTTTGGGTTATTGTTATTTGTGCATTTAATTTTATCAATAATAGTGTATTAAAAAAGAAAATAAAAATATACTAATTTTCATTTTCTTTTTTTTCAAACCATATTGTCGTACATTTCATAGCCCCACATTATTTCTGGAATAATTATAATATTATATGTTATAATGAGGGAGAACTGTATATACCTAAATATTATTCCTTTTGATATACTAGTGTTTCATGATGTACTAGAGTTTCATGATGTACTAGTGTTTCCTCGATGTGCTAGTGTTTCCTCAATGTACTAGTGTTCCTTGATGTACTTTTGTTTCCTTGATGTGCTAGTGTTACCGGTGGACACCTGCTTAATTACAAAGTGGCAGTGTCATAACACCATTTACAGGTGAGACATTATGTGCAGTGACAAACTTTTGAAGTATCTAGATTATATTCCATGGATTAGAAAAGAAAATATTACCTAGTTTTATACCCAGAGTTCTAAGGAATTTGAAGGTCAATAATGTCTGATTAATTTTTTGACAAAGCTTATGGTTCATGATGACTGCCTTTAAAGTCTTCTTAAACTCTTGTCTTGTTCATAAATTCAGATCGCTGAGTGAAGAAAACCCAGGAAAGTTGGTAAACCAATTCCCCTGTGAGTGTGTGGTGACTGTTAAAGATATCCTGGCGGCTGTTAGCAGACGGGCAGGAAGTGGCAAGGTGGATCCTGAGTCCATGGAAACGGAGCCAAAATGGTTGGCAACCACATATAATCTTCAGACAGAACTCCCCAAGTTTGTTTCATATTTTCAGCACAGAGAGAAAAAGTGAGTATAAAAAGAAATTCACAATAACTGCAAAACAATTATGAATTTGAATGTACATCTAGTATTGTCAGTGTTGCATCATTGTCCAACTTGTGTTAGTATGGTGAGACATGGGCATTAACTTTAACCATGGCATTGGTGTCATTATCAAGAATCATATTTGCACTGTGATAAAGCATTGTCAAGAATTTTAAAGTTTCATGTTAAAGTTTTTGTAAATCTGAAAGAATGTGGTCATATATTACTATATGACTGTGCAATGCATGATTGTTTAGTCCAGTGTCAAGACTTTGTCCAAATATTTCATGGTAGATAACTCTCAGAAAAGGATCCAATCAAGGCAGTATACAGAGTTGCATCTGATCTTAATTACATAAATGTCTTTTTCTGTTCAACATCATTAATTGACATATCTTAACAAAATATAACCTGTTTGACCTGTAGCTGAAGGGCACATGAAACAATTAGGCCAGACTGGACAGTTAGCCAGAATATTGCTTTGACTGCTTGGTCTAGCCTTGACGAGGACTAAAATATCTATGCCCAAATGGACAGAGAACCAGAATACTATATTATCTGTAACTTTTGGTACATTTTTTCCTCGGGTGTTCAGGAATACAATTTTTTAAAAGTTCAGGGTTCATTCATGACTATGAAAGTTTGCAAAATTTCTGGTGGCCATTTCATTGTTCATGAAAGTGACTGTTGAAAGTTTGTGAATTTTGCAGGAAATAAGAGTTCGCTATTTTCTTTGTCATGTTTTATTTCCATTCTTTTATTTTTTTAAATTCTCATTTAAAATATTGGAGTTTGTTGATCTGTTTGACATTACCTTGGTTTTCTGAGGAAGTGAACAAAGGGAAGTAACTTGTGAACTGCATGTTTGTAGGCTCATTCTTGCATGCTTGATTCATCTTCCATCTACATTTTTCTGCGAAGATTTTGTAACTGTCATCAGAGTTGTAGAGATATTAGTCATGCAGAATTAATACTTAACATATGTAATTCGAAACTTTGCTAAATCTTTTGACTTCTGTCAAGCAATACCTGGAGTATACACTTTTCAAGCCAGATAGCTTTTGAATTGATACTTCATATCATGGTTACAATGGATCCAAGTGGAAACGAACACAAAACATTTTGTAAGAAAAGCTTTGCAGTACATAAAATGGAAGAGCAAAGAAAAAAGGATTTACTAAAACAGTCCCAGCCAGCAGAGCCACATTCAAGCTTCTTAAGTACAACTATTCAGACTCAAAGAATAGTACTATCACTGTTAAAACAGTTGTCAGGAAGACAGTTAAACAGCCAATGTCAGCCAGCATCGAGTACTTGTGCAAAAGTGATGTTATGTAAGTCGAAATTGTATGAATTTTAAACATGGGTAATCATTGCTGTTTCAAATTGTGCGATGAAACAATTTGCTATTCTTAATGTTCCCTGAAAGTTAAATAAATTCACAGTATTCATGTGGGGGAAGAAATAATTAGCTTTCTTTGACATTGCACCACACTTTAAATTTGACTTGTAATGTACATACTTTGTAAGATTTGCTCGTTGGCGGGTCATGAAGTTTGAAAAATGATCAGTGAAAATTCATGAATTTTGTACTCAAAGTCTACATTAGTCTTGAAATGATTTAGGTACCAAAATTTAGAGGACACAATAATAATATAAAACTTTCATGGTATTTGAAAAACCCAGGCAGTATAGTACTCAGTACTAAATTATCATTAGTAGGCATGGATGGATATCATTTTTACAGCCACAAGACAGGGATCCTGAATATCCCAGGGTCCAGTTTATGCAGTTGTATTGTACAGACATGTTTCACTTAAGAATATTGTCCATCTCTAGTGCTTAAAAATATTTGCCAACATTTGAACTGAAGTTGACTTTAGGTAATTCACTGGAACTGATGCTGTTCTTGCATTTTCTGTTTCCAAGATAGCTTATGGTATGGGTCTTTTTCTGTCATTTGCATTGTGCAATATCTTGCTTCTGAATTTTTTTTTCTTTCTTCTTCAACTTCTTTGAAAAACTCTCCAGATTCGTTCTGACCAAACTTTGCATAGACGTTACTGGCAAAAAGGCAATCAAGTTTGATCCACCTTTCAGTTTTGTCCACCATTACTACAAATAGAAGAACCTTGAAACAACTTAATGTCCAAAACCATTGAACAGAATTTGACAGAGTTTGACAGAGCATTGTGGCATAAGCCATTTCAGTTTCATACAAATTAGGTTGATTCGTCATCAAATATCTGGAGAAACCCATCTGTCAGTCAATAATTGTTGTTTTCAGCGTATTGTTTCACACACACTTATCAAAGCGATTTTTTGTATAAAGGCCTTTCCACTTTGTACAGATGATGCAGTCATGCAGTCTGTCATAAAATATGACTGCCTTGCATAAATTTAGATAAACCTTTATGTGGCTCCTCCAAAACCAATGAGTAGAACTTGATTTTGTACAAATGTTGTCAATCTGTCATCAGACAGAGGCTGCATATCAAAATTAGTAAAATAATTTCATAGACTACTGAACAGAATTTGACCAAATTTGACAGAAAGCATCCTGGCATAGAGAGCTTTTCATGTATTTATACTAATAATGCTGGTCCAATATTAGATATGGCCACCTTACTAAAAATGGAAATTAAATATTCAGTGACTTCTGAAAACTGCTGTTCAGAATTTGAACAAACTTGACAGGATGTTACTAAAAGGTTTAAATGACTTTGAGGTTACATAACTGATGCTGATTCACCACCAAATATGGCTGCTGTTACTAAAAATAGAAAAACCTATTTAAACTGCTTCTGAGAAACTGTTCGGCAGAATTTGACTTATTTGACAGAAAGCATTTGGGCATTGAGGGTTTTCAAATTTAAACAATGCATGTCAACTTGCCATGCAGCATCACTGCCATTACTGAAGATGAGAGTTATTTACATGACTAATTAAAAATCACTAAACAGAATTTGACCAAATTTTATGGAAAGCATGAGGGGCTTTTTACTTTGTACAGATAATGCTAATCTGCCACTAATATGCTTGCTGTTACTAAAAACAAATTTGGCTCCTATTAAAAATTGGGAAACTTTTAATTATGCTGGAAGTGTGCTAGCTTGAATGTCTTTCAGATTTTTACAGATGATGCCATTCTGCCATTTAGATTTCTACAAATGATGTCATTTTTCCATCACTTGTGTCCCCATTACTAGAAGTAGAAAAATATTTGCACAACAACTCTAAAATCCACTGGACAGAATTGGAATAGTAGTAGATGAGATTATGATATGCAATTAAATGTGAAGATACAGAAACAAAAAAAAACCTTTCTTGTAATATATCCAATCAACAGCACTGGAAGACATTTTAACAAAAAGGATCCTGCTGACCTAGATTTTTGACCATCTGCTTTTAGGTATATGTCACCAGGTCAATGATCTCAGACCAACTTTAGCAGCTTGTTTAAAGTGGAACTGCCATTTTAATTCAGGCAATTCCATTTGAAACTGTATGTAATCATCATGAAAAAATTTGTGCTGTTGCTGCAGATAGACAAAATTCCACTTTGTTTTATCCAAAGGTTAAAGTTGGCAGTCACAGAACTGTCTGCTATTCTCTCAATTGATCATGTGTTCACTTCAACTCATGTAAGGTCTATGTTGTTTATTCTTACACTAAATCAGGGGTGTCAAATGCATGGCCCACCAATCTGTTTCCTGTGGCCCGCAAAATGATTGGCATCACAAGGTGTCTTGAGAGATAACATAGGTGGTGCGGACCTCTGGCCATGGAAAATTATCTCATGTGGCCCTCTGGATGGTCTCATTTTGAAACCCTCCACTAAAGTGATATCATTAGTGCAACCAGTTCTTAAAATTTACAAAACATACTCAGTATAATTAGTCAGATGTTGGCATACTATAGTCAGTGACATTCAGGAAACTGAAGAACCTTTGTAAAACTGCCATATTTGGGTAGGTAACCACATACTTTTGCATAGGCCAAATACTGGAATTGAATGTTCTACCACAGGGTGCAAAGCAAGAGTTTTGCTTCCCAGATTTTGCACCAAACTTTAAAAGGTGACATGGAAGATTAATATATGAGCCACAGGTCAAAGGTTAGGATCATTATGGTTATTTATCCTTGTTGAGACTAATGTTTTGCCTATTTTTTAGGGGTGTAGATAATCACTGGATCTGTAAACCCTGGAATCTAGCCAGAGGTATGGACATGCATATTGCAAACAACCTGAACTACATCCTCAGGTTGCCAGATACTGGACCAAAGGTATGTAATATTGTTGAGATATTTTACCAAGTTCCCACCTTTATACATCAGTTCCACATTTAAAGTTGTGATACCATGCAGGTAGATGTAGTAGTCCCCCATTTATGAAAACACCCACTTTTTGATTAAAAGATAACCTAATATGTTTAAGAGGTAAAACAAAGTTAAATATGCTTTGGTGCTGGATATGATGGCTACTCAGTGGTGGGAGGGCAGCATCTTGATGTAGGCTTTGTAAGAAGTGTTGGTGGGTAATCTCTCTTTTCAAGTGTGAACATTCTCTATGAAAGACTAATACATCTGCAATTTCTACTCTCTTTTTCTCGAATCAAAAGGGTAGTCTAGGTACTGTTGATAAGGCCAAGTCAGCTTATGGTATGGCCCTTCATCTGTCACATGACATGTATTATCCATGAGCCATAATGTGTCATGTCAACAAATGCTTGTTACCATTGTGGAGAACATATTTATGATCCAATTATAATCAAACTTAGAATGTTAAGTTGTTCTTGGAAGGGTTTAAATAGGAACCACATGTGCATATATATTTATGAGGTGTTGTATCAGATGTGTAGCTCGTTACTACTGTGGATACTTTATTTCTGACCCAGTTTGGATAAAATGGAGAACAAACGTTTTTGTAATCAGTTTCCAACAAACTTGAATATGAGTGTCATCCATGTGTATTAATGAGGTGAGCTTGCACCTTATTTGCTGAGCTTGATACCACTTTGGAGGCCATGTTTCTAATCCAGTTTTTACCAGACTTAAAATACAATTTTTATATCATCAGTGTCTCAGAAGAGATTTTTATTCTGTATAAATCCAAGCATATTATTTAAGATGGTCTTGCATCTGATTGACTGACCTTGTTAATGCTCTGTAGGCTTTGTTTCAAACTGATTACGATCAGATTTGGTATGCATCATGAAGATCATGACAAAATTCAGTTAAGAATGACAGCCATGCATATTAATGAAATGAGCTTGCACCAGATTCACTTAGCTTGTTACCAACATAGAGGCTTCATTTATGAACCAATTTTGATACATAGGTCTATTTCGTCAAGATCTGGGATGAGTTTGATTATGAGCAACATGTATATTATTGAGGTAATCTTTCTTCTGATTGGCTGAACTTTCTTACCACTGTGGGTGGTGTCTTCATTTATGAACTAGTTTTGGTTATATTTTTAAATGTCTCATACAAGTTCAGGTATCAGTGACATCCATGTATGTTGATGACGTGATCAATTATTTAGTTGGCTGAGCTTGTGACCACTCTGGATGCTTCATTTGTGAACAGATCTTGCTTAGATTTGGTGTGTATGATTTTATGATTAAAAGTGACATCATGGTTCATTGATGGGATCAGCTTGCATTTTGTTGGCTGATTTTGTTACCAAACAAGAGATTCATGTGTACTTCACAGACTGGTCACATTGAACATTTGCACAAACTAATGATTCAATCTTGCATTAAAATTGCCTGAGCTTGTTACCTCATTGTAAGCTGTGTTTTGAACATATGATCATTATTGGTTTCAGTGTATATCCATCAAATTTATTGGCGAAGCGATTGATAAACAGATACAAAATATCTATAAATAGGTACAGCAGTACTTATTTACTTACTTGCATGTTTTCTGTTTTCAGATTGCTTGTAAGTATGTCGAAGACCCAGTTTTATTCTACCGAGAGGATGTAGGGGGCAGTGTGAAGTTTGACCTACGGTATGTTGTCCTGCTGTCCAGTGTCCAGCCTCTCAAGCTGTATGTGGATAAAGTCTTCTGGCTTCGTTTTGCCAACAGGTACCTACTGTATGCTGTTTTTCTTCACACAAGGAAAAAGAGGGACATAGATAAAGTCTTTCTTGTTTGTCTATGATGGGCAGATTGTCTCTCAGTTTTGACTGATGATTTTGACGTTTTGGCAAACATTTTAACCTTCGCATAAAGATGCACATATCTTTAATGAGTGAGACATTGATGATCTTGGTAAGAGTTTTGTCTGCTTTGAGCAGTAATGGATGGACTGTTTGCATTACTTGTCTCTCTTTTTGGGGGCATTTTTTGTTATACCTGTGTATTGTTTTTTCTGGTATATACATAACATGACATTAAACTGTTTCCTCTGACAGACAAAGGCTGCATAAAATGTCCATCACTATGTATACAGGGTTGTTGCTCATGACAATTATGCACACTGACCTTGTTAGCAATAGCTGAAAACTAATTAATAATTGCTTGTAATTTCCATGTTTGTCTGGACATAAAATATAACTTTGCACCTGGGCCCCGAGTTGCCGAGTGGTCTAAAGCACTTACAGTTATGGATCACTGGTAATGGCCTATGTGGGTATGTGCGAAAGCTTGCCAGTAGCTTCTCGTGGGTAGGTGGTTCTTTCCGGGGTTTACCTGGGTTCTTCCTCCACCATTAATACTGGCTGCCATGTATAGCCTATCTTGTGCTGAAAAATAGCAATAAACCCCACAACAATAACAACAACCTTTGCACCTATTTTGGTACCCTCACTATATTCTGTGGAAGGGTCAAAAAGTGCTACTCATATCACTGCATGTCTTCAGTGTCCCATGTATTGCAAATATCAGTTTTGCATTTACTTTATAGATTCTGAAGAACTGTATGAATCAAAACTAAGTATAAAACATGTCTTAGTCTTAGTTTATTCAATCCATATTCTTTCAGAATTTGTGCAAGTTTTGCCCCTGTTTAAATAAAGAAACTTTCCCTACATATCTAACATATGAATTTTTTATCTGCACAATAACTTCTGAAAGGCTTAATAGATTGAAGCTAAATTTAGTGCGAGGTTAAATATAAATAAGTTCTAAATTAAGTTCCATTTATATCCAATTTTGATTGAGTTGTGGCCCCTGTTTTACTAAATAGTTTGCCTTTATGCTTGGAACCAAAATTTATTTAATATTGCCACATTGGTAGAGGAATCTATGTCTTTCAGACATATTTCTGGTTCATTGGCTATGAATTGGCATATTTTATTAGCTTGCCTCAAGGAAGATAGGATTATCTATTCTTTATCCACACTGCTTGAGTAGATAGAAGTGATGACATTTAAATGCACTGTCAGTAACAAAGTTGGAAGAAATGATGTGATCCTTGGGATAGTACTAGTGTGATGTGATCCTTGGGATAGTACTAGTGTGATGTGATCCTTGGTATAGTACTAGTGTGATGTGATCCTTGGGATAGTACTAGTGTGATGTGATCCTTGGGATAGTACTAGTATGAAACTGTTGTGATATTAGCATGATTTTAAAAATAAGTATAAAAATAATGGTGTTTTTTGCTGTACTGTTAATGGGCAGTTGATGTAATGCTTTTATAAATGTGCTTGAATTAAATGCTGATTTGGTAGCTTATAAAGAGAGCATATTTAAATATTTATAATTTTTTTGTTAACTTTGTTCTTTCAAATGCTGACAACAGGGTCATTAAATATACTCTTGATTAGAAATACAATTCCTAATAAGATAGTTTGGAATTGCATGGGTTTCCCCTTCCACTGCATGTGATTAGTAGATGATGTATATGCAAGATGCAGTAGTCAGTATGGCTATTGTAAATCTCCAGATTTAACCATTCCGGGATACCACATGCACGATAATGTAAGAAATATAATTATTTTTTTAATTATTGTTTAGTTTCAAAATTGGATGCATGTTACATATACAGATGTGTGTATAGCTGTTGAAAAATAAATTTTCAATCAAGATGTTTTCTAAATGAAAACGAACCTCTTATAATTTATTCTGAAATTCATGATAACATTCAAGCTCACATTTAATCCTGATGATTTTCAGACCATTTTCGCTGGAAAAGCTTGATGTATATGAAAAGCATTTCACTGTGATGAACTATGTTGAAGGAGGCAAGAATCTGAAACAGGCAAGTTGTTGTGATATACAGTTTCATTTTTCTAAAAGAAATCACCATGTCTTAAACTACAATGAATCATACATTTTAGGTTACAATATGTGTTTTAAAAAGGCTACATTTCTTCAATTCTGACCAAACTTTACTAAACATTAATTCTATATGGATTCTTCCACTCTGGTTTATTGGTTATATGAGTTTTTTTCTGTCAAAGTTTGATGAAAATGTATGATCATATAATGAAATTGACATGAAACTAATAAGAATCAGGGAAGTATGCTTTGTAAAATTAATATTTGTCTCATCTACAAATTACAAGACATGGATGGAACTTTTCTGTCAGCAACACAGTAGTGGTGGCAGCATTAGCAAAGAGACAAAAATGGTATTTATGCTAATCTTAATCCTAGTGGCTGCATTCAACGTAAACTTTTCAGTGTTATTAGCAAAGATTTAAAGTTTGTGCCCTGATATGTAAGAATTCCAAGTGAGTCATCATATTGCTATTCACTGCAGAACATATTTCATTTCTGATATTATCACTTGTAATAATCTGAGAGTTTTGGGCATTTAAGGACAAGGTTTGAGTTGGTGTTTTAGGTTACTGTGAAACCTTTTTTTGGCAGAATGGGTGGTCTTTCAAGACAGGTTCTACTGCATAATGTCCTTTATATGAACAGGATAGTCAAGTTGGGAAATTCATTTGAAATTTATGAAAGTGTTGTGTTTAGACACAGGCTTACTTAAGTGCTTTCTTAAACAGTTTTTAGTAAATGTTTTAACTTATCTAGCCATAAGGCCGTGTGAGTTTGTTGAATAATCCAGCATTTATTATATGCCTTTTGGCATCCAGCATCCAATTTTTATCTAAGCTTGTTATTTTCAGCTTTTCTCAAAAATCGCTGCACAGATTTCTACAAAATCTTGTTCGCATTCTGGCATGAATGATTTCTTCTTAGAAAATACTGAACAGTTGACAGAAATGTTCGTGGTGTAAAGACCTTTCAATTTCAAACAAATAATGCTGATCACAATCAAATATGGATGTTGTTACTAAGAATAGAAAAAAACTTGAAGCAACTTCATCAACACTACTGAGAAGAATTTAATCAACTTTATGAAGTCAGTTAGTGAAGACACATCATCTAGTGATTGTGATGTATGTGAAATTATTATGATATAATGACAACCACAGGCTTAAGGGACCGCTTCAGTGACTAAATGGTTAGAACATACACCTTGGATGCAGGAGGTCGTGGGTTAGAACCTCTGCTGAGTCATATCAAAGACTTAATTTTTTGTTACTAACATCTGCCTTGCTAGGTGCTCAGCATTAAGAGGTTAGTGTTTGGACTGATTGGCCTGGTGTCAGGATAATGTGATTGGGTGGGACAAGATGCTACATGTCTGCAGCATGACATCACTATACACTGCTATACTGAAGGCATTGTAGTGATATGACTGAAAAATTGTTAAAGCTACGTTAAAAAAGAATCCAAATCCAATGCTTAAGGGCAGTACAAAAGGAATAATGTTTTCATCCAACATAATTTTCTAACATGAAATGGAAAAGGCAATGGTCATTCAGATTGGTTTGCTACGTGATGCTCAGCTCCCATCCAGTAATTCTGCTAAATGTCAAAGCATTGTACTAAAACATCAGATATGGCTAACAAAGAATGTGACTTTTCTGTGTATGCCAATGAGGTGAGCAAATCTCAGCCATTTTGTTTGCTTGTTTGCTGCTTTTATTCTTTTGATTCTTGATTTTTTGTTTCAGATTCACTACTATGAATTTATCCCCATGTTTGAAAGCCAGTACCCAGGACACAGTTGGAGTGAAGTAGAGGTAATTTTCATGTCATTTTCAGCATTTTATTGTCAGTCAAGTCCAGGAAGTGCTCAGGACATTATTTTGGATGCCCATGATCTGACTCGTATATATATATGTTCATCCATTTATTGGTCTAATGTTGGAAATTGATAAAATATTGTGATAAGTCATTCATTTCTGCTAACTGAACAATGTATAGGTAATAATTAATTTGTCTACATGGAGCAGCTCATCATTTACATTATGCAGCTCTACTTTTCAAAATATCTTGATTTGTTCATTGCAAATGAAAGATGTTTTCATAGCAACCTTTCACAGATTTAGAGGATATGTGTTGATTCAGGAAATAATGGTATGAAAAGTTTGTAAGTTTTGAACTAATTTGACTGTTGTTTTGATATAAATTTTAATTGTGTTGTGTATTTCGTTTATGTGATCAAATGTTGGACACAACTGAGAGTGGGTTTGATTGAGGTATTGGTACTTTGAGATGTCCCAGACATTTACCTTGGAAAGAGCCTGTTTAAATTTTGTTGCTGAAATTTATGACCATAAAATCTTATAGAAAGTTTGAGCAACAAAAGTGTTACTATTTGTGATTCTCCATGCATTCTGTAGCCTACCCATCCCATCCTCCACATCATAAACAGTGACCTGGGAGTTATAGAAAATCTTTGAAAATATTATTTTAATAGACATATTATGTACATGTTTTATCTCTGGCATGTTTTGTGGACTAGTAAGTCAGGAACAACATCTTGCACATGATTAACATGGGAGTTAGATAAATATAAATGTTTTATTAATTTCTGCTTGGCAGCTTGGATTTTATCTGGTAATGGACTGACAATAAAGCATATGGATAATTAAAGACTATTGTTTGTATTACACATAAGCCTGATTTGAGTGACCACTACTAAGAGTAACTGTCATTAATGACCATAATCATTTCACTATATAAATGTACTGGCGTGAGAAACCATCTGAGGGCTGTTTCATTAAAATGCATATGGTACCCAGGGAAGGCAGTTTTTTTTAAATATATGCCAGGGTACTTTGATTCACAGAGTTCATATTAAAATGATAAGAAAATTCTAAATTGCATCTATGGGTGAGGACCCCACTTTAAAAGTGCCTTCACTCGGTCTCATGTGTGTTTTAATGGAACAGCCCTGATTAATGTGACTAGTGGTCATTCTGTTTTAGGCAGAATATGTGTTTCTTCGTTACCGTGAAAACTTCATAAAAAAACCAGATATAAAAACTATAGATCTTTACTTTGTCCTTTGTGACCAAAATTGCCAAGTTACAAATTCTGAAGGCTAAGTGTAGATTGTTTGGAACCAAGATGGAAGCAATGAAATGGGGGAAAAGGCTGAGTCTGGATATCAGTTTTATTCTGAAGGTAGAGTTGTATGCCACAGTCCATAAACCACACTTGAGTACAGATCACTTAAGTACATGTCACAAGCTGCCAATATATTGTTGCAGTTTCATAAATCCCTTTTAGATGTAATCAGCTTGTCTTTGGATGTATCAATCTTTAAAACATTTGTAATAAAAAAAGTTAGTATTATTTATCTGTTGTGAAAATCTGAAGAATTCCAATATTGTCGTAAAGGGAGATCTTCTAACCATGCTTTCGCTGTAATTCATCAGATACTACTAATTTGTTTATGGAGTTACATTACATAATGGCAAGGGTCTTTATTCTCTTAACAAATCCTTTGCATTTCCCGGATGAGTAAATTCTGTAGTTACTGTTAAGGTTTTTTTCTTCTTCTGTTGCTCATCATTGTTACTGTTATTAAAACCTGCACACAATGCCAAAAGTGAAACAATCTCTCCTTACCGCATCTGATACGTACCCTAATTTATCAAGTTGATCCATTTATTATGTTGTGGGTGACAGTTTTGGACACTGACAGAAAATAAATTCATCCATTAAGTGTTATCAAAGCTAACTTAACAATGGAAAGCTTTTATAAGTACAGTGTGACCCCACTATAGCATGCTCCCTTATAACACGAATTCGTATATAACATGGTTGTGGTGTGTCTCCTGAAATTGTACATACATGTATTTTTCTCACACACGAAAAACATAATCTTGAAAGTAAAAAAAAGAACTTTAGAAAGTTTATTATCATTTTGGGGAAGAGGACATGCATGAATAATACAAGATGATCATTTCATGGCTTCTGAAATTTTATATGTATTTTTCTCGTACACGAAAAAGTAGTTTTTTCTTCTTAAAAGTACAAAAAATCAAGTGGAAAAAGTTTATTCTAGGATCGTGTAGGGCTTTGCCAATGTTGCAAACTGCGATTTTATTTTGCTTATTGATGGCCAGATATACCATCTGGCAATTTTTTTTGTTGGCGAAATTGTTGGCTGTTCAACTTATATATACAACCATTGGTTTGGAGTGGATAAATTCAGAGGCCACATAAAAGGAAGCTGCAAACTTGATTTACAATGCACTGAAATTTATCTATTGTTACATAAACAATTTCTTTGTCCATATTGAAAAACCATCTTAACAGTGCATTGTTATATCATAATCCACTTATGTTGACATCGAGCATGAGTAGTGAATGTTGTGAGATATCTGCTTTTTTGTTGATGACATTTCTGGTTGCAGAGATCAACTGGACGAGGCATTTTTTTGTCATCTATATTTTGTCAGATTTTCGGCTGCTCGCTAGTAGTTAATATATTTACATAGACTGACATTTGTGTGTGGATGGTAAGTAAAATTCCTCTTTTTTCCACTCAGACTGGATCACCTGCCTCTATCATCCTTTGACCGTTTGTTACATTTCTGACACATGAGTGTAAGGCAGCATCACTCCGATACCATAGTTGTAAAACAACAAACCAAAAAAAAAACCCATCTACTTGTTGGTCTGTTCAATAGGCAGGGAGAAACTGTAACTATAATCAACCAAATGACGGCCAATTCCTTTTTTAAAAATGTACCCTGATAAAATAGTTTGCTGAAATTTCAAAGAAAACATTACCTTTGAAGCACCAACTGTTATGAAAACATGCTAAACAAATGGAGAAAAAAAATCATGCAGTATAATTATATGATGTTGCCGCCACAATAAGAAATTGGCAATTTTTTGGTTCTCCAAAGTTGTCTTTTAGCAGTGACTTAAATAACACATGCACCTTTCTTCAAAGAAAGCTGACTACAATCTTCAATGAAAACAAAGAACTTTTCTTCAGAGATGTCAATGCCAAACTTAAATATAAGCAATGGAATCTGATCATTTTCCAGTGTGACTGGAAGACATTTACTATGCTGTGAAAGTTTCCTTTTGCAGGGAAAACGTTTGTGTTTACGAATGCTACCAACGCTGGCTTAAAATGCAGACTAACTTTTACCGACTTGGGGTGTACTGAAAAGTAAATGTGCTTCATTTGTTACATGATTGTGCTATATTTATCCACTGAATTCAGACCTGTATGACCTGTGACAAAATTATTGAATATATTAAATCTGTGCATGTGCATTTTGTCCGATGGAATTATATTGTGGATTCAATGTATGTGATGAGATTTGCCGGTGAGTACATGGTGTTGATACTCTATTCATGCTGTACATAAAACATGTATATATAAACAGTATACACGTAAATGTACCAATCCGTGGTTCTCTAAATAAAGTAAAATATTATATATGCCTTCTCTGTTTTCACTACAGGTGTACTTCCTATTTTATATGCATCGATTTAAGATGGTTACTGTGCCATTGAAGCACATATTTTACTGCCTGCATTTATTACCTACCCCCCCACCACCACCCACCACCTGCAAATTTTGTTTGGGTACATGCATCATTTTCTTCAGCTAACTGATCTGGTTGCTTATAACATGGTTCAGTCTATAACACGGTCAGGTTCTGTGGCTCCCAGCTGCCGTGTTATAGTGGGGTCACACTGTATTATATTAGTTAACATTGCAGTTAGTCAGGTGAACTTAAAAAAAATAAACGTAAATATTCATGATCGATACATTTTTATTAGTATATAAGATGAATGCGTTTAATATTTTAGCAAGAATTATGAATAAAAAATAAGATACATGTACAGTTATTATGGACATTTTTTCTGAAACCATTTTGACCTTGAAAACTGACTCTTCATAGACCTGTCATGAGAAATACTTTACTTCGATATACCATATTTTATTAGAAGGTATTATCTCCCCTCAAGACAGATTTTACTGCATTGTAATTCTGATCAGTAGGCATTGTTGTTAAAGAAAACTTGTACGATATCAGGATCGCAGCTGTACTTAAATTAATTTGCAGAAATTGGTGCTAGTTGACATGTGATTGTCGTCAATATTACAAGTTTCTTATACAAAATTACAATGTCTTTAGCTGCCAAATATAATTTACTGTGTTTTTTTACAGCAAACCTGTCATATCTAACAAAGTAATAAAAAAATTTGCAAACGTTTTGGCATAGTTTTTCCTACTTTCTCTTCCATCAAACATATTTCTCACAGAAGAATAAATCTACTATGCTAAAAGCTTTCTTATTAATATTTTCAAGTCCCCATTGCTTTTAGCAGATAATCTTGATTTGGTCCTGTCCATGTACTATATATCTGTAAATCAGACTTTTCCAAGATTTTTTCTGACCATTATAGCATTTTGTCTGAAAAAAATTACACATTTTTTGGATGTCCAAAGTTCCTCAGTACTGTAAGGTCAAGACTGTGCTGATGTGCTGTTAACCTCTCTACAGAACATTCTATCTGTTTTTCAGACGACTGCTAATTTCAGCTTATCTAATTTCTCCATTTGTATGTCTTTCTGTCTTTCAGGATACCCACATGACATGTTTATTAAGACTACCTCTAGATAAAGATCACTTTAAGCTGAATTTCTGAGTGATTATCATACATGTTCAACAGTATTTTCCAGTATGACAGCATACAACATCTACCATTGCTATAATTGAATGCTCTATTCTTGCAGGAGTCCATATTCCAGATGATAAGGGGGATTTTTGAGGCAGCCAGTGCTAAGCCTGCCCCTGCAGGCATTGCTCACTCCCCCCAGTCCAGAGCTATGTATGCAATAGATCTATTACTTAAATGGGATAAGAATACCAAAGGTTGGTAGTGTCAAGCTTTGATATAATCACTAAATCCCTCAACTTCTCAAGAGTTATACTTACTAATTTTCTTGTATATTAATTTTTGTTGTTTTGCAAAAAGTATGACATTGTTGTTGGTACATAAAACTCATTATTCCCTTGGTCAGGCAGCTAATTAGTCCCCTTCAGCATACAGTAGTGGGTACACCTAGGGCAGTGAGAGCCATCCATGTATACCTGAAAATCACCAACAGTATTTGATTGATTAATTTTTAGAGTGCTATTTGAAGAAAAAATTGGTTCTTGTTTTGTTCATTTGAAAGTTGGCTGAGTTATTTTTAGTTAAACTATTTAGTTAATAGTATAAATCTCATTTAACATGTAATAAAAAACTTGCATAGAAATGTAAAATAGTGATTTAGTTTTTGAGATCCCAGTATGTCTTTTTTTCATATGTCATCAATTAACCTATTTACAATTCCATAAAATTCATTGCAGATCCACACAGACTATAGTAGATCAACAACACGATTAGTATAAAATGATGGGAAAGTTTGTTATCTTTTATGGTATGATTGCAAATATGGCCACTGCTTTGGTTATATTGGATGTCCTAGCTGTACCATTTTCATTTAGGACCGACTTGGCCATGAATGAAAATGGGTGTAAAGTTTCGGGGCAATCCAGTAAGTACTTTAGGACTAGTAGCAATAACAGACATGTGCTAATGGTTGGATGGACGACGAACAGCATATCATCCCAATAGCTTTTCTGGTCTTTAACCAGTAGAGCTAGAAGTCAAAATAAATCATGATGAATAATTTCTTTCCTGTTCATAAAGATGAACATGACATCACTGACTGGTATGATTTCTGTGAGTACGTGAGTGACTAATTAGGCCAATTTATGCTCTGAACTGTTTGTGGCACATTTGGGTTTGCTTGAACAATAGAGGATGTGATGCAGGTCTGACATTTACACTGCTCATGGTTCTGCACTGCATCTGCAAAAACCAGTAGTTTCTCGTGGGTTGGTGGTTCTTCCTGGGGGTTTCCAGGGTTCTTCTTCCACCAGTTATACTGACTGCCATGTATAGCCTGTCTTGTGCTGAAAAATGGCATTAAACCCTACAACAACAACCACCAATCTGAGGTGCTCTTCTCTCTGATCTCTTTGCTGATGTACAGTCCATTACTTTCCAGTCGACAATGTCAATTTGCTTCACCTTTGTCTTCTTTTTTAGGTTTGTGACTGCTAATATTATTTTTAAAGTCCCATTGTCGCCGTTATATGCACAAAACTGTACAAGTCATCAGAATAATGCTGAATCTTGAAAGACATTGGTCTGAAACATCATTGGGTTCCATTGAAACCAGATAATATCTATATTTCATCACATTATGAACCATTTAATTTCTCTCTTGAGCTGAGAAACCAGGGTCATTTTTCACATGTGCAGAATTAATCCAGTGATTGGCAACGTGCATGGCTGTACTCATTTCAGTCAAAAACTGTAACAAGATTTGGTGTTTCACTGTCGTAAGCATAAGAGGCTAATACCACACTATGTTGTATTGTCTTCTGGCCAGATTTCCTCATCAATGTATATTCCAGTGCCCCAGATGATCACTAATATTCACCCAAATCTTATTTTTATCAAATGCTCACTTTTTCTTCTCAGATTCGCTTTCAAAAAGCTGGCATGCCTCTCTTTATTCACTCTTAATTAAATTTTTGTGCCACATGTGAATGTTGTTGCCGCTAGATTAGTCATTAATGGAATTTGTCAAATGTATCCCATCACTATTTTTGGGGCACGTCATAAAAGGAGTTAGGAGCGACTTCGTTGACTGAATTAACAGAAGGCACCTCTTAATTATAAACTGAATATTTGCACTTTGTTTGAACGTAACAATTTTTTTATTTCAAAAATAGTTTGGCATGTAGCTTTTTTAATAAGTCATTTCCTTCTTTCCAAACAGTAGTTCTATTAGAAGAATGGTGAAATTTATGATAAATAGTGCGATTGGTGCTTTAAATATTTAGACTTTTTGATAACCTGTAAACCTTTGAAATTTGCTACTGTAGTAGTCTAATAAAGTGAATTATTTTGACACTGAATGCACCCCTACCCCATAATTTGAAGAACAAGTTGAAGTTATATAAATCATATCAGTAAAATGTTAGTGAAGTCTAAACATGAATGAAGTCATAAGTGGTGTATCAGTGTCTATGGATTTTGTGTATTTTTTAAAATTATGAATTTTAAGAATATTTCAGATAAACTGTTTTGCTTTTAAAAAAATTACTTACCGCAGACACATTCACAAATTTAAGTACTCACATCAACACACCTCATGCACAGCCACAAATCTAATTAGTAATACCCAAAAAATAATACCTCAGGCACACCCATCTATGTACCTACAAAAACACCCCCAGGTACATACACAAATATAAGTACCTACAAAAACTGATGCCTCAGGCATATCCACAAATCTTTACACCCACAAAAACAACCCCCATGCATATCCACAAATTTAAGTACCCACAACAGTTTAGTACCCACAACAGTTTATATCTGGTAATATAAATAAATTCAATGCTGTATATTGTGGCTTAAAAGACAAGTCCAGCTGCAAACTGCATCAACCCAGGTTGTCTGCTAGTGGATGAAATGGGTCTCTGCAGTTAGTTAGTAGCAATCAGTAAAACAAACAGCATAGACCCAGATCTTCCAGTGCCTTATGTAACAACAGTTCAAGATCTGTGTTGTTTGTAGTTAGACTCAACTTGTTTGTATATAAGATATGTGTCCCAAACTATGGTACAGAAAATAGTTCATCGAATTAAAGTTATTGGCCTAAGGCTCTTTGATAAAAATCTGTACTGCACTAAATGGGAAAGATAGTAATCTCTAGTCACCCTACTCAGTGTACAGTCAGCAATGTAAGGAACAATTGAAAGTAAAAGTGTATTATGTTCCTGAACTATAAATACAGTTTTCTCATACAGTTGGAAATGACTGCACAGTTGATAATTTTCTCATCTTCATTCCAGGAAATAGGGTGATACAGCCAGTCTTGTGTGAAGTCAACTTTGGTCCAGATTGTGAACGAGCATGCCATTACTATCCTGATTTTGTTAATAACCTTTTTAGTGTACTTTTCTTGGATGACGTAGAGGGCAGACCATACACACCATTATGATACAAAGACTTTCGACTAACAGCTGATATGGTGGTTTTTATGATTTGAGACTGAAAAATAGTTTTTGTATCTTAAAAGTTAGAAGATAAATGGTTTCCCAAATATTATTCCATTTGGGCCTCATATTGTGAAATTTTAAGGATACCAAAGTATAAAAACACTGGCTTGATACTATTGAAAATTTATTTTCTGTCAGAACAAATTTTGAAAGGAGACCTTGGTTTAATAAATGGTGTTAGCCATTGTTGTGATGTAAAGAAGGAAAAATCATATACGATAGAGAGGAGGCCTCAAGGTTTCATATCCTTTTCAGTGAATTTATAGTTATTGTCCTGCTTTGTATACACCATTTGAAGGCCAGGGTTGTGTTCAGAATTCACTTTGTGTTTTCATACACATTTAAATCGTTGCATCCATTTATACATTTGTGGATCTTTGTCTACTGTCTGGTCTGTTCGCTATTAATACTTTGATATATCTATTGAAAATATTATTGGTTGTGTATGCACTGTGAGAAGAAATTGTGTTTAGTGGACAAGCTTTGTCACTGTAACTTAATTTCAAGAATTTTCAAAATTGTTTAAATAATGTCTTGGGTATGACTAATACTTTTTCACCAATTATGTAGAATAGTGGATTAAAGTTGCATCTTGAAGTTTGGATCAATTTTTGCCTGGTACTTTAAAATGGGTCAATGTCACCTACTTTCAAGACTTTATTCATATTAATATTGCTGAAAAATACATGCACATATCTGAGGAGACCAGTATTTGTGAGCTACTTTAAATTAACAACTTTTGTTTATTTGCAGGAATCAAAAAGTGTGAACAAATTCCCAAAAAGTTCATCCAGTGCACATGATTACTTAAGGTCTTACCTGTAAATAACAAGACATTATAATCACATTGGTGGTGGTTAAATCAACATTAAGATTTAGTGTTGAAGCTTATGAATGTCATGTATCTTCAGTATTAGTTGCTGTACTCAACTGAACTTGTTTAACTACTGCTATATGCCTAATGTTTGTACCCAGATGTTTTGAGGATCCTTCTTTCTCCCACAATAATGGTATAGACTGACAGCATTCAGACGGTTGTGAAACTCATATGTCATCTACATTAGTTGACGTATTCATCTAGGACATTATGAAAGTATTAATTTGTATGAAGAAATGCAGGTTCTAATCCTCCTATCAGATCAACTTAGGTTAGGTATCCTTGGGCAAGGCACTGTACTGCACCAGACCAATGCAAACCTCTCTGGTCTGCTAAAGCAGAAAGCTGAGTGATAATCACATATTCACATGTGAGACACTGTTTTATTTGAAAGCCTTGTTTTTCAGATTATATCTGTGAGGACAAGTGTGCAAAAGACATGCATATATTGTAGTACATTGTAGACAGATCATACAGTAATTAAGAAAGGAACAGTATTTTACCAATATATGCATTAATTCTATTGGATACATCTATTATTCCAGTTTTACCTTAAATCCTATGTCAAATATCATTAAAATTGCACTGAATTAGTATGTTGTGCAAGTCCTGTTGACAATAATTTTTAAAAATTATTACCATGTTTTCATGGTAATAGCAGATACTCTGTGAAATTAAATACAGTTTTCATTTTTGAGGAATCTCACAAAAATTCAAACAAATGAGTAAGGCAGATTACTACTTTTAGGTGTTCCTGTATCTTAAATGTTCTGTGCAATGCTTAGCCCTTTGATAAGTATTTGCCCTGTATCATCGAATATAAGAAATATAATTATTTCTGATAATAACTGTAAAGGCACTTAATTCTTTGTGAATAAAAACCTCATATATATGTTGTATATGCTTTGATGATCATTCTATCAGCCAGTAAATCTGACAGATATTATTAACAGAAAGTAATTTTGTGACCCATTCATAAAAAGACCATATTTTTGCACAATTATTATATTTAAGTCATCGTATTCAGTTTTTGTATTTAATAAGTCTAGCTTTGAATACAAAGACTGCATCAGGGTATCACAGTGGCAGCACAGTTTTAGTTCATCTATGTAGTCCATGGTTTGATCTCTGGCTCTACCATGTGAGAAGAAAAAGTGTTCAGACATCCATGGTTAGTTGGTTTCGATGGTTTATTCAGTTTTCAATAAGTTGTGAAAATCTGTTGTATAATTGATGTAAAATAAATAAAATTTAAACATACAAATTGGCTATTTTAAAAATTCTAGTTCTACATGATGAACGGAAACAGACAACAAAAGGGGTCAGATGACCCCATCAAATTCTATAACAGGTTTGGAGACATTGAGAGCATGGATGCAGAAGAATCTGCTCCATGCGCTCAAGGTAGCTCCAGACCTAACAATAAAAAGTTCACCCCTGTACTTCCTCCAGAGAAATAACCAGATTGCCTCCGTGAAAGGTCTAACCTAGGTCCAGAATCCTCAATATAAACTTATAATGAAGAACACCATCATACAATGGAACTGTAGAGGACTTAAAGCCAACTATCATGATATTCATCTGCTTACAAACGAACATGATCCTGCAGTACTGTGTCTTCAGGAAACGTTTTGAAAGATACGGAGAACATCACACTTAAAAACTACTCCCTGTTTAACGCCTACTCACAGAATGTTGACAGGGCCTCAGGAGGAGTCTCTGTTATTGTGAACAACAGAGCCCCTCATAGCTTCATCCATTTAAGCACTAATTTACAAGCCATTGCTGTAAGCGTCACTCTACATCGAGTGATTACATTTTGCTCTATTTACTTACCACTAAACACTAACCTAGTACCAAACGAACTCGACAATCTTGTTCAACAGCTTCCCGCACCCTTTGTTTTACTCGGGGATTTTAATGCCCAAAACATTTTCTGGGGATCAAATCGTATAAGTGACAGAGGTCACAAAGTTGAAGACTTTATTTCTAGACACGATCTGTGTCTATATAACACCAAAACACCGATATATTTACACCCAGTCAAGGGTACATACACATGCATCGATTTGACAATTTGTTCTCCTTCGCTGCTTTTGGACTATGAATGGCAGGTCGCTGATGACCTTCACAGCAGCGATCACTTCCCAGTCTCCCTTGTAAATCTGAACTCTACAATTGATGAAGTAATTCCACAATGGAATTTAAAGAAGGCCGACTGGGCCAAGTTTGAAACACTCTGTAAAACTAGGCTGAATGAGGATACAGTTTTCAATGTGAACGATCCCATTCAGCATTTTACATCTATTTTAACCGACATTGCAGAAGAATCTATCCCCAAGTCCTCAGCAAACTGTAAAAGAACCCTAAAACCTTGGCTCACTAAGGAATGTAAGGAAGCCATACGACAATGCCGAGAAGCATTGAAAAAATTGAACAATCATCCGACGCCCGAGAATTTAAGTAAATATCGTATTTTCCGGGCCAAAGCTCGCCGCACAATCAAAGAAAGTAAATGAGCATCATGGATGAAATATGTTTCCTCTTTAAACTCTCGTTCCTCAATTAAGAAAGTTTGGGACACGATCCGCAAAATAAACGGAAAGAGAAAACACAATTCTTTCCAACATCTGAAACTGAACAATAACAATTTTAGCTCAAAACGTGACATAGCAAATGTTCTTGCTGATAAATTCTCTAAAAATTCCTCATCATGTAATTATTCTGAAGCCTTCCAAAAATTGAAAACTCAAAAAGAAAAGTCACGTTTAAAATTCACATCCAACAACTCGGAAAGTTACAACCAACTGTTTTCACTATCAGAACTTATGGAGGCTTTAGACTAGGCCCATGATACTTGCGCTGGGACTGACGAAATACATTACCAGTTTTTAAAACATCTTCCAGAATCATCATTAACATCTCTTTTGAAACTCTTCAATGATTTATGGATTACTGGTAATCTATCTAAGATATGGAAAGAAGCAACAGTAATACCAGTTCCCAAACCCGGTAAAGATAGCGAAGATCCTACCAACTATCGACCTATTGCACTCACAAGCTGCATGTGCAAAACAATGGAACGAATGATCAATTCTCGTCTTGTATGGTACCTGGAAACTAACAAATTTAATATCTCCTTTCCAGAGTGGCTTTCGTTATGGACGGAGCACCAACGATCATCTGGTTAGACTAGAAACATTCATTCGCGATGCATTTATCAAAAAAGAACATTTAGTAGCGGTTTTCTTTGATTTAGAAAAAGCCTATGACACAACATGGAAGTACGGGATACTAAAAGACCTGCACGATATAGGTCTAAAAGGCCGTCTGCCCTCTTTCATATCCAATTTCCTCACAGACAGAGAATTCAAGGTACGAGTGGGCTCTACTCTGTCAGATTTGCACGAGCAAGAGATGGGTGTGCCCCAAGGCAGTATTTTATCTGTGACACTTTTTAATATCAAAATTAATAACATCACCAAGTGTTTGACTCCTGGTGTGGATTGCTCACTATATGTTGATGATTTTCTCATATGTTATCGATCAAAGCACATGCATACAATTGAAAGACAACTACAGCAAAATATAAACAAGATTCAAAATTGGACTAGTACAAACGGCTTCAAATTCTCAAAATCAAAAACGGTATGCATGCATTTCTGTCAGTTACGACGACACCACGAAGAACCTCACCTCACGATGGACGGAACACCTATTCCAGTTGTTGAGGAAACAAAATTTTAGGTATTTGACAGAAAACTGACTTTTATTCCACACCTAAAGAACTTGAAAGCTAAATGCTTAAAAGCACTTGACCTACCTAAAGTAGTAGCGCACACTGACTGGGGTGCTGAGAAAAATGTCATACTCAGTTTATATAGAACGTTTATACGGTCCAAACTGGACTACGGTTGCGTTGTGTATGGTTCAGCCAGAAAATCATATTTGAAAATGCTTGACCCAATTCATCATCATGGAGTAAGACTGGCTCTGGGAGCATTTAAAACATCCCCTTGTGAAAGCCTACTAGCTGAAGCGAATGAACCACCGTTATCGCATCGTAGAGAAATGCTTTCCGCACAGTATGCTCTCAAATAAAATCAAATCCTCTGAATCCTGCTTTTTCGGCTGTCTTTCAACCCAAATACAAAACCTTATACGAAAATAAAACAAACGCCATACCTTCCTTTGGCATTAGAATATCATCCAGCCTTGTACGTATAAAAATTGATCTTTCTAAAATTCTGAAAACGTCCATCTCCGAAACACCACCCTGGCTACTTAAACAACCAAAAGTACTTTTTTCGCTACACGATGGAAAAAAATCTGAGACAAACCCTTCCGTCTTCCACAACTGTTATCAAGAACTCCTCACCGAATTTAAAAACTACACAAGAATTTATACCGACGGATCAAAGGATGAGGAAAAGGCTGCTGTAGCCTTCGTTTGTGGAAATCACACAACGCAAGTTCGCTTACCAAATGGAACATCAATTTTTTCAGCCGAAATCAGAGCAATAGACCATGCTCTGCAACATATAGCAAGCAAACTTATTTTAAACAGTATTATCTTTTCTGACTCACTATCAGTACTTCAGTCGCTACACAATAGAAAACTGGAGAATCCATTATTGAAAAACATACTCGTCAAAAATACCGAGATGAGTGTCTCCCACGATATAATATATTGCTGGTTACCTAGCCATATTGGTATTAAAGGTAATGAAAAAGCTGATCGCGCTGCTAAAATGGCCCTTACTTTAGAACCATCTGATTTTAAAATACCGTATACTAATTTTAAACCTTGCATTAGAAAGTCCTTACGTCAGAAGTGGCAGGCATCATGGAATGATGCTGTAAATAACTTACTTCATGCAATCAAGCCAACTCTAGAAAAATGGACTCCTTCCTACAGAACCATTCGTCGGGAGGAGATAGTCATTGCAAGAATCCGAATTGGTCATACTTATATCACCCACTCCCACATACTAAAAGGTGAAGACCAACCAGAGTGCGTTTCTTGCAATGAACCATTCACTGTCAAGCACTTTATGATAGAGTGCTTTGACCTGCAACCTTGTGCATGACATGAAAGAACTTTTTGATACTATAAACATCACTCGTATTATAGAATTCCTGAAAGCCGTAAATATTTACTCTAAACTCTAACTTTTATGCTATCACCTTGTGCAGTTTTATGCAATATATATACCGTCCCATTTTAATACCTTTTCATCTTTTTTCATTAACATAGAACATTTACATCTCCCGTTGATCGGGAGGCTTTATTTTGCACCGTTACCATCTTACCGTTTTTAATTTCAACCATTTGTTCTTTTATGTCTCTGGTCGATATAGGACCTTTTATAATTTTTTAAAAGATTATACAAATAACATTTTGTTTGACGCTAAATATCCTAACAGTGCTGATGCGCCGTTAAAAATAAAATCAATCAGTCAATCAATCAATCTACATGATGATGTGGTTGAGAAGAGCCACAGAAGTATAATGCCTATTAATGAAGTAAGTTGCTTAAATATTGATAATTCTAGTGTAGCCAAGACCTAGGCTAATTTTGAAAAGATTTTTCAGAACTCTAAATAGAAGATTGGAGATTTTAAATAGTTATTGTTGTTATAGGGTTTAATGCCATTTTTCAGTACAAGATAGGCTATACATGGCGGCCAGTACAAATGGTGGAGAAAGAACCTGGGAAAACCCCGGAAAGAAGCACGAACCCACAAGAAGCGAATGGCAAGCTGTCTCACATACCCATAATGGCCGAACCCGAGACTCAAACCTACGCAAAGGCGAGATGGCAATGATCCGTGACGGTGAGTGCTTTAGACCAAGTGGCCACTCGGGGCCCTTTAAATAGGTAAAAGATTAAATTAAAGTATTCAAGTGTCTGCTTTTCTACTTTGTATAAAGAATCTCAAAGAGTCATGCACGCTTTTAAAGATATTTGATAAAAAGAAATGCATGCAAATGAACCATATACCATAAAAACATGAACTGTGACCTGAAAAGTATGTGCAGAAGTTAGCATCATTATTAACTGAGTACACATGAACTCCCCTAATCATAATCAAATATGACAGTATAATTGAACTGAACGGATTGAGTGAAAGAGAGTATGATATCAGATTGGTGCAAAGAATATTAATAGATGTTACTTGAGATTATCCAGTTCCAAGTAAAAAGCTTCAGCAACTTGGACCTCAGAAAAATCAGTATTCTGATAGAGATTTATGACAATTCCAGAAGCCTTCTCACTGATGAGAACCATTTATTTAAAAATGAAAGGATGATTTTGAAAATATTTGGTGAAAGTTTTGATTTTATTCATGGCAACATATTGTTTCACAAGGTTTTGTTATGTGGAATAAATGGTAACATGTATCCCTTAGTAAAATATATGTACATGAATACATCAGAAGCTGTGAAGCCAAATGGACAGTTAACACTCTGGTTTGAGTGTAAGACAGGCCTTATTCAGGGTGGTAATTTTTCACTAGTCTTATGTTCACTTTCTAATAAATGCTTTGATCTTAGTTGTATATGAACCTCATGATAGTGTTGTCGCCAATGACAAAAAAGTAAAGTGCCTTGCGCAAGGGCTCACCATGGTAGCTGGCCCAGGCTGGTCCTTAGATAGGATTCAAACCTATACCCATTTGGTCCTGCCCCTCAGGCTAACCACTGAGCCACTGCAACTCTGGAGGAGACTGGCATAGTCCTTATAGGCTGGAATGTGGGTAGTGGGAGCAATTGCTCCAGGGTGCAAGGGAAAACCAGGTATTGTTGGTACTTAGTTTTGCAACTAAAATGTTCATGGTGTTTCATTTAAACCTTAGTGTAATGGGGCAAATCTTCTACAAATTTTATTAATCATGGTATTTACAGTATATTAAATATATCTGTCTGGAGATCATTAGTTTAATATAAACTGTTAAGTCGGTGTCCCCATCAACGACAAAGGACTAAAGACTAATGTTTCAACTTTTGTGATTTTATATATATATATATATATATATATATATATATATATATATATAGATATAGACACACAATCATACATACATGCATACAATTTGATGTCCATAAGTCTATGAGGTCAGGTGCTACTCTTCTTTTTACTGTATTAGTTGTTATATAACTTTGTTATTTATAGTTAGGGATCAGGAACAAACTAAGGCAGATAAGTAGCGGAGTTGAAGAAAAGTTGAAATAAAAGAATATAATATAAAGGAGTATTTACCCAATTGCCTATCTGCTCAGAAAAAAATTATGCATTGGTATTTTCCGTAATGATGTATTCCGATTTTTAGAAAATGTCATCTGTGTATCTATCATGCTCAAATATGAATTAATATTATATTTGTTTATGTATAGGACGTAGGGAAGTTTCAAAAAGCGCTAGTGTTTTTTGTTTTTACTTTTGTAGCAAGATTTATTTAAATAGATAAATGTATTGTGCATAAGTAGCCCAATTAAAGGTGTAAGAAAAGAAGACCTTGAAAATGTGTGTAGCTTTTACATGCTTTAATACTAAATATGTTTTTTTTAATACATATTATGGTCAAGGGCATCCAGTACAATTTCTTGTCTCATATATGATTTGACACATATCATCGGATGGATTTAAGAAGTTTCAACCCAAATACTGTTGTCATTCAAGGAAAATATTTAAACTGGCTGCAATATCAGTAGCTATTGTAAAATGAGTAGGGTTCAGCTGACTTACATACCTGGAACTCTATTTAAGAAAACTTGTTAAATTTGGTGAACTTGAACCACTGTGTCAACACCAGGGGTCTCAAACGTGCAGACCGAAGGCCGCATGCGGCCCACCAAACTGTGTCCTGTGGCCTGCAAAATGATTGGTGTCACAAGGTGTCATGAGATATAAGAAAATGTCCACCTGCAGCCCTCAGGGTGGTTAGAGTTTGAGCCCCCTGGTAGCACTGAAGAAGCCGTTACAAACATATTCATGCTGATAATCTTAACAAACAGTTGAATTTTTATTTTTATTTCTTAAACACAATATGTATATGACAATCATATTGTTCCATTCAGCAATCATGATTATTTTCTGCTATAGGGTTATTCTTTGTTAAATACTACTACTACTAATAATAATACTAATTATAAATTATTAATAAAAAAATTAATATTTTCTTTGTAGCACACATATTATATGAAATTGAAATTTCCACATAAATATCATAAATATTTATACTTTTTCAGCTTTAGATTATATGTACCCAATTATCCTTCAATAATGTTACATAGGTATAATAATTAGGTAGAAATGATACTTTTAATTGCAGTTTAAGATAAAACAAACAAATCAAAATAGACCACAAAAAGGCTGCTAAATATAAATTATATTTGTGAAATTGATATTGATATTAAACGTTTATTCAGCATTTTGATTGGCGGATATAGAGAGGCTTCAAATCAATGGAGAAGATGCGTGTTCGACATCATATACACTTTACAATTAGATTTGGACAAATACACAAGCTTAAACAGAATATTTTGATTCGATTTATCCACATCGCTCAGGCCCAAAACACTATTCATCAGTGTAGAAAACAAAGGCAGTTGTTTTTGTTTTAATTAAGTTGATTATTTGATGTACTCATCATGAACGTATATAGAAGGACAGTCTAAATATGGTAATGAACGTTGATGTGTGTCCCGTTTTTATTTTTGGTGGTATGTACCACGGTACTGTACTGAAATGCCAAAATAATCATGTGAAGAATGTAATGATATTAATATCATGTTTTGATTTTTCATGATCCAAAAACCCATAATTGGTACTGTTTTCACGACACAGATGTATTTATCACAAATTAATTTGAAATTCTAGAAAAATGATTATATCCAAGATCCTTTAGTCACATCCTTGACACATGCCACACATGTTGACGCGGTGGCAAAATTGGATGTTGTGAAAAATATTCTGGACAAGTTAAAGTGTTTAAAAAATATATCCTGGTACATATCCCGGTATTTTTGGAAATATTTATTGGCACCCACCCCTAATCCACAATTATATGGACCCTTTTGATAGATGTCCCATTAGAATATGAAAAATTGAAAAACTTGAAAGATAATTTTATATACATTTTAACATCGGTGAAATATTGGAAAATGCCGAAAGTGATGAAAGTGCAAGGAAAAGGTTATTGAACCAGACTATCCTCAAGAAAGAGAAAATTAATATAGACAAGTTGACTGTACTTCTTTGAAAGGTCCCTTAGACTTCAAAATTGGAAAATGTTGATATTATTACGACTCTATAGTCTTAAACTAAATAACAGAAAAGAGCGAACACCAACATGTTTTGTAAAATTCAACAAATAATTTATTTTCCTAGAGTAAAAAGTGAAAATTTAAAAAGAAATTACAATAATAAGAACAAATTAAATTCAAAATAGTCTTAACAAGATTTATCACAAGTCCAAATGTATAATGTTCCAACTTAATTCCAGTGGTCGTCCAAGACTGAATGTGTTGACGTGCCTGCAGTCTCGAATATTCTAATGTTCCAGTCACATGTAGTGTGGTGATGTGCTAACAGTCTTTTGCAGTATCACTATAATATAATCAAAACATGTTCTTCTTTGGAATCACTATACTTTACAAATAAATGTTCCAATTGAAAAATTTCATTGATGGGTATGTATTATTTCCGGTCAATAATACTTTGACTAAATAATTCCATCCCTATGTAATACTGAGCACAACAATAAGACTGATTCTGATAAAGATATTAAAGCAAGAATGAGTAATTTCTCAAGCAGATAACATTAAATAAAAAAACCAAGATACAATAGTAGAATCAGAAAACGGTCAAAAGTTCACTTCTAGAAAATTCTAAGTTGTCGAAAAGAAAAGGTAGATTACTAAAATTGTAATAAAAAACCATGGGAAATATCAGGTAGACATGGTTTCTCCTGGAGGAATTACAATGTCATAGACTTAGATGATGATAAACATGTTCTCTTCCATTGACAATGATCACGCTATTAAATCCACAATCATTGACGAATATTAACTATATATTGTTTGCTTACAAAAGAAAATCTTTTCGTCAGGTCCACAATGAAATTGATTTATTGAGAAGGTCAAGTCCAAAATGCAATAATATATAATATAAAATCATGGAAAAAGAAAGCTAACAAATAGAAATTAAATTTACAAAACATGTCCCCTCATAAAAAGAAGGTTGTATATATTAAAACTTTATTTTAACTTATAGTCAAATATGCATGTGATTACAATTATATAAGATGAAGTCTTCTGAATGACACAAAATACACGTGAAGCAATATAATGATTCTATACACGTGACAAGGCATCTGCAATTAGATTATATTTTCCTTTGATGTACTTGATATCAATTTTGTATTCCAGCAACATCAATCTCTACCTCAATAATTTCTGGCTTTTGTTTTCATCTTGCCAATAGAAGGAAGGGCATTATTACCGCTAAATACAATAATCGGAGAAGGAGTTGAACAACTATATAATTCAAAGATTTGCAAATCTAATAAAAAAAAAGCCAAACATTCGTTATCGATAGTGAAATAATTTCTCTTTTACTTGTTTAATTTCTTAGGAAAATATCACACTTGATGATCTACACAATATTTTTTTCCTTCTTGAATCAATACTGCACCAACTCCAACATCACTTGCATTAATAGCTATTCTAAATGATTTAGATGACTGAAATTCGGAGTTGGTGCGACCTTAGTATGACCTTTTCCTTATCAAAAGCATTCTTGCATTTTCACACTAATTAACCTTTATTTTATTACTCGATAATTTGACAGTGTTCAGCAATTATGGACAAATTGGAACAAAATTTCGGATTGTATCCAGCCCTACCCAAAAAATTCGCATCAATTTTTTCTTGGTTCATAAGTACAGGGAATTCAGAGACAACCTTGGTCTTAACTTCTACTGGTTTACCTTGTCCATCTCCCACGATATGTCTGAGAAATATAACACATGCACGACAAAACTCACTTTAGGATAAATTAATTGTCAAAGTTGCATTATTCAGTCTGTCAAAGAATTTCCGAACTGTCTCTAAGTGATCTTTCTAGGTGTCGTTGTAGATGATGACACCAATGAAATACTCACAATTATCTAGACCAGATATAATCATGTTCAATAAACGTTGAAACGTGAAAGGTGAACCTTTCATCCCAAAAGGCATCATTTTATATTGATAAAGTCCAACTGGAGTCAGGAATGCTGAAATTTCCCTTGCCCTTTCCGTAAGTGTAAGATTCCAGAATCCTTTCAAATGATCAAACTTGGTGGCACAATTTGCATTTCCAATTTTTTCAATAAAGTCATCGATTCTTGGCTAAGGAAATGAAATTTTTATAGTCACAATATTCACCTTTATATAGTCTATGCCCATGCGGAAAGTATTATCTTTTTTGGGTACAAGAGTACAGGTTGAACTCCATTCGCTCTTACTTGCTTCTACAAAATCATTCTCCAGCAAATCTGAAGATATGATTTTCATAATCAAACATAATTATATACAACCCATCGACACGAATGGCTTATCATTAACCATGATAAATTCCGACTGGGGCTTGTAGAACTCAAATTGCTATTGCTTTCCATACATGACCGTGACGTTCACCTTATAGGAGTAAGAGCATTTCAGATAGTTCTGTCTTGATTTGGTCCTTATTTTGCAATTTGTAGCAATCAGAAATAACGCGTCCTTTCTACTTGCAATAGGTACAAGCAGGAAGGGATAAGGAAGTCTGATAAATCGTATGAGAAATTTAAAACTTAATATGTGTGCCAGTTTGAAATTTGGAATCGCTCGTGTTAGGTAAAATTGTATTTTCCAGAAGACTACTGAGTCGAAGTCTTAATGACAAATACACTTTATAAACTAGGAATACTCGAGCAGCATTTTCTGAAGTTTCAACCATATGCTCATTGAGGTAAGTCTTAGCGTCACCATTGACGCAAGTCTTGAATTCTTTAACTAACATGAGTTATCTGAGTTTTCCATAATCTGTCCAACTTTCATGGCTGTGCACCTTCTATCAAATAACTGCACTTTGTCTCTTGCAAATTCACCATGGGTTTGTCCAGTTTCTTTTTATAGTTCCTGAACATTTGTCGACAAGGCTCAGGTATTAGCTCACAACCTTTCAAAATACATTCCTTAACTAGATCATAATTTTATTTCAGTTCCTTAACTTTCATTTTTAAGTCTGATACAGACTTACTAATCAAATCTAAAGTACTTTTATCAAAACAATTCTTTCCCACCGAAAATGGGACTAAAATATTTTTATTTCTTTCTTCGTTCAAGAAGCTTTTGCCTCAGACAGATCATATTTTCTGGCAAGGTGGAGCAATTCATCATTAATCAAGGCGTCAAACTATTTCTTGGTAGGATTTGAAATAAAATGTTTCACTTTAGATGACACTGAATGTGCTTGTTGGTTTCGCTATATATTTCTAAAATGTGAAATAATACCCGGGATTTATAAATTTCCGAAATTAGGCGAATTTAAGTTTCAAAAATAAAGTTTTCTGAATCATTTGAGAAAAATTAGTATCCCGCGGACCAGCTTCCAATTTTCCATTTCGACTCGATGGTCTTAAAATAAGTAACATAAAAGCGTGAAAAACAAAAAGCTTTTCTGATAGTCTGATCGATAAACTTAAAGAGAACTTAAGTCAATACCCAATTTTCTAATGTATTCCGGTTTAACTGTTTAAAGTCAGTTCAAGCGAATTCTTGTCTTCCATCATTGTTTATGACTCTTCAAATGCAGTCGTCCATTAGGTAACCTGTCTTGCTATATATTTGCTATTATTTCAAAGGTTCAGGTGAACACTATCTAAACTAAGTTTGCATATAAATATCTGTCAATCAAATGATTTTGAACTAGTTAAATTATGTCTTTGCAAACTTGGGTATGCAATAGCAGTTCACAGTATGGTGGTGGTTGTAGGAGGAATCTTAAATTGAGTGTCGGTGATCTAATTAACATTGTATGCATTTGGAAATAAATTATAATTGTGTCTTAGAAAAATATTGATAGCATGGCGTTTTGGGGTATGTTCAGCATGTTTGGATACATCAAGGAGTTTTTCGAGTAGCAATCTGGGTCTCTTGATGGTAATAGTTTCTTTTTCATCTGATCCTGAAAGGCGGGAAATATATGATGCATGCTAAGAGTGTGCCAACTTGTCTATTAGAGAAGACTATGTATTGATGTGAGAGTGTACAGCTTATATATGTATTTCATATGAGCAGGAATGCAAGAACATTACGCAGGTGTTACCTATAATTTGACTGACCAATATTAATTTTACAAAGATATTTATAAAAAGCGAACTCTTGCTCCTTTAGAACATATTCAACATGTGGCTTAGTAAGAGAGGATCTTTGTTAAATGCACAATTTGTGTCAGTGAATCTTATTGCTGAGTTAAATACTTTTTTATGCCATGGTCTACCAAAAATATCATCATAAGAGTTCTTCGATTATTCAAGCACGTTAATGTCTTAGAGATTTACAGGTACTACCAATTTAGTCCAGTCTTATTTGAAATACCCTATAACAGTTTGTACACCATAAATGGACAACAACAGGTTAGGAATATACCCATTTTTATAAAATGGAAACATGCAATAATCAGTAATAATATACAAATTATATCTATTGTCTACATGATGAAAATAGATCTTCTCCAAATCATGAAATAAAGAATAAAGAATTAAGCTCTAAAACTGGCATAATTCGTTATGTCTAATCCGTTTTATTGATCGAGGTAAGTACAAACGCAAACATTTGTCTGAAAGCAACTAAACACGCGAAAATCAAATTTAGATATTCCAGAACTCTTTGGTTATGATTATGTAACATCACTGTTGATCCAATTACTCTCCAGAACGTATGAAATTCAGTTGATCCCTTTTAAAACATGGCCGTAAATTTTGCCTGGTGTCGTGCCTGCATTTATCTGAAAAGTATGGTTAGGCCAGTCTAGGCTCAATAAGTGCCAGCTTAATATTTCCTTTTTTCCAACTGATAATTTTACTACTAGAATGACTTTATGTTCCTGCCTGCGTTTAAGCAAAGATTAGGCTTGGCTTTAATTATACATAAACAGTAGAACTATGTTGACATTTCGGGACTAGATCACAAAAGCGCTATCTACCATGCAATTTCCACATTCAATAAATATATACATTTAAAAACACAACGTTTGGGTCTTTTAAATCATGTGTAAGACAACCAAAAGAATTACAAGCATTTATGGAACATTAAGAATTCATAATGTTTCAAAAATACAACATTCAATTGTCTTTTTTTTTCATCCCTAATCTTGTTGTCGCTAGTCGAGATTGAAAAGCCGTTTGTATCACAGTGTATGTTCATTATTTCCTATTTGATTCGACACCCGGTGTTTCCCTGAATGAAATCAGAGAGACAGGTTAAATGCATACACGCACTCAAATTATTTACTGTCCTTGTATATCACTGACATTTTGTAGAAAGATAAATATAATTTACCAAACTGTCACACTTGAAGAACAAAGCAAATATGAATGATAACATTCTAGAGATCCTTTTTTAATGTCGAATCCAAATGTGCTTAGCAAAGGTATGGGACATACTTTATTGGAAAAATGTATATAAATGAAAAAGTACAAAATGATCAAAACCTTGGACATATTGATTGTATGAAGGAGTGCTTAATATCCTTGATTTAATGATTTCATACACCGAATATTTGAATATTCAATTATGCATATTTCAAGCGGAATGGGATGTTCGTAGCACTTACATTCTTTATGTGCTTATTTGTCATTTTGATGTTAAATACCAAACAACATAATGAGCAAATATTTCCCTCATTAACTAGGTCAAAAGTGCATATCTGAAGATTTGTTAATGTATATTTATCTCCGGTTTGAATGCACACAAAAGCATTTGGTAAATTCCGTTAACTATTTTCAAGTCAGTTGATATTATTACGACCACAAACTTAATACAGCTCAAGTATTTCTGGAAACGTCGAAGAGATTTTGGGAGTGAATTAAAATTTATCGTCTGACTTAAAATTTCCCAGGTACACGTTTTCTCCATTGTCAAAAGTTAAGTATGCTTCACCACACGATTTAACTACTCAAATTCACCAGTGTTAACATATTGTTTTATTAATAACTTGTCGGAGTAAACTTACTGATGCAAAATCAATTGTAGAAGTGCCTCTGAGACACTTGCTGATTGACCATGTGCATTGGGGTGAGGTGTAATTTGTGGCTTGTCAATTAAGATCATGTGCATTCGACACTAGCGTGCGTAATTTCCCCACTAAAATTATCTCGGAACTTGAAGAAAGTGTAATTGGACTTGTTTCAGCAAGATTTCATATCTTTTCTGAGATGCCACTCAGCAGGAGTTTGCGCCTGTCACGGTGGAGAATGTAGTGTATATGTTTTAACCCCATCTAGTATCAATTTAAGCCATGTAACCATCAACAATCTTATTGAGTTTTACTTTCTGTTAGGTGTAGGAGGGGGTAATTAAAGTAATGTATCAACATTTGCATCTGACAAAAAGGAATTTAAATAACAAATGTAGAGCAGTTTTTCCTTCCATGTCAATCAGACGCAGTAAGCACTTCCATCACAAGTTGTAGTCACAAACATTCTTGAAGAAATACATGCTCTTTTTTTGTATACATTTCTTGAATTATTCGCAACAAGGTACGGAAAATGAAAATTGTAAACAATCCAACAGTCCAGCTGGTGCCAATGTTTAGACCGAGGATGCCTCCAAGACACTTTATGCTGTGGTTTTGTCTGAAATAATGAATTGGTGATGCTGAGATCATGGTACGAGCACATCTCTAGAAGGCGCTGCCCGTTTTCATTCATCTTCCCAACGCCGAACTTGCCAAGACAGGAAGGCCAAGAGTCAATATCGGTACCCACCCTAGCATTGAAGTCGCCCAGCAAAAGTTCTCTTCCTTAGGAATTTTGTCGATCAGCGAGTCTGACACATTGTAGAACTCATCATTGGTATTTGTGGAGACGCTTAGTGTGGGAGCGTAAGCACTGATCAGGTTGATAGACCCCGCTGTTTTGTGGAGGCGGAGGGATATCAGTCTTCCATTTCCTTGTTGGCAGGGTTCTATCATCCTCAGCAGAGTGTTTCTGACAGCGAATCCAACACAGAACTATCTGGCTTCGTCCACGTCCATTCCTTGCCAGAATAACGTGTAGTTCTTTTCTCTGAGGGACCCGGAATCTAGTAGTCTTGTCTCCTGTAGCGAGCCAATGTCGACCTGGAGTCTTGCAAGTTCGTCACTGATGACTGAAGTCTTTCGAAACATCACTGATTGTCTGGAGATCATCTGAAAGCCCAGTCAGCATAGTCCAGATATACGAGGTACCTAGCTTGAGGATGTGAGGTTTCCTTGTTGGTTTTCTTTTGTTATTTCTTGGTGCAGTAGTTGCAGTCCGCTTATCAGGTACTCACGTACCTTAAGCCTTACTCACCCAGCAAGGCAGGCGAACTGTGGCGGTACTGCATCTTATTGGCTGGGAGCTGCCCAGTTTGAGGCGGGCTGCAGCTGTCCAGTGAAACCTGTTGGTTTCTCCTACTGGCTAAAGTAACCCCTGGCGTCTGGTTCTACGCCAATCGGGCGTTGACTAATACCCTTAAACTGCTGGTTCCCGTTTTGTGTCGACGCGGTGAAGCGACGCTGGATTGTCCTATGCAGGGCGCAAGCCTGGGCGGGGTGATATGGAGAATCAACTGTTGCCCATGCAGCTGATCCCCCCTCTCCACGCAGCTGATGGATCCAAGGGAAAAGACACGCCGATACTTCATGGCACCAGCTGCGTCGCAGGAGTTGCCGAAATGACACTGAAAGCAATACCAAGTCGCCTTGGGGACTCCGTCTCCGGAGTTTCTGTCGCATTTTACTCCCTTAGCCTTTCCCATCAGAGAGTATAGTGTCAAGGCGGCGAAGTGTTGAAATCGGAGTTTACCTTCTCCTAGATGGGCGACCACCCAAGGTTAACTAGCCTCATCTGCCAGAAGCGTATGGCTTTGAGGCGCCAGACACTCGCCTGTCATCCCTTCTCTAGTCAGTTTAAACAGGTTCCGCCGCTTTATATATATATATATATATATATATATATATATATATATATATATATATATATATATATATATATATATAATTTGTATGGGATAGAGATCTTAGCAAATTCTATGCTATGAGCCATTCTCAAGTTCCCAATCACAGGGGCACAACATATGTTCCTTTCTGGACATCTGTCTAATTCTGTTACCACTTTCCTTTTAAGCTTATATTGTTCTTGGCCGGGGATCTCAACAGTTTCCAAGTGACAACACAAGACACTAGTTCATCGAGGTCTGTTCAGGAGTACTTTTGAGTAACTGAATTGTGGTTTATCAGGAGCAGTTCATTTAATAATGCAATAGCAATTACATAAAAACATATTCAGTTATTTAGGTAGAGTGCACCGCAATTGTGCACTCATTGAAAGGTCAAATGGATGAAACCATATATTTACATCTTTACTATCCATGTTAATGTCCAGTAATGAGAAATTTATTCGTTATATTTAATGCCCATAAATTCCTGCATCACTAATATAAAGTATCATTGTGATTTAAATTTGCTGAAAGCATCGACTGGAAATTATGGACCATCAAAATTCTACAGCATTAATAATCCAGCGTTTGTGTAATGGTTTTGACACGCCCCAAGTTCTCTAATATTAACGTACTTTAAGCCATTTCCCATATAGGTTGGAAGCGTCTAGCTCCTATGTATATATTTGTCCTATCTTCTATTTCTTCTTTCTCCGTCTTCTTGATCACAATAATCCCGTATGTACGGAGTTTCTGCGAAACACATTTCTTCTGCATCGATGTGTGTCTTTGATAATCATGACGATTACATGGAACCCTGATCTTCTACAAGAACAGTTGTTTGAACATGTCAACATTTGTCCTGTACGCTCTTTACAGAAGTAATAAATCAACGTCACTGTTTTAGAAATATGGAAGATTGACTTAGATTATCTATGCCGATCCAAATGTTTGACAGGTACTTTATGGGGCAGAAAGTTATGTTTTTACAAGGACAACATTTCTTTTGAGTCTTCTGAAATTGTTTAGTTTTAAGCAATGGTAGTCCTTTCACAGTGGGAGTAATGTGAATATCAGTGTTGGGAAATGAGCGTAAGTTGTTAGATAGGGCTTCGGATGTATTTGCTTGCCTCAAAATAAATTTCTAAAATTCAAGGTTTTCCTAACTTTATGAAAGAATTAGTAGCAAGACTTCTGCAAAACAGGCCACTGTCCCACAAATTTGTGCATTACATAGGATTCTTGTAAAGTTGTTTTAGATGTCTTATTTATCTTTCAATTTTAAAACTTAGTCATATAGCTTGTTAAAGTACTACTCCCGTATGTCGAGTGACCATGCCTCTCTGATTTTAATTACGTTTACCTATCAATAATTTTATTACATTCTTCTGAAACTTATATGGAGGTCGCCTAACCTAAAGAAGACACCTCTCTTGTCCAGTCACTTAATCATTTTCCAGCTTCTTCAAATTATCCATATTTTTTATTTCTTAATCACCATCTTCATGTGACGTAAGTGCTAGTTGATTTAAGTGGGTTCTTATGTTGTGATAATTTTCTTGCCAATAATTACATATGTGAATTCCTTGGATTAGAATAGCATATTTCCTGATCAGCTAGGTTACTAATAAATAGGTCAGAGAGCAAAGGAGCAAAATGCACTGTCGACATTACTTTCAAAGCTACATTCATGTACAATGATATGTTGTCAAATAGGTGTTGATTTTTATATCTGGTACATTGGTGATATTATAAAAAACGACTGAACTTTACAATCTTTCATGTGTATTTCAATCGCTGTGTCATTATGTAAAGCATTATATCCAAAATAATCGAGCAGAGTTGATGTACTTTGTAACAGTACATGTCATATTCTTGTAAATTGTATTCAATGAAAATTCCTGGTGTTAGTAATATAGCAGATAGCTTATATTACCCCAACTGGACCAGTGATTGGTATGAGTCAATCCATTTGCATCATTTGTATTTTCCTTCAATTTTGAAAACGAAAAAAACGATTTTACTCTTTGGGTCTTAATTATTTGTATATTCTACTGCTTTTGCTTTATCTAAGATGTTTTCAGTGATATTTCTAAGCAATAATTTAAGTTAGGGACTTTTTCTTCATCCACAAGTACTTATTGGCTGTAATTTCGAGTAGAATATGATATTAACTGTAGTATCTTTTGATTCGATGAGTGCATGGGTTATCATGAATAACACAATAATAATGTTTATTGTGACTATCAGACGTTATTTGTTTTTAATTTTTATTTGTTCGACTTCATGTCAGATATTTTTGTAATACTTATAATATCGCTCGAGATGCCAAATTGGAACATGAACCGCGGTCGCATATATCCTACATTGGAATATTAAAGCACAGACGTGTTTTCTATAAACATAAAGGGTTACTGCATACGATATCCCCAAATAGGAATGTTCTACTAATGACAAATATTCTTACCAAGGACAACTGTGATATAGATTTTGTTTATTAAACCCTTTTGTATTTGGATTAATGGCTAAGTACGTAGTTATTCCAATAAATGTTTGACAGATACTATCCTCCATGATAAATGTTTGTCAGCATAATCCGATGCAAAATGGTTGCAGGAGTTGCACATATATTCTTGTATTCATGTACTGGGTACATATATTCTAACCATGGAAATAAATTGCTTATAATGTGGATGTAACGTGTGAAAGGATCTATATCACTATGATCTGTGATTTTATTTGAATTAACGGTCACCAGGACTTTAATCTCATACTGAAAAAGACTTTTGAAGTAGTTTGGTTCCTCTTTAATGCTGTTATTTGAGAGTCATGAAGTTTAGCAATGGATTAGACGTTAATGACTTTAGCCTTTGTTATATATGATGTAACGGGGCTAGTTTGTCAAATTTGTATTTGTTTTCTCAGAGATTTACTTCACATAGTGCTATGTCTATGAATGATTCTTCAATAAACACTTGGTTAAAATTGTCTTAAAATCAGTCACACGACTATGTGTTGTTAAGCTATTTATTCAGTTCATCAATAACAAATATATTTATTACATCAAAGTATGTATAAAATATACACCATCAATAATTTTTGAAAGATGTCTACAAATTTTGTATTTTGGTCACACATATGGCACAAATTAGCGATATCAATAAAGATAATTAAGATCATTAGTAAAAGCCTTGCATTCCTCTTTCCATACATGTGCACAACATTGTTGTAATTGCTCTAATGTCAATTTGAAAACATTAATATCTCCATAATTGTACACAAATTTCTTATAATCATCGTATTAAAACTTTAAGAACACAATTAACATTTTCAAAATTTTACACATTTTGGTATTCATTCTACCAGACATTGCAAAATAATTCTAATTATTTATTTTGCCTGAATGTAATGCAGATATAATTAGTTTAAATAAAAATAGTTAAAGGCAATATTCATTATAGCATAAAGAAGATGACAAACATTATACATGCTTATATTATTATGTATAAATTAAGCATAATGATAATACATAATGATTGATACTACCAAAATATTTTACTCAACTGCAATAGTTGTGTCGTAAAAATTGGACACTAAATGACACATCAAAAATGCTCTAACATTATTGTTTAGCTCTCATATCAATATTTTCGAAAACAAAATGTCAGTTATAAATTCAGCAATATTGATAAATTTTTAAAATGAAAAAATATATAAAGTTTGCACATTATTTAGTTCAATATAAAAAAAAAACAAATTGTCAGTTAAGAACAAATATCTGCTCTTTTGGTTTGAGTTTCTTTTAAAATCCCTATTTTATAATTCTCAGGCATGTCCGTTACACATTTCATATAACTCAAAATTTGATCAATTCGTTCGGCTCTGCACATAATTCGGAAGTCTCCAATTTCTATTAGATCCATGAATTATAATCCAAACCACTTACAAATTAGAGTACACTTAACATTTTTTCCAATAGCGCTTATAACAGCAATGAGCGAGCCGTATAATATATAGATTATGGTGATTTTCTTTTCTTATAATTGTGAACAGGATCGTGTACAATCACCAGATTGCATGATTCTTATTAGACGAGTCACTGAACACAAACGAAAAAATAAAAGAAATATTTTGAAGAAAACAAAATATTGGTCACAGCGCCCTCATCTATCCTATATATATATATATATATATATATATATATATATATATATATATATATATATATATATAGATCATCATAATGTCCCACCCATGTGAAAGTGATGTTGTACTCTTTGAAGTATTTTCCAGACGCAAACGACCGAGGAGAATACAAAACCTCATCTACTTCACATGAGCGAGTCCAAACTGAAATAATATTTTAGAACATATGTGATATATATATATATATATATATATATATATATATATATATATATATATATATATATATATATAGAGAGAGAGAGAGAGAGAGAGAGAGAGAGAGAGAGAGAGATAGTTAGATAAATAGGAAAATAGATAGATAGAAAAATAGATAGATGAGAATGAACACGAGTGCAGATAACACCGATTGAGTAACACCATTTTTAGGAGATGTGTGCTTAGTCATGAGGGAATATGGGCTCGTGTGTGCAGGCAAAGCGATGGGTGCCGTTTACCCGCGGACCTGGGTTCGAAGCTCATTAGCGTACGAATTAAAAATTATCTAACCTGTACGATATTTTATTTATCCAGATTATTATTTAATTATATTTTTTATTAAGGACACCTATTATCATCTTTTTCTTATTTGCTGTTTCAGAGATACATTTCCATTTTACTCTTTTTGCTTCTATAGGTCCTTTCCTTTGACTTTCACTCATTTTGAATACATGTACCAGAACCAGGATTTCTGTTTTCAATAGCATTAAACGGAAATAATTTACATTCTTCTCTTGTCTTACAAGCGTATTTAAAAAAAATAGAAAATGCAAAGATTTAACATACAGTATCGATTGTACGATAAAATAATACATAACGTTAAATACAACGAATATAACAATATAATAGTAGAAAATTTGTCAAGAATTATATTTCATCCTTTGTTTTGTTTAATTAAAATTGTTCAGATGCAATTTTAGAACAATTTAAGGGTTTGTTAAGTAGTGCCTAATTGTCTGTTAATGTAAAGAAAAAAGAATTTGATCCTAGAGTTCATGTAAAAGGGTTTTCAACCATGGCATTAACCCCAAAATAAAATAAAAAAGAGTTAAAATGCATTCGGACTCCGTTCTGTTTCCTTTTAACTTTCATCTATCTGCATTCCGTATTTGCATTCTACTATCATAATGCATGCATAACATGCAGCAATGATTCTGCATTTCATTTGCTTTCATTCTGCATTCCTGTCACATTTGACTCATAAAATTTCCGATTTCAGGGTCTGTGAATATAATATGAAATGTATGGAATTATAGGTCTCTTCCGTTCTTCTGCTCGATACAGATATTTATATTTTAATATTACCTTGACTGCGATTGAGAGGCAGATGGAGGATAAAGATGTGATGATATGAGTGACATATTACCGAATGAAACATTTCAAATATCGTAGCTTCTTCCTTGAGGGTTTGGGATCCATGGCTGTACAGAAAAGCTTTAATAAAAAAAATAATATCCACGAGTGTTAAATTACCTTGACCTTGCACATATTTTATGATGATAGGGGTTGTTTGAAATGAAAGCGAAAGCTTGATTATACAATTCGTTTTATCTCTCTGGTAATTGGTTCCATGTCCATGAAGGAAGAACTTTAACCAAACATTTTAAATAATGAGGTTATAAGGGATTCTACCTGTGGTCAGATATGAACGGACACGGCTTACTAACTACACAGTCCATGTAAGACCATTTTACATATACTATATTGTAATATCAGGCATAAAATGTCTGATAGAAAACTTAACTAAATATTTAAAATAACTTTGACATTACCCTATGGTCATGGAGAGTATATGAGTGCTAGGATATGAATGAGTGCAGCTTACGGTTTAATTAAGATTGCTATCAATTAGAGGAGTTCAAACTTATGAGACAATGTAGACAAATACATCAAAAGGTTGTATTATACCTTCTCACCTGTGATTTCGCTTAGAAATGTGCTTATTGTAAAAACAAGTTTACTGACAATAGAGGCGATTGGAACGCCATGCTCCTGTATAGTAAATTAGATTGAATAATACATGTTGTGTAAAACATATGTATACTTTAAATTATGTAACATCACTGATATATATTGCTTGATAGTGTAGCTGAACCTCCAAACAAAATGGAAAAAATATTAAATTATTAAAGTAACTGCATTCAAGGTAGTGTCCAATGTCCCCTTAATATTGTTCCTCCAGTGTTTTGAATACTCGTGCCATGTCATGAAGATGATATTGTTTGACACCACTCCTACAATATCGAATTTGTTGGATACATTTGCAAATTGGACGCCAAACAAAATAACCCCAAACTTGTTTGTAAATTCTAAATAATCTTAATTCAGAACCAATTTCAATTAGTAACTCTCCCGAATGCCACTGGAAAAAAATGCCAACTGGGAAAAGACTGTTTTGCAACATATGCCAATAGTGGCTGTATGCCGTGCTGGACTCCCATGCTATGCAGTCATTCAGTTTCTCATAACAACTCAATAACCAAATCACCATATTTACGACTAATGCTGGGTAGTAAATTGGGACAAATGAGAACATATTAAATCCAATGTCGTTATGTTCTAGTTTTGCGAGTTTTAAAATTAAGGCTGTCTGAATGAAGATGTAAATGATGGCTATAAATGATTCTATAACTTCAGCCACTGTAAACTTATATAGCCAGTGATCATGAGTTTTATTCGCTAAGAAATATATGTCTGGAATTATAATGCCCACTTGATAGACATTAAAGGATAATGCACAAACAATCAACAAAATTTCATTGGGCTTTAGAGATCGATGCATCGCAGAAGTTGTATTTGGTGGGTTAAGCAAAATCTTTCGCAATATAAAAAGTTCAAACATAATAACTATGATAAAAAGGACGATATTTAAGTACGTAAAACCTGTCTTATCTTTCAGAATGTCGGATGTTGTATTAGTAGTATTTGAAAGATTGTTATGGTTGGAAGGTGTACTTTTAAAGTTGCTGCATTGGTAAAGCCAATTATAAAAACTTTGTATAACATAATATGCAAAAAAGCCGTGTGACCATATGAAGTTAAACGACCAAAAGCTGCAACATCTGCTTTCCTCCAAGTGTTCAAAAGAATTATCTGACCCTTCGGAACGAGAATCATCTTCACTTTCATATTTAGGAAAGAATTCGAGCCACATTGAAATTGAAAATAACATGAATTCGAAACGGAATGGATACACGTATGCCGTCCAATCATTTTGTGATTTCTTTCTGTCTTCTTCAATGATGAGGTCAATGCAAATGGCCACATTAGAAGCTATCGCAATCGCTATTTGAAAGTAATGAAGACAGAGGGGTTTTGGCAGGCGAAACTCACACTTTAAATAATTTAGTTTACTAAAAGTGAAGAAGAAAACGTATTGAACAAACACAAATATCAAGCGTGACATCTTCATGCAGAATTCAGCTTTGTTATCAATTGCAGCCGTGCACATTTCAACAAAAGAGATTATGGCGGGAATGCCCATAAGTAAATATAGACAAACCTTCCATCTTGGAATGACTTGAGAGAAAGTAACGGTTTCTGTCAAGTCTCGACTACGTTTACAACTCCGTATTTGAATAATAAACATTACAAAAATTGTAAAACTAGTTAGTCCTAATTTCATGTAATCTGAAAGGTATTGGTCCTTTGTTTCTCTGATGTCTTGTGTGATCTCCAAAATGGTTGCAGGCGAAACTAGAGCGACGAACACAAACAATATTATCATCACAAACGAAGTCATCGATGGAGTCTCACCTAAAGAAAAAAGTAAAGTATTGGTCTGAGCAGGTTCGTCAATGATCTACATAGACATACTACTACTATTACTGTAGCTGATGCAAATGTGTAACATACATCATGATGAAACAAAGGCTGATACATTATTTGATTTGCAGAAACTAGCAAAACATATTTCTACTGATATTTCATGCTAAACAATCTGACTGTCATCAATTAATTAATAAGACTTAATTAATAAGTCTTTCTTTAATAACGGAGAGATAAACTATATATATTCTTAGATTTTTGTATGCAATCCGCCCGGGTGGTTAACTAAACATGTCAAAAGCTGTTAGAAAGAGTCTTGCATTGTCTAAATCACGGAACTGAAATACTTAGTGATATAATCTGGGACGCTATCTCATTAAAGACCTGTTACGAAACAGTGTATTGCTATCTATAAACTGTGATGATAACATTCAAATTGTAGCTTTTTTTCCTTAACTTTGTAATACTAATGTTTTAATTTAAATACTAACTATAACGTATTTAATATTTTTTGTGGCAATGGTAAAGATTAAAGCACTAATTGTTTTGCAGTGACAAATGGAGAAAAAGAGGGTTTTAATGGAGTTTTGGCCAACTGGGCAGACTGGAGGCATTAAATATAACTTATATCAAGGACGTAGAAGTCTTGAACAGCTGAAATCCATAACTATCCACATAAGTGTTTTAAAACGATATATGAACAGAAACTGAAACGTAGAAGGAACAGACAAAAGCATCGTAAAAATGACGAGAAGGAAGTATGATATTCTGAGACCTTGTTCAAATCTTTTGAAAATCATAAACAAATGAAGATGTGGACAATACATAAATCCAACAACGTTTTAACAATATCGGAGAAGTATGAGAAAGAATAGCAAATATAAGGGAGGGATTATAATAATTGTGTGTCTGTGAGCGAGTGAAAGAGAGAGCGTTTGTGTGTGTGTGTGTGTGTGTGTGTGAGAGAGAGAGAGAGAGAGAGAGAGAGAGAGAGAGTAAGCGAGTGAGAGAGATAAATTTGTTGTAATAGTAGAACCAGGATGCCCCATTGGTGAATGTGACATACTAAAAGATGGTGTCATGTATGCAAAAGGAATCGACATAAGTATTCAAAATAATGTCACAATATCAAAACAGAGAAACTAAGAGAGTTAGTGAAAGGGTGAATCAAAGACGAGATTCAACAGTACACAAATGCTTATAAACAATTTGATTATCGATAAAAAGTCAAGATTCAACGAAGGCGAAAATTTGAAACATTGACTAATGATAATTAAAAGGTCTTGGGATGCTAAAAATGCCCTGTCTCCAAACATCATAATCGTTTAAGTAAAATCACAGCGAAAGATCACAACAGTGCTGTAATTTCATTTCTAGAGAGAGTATGTAGTGCACATTTCTTAGACTTTGATTAAACCCCTGTGTAAGCATAATACAAACAAAGATGCAGACAATAGATCCTTGAACGGTTCAATAATATCAGGCAATGATGAGAAAGTAGAACAAATTCGAGAGATAGGTCTTTATAAGATATTATAAACAGTGCACACCATGTATGAACGTGAGGGTTATTAACATTTGCCGCAGTGCAGTCCGTGTAGTGAACGCACGAACAGTATACTTTACTACCAATATACGTGCTGCCAAAATAAATAATGACAAAATATAGCAAGCTAATATACCAAGGTAGACAGAAAGATGTCATGTATGTAAATAACTCTTGTAAAGATTAACAATAATTGTGACAATATTAAATTTAATAATATATATATGCAAGAAAGCTGCACAAATTATTGTTTACATAATATTGTGCCCGGTAAAGGCTTGCTTGATATCATCCTTTGTGTTTACTATATTGTAATCCTGTACAATATTAATTATACTGGCCACAATTTATGTAATGTTGGAAAAATTTTAATCTTCCTTACGAGTCAAATCAGACAAACACCTGAATGTATCGCCACTTCCATTTCTGAGATGCCAGCAAAGTGTTAGCCTTATCTAAGGAAACCAAATATATGGCATATTGACTGAACATACGTTGCGAAATATTCGTAACCTTACCTGTCTTGTTGTTTTTTTTAGATCAAATCTATCTGAAATTCGTTTGTTAAATTACAAGTAATAAATAATTCACAGAATGAAATAATGCCGGGATGTCATGAATGTCCAAGATTCATACACTTTTGCCTAACGCCATGACCATGTATACTTTCGCTGCTGATTTCTCCTCCGCCCAGAAAAATTGTGCTAGAGTAGTTATAATGCACTGTGGTCTTCTAGTCTCAGGGTAATATCACTCTATGATTTATTTTTCTCAGTTAACACCCTGTTGAAACTTTATTTATTTAATTTAGCAAACTATAAGTTGCATAGCTTCTGGGAAATTTTGCACAACAACATAATATTCAATACATACGTCTACACTGGCAAATACAGTAAGTTCCTTTGCTAAGAAAATAAATTATTTTTGTTGTATTTTACAAAAGGTTTTGCTACTCACTCTTGCCTATTAGTTATTTTACGTATTATGCATTCCATTTGGTTGTTTAAACCGTTTACCTTGGGCTTATAAAAGATTTTATAAGGTTCCGTTTCATGCATTGATTTTTTAATGTTAGAGGAAATATGAACTTTCTATCGATAATACGTAAATCAGAATCGCATTGCAAATTTTGTTGGTGTTATATACATCAAATACGTAAATTACAATAGCTTAGACTGCACATAGCTTTCTAGTTTTCATCTAACATATATTTCGTTATATACACATAAATGAATACCTGTGATTAGAATTCTAGCGCTACAATTACATTAAGGAAATATACTATTTTACCAAGAATACTTCTTGAAATCTTCGTACTGTTGATGTTCGTTTCGGAACTGGGGACAGGGTCTGGTATTCTGTTACTTTCAAGCCCTGTTTTGTATAAAAATCATAACATTTTACTTTAAAAATAAATATTAACACTTGAACAACGATACATTGCACATGAGATCAATATTTCATGAGTTTTTAAAGCAATGAGTATTAGCTTTTGATCTGCATGCTATTAAGTTTTTCCCGGATTGATCCCCAACAATGTAAGCATTTTTGAGCACTGAATATTATGTTTTGATCTATTGGTTTTCCAGCTTTTCCATGACTTTATTGGATCGATCCCAACATGTAGATATTTATGCTTAATTTTGGTTACTATTGTCAAATCTGAAAATGAATATATATATATATATATATATATATATATATATATATATATATATATATATATATATATATATATATATATATATATATATATATATATATATATATATATATATATATATACATATCTTGTTTATTTGGCAGAACCCTTGTTGTAACCTGTTGTAACCATACACTCGCAAAGTCTAAACTAAATAAGATATTTTTTAATGGGTACTCAAAGTTTTCCTCTCTAATTCGACCATTAACATAATACAAGATGCATATAAATTTCAAAATTCTGTTATTTCTGTCCGTTTTGATAAACAGATGACACATCTTATTTGAAAAGTACTTATGACTTATCAAAATAATCGATGTATTTGTGTTCATGCTAAGAATAAACCATTAATATAAATGCATGTGATAGAATGAATACATGTCTATTAATAACACCATATGTTATAGTTTATTTCGAAAAGATTGCCACCCATTCGTACATGTTTAAATATTATTCCATACGAAGAAGATATCTGAGTTAGATAACAGTATACAGTATAATCTATGTTGATTAAACCAAATCATACACCTTTTGATATGGCAGCCACAAGCTGGAGTATAGCTTGTTATTTTGTCCGTCCATCCCATCAGTCTCTTCAGTGCTAGGAGTATACAATATGCGTTTCCATTGATATCGGATTAATTTGCATTTGTGTTCTACAGTTTCAACAATGCTTACCCAAATCACCGAACATAAAATTTTAAATTACTACATACAAATTAACAACTACAAATGAGAATATAATTCGTGAAATAGAAAAATTAATATCGGCGTCAGATTTCCTGGAATTCTCCTATTCTTTACCTCAATAAGCATTGTTGTTAAAAGACAATATCATGTACCTTATAAATGCAATAGTAGGGCAAATAAACACCGCAAAACTACCTGGTTAAGACATTTGATGGTAGGGTGGGTAAAATAAAAGAGGGTCTAGAAGTTGTATGGCTTGGTGTACAAATAAAAGTAGCACGTGACCTTGAAAGCAGATGATACGGTGTACATAAATATCTGGCGCAGAATTTGGATGGTAGCGTGTACGAATGAGAAAAGCAAGAGGTCTAGAAAGATGATGATTTAATGATTTGAAATCGTAGTCTACGTTATTAACAATCATTCAAGCAACTTTTTTGCCTGTTTGAAAATTATCTCTATTATAATTGTGTCGTTCTTACAAAAATTACTTGCGATGCATATCGGTAACGTTATATATGTGCTGTAAAATCTATATCATTATGACATAACATTGTTACTTTGCCCATCTTGACTGAGAAATGGCATTAAACCCCAAAACAACAACAAAATCAACAACAAAAAATAACCAGAGATGTTTCGAATAAGTAATGACAAATTTGTAATGAACGTTGCATTCTTTATAAGTCAAGTGATCATGGCGCTAACTCAGTTTCTTCCACATATATGGCATTCATGTGTTGAGTTAAAATGTATTTTGCCTTCCTCTGCGAAGATAATAATTTTTACAATTTAGTCTTCAACGCATCGTACACAAGGCTGGAAAAAATATTATATTGCCTTGTTTTTGTATTCACTCTACCATAGAATATTTAGGTGATCTGGTTCTATTACCGACAAACAATTTATAAAACAGTGAAGTGAAAGTTTTGAATCAGATAACTAATAGTTACATAAGAAAACATCTGATTGTGCAGGATATGTTGTTATGTTTTATATATCTTGTTATTTGTAATATGAATGTGACAGTTCACGAGCATCAAACCTTTAGTTTTTTCTTTCTATAATGTTTGAAAAGCTTAGAACAACAAATGAAGCTATTGAAGAGGAAGAAAAATTATAATAAAATACTTATTATCTGGGCTTCCTTTGCTTAAATGAATGTCCGAAAAGGGATTTATAATCTAAAAGCTATTTTATCAAAATATAAATATCGAACTGAGTCACAAGTTTAACAAGGACATTATATAAGCAAAGTAGTACAGAGAATAACGGAGACCCACCACATTATCTAAAGATGGGCACTAGAAAGGCATATCAATATGTTCATGCAGCGATTGAAATATAACTCCCATGGGTTTTGAAACAGAAAATGTCAATAAATAAACAGATAAATAAAAGAAAATTAATCGTACATCTAATGTACGAAAGCACACTTAACTGTATGTGTAACATGCAAGATGTGACAGAAAGCCACCAAAGAAATAAGAATCAAAGCGAAGTACAAACGATGATTGCAGAGTAGAAAGGAATCAGGAAATTTAAATGTTTCCTCTCACGGGAGTGCAAATTTCAGGTATACTACTCTTATGAGCAGAAACGTTACATTTCCTAGATACGACCTCCATTCATATGAGTACACCGATAATTTCGATATATTCGATTGAAAAGTGATCTACATTAGAAAGGTTGTGCTAATTATTTAATTATACAAACATATCTACTGACGATTATTAGTAGATATATGTGATGTTACACTTTAACCTGAAACCAATCGACTATTAGGTGAAAAACGATACTTTGATGGGACATTTTTGAAGAATATAGGAATGTAGCCCCGCTTACTATCTAAGTGCAACAGGACTAGCTCATAGAGTAAATTTAAAGATATCTGGTGCTGAGTCAGAACTTTGTGTGACTGATTATGACATGTTTATACTGTAAAGAACTTCGTGAAGAATTTGTTTGACACCAAGATCAAAATGGTGGTGGGTGCGAAAGGTCAAGATGAGGGTCACCAATTATGAACCTAAACACTAATAGGTTCTGTTTGTGGGCAATGAGCCAAAACACTCTGGCAATAACCTTTATATGGGAAATTAAGGAATAAATAAATAAATATAAAGATTGATAGATAGAAAGTTAATTTCTTTGTATAGGGATGGAAGTAGAAAAGGAATGTCATGACAAAAGAGGAAATAAAAAAGCACAAAAACTTAGTTGTTTGATTGACAGTAATTATCACATAAAGATAAAGAAAGTAATCGCAAATTGTCTTGATGAACTAGTGTGCAGCCAAACAATTGGGAATTCCAGTATGTCCATGGAATATACAAAATAGATGTGTACTCAGGTTATATTATAATTTATGTTACCATTTTCAGATCATTCTAATTCAAGCTGATAATTACTCTGGCCATTGTTGCACTTTTTATACACTCTAAAATCAAGCCAAATATGATTTATGTTCACACAGGAATTTTTATTTTTATTTCACATTAACATGAAAAGAAGCTGATAATTAGAAGGACAAATTATTATTTTGCTTTTTGGTTTTACCTTGAATTACTAATATGTGACATAAAACCTTTCGACATGAATGGTCCATAATTCTCCGTAATAAAAACAGGCTCGGGTTTGTTTGATCCAACAAATTGCTTTCAGTACATGGCCTTGATCTTGACCTCTGAGAAATATGAACATTTGGAATAGCGCAGACTTATTATTCTGCTGCTTATTTTTCAATCTGTAGCAGTCAGAAATAACGTGCCATTTCTTCTTGAAATATGTGCAAGCTGGAAGAGATACTGATTTCTGCCCCATCTTGACAGAGATTTGATTTCTACAAGTTACGCCAGATTGAAATTTGGAAGTACTTATACGATACTGAGCTGGGTTTCTTTACCAAAAGCTACTGAGAGGAATTCATATTGACAAATGAAACTTTGTGAATCAAGGAATAGCCGTCAACTGTACGAGTAGTATTTTTTTAAGTTTTGACATCTTGCTCATCAAGGTAAGTCTTGACGTCACTATGAACCTTATTTTAAAACATTTCAACTATAATGAGTTCTCTGTGGTTATCTTGATCTTGTTCAACCTTCCTGGCTGTGCACCACCAATCAAATAATTGTTCTTTTTCCTTTGAAAATTCGAGATGGGTCTGTAGAGTTTCTTTTTTTACAGTTCCTAAACAATTGTTAATATGCTTCAGATATTAACTCAAAAATTTTCAAGATAGATTTCTTAATCACATCACAATCAACACTTTGTTGTACCGACAATGCCGAGATCATGAACTTTGACATTATGAACACTACGTAATATTCATGTCCAATGTTCTCTTTGCCATTGCAAATTTTCAGCAATATTCTCAAAAGGAACAAAATTATTTAGGAACTACTTCTTCTCTAAAAGTGTGTACTAATCTCACCTTTTTTTATAAAATGAAAATCTGAACTTGGTTCAGTGCTTTCCGCTTACCTTGTCTGATTCTTTTAAATTGAATTTCAGTTCCATTTCCTCTCTTATGTATGCATCTGCACTTCCTTCTCTTATTTTTCTAGTCACATTTGCATCCGCATTTTTCTCTCCCCTATATGTTACCTCTTTCTACAATTATGTTTCTTTTTCTCAGTTTACATCTGTGTTTTATTTCAATTCATTGCATTTCATTTTAGAGCCAGAAAGAGACCTACTAATCAAAGTGCAGATCACTTTTATCCAAAACATTATTTTACGACAAATGCTGGACCAAAATATATTTTATTTGCTGCTTCGTTAATGAAACCTTCGCTTCAGAAGGATAATGTTGTTTGGTAAGATCGAGCAATTCGTCTTTTGTCAAGGATAGTAACCGTTTCTGGGTGGGATTTAACATAACATTCCATGACATTATGAAGACTTGATGGTTTCACTGAAGTATTGTGAGTAAACTCCCACATATTCCTATGAGTTATATCACAAGTTCATATGAGTTGAAGATGAATTCCAGTGATGTTACAAATACATTCCAGTAGTGAACGTGTGGATGTGCCGATAACCTCGCATTTGTTTATATGTCAACAGTCCCTATGTATCACAATTGTAATAATCCTAAATGTACTTGAGTGAATTCACAATAAATCCAAAATATTGATTTAATCCAAGAAATATTAACAAGCACTTTGCAATTACAGTGAATGATTTAGATAAATAAATCCTCTCAAATAAAAATTAAAAACAGCAATACAAAATATTCCACTTCGGATTCTTAGGTAGAAATGAGCAATTCTAATATAATCAACTTCCTAAAGAATCAGGCAGGAGGAGGGTCAAACAGTAAACAAAATTTCTTTTTAGAAAATTCTGATTTCAGATTCGAGGATGCATCTAGAACTCCGAATCAAGTAAACATGTTTATCCTATATGTTATTAGACATGTAGGCCTTACTCCAATCATTGATTATGGATAAAGTTTAATCGCACAATACAAACTAAATGTACATAACATTTCATCATGAACAGAAGTCAACACACACGATGTGGTTCATATCATGCTAGTGTACTAGGAGGATATTTTTATGATTAGAGATTTAAATTACATTTTCTTAGACCCATTATTTTACTCCCTATCATGTTTGGTAAGTAAATGAGTGAATTGTAGGTGGAGTTTCATCACAGCATCTACTGTTGCAGGTTAGAGATCCCCATTCTTAATAAACATACGGCGTAATATTCATTTCAGTTAGAGGGGAGGCAAAGTTCAACCTGTTATATTTCTCGCCAAAATCGACTTTACATGTTACACTATTACATTCCTTACCTGAAAGAAACAACCTGTAGCAAACTATAGAAAAAGTTTCTAGACAAAATATTTCCAGATCCTTATAAAGATGGAAGACTATCGTTAAATTCCCGATTTGATCTATAATCTTCTAACTGAGTTTAACATGCTTGAGTCTATTTTGCCTTTTTATATATTTTTTTTTATTTCGCGTAGGAATTCGCATTACAGTATATCACTATGTGCATTTAATATTCCCTTTACCTGTGCAGTTACGTATCTTAACTGAAAATATTAGCAAGTTCACGTGAGAGAAAAGGTTATGGTGACTTAAATGTCCGATGTTGTTGGAAAATATGCCATAGGTGATAATAAAGAATACATGTATATCCTCTTCAAAAGTAAACACATTCTTTACTGCAGGATTGCACTCAACTTATGTTTGAAGGTCTACCAGATGCACTAGGAGTATTATAGAAAGTAAAAATCACAAGAAATATTACTGTTGTGCTGTGTAATGTCATTACACTTTTTGGATCCTTCCGTTTTGTGATCAGCGAGGAATTATGAAAACATGTGAGCGAACTCTCGTGGTGTTTTTTGTTAGATATCGAAATCAATTAACTTGATTTCTGGACCTGTTGGAAACATGTAGTAAAGAGAATGGAGGCATACTGAACTAACCTTTACGTTTACTTAGGAAATAGTAGAGCATGGTTGTCCATAGGGAATTAATCAACACGTGTATTCTTTTAGAAAGAGTTAATTAAATTGGATATGGAAGAGATTGAATTTATGATACATTTCAAAGGTAAAAAGATCTTTGACAGGCGGCTCTAACTTTTGATATACATTTGAATGCAATATCTGTTAAAAATGCTGTGAACATTTAAATACTTCACTATAAATTCAAATTTAGCTGCTTATGGGTTTACTTATATTATATGCAAGTAACAAAAGAAAACAATAATATTAGATGTAGAGGTATGCCTAGGTAATGAATTCAATGAAGATATAATAGTATTTATAATTTGCAAATAGGTATTTGTATTTATAACACTAATAAATTTATTAATAAATTTTATTTATAACACTACGCACCTTTAATGTGCTATCTATTTTGTTTTGAATGCTATTGTTTTCAGAATTTGAGTTAATAGCCTGAGGATTCCCACGTCATTAATAATCTTTTCGTTATGTCGAAAATAAGGCTACTATATTATTAAAGTTATGGTGACATTTTTCTGTCTTTAAATAAATGTAAAAGCTGAGATTTAGTAAATATATTTATACTAAGCATGACGCACAAAAATCAGGTTGCCTAACATACATCTGTACGAATTGTAAGCAACATTTGTAGCAACATCAAAGATCAAGCACCTCTTACTATTGGTAACACCCTATGGTTGAAATAAGTCTAAATTTCATGTGTGATACAAAATGATATTTCAAATGTTTGATTTTTGTTTGTTAATAATTAGCTACCATGTGCCTGTAAATTTATATTTATTTAGAACAAAATGTCTTGTATTGGGATCAATGTGCATTTAAAACAAATCTTTTAGGGTGCATTCGAAAAAATTGTTCGTTTGGTTTTAGACTGAAGACTACTACTACTACTACTACTAATACTACTACTACTAATAATAATAATATTATCATTATCATTATTATTATTATTATTATTATTATTATTCCCCGAATCCTCACCACCAACACCACCATCAAGAGCATCACTTCTCTTACTCCTCGTTATTATCACCGCCATCGTCAATTGTTTGATGTATAGAACAGCAATTACGTCGGAAGAAAATGCTTGAGGGAAGACAAAGATATCTCGAAACTCAGTCAAAACCATTGATATGCCGCCATATCATATAAGAGGTAAATTAAAATAGCGTAGTCACAAAAACAGTGGCACTCACCTTTCAGAAGATGTACCCTTTCATTTCCATTGTATTCAGCCATGCTAGATAGTGGTTTTGGTCAATGTGTATCTCTACGGTAGCCACACTGCACTGCAGAGCCTGAAATAATTGCTATTGTATATGTAGTCGTGCAACTAAGGAGACTATCAAGTTCGACATAAGTATACCTGATTTGGAAGTGCACCCACGTTTAGTTTTAATTCCATGGCTTGTCACTAAGATATGAAAACAAAATACGATGAAGACAAACAGACAAGGTAAGAAAGAAAACTGCATACAAGCTCGACACAAGAAGTACCAAATACAGACTAGGTATGTATGGAAGGACAATAGCAGCAATGCAAAGCTATTAGTTCGTTTGGAAACTAAAACAAGAGTGTATGACTTTGTGTTTTTATTGCTGCACAGATAAAAATAATTTTTAAGTTAATATGTCGAAAATGTAGCAAGTGAAAGACAGTCATGTTATATGAAGTGGACCGCGTGTATTCTCCGTCAAATGAGCTGAACAACAGCATCAAGTTTAATATCCCTTATTCCTGCTTCAATAAATTATTAGAGAAGAATATGACTCATGAAACTAATTATTGACATCTTTGAGGGAAATATAATAACGATTGTTTTATTAAATAACAATAATAGCAATATTTGTTCCTAATTTATCAATACTTTACACAATGACAAAACATGGAAAATGAAATCTGAAAATAATGGAGGACGATATTAGCTATAGGGCGAATACAACCCCTAAAATATGTCGAAACGAACTTCGAAGATTCAACGCGATTGTAGTTAAAGTCAATATAAAGCAGAGAGGAAGGATTCAAGCAACAGTTTGGACTATGAGAATCGCTGCTTAATGTATTGTATTTTCAACGATTATATGAAAATGTTGCGCTAAGCAAATGATCCAACTGAAGAAAACGTTTACAAGATATTCGTCCACAGAGTTTTGAGCAATCTGACGCTAAATCTGTAATAACACATCAGGAGATTTCAATTTAACGTCCACCTATGGACTGTAGTATCCCGTCCTCATACGATTTTGTCATGGACCATTCCTCGCTACATTGCATCTAGGGATTTGTTGAGTCAGTGTGAAAAGTCTTTTTTTACAAAAAATCGGAATCACAGGTTTGTCCTTTTATATATCCAGTATATGAAGACAATATTGAAATGAAAAATTCTACTAACATGTTAGGTGAACCCCTTCTAACGCTATTTTAATTTCATCCCCACTTTGAACGTTTTTAGGTAGGGAGCTCCTCCACAAACAGAGAAAGTTTAAATGAAATCATCCCTGCCGTTTCAAGAAATCAGATGCTTAATACAAGGTCCCTTCTCTGAGTTATTTTGTCTAGGTATTTCTTCAAAATTAGAAGGAATATTCATGAATTTGTACGGGGCAATGGAGAATGGGAACAGTCCTTATGTGGACTGGATATATGATGCCAGGACAGAGGATATCGATTACGTAACCACTTTGAACTACTTTATGTCAAAAATCAGCGCTAATGGGAATAAACGCGTAGACTAAATTCGTAGACCATGTATTGATCCATTGCACTCCAAATGTATGCAAATGTGCGGTATCTATTGAAAACCTGTAAGGACATTACATTATATGTCTACCTATAGTTCATATTGACTCTAACATCTACTCCAGAAAGGATTTTGACATTAACCCTTCTTTGATACATATTATCTATGAATTTGTTCAACCACCCAATCCACCACATCTCCTGAAAGACGAAGTATTGGCCGGTGATATTCGTCGAGAGGAATAGGACACATAGGAGGGCCTTTATGGCCTTTCAGAGATGGCCAATTCTTTGCACTCTTTGGGCTATGGGAACACCTCTTCAAGTACAGATACTGTTGAGAAGATTCCACTGCAGAGAAATGTTTCGAGACAAGTGCGTAAGGAGATTTGAATTTGCGTAAGAAAAACAAAACAATGAACACAACTATAATCTGACTATGACTGGTGCATCTTTGAAAACAAAATCGAATGGAGGAATTAACGAAGATATATTACTATGTTCGAAAAACAAAATCCTGAAAGTATTCAGTTTGAAGATGGAAAAAGAAGTTTTTTCACTCAAAAAGAAGGACGTATTGGGGCAATTAGAACACACGCAATTTTGGATTAATGTGGAACTCATGGCTATTCTTTGGAGTTTCATGTAATGCGTTGTTCATAGAACGTTAATCAAGTCATGGAAGTAATCAATGGTTTGTATAACATTTAAAAATATGCAATATTTCACTGTCGGAAAAATATTAAAACAAATATGCATACATCAAATTTCGTACTAGAATATATAATTATGTAAACACATGAGATGTAATTGTTGCAGTTTTCACCATTAAAATTGCAAGCGTGAGAAATGTAATATGTAGCTATTGTCACGGAATTGTGTATGAGTTATATCAATATGTATATGTTGTTAAAAATGTACTCGGGTTTCGTTGCCGCGTGCAGCGTCACCCGAGGGTGGTATATTTTTTCGGCTTAGTTATTTCGAAATCCTGAGCGAAACTCAGACCCCTGCAAGTGCAAAGTGCCTACAGCGACAAACCTAAGTACCTAGCTGCGCATATCTGTCACAGCTACTGTACATATAGAGCAAATTCTCTATATCCAAATCACATTACGTCCAGTCTTGTCAGGAAGCTTACCCATTTACGGAAGCAAATCTCCAGCTGTAGAGGTAATGTAATTTTCTTTATTACTATTCGTTTATATGACATAATTGTTTTCATACTTTAGATGTTTTAGAACCTTAATTAATGTTTCAAAAAGGCTTGTATCTGCAAACATATTCATTGAATGCAGTAGCTAACGAGCAGGAAACATATATTTATTCTAAATTCTACAGAGTCAATACATTTAATTATACGCTGCATGCATTAAACGATTAATGGAATGGGTAACTAATTCATGTGCGCGCATGCGCAACATATATCAATGCAGAAGTACTTAACCGTGTCATATGTACTACACGGTTTAGTTGTTATAATTTTAGCTGCCTTATACATACCGCCATGCCTTATGCCGCGCCTTATAATGGTTTGATGTTTAGTCACAAAACTCTTGTGTGGTTTCGTGTGACGTATACGATGTGTTATGGTGACGTTGGATCGGAAGAGTATACTGGCTTACTGGCTTCGCGACCATCGGGTCTGTGATGTGAAGGCTCTCGAGGGATCCTTCAACAGACTGAGGAGCGGACCGTGCGTGGGTGATTCTCTGGCCATAGACTAGAGCGCGTGGAACCGGAAAATCTTGGACGTCAAATGGGCGCCTCGATAGTTATAGTTTTCCATGTTATTTCCACAATTGCATTTCATAATTTCATTCATTCCTGTTGTTATATCGTTATGTGAACGATCGATAGGTTCGTAATATCATTCATTCCTATTGCTATATCGTTATGTGAACGATCGATAAGTTCATGATTTCATTCATTCCTATTGCTATATCGTTATGTGAATCGCTTTTTGAACGATACGTTCAAATTTACATTCTTTTCAAAATCGTTCTTTGAACGATACATTCATAATTACATTCTTTTCTAAATCTTTATTTGAACGATACATTCAAGACTCTTTATATTGGGGTGTAGATCACTTTTATTTTGTTGATCGGTGATAGGAATTCACGTTTGTTTTGAAATTCCATTTGTTAAATTTTTTTTCTCGTTGAGTTAATTGTTTTTGATAGTTCCATGTTAGGAACTTTATCATTTTCCTTGTGTTTTTGTTTATAATGGTGTCAGATTTGATAATATTTAAATTGCGTTTATAAATAAACATCTTGTAAACGCAGTTGCTTTTAGTGTCTTCCCTAATCCAGTCCCAACCCGGCTTCATCCTCTGACAATGATAACTGTTACACACAAAATACAGATCGATTATTTGGAAAACAAAACAAAGTAAATAACCAACATCTTCTCAAATCGCCACCAAGTGTATACGCATGTAATGTTTATCTCGAGCTTTGTTAATAAATGCGAATTTGTTGGTGTTCGTTGATATAAAGATGGATTCTTCCTGTGTCTGTGTGAACGATGTGCATCATCTCCAGATTATTAAAGGTGTGTGGGTGATTATATATTGCTTGTATGTGTATATAAGAAAAAAGGCCTTTTGTTTTATTGGAATAAAATTATTAGTCTTTTACATATTTTATTTGTTGTCATTCTATAGTAATTTACATAACAACGATATATTGCAACCACTTTTATTATTCGTGATAGATGACAATTTTGACATCCCTCCTCGATGATTTCGAGTGATTGCTCATTCAGCTGAGGTGGAAACTCAGTCATTATTCTCTATTGCCAGGAAAACCATGGACTGTGGATTCAATAATTACACGTGGAAGTCTCTCAAATTACGTTTGTAATCTATTCCAAGCAGTGGCTAAATATCCGGCATTGCTTTTCTTGTCTCCTTTAAACTGAATACGTTGTAGAAACCTAGTAGCCCAAGGGACAAGGATCACTCTGGTCAAGGATAATGCAATTACTTTTGATAAATACTTGGCAGGCTTTATATTTACATTACATTCTTATTTTTTGCTTAACGTCCATCAATAGTTGACTGCCGTAACTACTGAAACATAGATTGGACAGGTAACAAGTAATTTCATACTTTCTTTGCAGTTTTGCTGCTATTCGCGAAGAATATGGTCGCGGTTTTGTAAATAAGATAAGCAGTACGTTACAATGGCTATACCGGGAAGAGAAATGAAGTGAAATTGTAATTTGCAGAGTATTATTGTTTTACTTGCAAAACTAACGCAGTTTATTGTACAGCTGAAACAGAAGCATTCCAAAAAATGCTATGCATTGTTTAACGGAAAGGTAACACAGTTCATAAAGGGATCTAAGCACATGTACGGAATAGAAACTGAAGATATAGCGAATGGTGACTTACATTATATGCAGGCCAAAATGACTTTTCCTACTCAAGTACGTTACGAGTAATTTAGTATTCATTGGAAAGATCAAAACTAAATTATACAATTTAGTTAATGTGCTTGCCGATGGGAAAAACATTAATATAATTTATTGGGATGTTGATATGTTTAACTATGACGAATAATAGAAAGAACGGGTATGCGCATATCTTCCATGGTCATATTTTCACGAAGACAATACAAATTGATATATTTAACACCAGCTTCACATTCTATGACATGATGAACTGAAAAATCTTTGTAACCATGTTCTTGGGTTCCATAGGCAAAACAAGAAACGATTAATGAATATTTCACCTTGAGCATATTTATTTGAATCAAATCATAACATTTTGGACAAATACGCACTGCAGCAAATGATACTGTATTGATTCATTCACAGGGATAAAACACAAAAATTTGTCATCATTATAGCAGATAAATGCACATTTTTATCTATGTCAATAACACCAGAAAATATGTGAAAGATAGTTATATATAGTATTCGCAAGTATAAAGTCTCGTTTCAAGGAAGGGAAGACAATATAAAATTTGCGAAATTTAATTTTATATTAATTTCAACGTCTTCAAAATAGTGGCAAAATGCCTAGAGTGAAGAAATTATGACGGTATGTTTTAAAAAAAACAGAGTAACAACAGGGAAGAAAATCGTGTAGAAGTGCTGACTGTAATTTTTTAACACATTCATTCCGACTTCAAAGACAGAAATTGCCGATATTGTGGAATTACAAAGACATCCAGATATTGTATCATCACTTGTACGTTGATTTGACATACTGTATTACATCATTAAAACTGTTCGATCTTTTTAACACTCTGTTAAAGTTTTATAAACATCAAAAGCGGTGTTATCAGGTATATATTCACATATACATTGTGCCGGAAGGAAAGGCTATGTTATAAGATGTAAAAATGTATTAACACAATTTAAACAAATACCCCAAGTAATTTATTATGATTTGAAAAATAAAGCGCAGACTAAGAAAAATCAAGAGCTCATAACGCAGATAAAACGATATTCATAAAGGTAATTGAATGCCTTTTGAATGACACAAAAATATATATTTTAAATTAAAATGTGGAATTAATATTACTATATGTTTTTGCATTGGCATAAGTGAATATCTATGATACCCATTCTCTGTGCAGAAGCTAATTATGAATATCGTGTGAATAGCCACGAGGAATTCCAAATTCCTGTAGAGTATGACAAGAGGAAGCCAAAATTCTTAAATTTGTAGATGGATTGCAATTATTGTATGATTGTCATGTGTCAATATATGACCTTAGAACAGCTGTATAACTTTACCAAGGCGGTGGCCGGATAAGTAATTTTTAAAGCTATATCCTACGGTGTAAATTAATGGATAAAAAGAGGGACCCGCGGGCTGACGTTTGCATACCCATGCCATGGAAGGATTTAGATGGGGAACTATAAGAAATAAGTGGAAGCAAACGGGTATGTAGTGTACGTGTCAATTTAGGCCCCTAGTCAGACCGAAATGAAACTTGCAGAGATAAAATATGCTCTCTCTCTCTTCCTTAAACATATGTGCGATTTTGTTCCATGACCGCTTTTAATAAAGGAAATTAACCATTGAATAGTCAATAGTTTTCGTCTCCATTTGTTAACTAATTTTGCGAATTATAGATATTTTGCAGAAAAAGCTCTTATCACGCAAATTGCCAGAAACTATTCATTTTAAATTATGTATTTCATCTCAACATGTATAATATTCAATGAAAAGGTTTATAAAACTAGATTTTGATTTTGCAACATGTCTAAACGATGTATATATTTTCATTAATTTTTGCTGATTACCTCTGACACCTGTTTTCGTTTTCAGTTAAAAAGTTTTCTCGTAGTTTTGTATTTAGTGCTCACTAGCTGTTAAAATTATGCCAGAATCCCAAGACTATTCCGTTTATGTATTTGTTGATAATGTTCTTCACAAAATAGCGTTGCATAAAGTTTACACATTAATACGTGAACCAAACGTTGATATAGTGATTTGATAAAAATTAAAAAAAAGATCAAAAGGCTGTATAGTTAATGCAGTTTCTTGGGGGGAACTACTTTATGTTTATTGATAAATGGAAAAGAAATATTTCTTCTGATGTTGAATGAGCCGAACATATCTACGAATTGTATGAGAGAGATAGGGAGTACAGATGTTATAAACTATACAGCATGTGAGACACTTGTTTTACATAACACTGTTTTATTACTTCACCCATCGAGCATATCCGTTTTGATACATTTATTGTCAAGACGATGAATGAAAAAAATTGGTGTCTTGTTTTATATCACGTATGACTCCAGATTGGATGGAAGTAATAACATACAGACAGATTAATACAAACACGATTGCTCCAGCACTCAATAATTTGCTCATATTTATCTCTTTGATTTGTAATTTTGTTTTTAAACATGTAAATTTCTCCAGTTCATATAATCAAGAAGGGCTCTATATTTTGTTTTTGGAGAAAACTGTGCCATATTATTGCATTTATTAATTTTTTAGAGTTTATATTAAATGACTTGAAAAGTAAGGAAGTTCCATTATGAGCAGCCAGATATGCACCATAGTATTTTCCCTTATTGCATGAGGTTTGTATTCCCAAATACACCACTGTTTTACTACTATTAGATTGAACAATCAAACAGGAAAATCACAAACTTTTCAGCTGCGAAAACTGATTAAAATGTCTTCATGTGCATCAATAACACGTTAATCCATACCAAGAATGTACACACACACACACAAAATCGCGCGCGATTTTGTTACCCTTCTGAATAACTTGCATGATGCGGTTTTCAAATTTTAGTTAGATGCACACAGTAGTGGTCCTGCACTTAGCATTGCCCCGAAAATTAGGAACATCCAACTCACAATAGGACAGTGGATTCTTGCTTGGAGCATGTTTATTAGTGTCCCATGCGAAAAATATCCCCTGGTAAGTACTTTTCTTCCCCACCACATATAAACTGTCCTCTAGTTTGAGGAAAGACACGCAGATTGGAGTTACTATGATAAAATCTTTGAACAATTGGTTGCAAAGGGTGAAGCTAAATGTGGTACCACACATTCAGAACTCTAATTGAAGGCTGTGTTTGAGTCGGGTCACACTAACTAAACACTAAACAAGCCCTCACAAATTACAAACATAAATTATCGAAGCGGTCGCTATTCTTCGGCATTTTCAAGCAATTTCAGCACATGCGCATCGAATGTTTAGGGGACACTCATTCATTCGGTGTCCCAAACCAATTTCTCATCCCTTTAAAGTACTTCCACAATACAGCCATCAACCGCAGCTACTTAATAACCAGCTTTTTCGTTTCCAACAGTCCGAACAACCTCGAAACACTAACCCACCCGAACAACAAGAAACCTGTCGACAAATAGTGCCGCTTGCAATACTGGCTCCACGATTTCGATCCTGCCACAAAAGAATACCTGCTTTTTGGTTTTTCATACTAATAACCAACTTACCGAAGAAAGATACAGAAAGAATTGGCAAGCGAGACTCTTTGCAGGGTCTTTTCGTACAAAACCGTTTCCCAATTTGCATATTTCGCCCTTGGGTCTAGTCGAAAAGAAAATTCCTGGGTCTTTCCTTTCCTTCCCAACGGGCGATTCGGTTAATTATGAAATTCTAACTCAACGATCAACAGTACATTACGAAGGCATTGAAAATGCCTTCACGTGTATAAAACAGCTGGGTAGGGGGTGTTTATGACGTAAACAGACATATCAAATGCTTTTCGCATTTTTCCCATTTGTCCCATGCAATATCATTATTTTAGCCTTTTGTGGCGGAAGAGAGAATATTTTGATAAATGCTTGCCATTGGGTTGTAGTTCCAGTTGCCAGATATTTGAGACATGCAGCAATTATCTTCAATGAATAACGAGCACAGAGTTATGTATAAGATGCATGACATGTTTAGACGATTTGTTTATACTAGATGCAACTCGTGTCCAATGCCAGCATAAGCTTGATCGCTTCCTGACTGTATGTGCCAACATCGGCGTTCCTATGGCTGCGGATAAAACATTTGCCCCGTCAACTACCATAACGTACCTCGGATACGAATTGGATTCCTTGCGAATGGCGGTTCGCCTTCCCACGGACTAACTAGAAAATGTAATAAATTCATACATTTATATCTGGCTCGAAATAAAATTACTCTCAAGGAGTTGCAATCCATCATAGGTACTCTTAACTTTGCTTTCGCAGTAGTTTTGCCGGGACGAGCTTTTCTTAGGCGACTCATCAATTTGACAATTGGCATCTCAAAACCGCGTCACCACATTAGACTAACAAGAGATAAAAGACGATTTAAGTTCCTTGAAATTTTTAAAAATCTGTTTTAACGGTAGATCAGTATTCTTACCCGACATTTGGATGGCTTCCGACACGTTGGACTTGTACACAGATGCTTCTGCTTCAGTCGGATACGGTGCGGTCCTACGCACACTCTATTTCTATTTCATTTAAGATCAGACATGGGTATATCAAAATATAACGTTTCAAGAATTCTACCATATCGTTCCGGCAGTTGAGGTCTATGGAGAATACCTATCCAATAAATGTATCTATTTCCACACTGACAATCAAGCCTTAGTTGAAATCATAAACAAACAATCCTCTAAGGACACAAAAATCACGCATTTCATTGGCAAATTTGTACTCTTGTTTAATTAATTAAATGTCTTGTTTAGGGCAAAACATGTAGCTGGTACACGTAACATAATCTCCGAGTCCCTTTCGCGCCAACAGGTTTCGAGTTTCCAAGCCATTGCTTCCTATGCGGATTCACGCCCTCATCGCATCCGCTTGTTCCAACCTTGCCCAGCTAGAGATTGTGCTTGACCATTTGCTTCAAAACATCCTACACCCAGCTACACAAACCACAAGTTCAACAACCGATTATCTGGACTCTGCATCCATCCTATCTGATATACAGTTAAAATAGCACCTCCTAATTCAATATGTATTCACACCCCAACACCCCAAAACAATTCTACAGCTAAAGAGTTTGATCACATACTGTGGACAACTCACTGACACGACGTTCTGTTTTGTAAAGTTATTGTCTATCTTGAGTCTATAACTACCCTGGCTATGGTGCAATCCACTGCCAGTGAGCTCAAGGTATATCAGTTTTCTCATTGCAAGCAATTTGCTCGTGCAGCATGGAGTGAACCAAACTAAGTATTTTGAAATTACATAGCACTTAATAAACCAATCTCGGATAACACTGTACGCGGAAACAAAACCCGAGCACATTTTAGATGAGGTATACTGCGTAAACATTATCTATTTGCAAATCTCGTGTCGAACGATTGATGCATTGGGAGTAGTTAAGTGGGGTACATTAGCGACAATGGGAATTAGCATTACAGAGACCCCTGGGTCAGATTAGCGACAAGGGAAATTTAACATGGTGAAAAATCGTGGGTCAGATTAGCGACAAGGGAAATTAACATGGAGAAAAATCGTGGGTCACTCTAGCGACAAAGGGAATTTAACATGGAACTATAGTGTGGGTCTGTCTAGCGACAAGGGGAAATTAACATGGGGAATAGAGTTTGGGCTTTTGGGATTTTTTAAAATTTTTTTAAAATTTAAATTTAAATTTAAATTTAAATTTTAAAAAAGGGTAGGCAATGGAAAGGCTATCTCTTTTCGAGAAATATGGCTGGCCCTGAAAAGGGCCTTTGGGTTTTCTTCTTCTTCTGCTTCTAATTTCTTCTTTTTCTCCACCAAGTTCTTATTTTATCTCCAACACTCTTTCTCTTCTTCTTTCTTTTTCTCCTGCTCTTCTTTCTTCTTCTTCTCTTCCTCCTCTTCTTTCTTCCTCTTCTCATTTTCTTCTTCTTTTTCAATCTTTTCGTTCCATTTGCTTATTCTTATTCTTTCCTCTTCATCCTCCTTCTCCTCCTTTATCTCTTTCATGACACCACTAATCTTGTCCTTTACCTTTTTTAAGTTATTAATTTCCGTCTTTACACGATGGGGACTATAGGAATAATGGTCTTCAACCAGTCTTATTAACATCTGCTCCATCATTCCTAAGTTGTCTAAAACGTCTTGTAATGTTTGTATTTTGTCCATTTGGTTAGAAGCCATCTTCTTTTTTATTCTTTGCAGAATGGTTTGAACGACGAATACTGTGGGTTCTTATACTTAAAGCGCGTACGTGAAGGAAAACATCCCCCTAAAACGTAAAATTGATCTTACCTAGATCATGACCAAACAACGCGCGAACGTGAAGGAAAACATCCCCCTACTTTTTCATTTCATATAATAAAACCCAAACTATACTTTCTCATTTCATATAATAAAAACCCAAACTATACTCTCCACATACGCTAAGAAACAATAAACAAAATCCATAATCTACTATCTACACAATCTTACGTGAGCGCTTACAAAACCCAAACTATACTCTTCACATACGCTAAGAACAATAAACAAATCCATAATCTACTATTCACACAATCGTACGTGAGAGGGTACAAACACAAACACACAAACACAAACACACAAACACAAACACACAAACACATACGCTAAGAAACAATAAACAAATCCATAATCTACTATCCACACAATCGTACGTGAGCGGGTACAAACACAAACACACAAACACAAACACATACGCTAAGAAACAATAAACAAATCCATAATCTACTATTCACACAATCGTACGTGAGCGGGTACAAACACAAACACACAAACACAAACACACAAACACACAAACACAAACACATACGCTAAGAAACAATAAACAAATCCATAATCTACTATCCACACAATCGTACGTGAGCGGGTACAAACACAAACACACAAACACAAACACACAAACACATACCCTCACACTATCTTAAAAAAGAGTTAGTGTTTATATTCACACTACTCTACCTACACATTGGCAAATTGATGGTTATTTCTTTTCTAGAGTATTGGGTAGCCCTGAAAAGGGCTGTTTTTTTGGAACTTCATGGACACCTGGTTAATGGTGGCACCTTCCAGGCCTGGCGCCACATACACATCTTATCCCCCAGTTACTTTTTACTTTTTTGGGGGAGAGAGCAGAGGCAGGATATGTCGCTTCAGAATCCCAATTTTCGCTCTCTGGGATTCTGAAATTTATTCTTCTTCTTCTCTTCTTTTCCTTCTCCTCCTCCTCTTCTTTGTTTCTTCTCTCCTCCTCTTTGTATCTTCTTTCCTCTTCTTCTTTATATCTTCTCTCTTCCTCTTCTTTTTTTCTTCTTTCCTCCTCCTCTCTTATCCTTCCCTCCTCCACAATGGCTTCCGCGGCCAGTTCATTCAACAGGCGCCTGGCATATTCCAGATGCACATGAAGTTCCAACAGTTTAGACAGTCTCGTGTTCATTTTTGGTGTTGATCAATCAACAAGGGTAGCTAGACTGCCCAGCGAGTTTCAATTTATAGTGAAAGCGCGGACGTGAAGGAAAACATCCCCCTAAAAAAACATAAAATTGATGTTACCTACATCATGACCAAAAACAACAACGCGCGGACCTAAAAGAAACACTCACTCACTTTTTTATGCTACCCATCACTATTTTAAAATTTTTTATAAATCACTTCATTAGACTATCCACATACGCAAAGCAATCCAATCTAACTCCAAATATACACCTCAAACACCAAAAAAACATGATTTTAATCTACTATTCATACCAACTTACTTAAGCACTTACTAACACACAAACACATACCCTCACATTTTTTAAAAAAGAGTTAGTGGTTATTTTCACACTACTCTACCTACACACATTGGCAAATCGATCGTTATTTCTTTTGTAGAGTATTGGGGTAGCCCTGAAAAGGGCAGTTTTTTTGTTTGCTATGGCATTCTTTTTTTAGTTTCTAAGAATGCGATGTCCTCTGAGGATAGACTTTCTGGCGATAGGTCTGCTTCTTCGGAAAGAAAAGAAGAACTCTTTGGTGTCGATACGGCAATCGACAAAGCCTCTGTCAGGTTCAGGTTGCTGCTGCTGCTGCTCTTGTTGTTGTTGTTGCTGCTGTCTCTGAAGTCTGTACTTCTCTGTCCATGCTTCTTTTTCCCTGTTCATTTCTTCTCTGAAGAGCTCTTCTATCAGGTCTTCAGTGATTTTTAACATTCTCACATTCTCTATTTCTTCTGGCTTCGGTATCAGACTGTGTCTGACCCTATGCAAATTCACGTAGGCTTCGTTGAGTTTAGCTAGTTTGGAGCACATCTTCTTAGGAGGATGAGTCGACAATGGATGGTTAGACTGGAAACAACCCGGTTCTTAAAGTTAAAGCGCGGACGTGAAGGAAAACATCCCCCACACGGTTTTTGAGTCGCAACGTTTAGTGAGTGTCATGAGAGGGATAGTAAGAAATGAAAGAGCATCAATATCCAACATTCTTATAGCTAAACAAAAGACAAAGGCATTTTTTTCAAAACACAACATTTTTTATTCAAAAATCACTTAACACTAAACAACAACTCTAACATTTTTAACAATAATCCAACAATATAACATCAAACAATTTTTTTTCAAAACACAACATTTTTTAATTCAAAAATCACTTAACACTAAACAACAAGAACTCTAACATTTTTTAACAATAATCCAACACTAAAAGTTTCTCCACTAGGTAAAGAGGGATAACAGTCTTCCATGGTTTCTAGTAATCTAGGATGACTTCTCTCAAACTGTTGATTTCTATGGTATTATCGAATTCTGCATACAGGATGACGTTCACCGTTTCATCAGGGTCTCGGTCTTTAAACTGAATTTCCACACGAATCTGGCCGGATTTTATAGGGTGGAAATGTCCCTCGTCGCTGCCTTGGTCTGGAGTGAAATCGAAAGCCCACAAAGCGTAGCCTCCTGCATAATCCTCGTACGTAATACCGTGACTGGTATTGGTTCCTAACTGTCCGGTGGCTTCGTACAGGGACAAGTACGATCTCAAGTAATTCTTCTTGGTAAAGTCAGGTTCGAAAGGTCGGGTACACAAGGTCTTGCCATCGCGACTGACTTCGATTTTGGACACGCCAAAGTGTTGAAAGTAGAAAGGATTTTTTTCGGCAGCTCCGTTGAAGGCTGTATTCTCGACGATACCAACGATCAAACGTTTGGGTAACTGTCCTTGGAACAGATGATCTTCGATCATGGATCGCTGTCCCTTGGGAATGGTGAAGGTTTTCACTTCCACGCGTCGTATGGGATACTTGGCGGTCGTTCTACTCAACGTCTGACTGATGTCGTTTCCCACTTTAGGTAACACTTCCACACGGCGTACGTAGAGTCTGGCTTCTAGGATTTTGGTTTTGTAACCGTCACTATCAGCCATCAAATGGAAAGCGGCACTGCTACGATTCAGTCTCAGGCGGACATCCACCCCGTTCAGCAAATACTTTTCTTGCAACCACATGTCCAAATGCAAACGATCCATCAGTTCTAAACTTGTGTCGGCTCCCGTGATTCTCTTTCTTCGTTCTAGAAATCCATCATTGTTGTCTTTCTTTTCATCAGTTTCCAATATTTCAAACTTGGTAGGTTCGTCAGCTTCCCATACCACACAGGCATTGAGATGAGTGTTCTTGGCATCTATTCCGTACGTCAAGAGATTTTCCAGGTAGGCACGATAAGGGTAAGTATCCATGCTGCTACTGACCAGTTTGTTATTCAAGTACAAGTCCACTCCACTGAACAAGGAATGCATGAAATTGTTGACGGGAGCTACTGCTTCATCGTCTATAGCACCTCCAGTCTTATCTAGAATTTTGACTTTCAGGTACAAGTAACTGCTATTCAGATCGATGTAATCTTCGGGCTGTCCTTTGATTTCAAACTCGATGGGAGCGGAATCGGTCAGTGAGGAGACGGGGTGAAATTCCACCCACTGGGATTCTTGCATGGTCATCATGGTAGGGGGCATGGCAAACAGATCCAGTTCCGTCTTGGAACAAGCGCAAGATTCTCGGTGCATCATTTTTTTTTCTTCTCTTTTCTCAATGATCGAAAACGTCTAAGTCTCGAACGGTTCTTCTTTTCTTGGCCTTTCTCGCTTGAAGTCTGGTGAAAGGGTGTTTTCTTCGTCGTCTCTTTCTGCCTTGTCCTTGCTGAATGCCTGACTCGTTAGCGTGCAGGGCATTTATAGGTGTTTCTCGTTGGCCTAAAATGTCTTTGCCCGTTTGCAGCAAGACATTTTTGCCTGCCCTCATGAAGGCTTCTTTAGGGTTTTGTTTGTCGATGATGACATTTTGGAGAAATTCTTTGCCTTGCGTCAGTGCCGCATCTTTCAAGGCGTGCAATCCGCGTGTCACCATCGGTTTCAACACCAGGGCCACCGAACGAAAGGCCGATTTTAACATGTCTCCTAAACCGTGTCCTCGCTGTCGAGCAACCCCTCGGTACACTGGATACATGACTTACTTACGAGTCGTGAGAGAACCGTTTTCGAAAATGGAGTTTCACCGTGACTTTTCCTTTGGTGAATGGAATATTTTGTCCCAGATCTCCTTTTATAGCAATGTTGACCGTGTCCAAATACGACTTACTGACAGGCAAATAGTGAGGATGGACAAATTCGCGGTGGACGTGGTAAGTGTTTCCACCTTCCTCGTCAGCGTTCGTGGCAGAATCCACTTTGAAAGGAATGACACGCAGTAACGGTACGGAGGTGTGTCCCACCACGTTGTAATCCACCACATCGGAATACACGAACATCAAATTCAGTCCTTGGTTCAGTTCTACCGGGGCACGAAATAACTTGCTAAAAGACTCGTTGTCGTAAACGATGGGTAATTCGTTTTTCTTGAGCATGGCCTTTCTCATGTCCATGTCTCCGCCCAACATGTCAAACAATTCAGGACAAAATAAAATGGACACGATTTTACTTCGTTCAAATTTCATCAAGAAGCGACGAGCTGCTTTGTGGTACTCCATGGTGACATTTTTGTTGACATGCTCCAAAGCTTTCAGAAACACGACATTAAACCTGGAGGTTATGGTGCTGACCAAATGTTGACCACTAAAATAATAGCCTGGGGGAATGAACAAGTGATAGGTGGTGTACTTTTGTGTACGGGTTTTCTTGTCATATTTGACATTGCTATCCATCCACTGTTGCATTTGCTCGTCATGAACTTCCACATCAAAAAAATTTTGATTGGGAAGGACATTGAGGACTTGGGTCGGGTGAATCATTTCTACTAAAGCCACTTCCCAATGGGCTTCGTGATCTAACTGGATGGCTTGAGGTAATTTGGCCGTGTAACAGCACAACGTGTTCTTGGGAAACACCTCCATGGAACTGTCACTGGGTAAAGTTAAGTAAAATTGGTTTTGGTGACTCATAATTCCAGAGTTCTGTGGCTGTCCGAGGGGATATTACTGGACGTCAGAGGCGTGTCTCCGTCTAAAATGGGGTTCTGGTTGTGATTGAAGTGGTCACTGGCACTGGCACTGGACACAAGGTTCCCGGGGTTCCCGTTCGAGGTGAATTTCAGGGAGGGATTAGGAAGCAGGTAACCGATGCAACTGCTCAATAAAATGGTCCACAATTGTTTGTCTCCTTGTTGCAAACTCAAATTGGCGATGGCTGCCCCGATGACACAATACACCACGAAGATTTGGCAGAAAAAGACGATTTGCGTTTTAGGCACACGTTCTCCACACCACACCCACAAGGGTTGTTTTTGTAAATCTTGCACAGAAGAACTAGGGGAAGGAGGAGTGGTCGACGTAGCTGCGTCTGCTGTGTGAAAAGGCATGATGGTCACTTCTTTTTATAGTCGATGACTTGCGAAGCGTCGATCCAAGAATCAAAACTGCGTGGATATCCTTTCCAACGTACTTTGACTTCTTTGACACGTCGTTTGCCCACTTTACGGGTTCTGCGTTCGAGAATGCTTTCGATGTCGTACACGTCGTCTTCTTTTTTGGTGACACGTTGTAACTCGGGCAAATAAAACGTTCCTTTGAGCACTTCTCCGTTCATGTCTTCCAATTTATAGACGGCAGGATGACGGCCATGCACTCGTCCAGTGACGCGAAACAATTCGGTCGTCCAGTTAGGTAAGTAACCTTTGTCGAAAGTGCGTTTGGTTTTGCCAATGCGCACCCAATCTCCTACGACCAACTCTCCACTTTTCTTGGGGACAGCCCTCGTCGGGGACGTACCAAACAGGCGCTCAAACACCAACACTTCGTTGTCGGGAGTCACGTCTTGCGGGGCACGTCCGATGCTTCGATGGTAAGATTGGTTGTACGCTTGCACCAGGTGCGGTAAGATGTCGATGTACTTCAGAGTGTGGTGATGCGTAAAATATTTCCACATGCGTTCTTTCAAAGTGCGTTGAAAACGTTCCACGATGCTGGCTTTGGTTTCGGGATTCTCGGTGGTAAAAAAATGAATGTCACGTTTCTTTAATTCTTTTTGGAAAGCTTGGTTCAGAAATTCGGTACCTTTGTCCATTTGCCATCGAAGAGGGTGACGACCGCTTTGTTTCAACACTCGTTGCAGGGCTCGCACTAACTCGCTGCTCGATTTGGAAGTCAAGGGCACGACCCAGGCAAATTTGGAAAAGACGTCGATGACACAAAACAAATATTTGTAGCCACGATTGTAGCTGGCCAAATGAGAGACATCGGCTAAATCGGCTTGCCATTGATGATCGATGCCTTCCACTCGGGTGCGACTTCTGGCAAACTTGCGTCGAATGGGTTTGTGTAATGTGTAGGTAGCTTGTTCTTGTAACCATCGTTGCACTTGAGGTAAACGGAGACTTTTCAGTCGAGTTTTGGCAGCACGATACAATTTTTGAACTCCTGCGTAACCTGCAGGATGCGAGGGATCGTAGTAAATGCTGGCTAAGACTTTTTCCATTTTTTTTGTGTTGGTTGGTGTGTTAATAAGACACCCACTCTTGGAGGGTGCTACTCTTTTTCTCTTGGGGTATTTTCTTGGATTGCAATGCTTTGCGTGTGCGGCCAGCAATAGGCGTCGAAGAGGAGAAGGATGTCTGAGCGGGGGATATCGGTTCTTGTTTCACTTCTGTCTTCACTTCTGTCTTCACTTTCTTTTTCTCTTGTGAGGAAGAAGGGGTGGCCATCATCTTTTTAATCCATCCAATTCTGGAGGTAGGTGGTGTTGTTAACTTGCGTACTTTTTCTGGTGGAGTTTGAAACCCTTCCTCTTCTTCTCCTTTTTCTGTCTTGGTCACGGGTACTGGTGGTACTGGTACTGGTACTGGTACTGGTGATGGTGCTGGACTTTTCATCAAGGTCTTAAAATCTTTCAGAGTGGGTAGAGCTGTTTCGTCTAAAGCTTTCTGGTGAAAGAGTTGCAGTCGTTGCAAGAGTTGACCGTACTTTTGCGATTTTTCTGTTTCGGACAAATCTTGGCGATCCATCAAGGACTGCAATTCGTGTTGTAACTAGGACATCTCGCTCAAATGGGGATTGGGAGGTAAATGCGGGGTGCGTTGTTCTTGCCACCGATGGTATTCCATCCATCGTTTGTAAGGCACTAAAGCTAGTTTTCGTCCTTCCATGGGGTTGTCAGGGGTCGATTCTGAGATCTTGGGACTTCCGAAGGCCTTTTTATCTTGCTCCCACCAGTCCTCCCAACATGGTTCCCAAGACTCCTTTCAGTATGGGGCCTAACAAGAGAGGTAAAATACCTCCACGTTGCACTAACATCTTCTTTTTTTGACGAATGGGAATTTTCTTTCGAACCATTTGGCGAAGAACGTGACGATGTTTGCTTAAGCATTGTGTCTGGTGTTTGGACAAAGGGATCGTGCCTTTCAAAACGTTCAAACAACATTCGCACACGGTATCGATGACCTCTTTGGAGGCCGTTTGAATGAGTTTTTTTCGTAGGGGTGGAGAAGCTTTGGACAGGACAGATAACATGTCCCCATGTTTGGCTAAACGTGGTAGCAGTCCTTTCCTTTTCTTTCCTTGGGGTTTTCTGGAGGGTGACATCTTTGAGTCTTCAGGAGCACCGAAAAAACACTGATACCCGACTTGGTCACAGGCCTTTTTTATACTGGAACGCGTCGCCACTGATTGTCTTTACGTCGTATCAGTTTGAGGACAGGCATGACACGTCGTGCAGGGGTACGCAACGGACTAAATCGAGCCAGTTCTTGCTTGGACAAATCCAGTAAACTTTGTAACATGCCCGATCTTTCTTGAACTTTGATTTTGGGAGAAGGTACTTTGTGAGCAGCAGCCACTGCCACTAAATTGGAAGGTCCTACCACTGGGGAAGTTCTTTTGGGGGTCATCAACGGAGAAGTTCTTGGTGTGATCAACGTCTCCAAGTACTCTTCAGTTCTGGGTGTCATTAACGGAGAAGTGGACAAACGTGAAGCTGCCGGAGACGCAGCCACCGCCGTGGCAGGTCGTGGTTTGCGAGTGTAAGGTTGCGTCCTGGCCGAAGTGCCTCTCTTGCGACTAGTTTTCTGTGGACTTTTCTTTTTCTGGGGGCTTCTTTTCTTTTTCCGGGGTGGTGTCTGGTCAGAGGAGGGTCCTGCCACTGGAGAAGTTCTCCTTGGGGACCTGGTCTTTTTCTTCTTGGGGCTTCGTTGGACTTTTGTCTTGGGTATAACTTTGGGGGCATTAGATTCCCATCTTAAGAGTGAGCGAATGATGACCCCTCCTAGAGTACCGCTCCCTCCAGGTTTCAAAATGATTTGTTTTTTGGTTTGAGTGTCGATGCGGGGATCGGCCAGTTGGACCAAAGCGACTTTGTTTCGATCGAAAAAGCGTTTGGTTTGATGAGGAATCTGAATGATTCCTTGGAGTAATTGACGTGCCGTCACCGTGAACCATCGTAAGACTTCTTTGAGACTAGCTTCTAAGACACGAGCTCGTGTTTGTGGATCTTTTTCTCGACTGATGCCATACAAGGCACGAATCAATTTGACGGGAAGATGCGACTGAAGGGACGTCATGTTCGCACTGAGAGTGAGACAGACGAAAAAGGGTCTGAGGTTTTTATAGATTTTTTTATGGGGAGTGAAATGAAGTCGAGGACGGAGACGTGTACAGGACAGGCCCTCCGTCTTGGCACCAGTGGTGAAACAAGTGGGTACGAAAAAGCAAATCCTCGGGAGTCGTAGGTTTCAAATCGACGAGTAAATAGGCGTGTGGAGTTTGAGTGGCATCGTCGTACGCCTGAGTCAGACAAGGCGTTCCTAACTGTTTGGCTAAGACTTGTACTTGCGATTTATCTCGAGGGCTTTTAAACAAGACCACGTAATGCGCATTGAGACCGATGGTGCGATGGGCTTTACTTTGTTGAAAAAAATTTTGGGTGATGTAAACGACACTGGCATTACGGTGATGCCCTTTGCGCGTGAACCACAGTTTAATTTCTTCTTCGTCTTCTCCTAACATATCGTCGAAAATGACCAAATGGGTTAGACGGGAGTCAGAGACGATGCCGTCGTCTTCTTTAGGAATGCCTTCCACAAACACGATGGAATCGCCTTGACTTTCTCGCAAGAGGCTGTACGCCGATTGCCACTCTTTGTAACACCACACGATTTGTTGAGGGGGTCGATCGATCAAATGATGTTTATGTTCGATCAAACGTTTGACGAATTCGGTTTTGCCCGAACCGCTAGGTCCAGCAATGAGCATGTTAAAGGGATGGCGAAGATACAAAGCCTCCCAACTGGCACGATCTAAGTGTTCGTCGATGACTTTGACAGTAGAGGAAGAGGGAGCAGAGACAGCAGAGGTAGCCATGGTGTGAGAAATGTCACTTGTGACACGAAAAACAAACAAGACAAGAGTTTATATACTTTTTCAGAACACGTTTATTGAATGTTTCAAACATGAATACGAAAGACAAAAATACATAAAAGCCAAAGGCTTAAGTACAAGAATAAAAGGCACATGATAACCATGAACGTGGAATAAACACAAGTGTCTGTACAACATGTTTTGGGTAAAGTTCTAACCAGTTCTATAGTAGGGGGTAAGGTCACACAAGTGTCCTCCCGAAAGGGTCTTTCAGGCCTGTCCACGACAGTCCTGTCCTGGGTGACGGGTTCTTCTGGCACCGTCACTAACACAGGTTGAAAAGTAACTTTTTTCCTGGAATAACTCTCGTGCATACTGGGCCACCTCTTGTGTCCAAGCCTCAAAACCCTGGTCTCGGTGATGTCCAACATTTGACTCCTAACCAATCTGGTTTCTTCTTCGTCAACCACATGGTAAGTTACTTCAATGAACAATGAACTATCGATCTTGCCTAGGGTTCCTTTTCATATACAGACCAATACCGACGTGACCGTACGGTAAGGTGAAGTGATTGGGAAGTCGCACTCGCTTCTGGTATACAATTTGATAGACTTTTTCCAAGGGTCGACTGACGATGTGGTGAGTGGGTAAACGTACAATCTTGTTCGGTTGATAGGTGGTCACTTTAAAGTTTCCATCCTCTCCCGATTGCAAGGCTTCTTTCAATACCCCAAAGTTGACCACTCGACTGGTACGATGATTCAGAGTCAGTCCTTTCACTTTGCACGTCGTGTGCACTTCTCCTTGTTTGTCCAGTTTTCGTAGCCGTAATTTTTGGGACCACCACTGACGAAACTTAGAATCTTGTCGTCGGGATGCTCGTCTGTCCAGGCTCCTAAACGGTCTCCTTCGATGTCAGGGTGCTGTTGAATCGGGTGATGGATGTAAATGCAACTGTCCGTGTCAAAGTACAGGACGCGTTCTTCTAACAGTTCTAAAGCTTCGTACAATTTTAAGCGAGCATGAGCTGTCACGTAAGCCGCAATGATGACATTTCCAAAAGGGTCGTCTTGTACAAAGTCCAGATCTTCTTCGTAATTGACCAAGATCAAATCCTCTCGAACGACGTCCACGTGTTTCATGTATTTGGTTTTGTCGTGAATCATCTGGAAGTAGCGGGAAGGTTCTGTCAAATATTCCGTCTTGGGTAAACACGGTCGTTGTGCCATTTTACCCCACAAGCAATTTAACATCACTTTGGCAAACGATCGCCTGCCTTCGTTTTTTTTCGATGTGGTCTAAAGAGATACCTTCTTGTGCATAGTATTTCTCTTTGAATTGTATTTGGTCTTCGGGAGTGTGACACCAGGAAGGATAGCCGCTGGCTTCTTGTTTCAGTTTCATAAAGGCATCCACGTAGTCGGCGAAAATGCCTTTCTGAGTAGGGTCACCCTTGTGGTACTGTTGTGTCTTGGGAAAGTGGCAAATTTCGTACACTTCTAACAGTTGGTATCCCATGTCCAGAGCTTTGAACAATTCCACGCTGACCCAGGTTCCCGTCAAGGCACGTTCTTCCTGGCTGTGATGGCAAGGTTGGTCCTGGTTGCACGTTTCGGCACAAGTACGGCACAAGGGAAACATCAGTTTGCCTTGACAATGGTGAGGTAAGACGGGATGGTATAGGTTCGTGGGAGGCAAAACTTTACACTTGATCAAGCCTTCGTATTGTCGAATGTTTTTCAGGTCGATGTGTTCCGTCAACAATTGCGGGTGTCCTACAGGAAAGCGACAATATTTGCACACGTAGGGATACAGCGAACACACGTCCAAGTATTTGATTTCTTCTCCTTTCTCTTCGTCGGCTTGGTACAGCCAACAGGTGGCATTGGTCCTTCCTCCGTACAAACTATACCTCGGGTTCAGCGGGTCCATGAACTGGTAACTTTCCACGAGGCGTTTAAACTCGGGATCGGTTTTCAAACGGTGATCGTACTCGTGTTCCCACATTTCCACCACTTGGTATCCTTGCTGTTCTAACTTTAGGCGTCGCTGACAAGTGTCCTGGTACAAGTCTTCCATGGTTCGTTGCAAAAACTGATTTTTAGTGTCACGGTCAGGGTAGCAGACGGGACATCCGTGAAATAAGCAACCGTTAAACTCGTACACGATCTTGGGGTTTTCTAAGTCCCAGCCATCGACCGAATACGTTCCGATGGTCTTTTCGCCTCCTCCGTTGCGGGCATGCTGAATCCATTTGTCTTCCTTGTCGCACAAGTAATGTAACCAACGTTTGGCTTTGACCGAGTATTGACGCTTGACTTAGTGGGTCGTTTGAGGACTGATGACAGCCACGGTGTTTTCAGGCATGAATCGTTGGCGGTACACTAAGGAACACGCTTTGGCAATGGTGCAAGATTCTTTCAAAGGATCGACCCCTCCGTGTTCCATGAACAGTTCTCGAAATTTTCCACAGCAACGCCGTAAAATGTCCACGTCGGAACGACAATACTTTAACATTTCTTCCTGAAAGTCGAAGGGGTCAGAGGCATGAGCCTGGAACCAAGCGTAGAAAGCTTCTCGTTGTTCGGTACGCATGTTGTCGGGGTCGTAATAGTGAGCCTCAGGCAAATGGGGTAGAACGGCATGTTGATTGGCTTCCGTATTGAAAAAGTGTGGAAAGTACCCTTTAGCCATTTCTGTCATTCCAAACGTTTTAGGCATTCGACTCAAAGGCATGGCTAAGTAACTCATCGAATCTTTAAACTGTACTTGTCCCACTTGCATGAAAATGATTTTGGCTCCGTTCAAAATCACTTTAGGACGTTCGGTGCCATGTTCCGTATAGTACCTCAAAAGAAACTGTCCATCGTATCCGGAGAAATTGTGAGCCATCACCGTGGCATGACGATGACAATCTCCGTAACGTTCGATGTCCTCTTGGCTCCACGTCTTGTCGATGGGGTTTAAGACCCATCGGGCAAAATCGGCTAACGTGTTTGGTCCTCGAAAGATTTTTTCACGTCCTCCAGGAATCTTGCTGCAGTGAGGGCAATGACTGAAGATAGGTTCTTGAATGCACTTCTCGCACGCTCGATGAGCCACGCAGAAATTAGGAATGTGAATGCCGGTCTCTGCATGCATTCGAAATCGAAAAAGATGAAATTGCCTTTCTTCTTGTGACCGTCCTCTTCCTCTGGTGGTGGTTGGTATTTTTGCACGTAGCATTGGTGTTCCAAGTCCACGATGTGGTGACAAATGTGACATTTTTTCTTTCCTCGACATACGTGTGCCTTGGCATTATTGGTAAGTATGCCTTGTCCACAGGTAGGGCACAACCTCAGGAGTTGACAAGCACATTTCTTCTGTGAACCTTGTGTTTTCAAATGTTGTTGGTAACAGGTAGGACTGACAAACGTGCGCAAACAAGTCGAACAAGGCACTGGTCCTTCGCTCAGACAGGGTAGAGAGGCCAAACATCCTGGGCATTTCATTCCACAATGCTTGTGTTGCTCTCGATTGTTATAACCATAGTCACATTTCTCACAATAATAACTGTATCCCAGGAATCCAGTGATACTGGTAATGGTATCGAAATGGTCATCGTGATGATAGACATGAATGTATTTTCCGTCCTTAAAATCTTGGCCTCGAAACAACAGAGTTCCACGCATTTCTTGAGGGTGCACTTTCAAAGTGTAGCGTGGAGCTAGGGCATCTTGCTATTTTTGCATCTCAGGAATGCCACAGGGTGTGTCTTTGGACAGTCCGGCTTGTTGCAACAGGAGTTCTGCTTCATTTCGTTGTTTGGCTCGATCGCATCGTTGAATAGTTTTCCAGGTTCTTTTCCATTCTACCGTGTCGTTCTTGTTGGCATAGGTTCGTCCCACCACGATGGCACGGGCTAAACACATCTGGTCTTGAGGGTTGTTAATTCGGACGAGACTCTTTTTGGTGTTGCGAAGGTCGTCCACCAATAACATCTTTTTGCATCCAGTTCCTTGAGGAGGAGAGACGTGGGCCATTTTCAGTGTGGCTTTACCATCGGTGATGTCAAACTGGTCATTAGATTGTTGCACCTGTTGTATCTTGTCCATGACTTTGGAAGGGGTCAGTTCTGCGGGTCTGCTAAACTCGATCCAAACAGGGGATTTCAAACCGTCGTGATCTATGGATAGTGTCAAGCGATCGTCTTCTTTGGCTTGACATTGTCGCTTGAGTGCGGTGAGCAAAGAATCCCACATCTCGGTGATAAACCCTTCTGCTTTCTCCAAGGGTACGTCGGCCTTGAAATCTTTAAACTTCACCGTGTAGGTGTAAGCCGTGGTTCTAAATTTTCTAGAGGAGCGCTTTTCCGTCTCTCGAATGGAATAGTACTTTTCAGGGTTGACTAAGGGTGGTGAACTTGGTTTAGAGGGTTCGGAATCTGGTTCACTCATGTCCTCTTCAAAATCACTGGCATGAATTTGTGCCAAGATTTCAGCCCTGGTACGAGGCGATAGATCACGTTTCTGCCTCTTACTTTCTTCTTCTTCTTTCTTCTCGAATGAATGGGATCGTTTCATCTTGAGTGCAAAACGTCAAATGACTCAAGTTTAAACACCATAGACTAATTTATAGTCTTGGCAAACCAGCGTATATAAAAAGGGTGTGTGTCTTGTCCTTTCACTATTCATTTCACTCTCAAGCTGAGCACAACAATGGAAGAGACTACCCAGATGGAACGTTTCGTCAGAGCTTTGCGAGGGGTCATTAGAAAATTCTCTTCAGACCAGCCGACGGACTACTCTCCTTCCTTTCGAGATAAAAGTCAAGATACTTGCTATATCTGTCAGAAGAAAGGGCATTGGTCTTCAGAGTGTCCAGACCGTCAAAAAAAGAAAAAAAACAGGGGCTAAAAAAGACAAAAGTCAAGATACCTGTTATTATTGTCAAGAAAAAGGACATTGGTCTCCAGATTGCCCAAAAAAGAAACAAGAGGAGTCAGAAGAAAAGAAGGATTCTTCAGAAGAAGAGAGGGATTCTTCGGAAGAAGAGAGGGATTCTTCGAAAGAAGAGAGGGATTCTTCAGAGGAAGAAGAAGAAGAAAGAAGACAATTCTATTTACAAGAAGTAAAGAAACAGGAGAAGAAAAGAAGAAGGGAAGAAAATGAGGAAAAAACGGTGAAGAAATTAAAAAAAAAACAGAGACTAAACAAGGAGAAAGAAGAAGTCAATGAACTTTTAATTAAAGTGTTCTGTGGTGAATTGTGAATTGGATTGTAAAAAAATGGATAAAAGAATACATGAATGATAGAAGGTAAGTGTCTTTGAGTTCTGATTTTAAAATAAGAAGCTACACTCACGCACTCATACACAGACACGTACTATAAGGTAAAATGGGTGGGGTTTATTCTTGAGTTATTGGCAAATTGAAATTGTATTTCTTTTCGAGAAATGTGGGTGGCCCTGAAAAGGGCCTTTTTATTTTTGGTGTAGGTGTGAGTTTAACCAATCAACTTTAACTGCCTTAAGCCTTTGCCACGGCCAAGGCCTACTTCTGATGATTGGGTTGAAATCACTAAGGGTGGTACGACAGGCTTAGTCACAGGGTTGGCGTGTTTAGCTCGGGAAGGTCGTATTCTCTTCGGTCGTGATAAAGAAGTCTGATACATTTGTTTCAGACTTCTTAACTCCGCTAAAATGTCCAACAGTACCGTAGCCGTTTGATTTTCACCCACTTGTTTCTTTGCTGCTACTTCTTCTTGCTGTTGTTGCTGTTGTTTTTTTCTTACCTCTTCTTGTTGCTGTTGCTGTTGCTGTAGGAGAAAAGCTTGTTCCGCTTCCTTTTGTCGTTGCATAAATTTCTCCAATTCTTCTTTCTGTCTCTGTCTAAAATTCTCCACTTGCGGTAATGAAGAAGGTAACGAAGGTTCCGGAACAAATTCTTGCGAGGTAAGAAAATCCACAAAATCCCAATGTACCTCTTCTGAAAGTAAGTCCGGGTTCCCTTGGGCAGTCTCCCCTGCTGGTGCACCCCAATGGATCGTTTTCTGAGTTTCCGTCATGTTGAATCACTGTCGCATAGATTGACTGCACACAAGCGCTAACGAATCTATATAGACCACGTGACGTCACAGACTGCTCTCTTCGGATTGGATGCGAGCTGACTGAATTTTGTAACGCGTGTTCGGATTGGTAAATGAATTCAATCCGTTTCAATCCTTCCTGTACCTATAAATAAGCGCAGTTCACTGCATTGATTCACTTGTTCTCGTCGCTTCAAGATGTGGACCGATGTGCAATCTTCTACGCTTGTGTCTTCCATGATGCTCCGGACGGACATGCTCATGTATGTCCGAGCCAAGTGGACCGTTGTCCACAGGACAAACACCAGCCTGTGGATACGTAGGATCTACGTTGAAAGACAAGGATGCCTGAAAAGAGTGCTGATTTACGGACCAACAGTGAGACGTAGCCTAAGGACAAGAAGAAGACCAATGCGGTACCATTTATGTTAATGAATACATTAACATAAACCCAAAGGCCCTTTTCAGGGCCAGCCATATTTCTCGAAAAGAGATAGCCTTTCCATTGCCTACCCTTTTTTAAAATTTAAATTTAAATTTAAATTTAAATTTTAAAAATTTTTTAAAAAATCCCAAAAGCCCAAACTCTATTCCCCATGTTAATTTCCCCTTGTCGCTAGACAGACCCACACTATAGTTCCATGTTAAATTCCCTTTGTCGCTAGAGTGACCCACGATTTTTCTCCATGTTAATTTCCCTTGTCGCTAATCTGACCCACGATTTTTCACCATGTTAAATTTCCCTTGTCGCTAATCTGACCCAGGGGTCTCTGTAATGCTAATTCCCATTGTCGCTAATGTACCCCACTTAACTACTATTGGGCATTGACTATATATTCCTTCCAATCTTTCATCCCATTGTGTTCGCAACATTTATTCATTTATTTAAAGCGTTAAACTTTATTGACAGCGAAAGGTTATAATGCCAGGATTAGATGGTAACGTGTATATTTTAATAAAATCAATGTCGCGGAATAGAAACCGAGTGGGGTTTTGGACTAAATGAATAAGACAAAGACAATGTGAGAAAGATGGAAATTTATGAATGAATTAATAAAGAAAAATATATGATGTAAAAATACAATGATTCTCTCTCACGCTCTCAACATACGATTTACTTAGATCACTCTACACAACATTCATACATCGAAAATAAACCAAAAATATTAAATCAAAATGAAATACAGATCCAAGAAACCTCATGGACTGCAGATACACTTCAAACAGTATTTTACACTATAAGAGAGATTCACATAATCTCGAATATGAATTCTATTAAGATTCAAAATAATCTTATGAACACAACTAAGATTCAAAATAATCTTATGAACACAACTAAGATTCAAAATAATCTTATGAATATAAAAACGCAATGGAACAACAATTGATCCAAACGTATGCTTCTAGACCCATTGTACAGTCGCACGATTCCTTGGGTTGGCCCACACTCTTAGCGGCCGCTCGCACCCTTTATGAATCCACCACGTGTACAGTCATACGTATACACACGTACAGACAGCATACAGCACCCTTTTTAATTTGCTACGTCTACGTCCGTGGCACAGACATACGTACATACATACTTATCGACAGCACGCAGCATTAAATATACTGGAAACTCCACAGACAGCTCTAAACAACTTTAGACAGCTTCAGACAGCTCTAGTCATATTCACAGTCACATTGACAATCACACTTCACAGCGACAGACACAATCACAGCGACAGTCACAATCAGCTACAATGAAACCAAATTGGTCATAATAATAGTTTCTGTATAATCTCTAGATATATGATAATACTTTAACCCCTAACAGTGATTTGTAATTCAAAGTTCAAATCTGCGTTGTAATAAATGCATTATTACGCGCTAAGACATTACAAACCGAATAAGCTTCGCATATCAAATTAAAATGTAAATTTAACACTTATCCCTATGGCTGGAGAACAATGGAGAGCGTACACTCCTTGACGTGATCCAAAAACGACCATTGTCGGTTTTAGAAATTGATCTTACTTAAATCCATAGAGAGTGAGTACAAGTAATGGTAGAATACCCGTGCATATCATGTTAGTCATGTTACCTCGTCACAAGTAATCTCTGGCCAGGTACATGTTAATACAGCCGCTTACCTGGAAAAACACATATTTACCCTAGATAACGTTGTACGCATGTACAAACGAGAAATAGTCGAATAGTTCTACGACAAAACCAAGTTATTTCTTTGCCTAATTCTGTGACAATCAATATACAAATATACATAAAAATCAGTAAGGTTAGTGGACACGTAACAGACTGGTTTGGATGCAGAACAGGTGTTAAACATGGAACTAACATTTCACCATCCATAGGTTTACTTTTCAAAAATGAAATGATATCAGATTTTAATGAGCTTCATATATATATATAGACACGCGATGTAGCTTTTCTTGATGAATCTGAAGGAGACAGACAACTAATGCTGGACGTAGTCCATAAATGGCGCAAAAATGGCGATTACTAAATAAAGATACTTTCATTTCTTTGCTCGGGTTCTCAGTCTGGGTATGTTTAAAATGCCATCTTCAGGTTTGACCCAGTGGTTTTTGGTCAGTTAGGACTGAACATAATCAAATTTAGCAACTACGCCAAAATAAATTTGTAGGGATATAAATCAACCGAAATCTATTTCATAATAGCTAATAATATCACATCTACGTTGTATATTGACCTCAAATGAATGTATTATTTCAGCTAAACTTGTTTAATCCAGCTGATTATGTCTTATTATATGTCAGAAGTCGTAAGATAGCTACATCCGATAACTTTGAAACTGACACAAAGTAAATATTTCTCTTCTTCAACCATGTAAAAGCAACACATAATTTCCTTTTAAACGTAACTTCGAAAGTCACTCATCCTACATTAATAATTCGAATTTCACCTATCATTATAACTTTGATAACAAGTTACTGCTGTAACAGATATGCCAAATGAAGGCAAGGAAAGAATTTGATCAAATGGTTTAGAATATAAATAGATTTTTATGATTAGTTACATAAATTTAATCTGATCAATTTTCCTAATATTTACATTCTAGAACTGAGAAATTACGAGCAGTTTTCAGACTGGTGACGTGGGGGTGGGTTAGCCATGATTATTGGAGGGAATCTTTATCGGCTAGTATAGGTCATACAATGGCCCGGTACCCTGTTCACCTACATTCCACATCCTTATGCTAAGAAACTTTACTAAGGACCTTGTGAATATGACAACTATTGAAAATATAATTTAATCACTCGTCACCATCCTCGGTAACAAAAACAACCCACCAAGACATAAGCAGTTAAAGCTGCATATAATTGAATAATAAACTGTCAATATCTTTCATCGCATTATAATTCCAAGGTTTAGTATGTGTGTGTGATTTGGATTTTTAACGTAGCTTTAAAAAAATGTTCAGTCATGTCGCTACGATGTCTGCATTATCGCAGTCTATAGTGTCTAGTACTTGGGGATCATGCCGCAAAAATGTAGTATCATGTCCCATCCATTCACATTATCCTGACACCAGGCCGATCAGTCCTAACACAAAACCAGGCCGATCAGTCCTAACACCAATATCTTAATGCTGAGAGGCAAGCAAGGCAGCTGCTAGTACCATTTTGTGTCTTTGGTGTGACTCGGCCTGTGTTTTGAACCCGCGACCTCTCTCATCCGAAGCGGACGCTCTAATCACTTAGGTTATAGGAGCGGTCACAACCTTTTAATAAATAATAAAGAAAAGACCACACTTGTTACAGCAGATGATACACTTTTACGGGACTGATTTTAGTGATCTCGATGTAAAAGTGCAAAATTCTTAAAATGTCGTCACTGTTTACGAAATAGGTACAAATTACTGGCTCATCCGCAAGGCGACCGCTTCGAAACTACAACATTGAAAATGCACCTGTCTTGATATGAGGGCAGCCTGACCATACAGTCTTACGTTCAATTGATGAAAGAAACGAGATGTAATAATGACACATCTAAATCAAAGCAGCCATCAACATCATCTGGGCTTTCAACCACAAATAAATGAAATTGCATGCTACTCAAGGGCAATCTTGCCGGAATGTTGGTGACATCTGATCCAGGAAACGTGAATTTTCCGACAGAATTTAAAACAAACTGAGTTTTCTTTCATGTATTGTATGATATGGTATATGCCATAGACATTCCAGTCTTTGATCTGCAAACCAACAAGACCTAATCATATATAAAAGCAGCAAATCCACGTATGACCCATCTAATACCTGTGATGTGATTTGTAAAACATAATGACGAGGTTATTTAAAGCATAATATTCAATAAAAGGACATACAGCGGTGGTGATAGTGATGTATTTAAAACAAATGAAACAAGTTAAACTTATTATCCTTCTGTGTTGATTGCTTTTGAACAAAGGCATCTCTTCCACTCGTCATTTTACTAGATAGTTTTTAGGTGGTTTTAGGTGGTAGTATTTAACTTGAAGCATGTTTTTTATCGTCACAGTATGAAAGAATGGGTTGGACACAAACACGAAAGAACTTACTTGGCTCTCTCCCCACATATCTACATGATACAAATATCTCAACATGGCAATAGTGTAGCGAAAACCCATATTAAAAACATTATTGGCGAGAGAGAGATGTGGGTCACATTTACACTATTCATGACTTCAGCAAATGTTTCAAAACATCCAATATCATTGATATATTTGCATATTTGTTGTATAATTATATTTTTATTTTATTTGCTTCGCTCTTTCCCTGCATAAATAAATCTAAAAGTACAGGTGGAGATAACACAGTAATGTGCTCAGCAAAACACCTTTGTTTTGAAAAAATTGTGAAGGAAACATTATTATCAACAGTTGCTGAAAACGAAGTAAAATATTCATTAATAAGTGAGCATTTTCTTTTTTCACTACTGAAGCAAACGAAAACAGTATTAATTGCAACTTTCGGTATGTGTGTTTGTGCGGTTTGGGTGGGAGGCAGACTTTGAAGGAATTGTTTCTTTAGTGATTTAGTGTTTTTGTGAAAATGATTTTAGATCTTTTTTCTCACGATATGAAAGATACACGTGAAGATTATCCATATAAATATATTTAGCATACTTGTTCATGTTATATACTTCAAATCTTTTGGCTTTCCGTGATTAAAGGCAATTTGGCGTATTATTAACTGAGTCTGGCGAATTGTTAAAAACTTAGAATGACTAAAAAGACTCGAAAATTCAAATAATTTCGTGGTAGTTATATTCGTTGCAGCATCATTATCGTTTCAAAGTAAGTAATCAGTCTATCCTGCTTGTTAATGCTATCAAATAAGACGCGACGATGCTTTGATGTCTAACGTAACACAGTGATATAATCCAAAATATCCTTGAATGAATTTACAATGAACCCAAAATACTGATTTAGAATAAGAAGTATTAACGAACACTTTGTAATTCCAGTGAATCATTCAAATATATAAATCCTATCAAATAAAAACTGAGCACAACAGTAAGACTGATTCTACTTTGGAAGTTCAGGTAAGAATGTGTACTTGTAATGTAATCAACCTTAACTAAAAACCATCAAAAACAATTTGAGAAACAAGTTGAGTGTCACCTTAACGGATATTTGCATCAAACACTAAACAAGCTCTTTCTCTAGCAAATTTTAAGATCAGAACCAAGACTGTCTCCAGAACGCAGAATCAAGTATACATGTTTATGTTACACGATATTAGCCCCCGATTATGGATGAAGCTCAATGACACAATACAAATTATATAGATAACATATAATCATTGACAAAAGCCAACGCATAATGCAACATTAAAAATACGTAATAGTATGTATGTATGCATGCATGCATTCATGCATGCATGCATGCATGCATGTATGTATTATGTATGTATGTAAGCATGCATTTGCATGTATGTATGCATGTATGTAAGCATGCATTTGCATGTATGTATGCATCTATGTATGTATGCATCTATGTATATATGTATGTATGTATGTATGTATGTATGTATGAATGAATATGTATGACTGACTGACTGACTGACTGACTTTATTTCCTCTTAAAAAAGAGATTACATCAGAATAAACAAATTCATGATAATACAAGATCATAAATAGAACAGAAAATTGACAAAAATACAATAGTAATACTGTGTCAGCTACCGTATGGACAAAACGAAATATCTCAATGCCTGCAATTATGCAAATCTGCAGTCATTTGGCGGAGCAAGGCACTAATCTTTTAACAGTTGCTTGATGATGATAATATTTCGAAAAGTTAATACGTCTATAGTGTTATGTGCTTAACATTAAGTTCGCATAATGCAACATTAAAAATACGTAATAGTATGTATGTATGCATGCATGCATTCATGCATGCATGCATGTATGTATTATGTATGTATGTAAGCATGCATTTGCATGTATGTATGCATGTATGTAAGCATGCATTTGCATGTATGTATGCATCTATGTATGTATGCATCTATGTATATATGTATGTATGTATGTATGAATATGTATGTATGTATGTATGTAGATATGTATGTAGGTATGGAAACTGTCGATATTTGTCCTTTTCTTAAACCAAGTACAGTAATGAAATACATTTCCGCTGCAGCTAACGGTCCATTCAGATGTGTGTGCCATTGTTAAATTTGTACACACAGTGTTGTATTCTTAACCAGAAATATTTGCATCATCAGACGATGTGTATATTCTGAATCCTGATGATGGTAAAATTCTTTGCGGACTAGATGATTTAGGTGAATCATGATTGTATTGGAAGATTTTGTGAGGATAAGAAGGTGATAATAAAAAGTAGATGCTATTCAAGAGTAAATAAATTCTTCATGGACAGATTGGTTCTTGTGCTAAGAAGTCGCACAGTTATAAATGTAGCATTACGCAAAGTAATACACATGTATGATCATAACATGTGTGATAATAAGTTATACTATTATTATGCTGTGCAGCATCATTTCAAATATGGATCCTACCGTTATGTGTGCAATTGAGAATTATTAAAAAGTGTCAACGAAGTTAGTTTGTTCAATCATAAGAATTGGTCAGGATGTAATCTAATTTCTGGGCATGTTAGAAGCAGATGGTAAAGAAAATGGAGGCTTACTCTATTAAGTATTAGGTTATAGTTTGTGGGTGCTTGAGTGGGGGCATACGGAAACAATTAACAGGTGATTTTACAATCAAACTTGGACATGGAAAGAATTTAATTTTGTATAAATTTAGAAGCCGATCAAGAACTACAAGAAGTGAGTCCTACAGTTCTAACCTTTAACATAAACGTGAATGGTCTTATTTATTTGAAATTGTGTGATTTTATAAATTCAAATTTAGCTCATTTCTATGTTTTAAGTATATGCAATTATCATCAGAAGCAACACAAATGTATGTCTGGAGATATGCAAAGTTAATTTTATTTCCCGAAGAAAAAGATTTTGTTTACAGACAAATTCGTTTATAGGATACTACAACGTTATATTACTCTTTGGTTTGCTTTGATTGCTATTTGGGTTTCATTTTTAGCAGCTTCAAACTAATAACTTAGGTATTCCAACTTCAAAACCTTTCAGCGTTAAAATATTACAACAATAATATGCTTCCATTTATGATGAATTTTCTTTTTCTTTAAATAAATGTTGCTAAAATTAAGAATTTATGTTTCTTATTTCCATGTTTGACCTTCAGAAATCAGATTGCGCGATATGCTTCTGAATCAGGATGACATCAGTCCTTGCAGCAGCATCCAAAATCATAAATCTTTTAGTATTGATACTACCCAATAGTTGAAATAAAAGGTTGCAAGAGTGACTTGTGGTACGGAAAGAGAGTTCAAAGGTAGAAAGAAGTCATAATTGTTCCGTGACCTCTTCTATAAATTCCAGATGAATCATGTTCAGTACTATTTGATTTAGGCTTCTTACCAACGAAGCCGTACTAAGTTTCATGTGCTTGTGGACCTCTATTTGTTTAGAAACAATCATATATAATAATCTATGTGAATTTTGAACAAATTGTTAATAGAGTATTCGAATCTAATTTCGTTTGTTTTGTTTTTAATATCGCATTAACACGTGTAGGTTTATATCGTGCCGGGATAATTTGAATAAAGTATCTTGCCTAGAGAAACACGAGGTTGGCTGACCCAGCATGGGCAACCACATCAGCTACTCGAAAAATTAATTGGAATGGATCATAAATTAACTTTACAATTTGCATATATTAAAGTATTCTCGAATGATAATAAGCTTAAGTGAGTTCTTCTATTTATTTTGAAACAAGCTCTTATCTGTTCCTATTTAAAAATTTGTCAGAAACGGTTTCGCCATAACCAATTATTTAAGATGATGGAATAATAAAGATAATGACATGATGATTTCCCACGTTTAATTTCAACTCAAAGTGAATTATTTCATTGAAGCTTGAAACGATTAGCTCGATCAATGAAACCTTAAATATTTCCACAAAAAAAACAAGATAATTTTCATAATGCGTTACGTCCTCGCTTATGTATTATGCATTTTGGTCAGTTGTATAATGGGTTACTATTATCATATATTTATTATAATTACTTCGCCTGTAGCTCACGTTATAACCTAATTAGATACAAAATTGTTGATCACGCGGTAAGCAGCAACTAACACATTAACAGCAATACAAGCTCCTACTGCTTGTACTCTAGCTACTACCTGTGCTAGTCACTACGATAGAGGCAAGAAAACAAAACGAGGAACAACTAATGTTTCAATAAGCAATCAAACATTAGAGTTCTGCCTTAAAATCAGTATAAAATGAAACAATGAAGTCCTGGCACAGAAGTCAGTCTTTAGCGTAAAACTTCGATTTTAAATGTAGCAAAACATAGGTAATAATCGTCTAATCCCGGGCACACCGGTTCCCAGAGAGACAGCTGTGAGTTGCACTATCGAAACTACCCATCGCTCTATTGCGCGCTTGTTCGCTTTGTATAATGCGTTCAGCCTCTGACCGTAGGAATGTTTCATCCTCGCTGCTAATCTTAGGCAAAATGTCTTGTGGGTCTTACACTATTTAATATATCGTTTTCATAAGTCCACTGTAAGCAGAATCAAATAGCTTCAAACAAAGATACATTTGGCACCTCTGTTTACAAATTATCACGCTTTACACGAGGTGAATTTTGCCAGTTTATTTAAAATTTGGAAGAAAGATTGACTGACTTCATGAAAGTAGCACTGGTTTTGTGAGGTTATTACGTAGTGAAATATGGGGTTCATAGCATGTATAGTTCTCTGTCATGGCCTTTCACTGATACCCTGGCAGTTCAGCATTGTTCCTAAAGAACATGCAAAAGTTAGAAATTATTATTCTTTCACTATATTCCCATCAGAAATAAATACATATACTTTAATATGGTTAAGGTTATTATTGTAATAATAAAGAAACCTAGCTTTGTTTTCAGTGCTATGTTAATTCTTATTTGTATCTTTAAATACAATGTTCTACCAGTGAATAAGGGTTATTTTGGCTATGGCGATAGGTTTGCTACGGGTTTATCGCAACCACTAGTTCATCCTCAGAATGGCGATGCAAGGAAAATTGTAAGTATATGAACACTGATTGTTGTTGTTGTAGTAGGGTTTAACGCCATTTTTCAGCACACGATAGGCCATATATGGCGGCCAGTATCAATGGTGGAGGAAGAACCCGGGAAAACCCCGGAAAGAACCACCGACCCACGAGAAGCTACTGGCAAGCTTTCTCACATACCCACATTGGCTGAATTCGAGTCTCGAACCCACGCAGACAGAGGTGAGATGGCAGTGGTCCGTAACGAACAGCGCTTTAGACCACTCGGCCACTCGGGGCCCCTATGAACAATGAACGTGCCGATTAATTTGCACATGTTTGATACATGTGTGGGTTGAAAGTTTGTTTTATCGTACAAAAGGGTTATGAAAATATATTTTTCTCACATGAACCTCCAATGAGTTGTTTGCTTGTAGATAAATGACAAGCACCTAAACCGACTCATGACAAGATCCACTCTGAACATCCCCCACTGCAACCACAATGGCTTAGTGGTTAGTGTGATAGACTCGCAGTCTGAAGGATGCTGGTTTAAATCATGCCCAGCCAAGGCTAGGTTGAGAACCGTGTCTTTAAGCTAGGCAATTATTAACTCTAACTGCGTCAGCACGATATCACTTTTGTTATCGTCATGTGTCGTTCATGATTATTCGACATCAAAAACCCTATCTGGTTTGTGCTTGTTTTTGCCAAGTGTAATAAAGCATATATTTGTTTTATGATGATTTTATTAACCACCAAAGAGTTTTAAACACTCTTTCATTCTCTATATGTGTGTGAAATAAATTCCATTATTAATATACTTTGTCACTGAACTAATTTTAATTTTTGATTTCATTTTATTCCATTCTGTACCAATTCAAAAGAATTACCATGTTGCAGGGCATATTTCTGGCGGAAAATGTTTGAATGTAAACCTTGTATCATGGAAACAATTAGTAATCCGCAGCTCCTAGTTTGGACTGAACAACGTGTTTATTTGTGTAAACTCGTTGCACTTTAGACTTAATTGTCCACAACATATATCATATCTGTATATAGCAGCGTGTTCGTGATTAATCTACACAGGAATCCGCGTATGAGGCCTGAAATGGAATCAGTTATCTTCGGTTGTCAGACCGGGACACGATTGTAATTTTGTCCTGGGAAATAGATTGACTGCATTTACTGACAGAGCATGTGAAAGATGGTAAAAGAGTTTGATGAAATGTCCCTCATTTATTATCAGTTTACATATCCCTTCGCAAACATATATTAATCACCATTTACGGCATGATACATGATGTATCCATCCGTTTATTAATGTATCTGCATTCCATTTTCGTATTGATAGCTTACATGATTATTTACATGTAAATGTATTCATTTTCAAATGTTTCAGATAAAGGAGCGTCGTTATAAATTTTTACGTCAGTTTATAAATCGCACTAACTCTGGTATATATTGCTTCCCTTTGAGTCAGCAAGTGATACTGATTGTTATTCATGTTCAAAACTAAAGAAACACACTTATTGGCATATGGAAAGTTAGATTGAAAATGCACGATAATGTCAAAAGTGATTAATATCTGTGAGTGACGGGCTAAGTAATAAGTTTCCATAGCTTAATATACTAGCGTACTTTTATGAATTTAGTTGTCAGTTTAGGAATCCCACAAAATTTTATATATAATGCTAGTCTGCTATCCAGATAATGCTACATATGTATTGTTGTTTATCATCATCATTATCACACCGTCATCATCACCATGATTAGCATTATCAAATTCTTCACCTTTTCATTTCACATGTGAGTGAATACTGATTTGTCGTTGCCCATCTAGATTAGAGTCTATACAACGAACATATAAATAATGGTAAAGTAAGAACATCACTCTCAAGCCAAGGTCAGAGTGCCACCATCGTATATTATCATTACGTCGAGATAACAACAGCTGAAATTGTGTTCCTTTAGTTCTGACCGATCTGTTTGTACAACGTAAATAGACTCATCCAATCGATGAGGAGATTTCACAACAAGATATTGAGAGAATGATTGTGGGATATAAGAAGCAATATTGAGATTTATGTTTTGTCCTTAGAAAATATTTGAAGTATATTTCCACTTGCAGAATGATTTTAAATACATTTTGCTTGTCATTCGGATAAAACAGTCTCTGATAGGTTTGCATTTAGATAGCTGAATTACAAAAGACCAGTAAATTAGTCAAAATATATGAGTTCATTACCTCTTTTCTAGATTAAAATAGATACGATATACGAGTTTATTACCTTTTCTCTACATCAAAATAGGTACGAGGTAGAACTAAATAATTATTGTGCCGATCTATCTAACCAATGTCAGTCTATAGATACATATCACATTCTTTGTCCCTGTTTGGCATATTTTGGTTATAATTTCGTTCAGGTGTTGATCCATATTTATCGTGAGGGTGACTGCTGGGCTAAACAAGTAGAGTTGTGTGGGACGGAGTCCACGATTAAGGCACAATGGCAAATATCGTAGCTGATGCAATTCGAACGTTTCTATTCCAGCTATAAAGACAACATCCTCTCGGAAACTATGTGATTATCTTGCGTTTATTCTACTTTTGCGGGAAGTAAGTGGGACGGGAGTCTCATCGGCTCCGCCTCCTTTTTTCTCCACTTACGACTTGCCCCTGCCGTTTCTTTTTTTGATAATTCTGTATCGAAGAAACATATTTGATTGTCTCTTGGCCTGCTAAGTTATTCAATATTGCCCTTACGCTTGCATGGTTGGCTCCACATATTCTTCTGAAACTTACAATCCATGGCACGCATATAATTTCAAGTACTTTAGTCTTCTTCGACACATCCTTGGTACGTATGCTTTATTTTGCTTTGAAAAGTGTGATTCGTTGCACTGTTTGATCTTGCCGTCGTTAAGCATGACTTTGGCAGATTAAACGCGCAATAATTTCTTTTTAAAATCTTAAATTAACTATGCTTTATGTGTTGCAGTGTAAACAATAATATTCAAAATGGTTTTCTTGGCGTAGCTGGCTTTTCTTTTTTCTAAGTTTTAGTACCTCCGCCCTAAAGACGCCTTTTCGCTTCTCATCCAGTTTCTCTGCTATATGTTTCCATAGTGGAAATGCATGCTTTTGATTTAGTCCTAAGTTGTACTGTTTATCTATAAGTGTTATTATAAAAAATGTACGCATAATCATCATATTGGTCATTTGTCAGATGTTATTAGTGTGCGGTATGTGCAGTAACTCAGTTGTGAGAACGTTGGATTTCTGATTTAAGGGTTGCAGGTTTGATACTCGCCTAGGTCAGACAATGCTAGTTCGGCTCTTCTGCGTGTCCTTGACAAAAGTATTTATTTCCATTTCCTGATCATGATACCGTCAATTAATATTAAAATGCCGTTAAAGCAAAAGAATAAAAGAGAGAAGAATTTTTTTTTAGACGAATCGCTTTTATAATAAACGCATTTTGTTTAGTTTCTTCTTCTTCTTGGTATTATAACCGTTCCCCAAATCCTCATCATCATCACCATCATGACGATAATTACACCTCACCGTCGTCATTGTCATCATCATCATCATTCACTTTTTTTGAATATATAGTACATCGATTTCGTGGAAAGTAAATCATTGAAAGAAAGAAATGTTTTGAAACTCACTCAAAGCCATCACAATGACGCCAACTCTTATAAAAGCCAAATTACAATAACGTTGTCAAAAAAGTAACACTCGCCTCCCAGAAAACTTATTCTTTCATCTTCTTTATCCATGCTTGATCATTCTATATCTCTGCTGTGACCACACAACAATGCAAATAGCACCTTGTACATGTTTTTCTACAGCAAGGTTTATAACTAAGATATCAAAACAAACTACAATGGGAACAAACTAAATACACACAAGTTTGGAAGAAGAGTACCACATTCAGATGTAGGTACGTTTTGTAAGATTACATTAGCCATGTAAAGCAATTACGCAGAACAAGGATGTGCTACGTTTGTTTATATTGCTACTGAGAACCAAATGTTTCTCAAACTAAATGATTAGAAAGTAGCAAGTGAAAGACGGTCGCTTTATATTATGGGCACTCGATATATTCCCCATCACGTGAGCACAACAGCTACATCAGGTTGATTAATTAGTCATAATAAAGTCACTTAAGAACTATTGAGTTCTTCAAATCCATTTATTGCTATCAGTTAGAGAGGATATTAAAATTTGTTTTACGACAAAAACACTAATGTTTTTCATGAAGTTATTCACCCTTCACACAGTGACAAAATGAGTAAATCTTTTGGCATTATTATCTAGGGTAGAATTCGACCCATTAAATAAGCTGCTGTGAAAGTAGTCGAGCCAAAACTAACAAACAGGGGTTTCCTTTTGGGTACAGGCTATATAAATCAGAGAGGAACTATTCAATCATCGGTTTGGACCATCAGAATCTTTAATTTATTTTAATGTTTTCACTTCTTTGGAACTTTTTTGATATGCATCTGATCAAACAGCAGACAAAGTTCAGACAAAATTTATGTCGAGAGTTTCGAGCAGACACCTGGCTAAATCTATCGTAGTTGTTAAAAGCTCACAAAGCAAATTAAGGTGAAGTCCGCCTATGGGCTTTAACATACCCTCCGCATAATAATTTGACATGAACCGTTCTTTGCGATTTTGTTTCCATGAATTTGTTTCCCTTTGGACAGAATTTGATGAAATTTGTCACGCGGAATCGGAGATATAGAAATCTCCTTCTATGTCTCTAGTATATGAAGCCGACACATACATTTCCGATTATATTAACATTTATGACAGGAAGTTTTAGCTGAACTTGCTAAGCAGCTGCTCTAGCAAGAGAGAAAGCTTAGATGGAACCACTCTAGTTAAGAGCTGCCCTATCAACATACAAAGCTTATATGGAATCCGTCTACCTAGTTTCAAGACACCAGAGGCTAAAACTTTTGTAGTCATAAAAAGGAAAATAAAGAAATTGTATCTCACTTCAAACTATGGACCCTAAAATCCGTTTATGATGGGTTTTTGTCGTGGACCCTTCTTTGAGAATTTGTTACGTAGGAATTTGTTCAACCGATAAAAGAAATAATGAAGAAATTCGTTTGGGGGGAATCAGAGTAGAGAATACATCATCACCTCTGACTACATGAACCGCTGTTTCTAGTATATTTATTTGAACCGTTCCTTGATAGGATGCAATCAAGTATCAACTCAGCAGAATAGAAAGCTTATGCTAAATTTATCTAGCCGGTTCCGATCCACCAGAGGGTAAGTTAATATAAATGTACGGTATGTATTAATGAGCCATAATGACATTACCTCTTCCTGAGGTACCAAAGGCCCCTAAAATTCCCTCAAAAGATTTCGACATCACCCCTTCTTTGAGATTTTGTATAAACATATACCCCATTCCCTCCATTCTTGATTATGCATTAGCGAAATTCATCGGGTTAAATCATATCAGTAGATGGGTCATTATAGGTACCGGCTATATAAAGTGGGGCAGAGAAAACCAAATTTATCAACATGTTGGACTACGTCAACCTTATTTTCGAAGGTTGAAGTTAGGAAAGAGGTCTCATTCCAGGAAAGGTTTCTAGAGATCGGAAGGGCAAGACAACAAAGTTATAAAATGGCACGGAAAAAGATTACAGGTGTCGCCCACATAAGGACCATAACATCTCCTTCTCAAAGGATTGTGCCATGGACCTTTCTTTCAGAGTTTCTTTCGACAAAGCACTAACATACTTCACTTGCAAGTAAAGAAACATTGCCCCAGAAATGTGTCTGTGAGTTATGTCAACGACCAGTTTCAGCCTAACCTCTTTGTTATGAGATTAATATATAAAAAAAAACTTGTCCTAATTTTATAAAAAATACTTTCCGCTTATCTGATGCCATTAGAAAATTTCCAGAAGACATTGAACTCATTGATTAATGCATTCACTAATCCATTTATTGATTCATTTATTCATTCAATTATTATTTTATTTTCGATTGATATTTTGCTGGAGACAGGGACATGCTGTCATGGAAATTTGCATGAGAATTGCAAAAGAGAACGTTAATTAAATGTTATCCATAAATCCAACACCATGTGCTGTGGTAAATTGTTTTGAATCTGTATTTCGAAACATAGAATGTAAACCTTGCCTACAGAGTATCCAGATAAACTGGATGCAAGGTCATGCGGCATAGAATGTCAGCGCTCTAATGTTACTAATAACGTGATAACCTTTCTCTCTCACTGACTAACCTTCAATGCTATATCTTTCTCCGTTGATTTCCAGACGCCCTTTCTGCAAAAGGTAAAAATAAGGTTGCTTCTGAATAGCGTGAAATAACGTAATATTATCTATCTATCTATATCTATCTATCTATCTATCTATCTATCTATCTATCTATCTATCTATCTATCTATCTATTTCGCAAGTCCAACATTAAAACGACAGCGTATAATTTAATACTAATTTCCGGGGACATTTTTGTTTAGTATAGTGCATATGTGGGAAATACTGGAAAGAATCTGAAAAGGCATACACAATGGGTAAATAAACGAAACGGAAAACGTATTTTTGTCGCCTATTTACTGTAGCCAGAAGGTTAAATGATCTACATTCACACATATGAGCTATGATAGGACGACAAAACCAAGTATTCATGTGTATGTATGTGTGACTCAAACATATTTTGTACATATGATGCTCAAAGGGAATGAATAAGTGACACCAAGTATTCCAACCATTAGCCAGACTAAAATAAAAAGGTTACATTCATTGTTGGACTACGTATCGATGCTCTGCTTTCATGATCCACCAGGTGGTGATTATGTTTGAATGTCTTTGTTATATATATATATATATATATATATATATATATATATATATATATATATATATATATATATATATATATATATATATATATATATATATATTGATAAATACTTTAATCAGAGACAAAAGAGACATAAACACAAATATAATGATATATTTGACATTTTTGGGGGCCAGTGTGCAAGATTTTTGCTCACCACTACCTTCTCAGTCCAAATATTAAACTTATTGTTTAAGGTAGTTCAAATGAAGGTGGCTTCATCCTCATACTCAGTAAACATTCATACAAAGGGAAAATTTGTTTCAATTTTGAAATGAATCTTTATCTAAAAGGCATTAATTTTCTATGATTTTTTAAAACCTTTTTGGTGTCCTCTGAGACAGATAGAATATGATGATATGGTTTTCGAGACTTGACTTTATATGGTGTTTGGGAATTGAAATAAATTCATTGAATCTCAAGATTCTTTTACGAAACCTACATAAAGAAACAGAACACAAATTTGGCTTTCTGTTAGTATCTATATTTCGGATTTATCAGTTGACTTTGGTTCAGTGTGCCTTATTAAAAATCGTAAAATTTGGTGATCACATATAGGATAAAACTGCCAGGTTGCCCATCGTTCAGGTAAAATGGGCAGAATATCGGGAAGCATCTATTCTAAGCGATCTCGATTAAATTTAATATTGAACATTACAGGAACGTAAGTCTGAGCAATAAAATAAATAAATCAAATAACAGGAGACAAAGTAATCTACACATTTGTTTCCCTGAAAACGGAAATACGTAATCTATGTCACTTGACAGATAAATACCGTATGTTAAGCATCCACTTGAAAGTTTTCACCTGTAGGTGGTGTTGGCTTAGAGATAGAAGGTGTACTTGAGGTCTGATCATATCAAAACAACGCTAAACATCCATTTGAATGCGCGGGTGCAAAACATAACCAATACCCAACCGCACATCCGTTTCTACTGTATCCAAGCACTAAAATTATAAGAAGTAGGCGAGGGTCTGCGAGATGGAATCTATGATGATGGTCCAGGCTACGGACTACCCCGGAGGCTTTTGCAACACTTCCAGTACCATGTAAACCATGTAAACTTTTCTGTTAGAAACGTTGCTGCTAATCCGCCTTCATTTCTCCCTCTTCGTCCCCACCAAGATCTGTCTCTTTTGTTATTTCGATAATGTTTTCATTCCGCAACATAATTGATCCTCTTCTGTCCCTATCTAGGTCTACCCTATTTCCCTTACGCTTACACGATTCGCTCCATATATTGCTTCAGAAATAACCTCCACAGCAAAAAGCATAGAAATATAACGACTTTAATCTTCCACCTGAAATCTTTGGTAGATCTGCTTTGTTTTGCTTTTTAAATGTATGATTCACTGCATTGTTTGATTCTGATATTGGTAATCTTGAAAATCTTGAATTTTGCAGAGTAACCATCCAATTATTATTTTTAATATTATATCACCTTTGCCACTGTATTACGTTGTATATATAACTGTTTCAAGTAAAGTTTCCTGTTCGAGTGGATGATCTTTATTTATAGGAACTCCATCTTAAAGACATCCTTTTTCTTCTTCACCATGTTTTCTGCAATGTGTCCATGGTAGAAATACTTGATTTGTATATAATGTTAAAATGTACTGTTTATATGTCAGTGCTTAGGTTATTATAACCAATGCACACGTGTACATCATTTTAGTTTCTCAGATGTAATTATTATGTTTTTAATAGTACCCATTTTATCTTCTGTTCATCTCCTTTAGAGCTTGGTACATTGCCTCCATTACAACAGGAGACCTTCTATAGCTGCATGATATAGTGTAAGTAATTATTTTCTTTACCAGCACTTATTTAGGAAAACGCGGTAGCTCAGTTAAAAGAGCGATAGGTTCGCGATTTAAAGGTTTCAGGTTTAATACCCAAGCAGGGCATCCCGGATTAGCTGATTATATGGGTTTTCTATCTCTCATTCCATGAGCATGATATAGCCGTTAAAACCTTCAAAACTCTATAAATAAATTCACTTTTATGATCGTTGTGTTCTTGAATTATTATTATTATTATTATTATTATTATCATTATTATTCGCCAAATCCTCATCACCGCTCCTCCGGTTGTCATCATTGCAATCATGGCCGGTGCAAGCTATGTGGGAGCAGTGCGCTTGCACATGACGCCGTTTACGGAGGTGCGAAAATCAGAGAAGAAAAGGGGCGCAAAATTTAGAAAAGGAAGCTAAAATTAAACAGAACCTTTTTTTCCTCTTTATATGAAAACCCTTTCATATGTTCATACCCTTACATAAATGTCTTACAAGCTTTCTTATCAGCAAATATTAAATGAAGGTGGAGATGTTTGTGGTGGGAATGCCACATGCATAAATCGCAAAGGGCGCCGTATTGCTTCGCCGGACTGGATTGCAATCATCATCTCTTGTTTAATATATGGAATCTCGATTTCGTTGGACGAAAATAACTACAACATTCAAAGCCATCACTATGCAGCTACATCATTTAAGAGAGAAAATAGTGTAGTCACAATAAAAGGATTACTCACCTTTCAGAATACGTTGTCTTACGCAAATGTCAGCCGTGCTAGATGGAGGTTTAGTCTATTGTTATCTTTCTGCTGTAGCCTCTCTGTACTGCAAAGCGCGAAAAGATCGTTATCATTTATGGCGTAATGATACTGGGATTCTAAGCAAACTATCAAGTTTGACCTAATTTTATCTGGTTATGAAATGTGCCCCTGTGTAGTTTCTACAGCGAGGTTTGTCGCTAAGATCCGTAAAAAAAAAAAAAAAAAAAAAACCACGTTTGTAAAAACACAACAAAGAAAATAAACAACTTCTAAACAAGATTGACCAGGTTACATAAAGGGTATTGCATGTATTCCGTATTAAAATCATTTGAGAACTATTGGGTTCCTCGAACCAATTATTGCTTTCTTTGAGAGAAGAATGTGAATGTTTGTTTAGGAAATAACAAAAATATCATTATTTTAAAATAATGTATGCATTGCTTATATAAAGTCGAAATATGAAACTGAAACTTGAATTTTTTTTTTTTTTTTTGTTGACTGTTATTAGCTACAGGTCAAAGTCGAGTCTTTCCAGCTTCTGACTCAGTGATATTTAATCCCAAAGACGTCAGTTAGAATTGGTGTGACAAATCACCGCAGCGCAACAGGTTATCTTTCTGGCTCGTTCGGCAGTTTCTCAAGGACGCGGCAATACGACTTCCGCTGGATTTGTGAGAGGTACATTTTTCCTTCTCCCAATCCTCAGCATTTTATACAAATGATTAAGTAACGTAACTGATTCTCTCATATATTGTTCCCACTGACAGTGTAGATTTTTCTTTGCCCTACAAAATTTAATATTGCGATCTCGCACGATATCAGCGCCTAGCAAAATGATTTGATTATGATGATTAATTGGGTGCAAAGACCATTCCAATGACAACTACTTGTACTGCATTGTTTTTGATCGGTTCATAGGTTAAAATGCGTGTGGGGTGTGTCCATAAAGTTTATCACAACAGAAATCGTACGCGATTTTAAATAAACTAGGTTCCAGATCATATAGAGGTGAAATTTCGTTGCATTGGCGAATTTGTGTGAACAAACATATTTGTTTACATAGATACTACATCTAGGCATATTTGATAATTGTCTCAAACGTAGTGTGGAAGTTCAAGGAATATATAAAGAAAATTAACTTTACCTTTCCAATGATCCATGTGATTTAAGCACAAAAGCAATATCAATAAATTCAACAAAAAAGATTTATTTAACTTAATAAAAGAGAGGGGAGCAATCGGTTCATATAAGAAATCAGCATATCTTGAGCAACGTATATGCTTAAGTTTTAACAATTATTTGTTACATTTGTGATTCAATGCTGATATTTAAAAATATTCGGAATCTTGTAATAGTGTTTCAGAGATAGCTGACGGTAGATTTTAGACTCAAAGAGGTATTATAATTGTTGCACGAAACATTGATATGATAGTTGGTACATTTGCCATCTTTGCTTGCTATTTTATTCCTTCAATTAGTTTCAAGGTAGATTTTCCATTGAAGTCCTGAGTTTCAAGACGTGTATGTACACCTTCTATCTAGGAAATTTGATTAAATTCTTCGAACTGGATGCCTAGTTTATCAACAGCTATAAGATCTTGTTTACATAGATCTACGAGGATTGTTTAAATATAAGTCCCTATGTCACTAACATCACCATTCTTGTCATTTCTGCAAACATTTATGAAGAATTGTCTTATAAGTGATATCCAATTATTTGCAAAAAGACAAGAATCACCTTACAAGAACTTCATTTTATATACTGTACTTAACAATTTGTTTTCCTTTCCGTTGATTACTGAGAGCCAACTGTTAATTATACGCGCAATTATGTCAATGTGCAATGGATGCGGACTAATTCTGCATGTAACGTGTAGACTGGATCACTTTTCCGAAATTTGTTTTTCACTTAGAAATTGAATCTTATTTTGAGGGGAACTTTACAAGACAAAGTAAAACAAAATAATTGGGAAATGTCTGCAGTATTGTGGGACAAAGCAGGTCCTTAAAACACTCTTATTACAAATATTTTCTTCCCAATCGGATAAGTGCACTCTGATACCATTTCATGTTGCTCTCAATTTATCAACCATATATTGTACCGTATTTAGGCACTTAAGTATTTAATCAGTCTGTTTAAACAAAGTGTGCCGTAACAATAACTTACAAAGTTCACAGCCTCTCGAATTCAAATAGTGTCAGAGATTTTATGACGATGGTGTATCATTTAATCGATTCATTGTAAATTTGTCTCGTCTTGTCTGGAAGCAACCAATTTTAACAAAGTCGAAGGCATGTTAAACATATCATTTAAGTTATGTTTGGTACATGGACTGTGGAATTAACCAACATCATCTACGTAAACCCCAGCACCCTGTCCTTTAGGTAATCTTAGAGGTAATTGGGAACTCTTGAATAAGAGTTTTGTCACTTTTATAATCATAAGTACCAGCCCTAAAATACAATACTACCGTTATAAGACTGTACAATCAGTAACCAATGGACTTTTATTTCAATATAGATGACCCATAGCTTGTTGGAGGTCCGCAACGATAAGAATATAAAGAAGTGGTGCCGAAGTAATATAGAATTACAGAATAATGTTTAAAAGAGTACTGGCTTAACTGGTTGTCCTCTAAGAAACAAACATTTGCATTCGTATTTTTCCTTAATGTCGTGTTTCAAAGACTCATATTGTATTGATGGAGTACCGGCCGAGGAACTGTCACACTAAAAATATCAAGTGATAGTGTTATCTGTGCGTGCATGTGTGTGTGTGTGTGTATGTCAAGGACGTGAGAAAATGATACACACACTATTGTGCATACATATGGATGGGTATATGACGATGACATTTTAAAAATAAATCGTGGTTAGGTCTATTTATATCTATAGGTATATGTAGAATGATTTGGAAACCTATTAAAGATTAAGGTGTAAGGAAATAAAGCCTTACGAATGATTAGAATATTCATTGAGATATCTTTTACAAAATGATATTATAAGTATCATTTTTGTCATTATTATTATTATTATTATTATTATTATTATTATCATTATTATTATTATTATTATTATCATTATTATTATTATTATTATTAATCAAAGAGTAACCTCATATAATGCGACAATAAAGATTCATGAATGGAATGGTTGATTGTTATTTGTCGTGTGAGGATTTGACGAAATTAAATTAAAATATATTCCTTCCTTGATTGCGGTTATTAGCCAGGGTGTGCTTGGAACGGAATCTTCATGATTTTTTTGACAAGACAAAAAGTATCATCGCATTTAACAAAACATAGCCTGCATAAAGTTACAAGGGATATGACTCAGATGAAATCAACATCTTCTTGCATCATTCATGGTCTGCAGCGAGTCGAATATATACTATAAGCGACCACGTGTTTTCATTAAAACTTGTTATATATAATTGATGACATGTATCCTTTTAAATATTAAAAGTTAAATGATAGTTATATCGAAAACGTTGATCGTGCTACAATAAGCACAGCAAATATTTCTTGTATTTATTCAGGCATATGCTACATGCTTTTACGTTCCTAAACATGAATGCGCAACAGCCACCTGTCCCATATCAATAACCCGAATTTCACACATCAATTTAACTTTCAACACAAGTAACGGTTAATTAAATGTGATTAGTGTGTGCAAATTTAGCATTTTAGAATTAAGGAATAACCAAGAGCACGAGTAAATTTGGTAATACTGGAGCGATCCTGGTCATTAGAGTAAAAACTTATTTACAGCACATATATTTCAATAATCTGGTATCCTGATCAACTCCACCCCTCTTTCCTCCATTTTGAAACGTTACGATGGAAATTTGACCTGTTCGTTGACTGGAAAAAAAATTCTAATCATCCACCCACCTCGCTACCCACAACACCACCATCAATCCGACGGGTTCTTCTTAAAAATGGGACGGAAAAACTGTTAATCTAAACTTCAAAGACATCAGCGATCTAGGTCTGTGCGATGAAATATGAATTTTGGAATAAAGAGTATCATTGTATATTTCACTGGCATGCACGTTCGAAGACTTAATGCAATAACCAATGCTTGCCGATTGACGAAGACTTTGAAAATAGTAGTCCAGGTTAAGCACATCATTAACCTGAATTTAACATATGCGATGAGATAAATATTGTTATCCATTTTCGATGATATTTGTTCTTCGCAGTCCTAGAAAATGAAAGATAACCTTATAGTTTTGCGTAATACCTTGTCAAGGGCATTTGGGGAATCTACTGTAAGCATAAAAAATAAATTTCCGTGTTAAGTTCTCATCTAAGTATATGCTACATAACTAAGACCTCGAGTGATGCGGCTCCATTACACACACACACATACATGCATACATACATAGATACATACATACATTACCAGCAAGTACATACATACATACATACATACATACATACTATATTTTAGTATTTTTAGTTACTTAATTACTCACTTTATAGCTAGGTCATTTGAAGATCAAGAACAATGCGAATGGAAAGAATAGGTAGTCCATAAGTAAGTTTGAAATAGAAAACAAACAGTAAACGAGAATTGACTTGATTGTCTGACCTCTCAGAAACAAATTTATACATGTGTATTTTTCCAAAGTTTTGTATCTCGATTTTTAAAGCCCGTTGTACTAATGTTAGTTCTAGATATGTCATATTAAAAATATCAGTTAATAGTGTGTGTGTGTGTGTGTGTGTGTGTGTGTGTGTGTATAATCTTAAAAATGTTATAAAATGCTAGTGTGAATACATGTGAATAAGATGTGACTGAATGCGTTGTTTATATTTTTGTAGCTATGTTTATTTGAGTTATTTGATACATGCATTATGCGTCTGTAGCGTAAAAAAGATTAAGGTGAAATAAAAGAAGACCTTAAAGAAGATTAGTGTATCATTAGAGGCATTCTTTGGGTTACCTTTGGGAAACATTATTATTATTATTAGTAGCAGTAGTATTCAAGGAGGAATCTGATTCTAGTAGACGAGAAGGATTGCCGTATGTTAGCGAATTATTGCTATTTTGAATGGAAAATTTTACTTGTCGTTTTTGTTGCTTGCATTCTCATGATTTTACAAAACATTAAATTAAATTGCTTTTAACGTTTGGCTTAGATTGAATGCATGGTTATGCATGAATGGCGCAATCAGTTTGACACAGTCGTTCATGTTGACCACTGTGTCAAAGCTTAAAAAATAAGGTTCAACGACATATTCACACATTCGCGATGTTTAAAACCAAGCGGTGTATACAGTTCCAAAGAAATATCCTCAAAAAAGTATGGAGCTATTGTGTTGCTTTTCCCAACGGCATACAAGCTGTAACATTAAAAATCTAAAACGAGAAATGAAGATTATATGAATAAATTTAATTCAATGTTTTGAATCATAAACATTACACTTATCGGCTGTTTTTATCGTTTCTACCTTTGTCTTTTCTTTATGTACTTTTACGGATAGCTAACATTTTTCTTTTATCTTGAAGGAATCAATATTTCCGTTTCCTTGGAACTGTTTATCTTCTATAGATTTCAACAATTTTTAAATTGAAAAGAAAACGACGAGCTAAGACCATCACTATCTAAGCCAGTGTCATCGTTACATCGAGACTGCTGAAGTTGAATTCTGTACCTTACGCTTTCATCGAGTTGTATATACAAAGTAAACAGATTCTGAAATCACATGGAGAGTTCTGGCATCAGGATTTGGAGAGGGTGATTACACGGTATCACATATATTAGTGATCTATATTTGTTTGTGCAGAGAATACCTGAAGCAAAGTTCCAATTGATGGATATGATTATATTGCTTGTCACACTGATAAAGCTGTCTCTAATTGGTCTACATTTAGATAATGAAGTTATTACAGACCCGTAAATCAGTCAACATGTATGTGAGGATTACATCTTTGCTACATGAAAAAGGGGAATAATCAGAACAAAACTATTGTATGTACCTATTTAAGTGTCTTCCAGTCCATCCACTGTCAATCTATCTATAAAACTTATATGTGCCTGTTCTGGAATTGTTTGAAACTGTTCTCATAACTCGTCTCTTAAGGACTTTGTTCAGGACCGGATGAAGAAATATTGCTTATTATTGTTTGGGGACATTGAACGGCATCCCCGGCAAGGGCTCAAGGACGAACACACACACACCCATGACCTGCACGTTAAACGTTTCCAGGGAATTATTTTAACTATCTAACTGTAAATTAGTCAAGGAAATTTGCTATTGAAAATGCCTTGTGGGTAGTGCTGGCATCGGCTCCGCCTTAATATATCCTGCAATTCCCGATTTGTCCCTGTTGCTATTTTGATATTTCTGTGTCGATACAAAATATTCGATATTCAACTGACCCTGTCCAGCCGTGCCCTGTTGCGCTTACGCTAGCATGCTTCGCACCATATAATGCTTCAAAAACACGTGACCATCATAGCATGTATAAAACTGCAAACACTAATCTTTCGGCAGAATCCTTGGAAAATGGTATGGATAATACCATTTAAAATAATGCTTTTCTTCATGTGGCTGGATTTTTTCTTCTTTTTTTAGAACTTCCATCATAAAGACACTCATTTCTTATCTATGAATGTCTCTGCAATATGTGGTGGAAATGCTTAGATTTGATACAATATTAAGCTCTACCGTTGATCTGTTGGTGCATAGGTTATTATAAACAATGCACAGTTATAGATTGTGAGTTTTTTCACTCATATGTTATTAACTTGATTTTTATAGTTCCCGTTTTACCTTCTGTGGTTCTGTTATTTTGCCTTCAGTCATTTATACATTACCCCAATTGCGACAAGGAGTTTCTTTCTGCAGCTTCATGATAAGGTTTAACTTTCATTTTCTTCACTTTTATAGGAAGATTATCTGCTCAGATGAGAGAGCGTTTGATTATTAATTTAAAGGTATTAGGTCCGATTCCCGCTCATGCTAACCGAGATGAGCTGTCTTCTATGTGTTTTTTGGAAACACACTTTCATTTCCTGGGCATGCTGTAGCCAATTAAGCTGTTAATAGTGTCATTAAAACAAACAACCAAAATAATTAAAACACTAAACAAATATATTCTATGCCTTAATGCTGTTGTTGATATTGTTCACGAAATCCTCATCACCACATCCACCATTACGATCATTATACATCATCCTTATCGTCTTCATTATCATCTATTGTTTAAGATGGGTAAACTCGATCTCGTATCTCGTATGAATAAGATCAATAAAGAACATAAATAGGTCGTGCAACTCATTCAAAATCATCTCTATGCTGAGTAATTAAAATAGAGTACTCATGAAAAGTAGCACTCACCTTCAAGAAGAGGCTTTGTAACAGATTGGTCAGTCACGCTAGATGGTGATTTGATCTACCTGTATCTTTCTGCTGCAAGCTAACTACACTGCAATGCGCGAAATGCTCTCTTATTTATAGTATATTTGTTATCGGTCTTCTAAAAAAATTATCAGGTATGACCAAAATATACCTGCTAGTTAGTGTCTGAACTGGTAGGCCTGGTGTCAGAATAATGTGACTTGGTACGACATGATGCTACATGTCTGCGGCATAATGCACCAGTGCTAGAATTTACTATAAACTGGCTCACTACAGATATGGTATCCAAATGACTGCTACAGTTTTAAAGCTACATTAAAAATCCAAATCAGAAGATGAACCGGTGTTTAAAATTTTTTGATTTAAACAACTTTTTGAAAGTTTCAAGTCATGCAGCTGCTGTAAGAACAGTGAAAGTTATGTAAGATCTGCCTGCCAATTTCAAGAAATCAGAGTCAAAATATTCTGTAGGCAGAACAAAGCTATTAAGGATAACTGATGTCAAGTCAAACTACATGCCTTAGAATCCCTTCAGCATAGGTGTTTGACTTGCACCCTTCCTTGAGACTTGGTATCGTGTGATTTTCTCAAACAGTAGAACAACTATGAACGAAATTGGGAAACGGCATATACGAATTGCAGGATACCTAAGTGCATCGAAAATAGAAGCAGGGTAGGGAGAAGACCTATTATATCACTATCTTGGACCACGTGAACCCGTACATTATCTTGATCGCGATTGAAATCCATATTTGGCAATTTGAGATTTAGGATATGATCCAATATTAAAGAGAGATAAGTACAAATTTGTTCAGCCAGGTGCTGGATCTAAGAGGCTAAATGAATGTTAGATAAAACAACATTCGTACAACAGCTTCTTTTCGAACCAAACGCATATGCTCTAATCCTGCCACCTTTGGGAAGAGTCCAGCCTAGCTCACTTGATACTTTAGAAGGGGAGAATACAGGTGGAGCTACACTGAGGAGGATAGTAACAAAACTATACTCCTCGAATATAAACTAATTAAACTAACAAGCGTGTATCCTTCTTGCTAACGTTCCAACCCATTGCCCCAAACGTATTTCTTATGCAATCATTGGCCACGTCCGAACGTCTCAAAAGTTTATTTCAAGAAGTTCTAATGGTTACGTACCGTTGACCTAAACGTCTCAAGAACCATCTGGCACGTGCCAGGTAACATCAAACAAGATAATAGATTCAGGTAGGTACCGATGCAAAGACAACCGTTGACTATTTGCAGAAGTTCGACAATAGGAATTAACTATACGATCAGCCAGAAGTTAGAATAGCGAGTCAATTATGAATCTATTTTCTGATATGCCAGATATGTGCCATTCAATATGTTAACGAAACAGACAATTTAAAAACGGAATGAATAGTCCCAAACACTAAGTTTACAGCTAAACCAACCAGAAAGTCGCCAAACGCTTCACCTCGAGTAGACATTCAATCTAATCTCTCGAGATGTAACCGTTTGCATCTAACCTTGGGTGGACATACGTAGAACGCACTATTATGGAACTATGCTGGATACTACTGAAAACTCATGGTGAGTTTTGCCTCGAGAAAAATCTAACCTTCTCGTTGAAGTTTTACCAAAACTTACAACCAGTCATTAGTTTTGGTCCGAACGCAAACTTTGCGCTAATATCCTCCCAAGTAATTACTTTTATATGATTATACTGTCTTTATCATTATTATTATTATTATTATTATTATTTTATTATTATTATTTTATTATCACTATTATTATTATTATTATTATTATAGTTCTTGTTCTTTATCTCAATGTACACTGTATCGTAACATATTTCTTTCAGTTACAATATAGAAATCCAGTGTGATGATGTGCTTTTCATAATTTGTCTCTAAGTCTCCAAGTCTGAGTTTCAGTAGTTCGAATGTAACTGATTGCGTCTGAGAATATTCAGATAAATAAATGACTTTCATTTTGTCCTGGCCTTACTGTACCGACAGAGACCCATACTATTCACAGACTCTGATGGATCATGTTGAGTTTGTAAAGAATCACTAGATGTCTCAGAGTAAATGTCAATTGCATAGAAATTATGATTTTCAGATATAAGACGAACCAATGGTTAGGCGATGAGAGTTACTGGTTTACGTTTCGTATCATTTAATTTTACAAGCACGGAATCCTAATGACACATATGTTCGTCAAAATTTAAATTGCACAATCTAATATCAATTGTAGCAGGTGCATTGGGATGGATAAGCTTTGGTCTCTGAGTCTAGACTGATTGTCTTTTAACTTGATCCTATCACAAACCACCTGCTAAATTAAGAATGGTTATGTTGGTCCCATTCTATAGATTCTGGTTTTAATAACAGAGTGCAAATTACCGTCTTCTAGCTCCATAGACACGGGAGTCAATTGAAGAACTGAAAAAATGGAGATAAATGTTTAGAGGTTAGACAGGAAGAACCAGCAATAACGAAAACCAAAAAACATTTATTGCATTTATTAAACAGCTTGGAAAAAAGCTTACATTTGCATCTGACTGCTTCCATATCGTCAAGTTTAGTAAGGATTTTCTTAAATACTCTTTGGGTGCCAGGATATGCTGCAAGTTAATGATTAAGACACAGACTTTGTAATTAACATGAACTGTTGCATGCAAAACAACTATTGAAAGAAAGGATCCAACAAACCCAGAAAACTATCATACAATCCCTCCAAAACACAATTCTCCAATCAGAGAAACCCATAAAAAATATATAATAATCCCTCCTTAGCAGAACTGTGCTCTCATGCAGATACGGAGAAAATGTCATACAATTCCTCGTCAGCAGAATTCTGCAAACAGACAGATCCAGAGAAAATATTAACATACAATACTTCTTGAAAATAATTATGCTGCTATCAGACACATCAGGCCAAAATAATATCACACAATTGTTCCCTAATAGACAGATCAATATAGAATGTTATCATAGTATCATTTCGTTACAAACTGATAAAATACATAACTAAAAGAAATTATAGCAACAATGTTTATTGCTAAGATATATACATTTGTTTTCAACTTTGAATCCAATATATATGTGACAAAATATTCAAATAAATTTGAGGGAGCAAATGAAGCACGCAGTCAGTTCCATTGTTAAACAGACCAAGATAAAAGGAAATTATAGTATCATTTCCTTTCAAATTTACACAATACAGAACTAAAACAATGATAGCAAACGTTTTTGGTTTACAGATATGTACATTATATGTATCCAAGTATCAACATCTGATATTCTGACTAGCTAATAAATATAGATCAAAATCAGATACAGATAGATTAAGGAATATAAATATATACTGTATTGTGCAATCAGCTGATGAGCTGCACTTAAATAAGTAAACTACAAACGTGTATGTGTGTGCATGATTTGGATTTTTAACGTAGCTTTAAAACAATTTCAGTAATATCGCTACGATGTCTGCAGTGTGACAGTTTATAATGATGTCAAGCACTGGGGCATCATGCCGCAGACATGTAGCATGATGTACCACCCAGTTACATTATTCTGACACCAGGGCGACCAGTCCCAACACTAATCTCCTAATGCTGAACGCCACGCGAGGCAGCTGTTAGTACCATTTTTGGATCGAACCCACGACCTCCCACATCCGAGGCAGCAAACAACAAATGACTAAGGAACTGTTAAAGTACCCGGTATTTGTTTTTCCTGCTATAAAACAACCGTTACTGGGTACCTTTCCCAACGTGTAATATATATATATATATATATATATATATATATATATATATATATATATATATATATATATATATATATATATATATATATATATATATATATATATATAATGAAGTCAGCTCATTAGATGACTACATATTATGTCATTAGATTCCGAGTATAATGTAAATCCTTTCATGCAATTCTGTCTCCCCCTCCCAAATAAGATAAATTGGTAAGAATTGATACGTATAAAGTATATTAAAACAATCACGTCTTCACATATGTATTCCTTTGCAAACTATGATAGAGAACGGTTAACAAACATGCATTTCAGTCTGAGTCTTCGTTTGAGTGATTGTGAAAATTGATTAAAATATCATTTAAATGTCTAACTTCTGGAGTATTCCTAGATGCCTGGAAGGAGACAATGAAACATATGTATATGTCAGAAGTTCGAAATGTAAATCATATTTTAATTATTTTCCAAGGTAGCGTGTAAACTATGTTGATGAATGGATCTGCTACTGTAAACTATTATAGTTGCACTGCTGTCAATTGTTTTGTGGTTCTGCTTTGTCTTTGAAAAATAAATAGCTTTCATTTGAATTTTCGAACATCCTTATGATTCATAAAACGATAATATTCAGGTGAATCCTTGAACTTTTGTGTTTGTAAAGTGGATGCTTTTCGTGTATAACCCAATTGATATTCAAATAAAATAGACGTAATATTTTTCATTGAGGATTCAGTTTATTACTCACTCTTTTTCTTTTCACCATTGTCACCCCTATTTCAGTATCGAGTTTACAAGCAATTATTGCAAACATTTTCTGCTGGATACAGTAAACACAATTAATTTGCGATTTCTGTCACTATCAGTTGGCTACTATTTTGTTTTAAATTATTTCTTTTATCCATGTGTATGTAAATAAAATATAAGTTTTTATAAAATATATTCAAACAATATATGACTAACCAACCGTTTGTGTAATATATGTACATAATACTAATATAATTTATCAACATGCTACATTATTCTATCTAAACGTTTTCACCCAATCACTTGTTAGATAGCAAGCAAATACATTTCCCATTGCAAATGTACCAAAGTTGTGAACAGGATCAAACCTTTTGGAAAAAAGTTCCTTTCGTTTATAATTGTCGGAGACACTCTTTAAGGTTGCAATAAAGACATTACCTAAATGCAGATATCATGAACATGTTATGCGTGATTTAGATATAACTCTGTCAACTGAATGCTTTATCTCCTCAATACATGCATTCCTTAAATTCTTAATGTTTGTGCATTGTACCATCTTCATCCCTTCCTTATTGGAAATGTCCTGTTCACATCTTCTTTTCTTGTCTTTGTATTTCAAATAGAGATATAAGCACATTAACATCTGATGTAGACTTAATTTCAATGAACAAACAAAGATACAATAAATATGGGGTCAAGATGGCTGACTGCTGTATCTGTTCCTGACAGGGTAGTATTCACATGTGTGAAAATGGATGAAGGCTTTGAGTGTATGGGCCCACATGTTTTCTGGCTTTATTTCACAGCCGGCCATAGCACAAATCCACATGATACCCTAGTGTGTATTTAAGTTTTGATGTATGTATGTATGTATGAGTGTATTTAAGTTTTGATGTATGTATGTATGTATGTATGTATGTATGTATGTATGTATGTATGTATGTATGTATGTATGTATGTATGATTTTGATGTTTTAATGCAGCTTTAGCAATGATGTCTGCAGCGTGGCAGTTTATAGTGATGTCTATCACTGATGCATTATGCCACAGACATGTAACATCATGTCCCACCCACTCTCGTTCCCCTAACACCAGTCCACCTAATCCTAACACTAGTGTCTCAATGCGGCTCTCCAATGCAGCTTCTAAGGCCATTTATATAAGTTGTTGGTATGATTTTGCCGGGGATCTAACCTGCGACCTCTCGCATCCGAGTTGGGTGCTGTAAACACTTAAGCAACCGGAGCGGTGTATGTATGCATGCATATGTGTATGTATGTAGGTACATATGTATGTATGTATGTATCTATGTATCTATATCTGTGTGTGGGGTACGTATGTATGTATGTATGTATGTATGGTTTTCATAGCTGAGCAGATTTCAGGAAAGACTATTGGAATCAAAGGACGAAAAATCTTTATACTGTTATTATTTGATTTGTTGGTGTCCAAGTCTTTATGAACCATCAATAAATAAGACACATACAAATACTCCTATTAGTTTAGGATACCATTAGAGAGTGTATACATATATACATACAAACAAACTTGTTTACAAATCAACCATTATTGGTCACCCTTCCCAAGCAGCATATATTCTGAAGGCAATACCTGTTTTTCCACCTATTCACTCTGACTGTTTGTACAAGTGTTCCATCGCTCTGTTTCTTTTTGAATTTAAGTGCAATGCTAGTGTCTGATCAGCCGCAGTTCTATGTACCAAGGTAGTCAAATGTCACCTAATTCTATTATGTGATCATTATGCTAATGCTGGACGTAGTCCATGAATGGCGCAAAAATGGCGATTACGAAATAAAAATACTTCCCTTTCTTTGCTCGGGTTCTTATTCTGGGTATGTTTAAAATGGCATCTTCAGGTTTGACCCAGTGGTTTATGGCGTGTTAAGACTGAACATAACCAACTTTAGGAACTATGCCAAAATAAATTTGTAGGGATATAAATCAATCGATTATCTATCTATTTCATAATAGCTAACAATATTACATTTATATTAGATATTGACCTGACATGAATGTAATATTTAAGCTAAACTTGTTTAATCCAGCTGATTATGTCTTATTATATATCAGAGGTCCTATGATAGCTGCATCCGATGATTTTGAGACTGTCACAAAGTAAATAATTCTCCTATTCAATCATATCAAAGCAATATATACATTCCTTTTTGACGTTACTTCGAAAGTCACTCATCCCATATTAATAATTCGAATTTCACATATCATTATAAGTTTGATCAGAAATTACTGGTGTAACAGATATGCCAAATGAAGGCAAGGAAGGAATTAGACCAAATGGTTTAGAATAGAAATATATTTTTTATCATTTGTTATATAAATTTAATCTGATCAATTCACCTAATATTTGCATTCTATAACAGAAATTACGAGCAGTTTTCAGATTGGTGACGTGGGGTGAGTTAGCCATGATTATTGGAGGGAACCTTTATCAGCTAGCATAGGTCATCTAATGGCTTGGTACCCTGGCTAATTACATTCCTCTTCCTTGTGTTACGAAACTTTATTAAGGACCTTGTGAAAATGACTGTTGAAAATAGAATTTAATCACTCATCCCCATCCTCTGTGACAAAAAATCCACCAATCGGTCAGGTTGTGTTTAAGATTGTGACACCAAGATTATTAATTCTAATTTGGAAAACATCAATGATCTTTATGTGTGCGAGAAAATATATATGTGTGAGTTTCCATGTGTTAGATTTACAAACATAGTACATGGAGGTATAAAAACATTGCCTACCGATTGACGGAGGCTTTGAGCAGACAAGGTAAATGTTGACAACTATATTTGAGCAAAATTCCAAACTCCAAACTTCAAAATAATCTCAAAGACGCCAATATTAACCTTAATTTATCATATTTGCTGAGATAAATGCTGTTAAATTTTGTTGATGATACTTGTCCTTCGATACTCCAACAATTGAAAGATATCCTCGGAATGATGCCTTATTTATGTGTAATTCCTGGCCATTCTAGGAAGTATGTAGGAAATCGGTTATCGTTCTGAATTAAGATCGCATATACTACTTGTAGCATACGAAAATCTATGGTTGCAAGGCTTGTATGCAAACAGAAATATATTTTTGTAATCCAAGAGGTATTTGATCCGTTGGTAGCTATAATATGGGACAGCAGAAGAGGCATATCCATTTTTCCTTTCTTAAATATTTACATCACTACTTCGTTTATATACATATTGTCGGTCACAAAAGTCATTCTTTTCATCTTTTTCTGTCCCAGTTGTTTTTAAGTTTCTAGTCAGTTAAATAAAATGTTAGTGTAGCTTTAAGAATAGTTCAGTCATATCGCTAGGATGTCTGCAGTATCGCAGTTTATAGTGATTACTAATACTGGTGGGCGATCATGCCGCATAAATGTACTATCATGTCTCGTCCAGTCACATTAGCCTGACTCCATACCGACAAGTTCTATCAATAACCTCTTAATGCTGAGAGTCGAGCAAGGCAGCTGTTACTACCACTGTATGTCTTTGATGTGTCTCGACTGGTGTTTTGAACCCGCTACCTCCCGCATCCGAAGCCGACGCTCTAACAACTTTCGTAATAGGTGCGGTCAATAAGTTTTAATAAATAATAAAAATACCACACTTGATTCAGCAGATGATACATTTTTACAGGATTTATTTTAGCGATCTCAATTTAAGAGCGCACAATTCTTAAAATTCCGTCACTGTTTATGAAATAGGCACAAATTACTGGCTCATCCGCAAGGTGACCGCTTCCAAACTACAAAACTTAAAATATACCTGTCTTGATATGAGGGCTGCTTGACCATACAGTCTTAGGTTCAACTGGTGAATGAAATGAGATTTATTATTGAAACATCTAAATCAAAGCAATCAACATCAGCCCGGCTTTCTACCCGAAATAGATGAATGTGAATGCTACTCAAGTTCAATCTAGCTGCAATGTTGGGACAATCTGAAGCAGGAAACGTCGATTTTCCGACAGCATTTCTCTCAGGTATTTTATGATATGTTACATGTTATAGACTTTTCAGTCTTTGATCTGCAAATAAATAAGAACTGACCATACATAAAAGCAGCAAATCCATTAAACAATGATGAGGTTTCTAAAGCATAATAATCGTTTTAGGTGGTAGTATTTAATTCAGTTGAAGCATGTTTTTTATCGACACATTATGAAAGAATGGGTAGGGCACAAACACGAAACAACTTACTTGGCTCTATCCCCATATATATACATGATACAAATATCTCAACATGGCAACATTGTAGCAAAAACCCATATTAAAGCAATTATTGGAGAGAGAGAGATGTGATTCACATTGACACTATTCATGACTTCAACAAATGTTTCGAAACATCCAATATCATTGATATATTTGTCGTCGAATTATATATATATTTCATTTGCATCGCCGTTTCCCAGCATGAATAAATCTAAAAGTACAGGTGGAGATAACACAGCAATTTTCTCAGCAAAACATCTTTGTTTTAAAAAACATTGGGAGGGAAGCATTACAATCAGTAGTTGCTGTAAACGAAGTATAATATTCGTTTTATTTTCTCATTACTGAAGCAAAAGGAAACATTATTAACTGCAACTTTCGGTGTGTGTGTTTGTGCGGGTTGGGTGGGTGGCGGAATTTGAAGGAATTGTTTCTTTAGTGATTTAGTGGTTTTCAGAAAATGATTTTAGATCTTTTGTCTCAGGATATGAAAGATACACGTGAAGATTATCCCTATAATTCTTTTTAGCATACGTGTTCATGTTATACACTCCAAATATTTTGGCCTATCGTGATTAATGGTAATTTGGCCTATTCTTTCGTTTTTCCTAATCACTATTATTAACTGAGAATCAAACAACGATTTATCAATCTGGCGAATTCTTAAAGACTTAGAATGACTAAAAAGACTTAAGAATTCAAATAATTGCTTGGTAGTTATATTAGTTGCAGCATCCTTATCGTTTCAAAGTAAGTAATCAGTCTATCCTGCTTGTTAATGCTATCAAATCCAGACACGACGCTGCTTTGCGGTCAAATGTAACACAGTGATATAATCTAAAATGTCCTGAATGAATTTACAATAAACCCAAAATACTGAATTAGTCCAAGAAGTATTAATGAACACTTTGCATTTCCAGTGAATATTTCAAATATATAAATCTTCTCAAATAAAAGCTGAGCACAACAATAAGACTGATTCTACTTTGGAAGTTAAGGTAAAACCGAGTACTTGTCATATAATCAACCGTAACTATAAAACCATTAACATAAATTGAGAACCAGGCTGACTGTCAACTTAATGGATATGTGCATCGACAGCAAACAAGCTGTGTTTCTAGAAAATTTTAAAATCTTAATCAAGGCTGTCTCCAGAACTCATAATCAATTATACATGTTTATTTTACACGATATTAGCCCTCGATTATATATGAAGCTCAATGACACAATACAAATTATAAAGATAATATATAATCATTAACAAAATCCAACACACAATGCAAAATTAAAACTACGTAATAGTATGTATGTATGTCTGTATGTATGTATGTATGTATGTATGTATGTATGTATGTATGTTTCTGATCACAACACAAAGAGTTTCTCATTCACATCCTTTACCTCAAACAATACATATCAGCAACATCAACATTAAATTCACACAATCAGTACGAAACCTAGGTGTTACTCTGGACAGTACTCTAACATTGCACTAACATGTCATGAACATATGCAAGGCTGCATATCTTGAGCTGAGACGCATCAGCTCAATTCGCAAATATCTTTCAGTTGATGCCACTAAAACACTTGTGTGTTCATTAGTACTTCAAGACTGGACTATTGTAACTCAATTATGTCTGGTTCATCTCAATATCTGCTCCAGAAACTTCAAAAAGTTAAAAACACAGCTGCTCAGATCATACTTAGAATACCACGATCAGAGCACACCTCCCTGCTGCTCTGTACCCTACACTGGCTATCCATTCGATCCAGAATCAAACACAAAATTTGTTCTCTGTGCTACGTTTCACTGTCGGACACTAGTCCAACATACCTATCCGACCTCACCCATGTGTACACACCATCAAGATAATTATGCTCCTCTTCTGACAATCCTATACTCATTATTCCCACTATGAAAACAAAGTCATATGGACAGCGTTCTTTTGCATACCAGGGTCCAGCAACGTGGAATGAACTGCCCACTGAACTTAGACACAAAGACACAGTAATCACATTCAAGAGGGCTCTCAAACCTCACTTATTTCGACTGCAAGAACAAACTTAAAGACCTAATAATGTTTCCTACCTTAAATATTCTCATCATGTTTTTTTTATTATAAATGTTTTCTAATTTCATGGTGTTTGTTTTTGTAATCATATCATTTTATGTTTTTTTTATCTTATAGGTGTTGTCTAATGTTGTAAAGCTCTTAGAGCTTTTAAAGATTAGGCGTTATACAAAGTCCTCATTATTATGTATGTATGTATGTATGTATGTATGTATGTATGTATGTCCATACGTACGTACTGTCGATATTTGTACTTTTGTTAAACCAAGTACAGTAATGAAATACATTTAAGCGGCAGGTAACGGTCCATTCCCATTTGCCAGCCATGGTTATATTTGTACACACAGTTTCGTATTCTTAACAGAAATATTTGCATCATCCGATGATTTGTAGATCCTAAACGCTGCGGATGCTAAAATTCTTTGCGGTCTAGGTGATTTAGATCAATCAGGATTTTACTGGAAGGTTTTGTACTTAGCAAATAGGTGATAAAAAGTAGATGTTATTCAAGTGCAAAAAAATTCTTAACGGACAGATTAATTCTTGTGCTTAGAAGTCGGACTGTTATACTAGTAGCAGTACACAAAGTAATAAACATGAATGATTATAACTCAAGTTATAATATTATTGTGCTGTCCAACATCTTTACAAATCTGGATCCTACCGTTTTGTGTGCAGTGGAGAATCATTAAAAAGTGTAGACGAACTAAGTTTGTTGAATCAGTACGATTGGCCAAGATGCAATTTAATTTCTGAGCATGTTGGAAGCAGATGGTAAAGAAAATGGAGGCTTACTCTATTAATTATTAGGTCACCTTTAATGGGTGTTTGACTGGGGACATACGGAAACAATTAACAGTTGCTTTTACAATCAAACTTGGACAACTTTAGAAGTCGAACAAGACCTACAAGAAGTGAGTCCTACAGTTCTAACTTTTAAGATAAACGTGAATGATCTTTTATTTGCAATTGTGTGATTTTATAAATTCATATTTAGCTCATTTGTATGTTTCAAGCATAGGCAATTATCGTCAGAAGCAACACAAATGTATGTCTAGAGACATGCAAAAGTTATTTTATTTCCAGAAGAATAAAGATTTTGTTTACATACAAATTCGTTTATAGGATACTACAACGTTATATTACTCTCTGCTTTGCTTTGATTGCTATTTTGGTTTCATTTTTCAACAGCTTCAAATTAATAACTTAGGTATTCCAACTTGATAACCTTTCAGAGTTAAAATATTACAACAATAGTATGCTTCCATTTATGATGAATTTTCTTTATCTTTAAATAAATGTTGCTAAAATTAGGAATTTATGCCTCTTAATTCCATGCTTGACCTTCAGAAATAATAAATAAATGCTGCTGCTGCCTGTACTACAACTAATACCTCTGCTAATGTCACTACTATAGAGGTAAGAAAAGAAAATAACGAAGAACAACTAATGTTTCAGTATACAATCAGACATTATAGTTCGGCCTTAAAATCCGTAAAGAATGAAACACTGAAGTGCTGGCACAAAAGTCAGGCTTTGGCGTAAAAACTCTGATTTTAAATGTAGCAAAACATAGTTAATAATCCTCTAATCCCGGGCACACCGGTTCCCAGAGACACATATGTCAGTGCAGTGTCAAAACAGCCCATCGCTCTATGGCGCGCTTGTTCGTTTAGTATAACGCGTACAGCCTCTGACCGTAGGAAGGTTTCATCCTTGCTGATAATTTTAGGCAAGATATCTTGTTGGTCTTACAGTATTTAATATATCGCTTTCATAATTCAGCTATAAGCAGAATCAAATAGCTTCAAACAAAGATATATTTGGCACCTCAAGGTACAAATTGTCACACTTTGTACTGGACGAATTTTGCCAGTTTATTTAAAATCTGGAAGAAAGATTGACTGACAGTGAATTTATGAAAGTAGCGCTGGTTTTTTGATACCATTATGTAACGAAATATGGGTTTCATAGCATCTATAGTTCTCTGATATGGCCTTTCACTTATACCCTGGCAGTTCAGCGTTGTTCCTAAAGAGCGTGCAAATGTTACAAATTATTATTTAATATGGCTACGGTTAATTTTTAATAATTAAGAAACCTAGATTTGTTTCCAATGCTATGTAAATTATTTTTTGTATCTTTAAATAAAATGTTATACCTTTGAATAAGGGTTATTTGGCTATGGCGATAGGTTTGTTTCGGGTTTATCGCAACTAATAGAAAGCCTAAGACAGGCGATGCAAGGAAAATTTTAAGTATAGAACACTGAACGGGAGGAATAATTTTCACATGTTTGATACATGTGTGAGTTGACAATTTGTTTTATCTTAATTAAGGTTTATAACAATATATTTTTCTCCCATGGACCTCCGATCAGTTGTTTTCTTGTAGACAAATGGCAAGCACATAAACTGACTCATGACAAGACCCACTCCGAACATCCCCCACTGCAACTACAATGGCTTAATGGTTCGCGTGATAGACTCACGATCTGAAGGTTGCTTGTTTGAATCATGCCCAGCCAAGGCAAGGTTGAGAACCGTGTCTTTAAGCAAGGCAATTATTAACTCTAACTGCGTCAGCACGATAATCGCATGTATCGTTCATTATTATTCTAGATCAAAATCTATATCTGGTTTGTGCTTGTTCATGCCAAGTGTATTAATACATATATTTGTTTTATGATGATTTTATTAAACACCTAAGAGTTTTAAACACTCTTTCTTTCTCTATATGTGAGTGAAATAAATTCCATTATTAATATACTTTGTCACTGAACTAAATTCTATCTTTGATTTCATTTTATTCCACTCTGTACCAGTTCAAAAGAATTACCATGTTGCAGGGCATATTTATTGCGGAAAATGTTCGACCGAAAACCGTGTATCATAGGAACAATTAGTAATCGGCAGCTCCTAGTGTGGACTGAACAACTTGTTTATTTGTGTAAACTCGTTGAACTAAAGACTTAATTGTCCACAACATATATCATATCTGTATATAGCAGCGTGTTCGTGATTAATCTACACAGGAATCCGCGTATGAGGCCTGAAATGGAATCAGTTATCTTCGGTTGTCAGACCGGGACACGATTGTAACGTTGTCCTGGGTAATGGATTGACTGCATTTACTGACAGGGCATGTGGAAGATGGTAACAGAGTTTGATGAAATGTCCCTCATTTATTATCAGTTTACATATCACTTCACAAACATATCATAATCGCCATTTACGGCATGATACATGATGTATCCATCAGTTTATTAATCTATCTGCATTCCATTTTTGTATTGATAGCTTGCATGTTTATTTACATGTAACTGTATTAATTCATTTTCAACTTTTTTAGATAGTGGAGCGTCGTAATAAAATGTCTACGTCAGTTTATAAATCCCACTGACTCGGGTATCTATTGCTTCCTTTTGAGTCAGCAAGTGACACTGATTGTTATTCATGCTCATTGTCATCATCGTCATCAGCATCAGCAGCAGAATAAGCAGCAAAAACAACATCATCATTCACCTGACTCGACTTTTCTGCATGAGCACCTATGTGTCATTGCACACCTTGATTCGCGTCTATACCACGAATCTAAGACAAATTATTAGGTTACAGTCAAAATACCACCATTCAATATCTCTATTACATCGAGATAGCAACAGCTGAATATTTTCCGTAAGTTTTAACCTATGTTCATCTACAATGTAAACTGAAACTCCCCTTTTTGCCGTGTGTGTGTGTGTGTGTGTGTGTGTGTGTGTGTTTACAAACAGATGTAGAGAGGGTGTTCACTGTGTATTACAGACATTTGAGATTTATATTTTGTTTGCGACAAATACAGCTTTGGTTCAGCTTGCATAACTATATTAGGCAAGTACGTATGTCATAATAGTAGCATGTTTATAATTAATCTAGACATGAACACGTTTAAGGAACTTGAAATGAAACCAGATATACTCTGCTGTCAAACCGTGATACGTGATACGATTGCGTGCCTGGGAAAGCTTTCTGCAACTTGTTATATGAATTTAACGGGCTGACTTTAGCATGAAATATGTACCTCTAACGACAAACTATGACCCTGTCCTCCCGCGATTCTTGGAAAGGAAACGTTATTCTACAACATTTGAACGAACAATCGTAAATACGTATTGATACAGCGTAAAATCATGATCTAAAGCAAAATAGCGAACGAAAAACTTTAAAACCGGAGAGGATCAACTGATGGAGCTTCTTCACAGTGATACAAGTATACAGAGCTTGATGAAAGTTCCCATCATTTATCATCAGTTTACTTAGCCCGTCACTCACAGATATTAATCACTTTTGACATTATCATGCATTTTCAATCTACCTTTCCATATACCAATAAGTGTGTTTCTTTAATTTTGTTTGATCTGTTTGTTCAACGTAAATAGACGCATCCAATCGATGAGGAGATTTCACAACAAGATTTTGAAAGAATGATTGTGAGATATAACAACCAATATTGAGAATTATCGTTTGTCTACTTAGAGAATATTTAAAATATATTTCCTGAATTACAAAAGATCAGTAAATTAGTCAAAATATATGAGTTCATTACCTCTTTTCTAGATTAAAATAGATACGATATACGAGTTTATTACCTTTTCTCTACATCAAATAGGTACGAGGTAGAAATAAATAATATTGTGTCGATCTATCTAACCAATGTCAGTCTATATATACATTTATTTTATGCTAAGCAGTGAATTACTTGATTTTCTAATTAAAATAATGTTGATATTTCACTGTAGTGAAAAAATGACAATATTTTTTCACTACAGGAACTACTTTTTTGGGTCGGAACATACTTACCTCCCTTTCATTTTCTGTCAGTGAACTACTTTTTCCTAATGTACATGTCATTGTCATCTCTGTGGCGTCTGCAACCAAAATTAAAATGGAAAAACTGAGTACTGATGAAATTGCAGTGGAACTATTACTGTCAGATGTGACAAGTGATGATGAAAATATTCAAGAAATAGATTTTCAAATGATACAGCCAAAAAATTTCTTTCAATGTGACAGATTTAAGAAAGTGACTTCTGAAGATGTGGATGTTTTCTTGGAAGAACAGGCAAATATCAACACTAAGAAAAAAACTGAAGGTGACTTGAAATTGTTCATCGCTTTTCTTCAGAGTGAAGGGGAACAAAGATTCTCAGAGTTTATCCCACCAACAGATCTAAACCAACACATTTCTCATTTCATCTTATCTGTCAGGAAAAAAGGAGGTGATGAATTTGAACCATCATCACTTAGAGCTATGATATCATCAATTGATCGCTATCTACGCACAAAGTTGTATGGTGTATCCATAATAAATGACATTCAATTTGACAAGAGTAGATCTGTTCTAAAAATGAAGCTGAAGGATCTAAAGAAGCTGGGAAAAGGCAACAAACCGAGGGCATCAGACCCAATTTCTGACCAGGACCTACAGAAGATGTATGAGGCTAAGATTCTGGGTGCTGACAATCCGACTGCTCTTTTACATTCAATGTGGCTCATCTGTACCATGCACTTTGGTATGCGGACAGGAAAGGAAACACACAACCTGCAGTGGGGTGACATCTCCCTGCAAGTAGATGACAGCAACCAGGAGTATATTGTTTATAATACTGAAAGACAGACAAAAACAAGAACCGGAGTGAATGAAAGAAATATAAGGTAAAGAATGTTATGGATCCTTGCAAATACTTTGAATAATGTCAAAATAATTAAAACATAGAATTACCATGAATGTAAAAAGAATGAATGTCATACATTTCTGAAAATTTGCTTAGTGTATAAAGCAAGCCAGTTTGAAAAGTTTTACCTGCTAGAAAACATAAATAACCTTTTATTTTCTTCCATCACTCTGATGTAACAAGAAGTGTCAAAACTCAATGTCAGTGCTGCACATTAAACACTATGCTGGCTATTGAGTTCCTGGTATACTTCAAATCAAATAGCAAAGTACCCCAAAAAACTCAAGTTAGCAAGCATAGGTTTCAGTTCATTATCCTTGTAAAAGCTGAACGAGTTGAAGAGATCTGAAAAGAAAATAATGCATCATCCTTGAATCAATCAAGTTTTTAATTTGTCATTAAGACAAATGATTGTACATGTGTACAAGTGAATAAAATCTAATGAAGTCATTCATTCTATTTTTTCAGACTAGCAAAACCAAGAGCATATGCCATACCTGACATACCTCAGAAAGACCCTGTAGGTCTTCACAAACTTTATAGAAACAAGCGTCCTGCTGATATGAATGTCTCTGAGAGTCCCTTTTTTCCTCTCAATAAATGTGGCAAACCCCAAACCTGGACAGTGCTGGTACAAAAAGACACCAATGGGGATCAACAAGTTATATGGGATCATGAAGAAAATGATGACTGATACAGGTCTCTCTCCTACTGACAAGCGTATAACTCCTTACAGGTAAATTCTAAATACTTATTTATCACATGCAAATGTCATTACATTTAAGTAGATGCATTCTCATTGAAGTAATCCTGTTCAATTAAAAATATCATAGATAACCTTTGCTAATCTGAAATTTTCATCTGCACCTTAGCATAATATGAAGACAATTGTAACAAGTTAAAAAATACAGTAATAATGCAATTAACCTGTATCATAGCAAGTACTTTGGTGAAACTGTGTAAGTAAAGAAAAATGTAAAACTATTGTAAGCTATGAACACGTGCATGTACATACCACTTGCATACATGTAATTATACGGTTTACAATTTACACTTTCTATTTATAGTGTTCGGATACACCTCATCCAGAAGCTCAGTGATGAAGGAATTCCAGCGAATCAAATAGTTCAAATATCAGGACACAAAAACATCAACTCATTAAATAACTACAGTAACTTAAACCCTGTCCAAAATAGAAATATTTCAAACATTTTGTCTAAAGTACCTGAATTATCATATGTCCTCCAGCCTGCCATACGTGAAACAGCCCCACCAATGGCATCAGCGACCGTCAGCTCCTCTACAAAAGAATGTCAATCAATTCCTGGACATGAATTCCCTGGTATTCTTACAAATGCAATTATTCACGGCGACGTCCATATACACTTTCAGCAAAGAAGCGAAACTCAGTCGCTTTCACAGACTACACAGTACGTCAGTGGTAAAAATGCGAGGAGCAGCGGGAGTGTGTCTTCACAGCCGAGGAAATGGAGACGTATTATTTCCAGTGACACCGACAGTGAATAAAATACACTTGAAATGTCCACTAGATCCTGCATATATGTTTTAAAGTTTCTCACATGATCCTGTACTCTTGTTATTTTAGCCAAATTCAACTTCATTCACTAACCGTTATCACCGATTCGAATGTTAAAAAATGGCGTCTCGTCAATTTCACTTTGGTTTAACTTTTTTAATATTTTCTTGCGCGCTAATAAAAAAAAATTATACATTGATGAATTACTTGTGGTTGTATTCTTATTAATAATCACTGCCTGTTATCCTTGAAAATTGAAGTTTTTTATTCTGGAAATGTCAGTTAATTTTAATGAATCTGATGTGGAACTAATTTTGTGCGCAGGTACACTTAGCACAGCAGAACATGTACGGTAAACAGCTGACATTACCGTAAGAAATCTGCCAATTCACTGTGTCACAAACTTTAGGTAGCCAAAAGTATGTGAGCATGAAATAAAAAGAATATTTTCTTGAAACGAGTGAATAACGGATACATTTCATCTCGTGGGTGAAAAACTCTAGTATTTTCACGAGTGGCTTCGCCACTCGTGAAAATACTGAGTTTTTCATCCACTCGATGAAATATATCCGTTATTCACTCGTTTCAAGCAAATATCCTCTATATATTCTTTGTGCCTGTTTGGCATATTTTGGTAATAATTTTGTTCAGGTGTGGATCATTAATTATCGTGAGGGTGACTGTTGGGCTAAACAAGCAGAGTTGTGTCTGACGGAGTCCAAGATTAAGGCACAATGGCAAAGCTCGTAGCTGTTGCAATTCGAAAGTTCCTATCCAACTAAGAAGACAGCATCCTCTCGGAAACTCTGTGGTTATCTTGCATTCATTCCACTTTTGTGGGGAGTAAGTGGGACGGGAGTCTCTTCGGCTACGCCTCGTTCTTTTTCCACTTACGACTTGCCCCTGCCGTTATTCTGATAATTCTTTATCGACGAAACATATTTGATTGTCTCTTGGCCTGCTAAGTTATTCCATATAGCGCTTGCATGGTTCGCTCCATATATTGTTCTGAAACTTAGACTCCATAGCACGCGTATAATTGCAAATACTTTAATCTTCTTCGACACATCCATGGAACGTATACTTTATTTTACTTTGAAAAAGTGTGATTCGTTGCATTATTTGATCCTGCTGTCGTTAATCCTAACTTTGGTGGATTAAACACGCAATAATTTATTTTTAAAATCTGAAATTAACTGTGCTGGTGTCTTGCAGTGTAAACAATAATATTCAAAATAATAGTTTTCCTCGTGTAGTTTTCTTTTCTTTATGTCTATTATTTAGTACCTCCACCCTAACGACGCCATTTCTCTTCTCATCCAGTTTCTCTGCTATATGCTTCCATAGTGGAAATGCATCCTTTTTATTTAGTCCTAAATTGTACTGTTAATCTATTAGTGTTATTATAAAAAGTGCACACATAATCATCATATTGGTCATTGTCAGATGTTATTAGTGTGCGGAATCTGCAGTATCTCAGTTGTGATAGCGTTGCATTTGTGATTTAAGGGTTGCAAGTTTGATAATCGCCTAGGCCAGAACAGACTAGTTCGGCTGTTCTGCGTGAGCTTGAGAAAAGTATTTATTACCATTTCCTGATAATGATACCGTCATTTAATAATAAAATGCAGTTAATGTAAAAGAATAAAAGAAAAAAGAAAAAGAAAAAAACAGACGCCCCCAAACGAATCACTATTATAATAAACGCATTTTGTTTAGCTTCTTCTTCTTCTTGGTATTATTACCGTTCCCCAAACCCTTATTGTCATCACCTTCATTACGATAATTACACCTCACCGTCATCATCATCATCATCATCATCATCATCCACTTATTTGAATTACAGATTTCGCGGAAAGTAAATAATTGAAAGAAAATAATGATTTGAAACTCACTCAAAGCCATCGCAATGACGCCACATATTATAAAAGAAAAATTATAATAACGTTTTTACAAAAGGTAACTGTCCCCTCCCAGAAAACGTATTATTTGATCTTCTTCATCCATGCTTGATGAGTCTCTATATCTTCTTTGACCACACAACAATGCAAATAGCACCCTTGTACATTTTTTCTACAGCAAGGTTTGTCATTAAGATATCAAAACACACTACAATGGGAACAAACTAAATACAGACATGTTTGGAAGAAGAGTACCACATTCAGATGTAGGTAAGTTTGGGAATATTTCAGGATCCATGTAAAGCAATTACGTGGAACAAGAATGTGCTACTTTTGTTTATATTGCTACTGAGAACAAAATATTTCTCAAACTAAATGATTAGAAAGCTAGCAAGTGAAAGACTGTGCTTTATATCATGTGTACTCGATATATTCCCCACCAGGTGAGCACAACGGCGACATCAGATTGATTACTTAGTCATAATAAAATCACTTAACTATTGAGTTCTTCAAACCAACTACTGCTATCATTTAGAGAGGAATATTAAAGTTTGTTTTATGACAAACACACTAATGTTTTTTCATGAAGTTATTCACCCTTCACACAGTGACAAAATGCAAATAACAGTTGAGTAAATCTGTTGGCAATATTACCAAAGGTCAAATTCGACCAATTAAATAAGCTGCGGTGAAAGTAGTCGAGCCAAATCTAACAAACAAGGGTTTCCTTTTAGGTACCGGCTATATAAAGCAGAGAAGAAATATTCAGTCATCGGTTTGGACTATAGCGAACTTTTAATTTATTTTAGTGTTATCCCTTCTTTGTAACTTTTTTGGCCATGCATCTGATCAAACAGCGCACAAAGTTCAGACAAAATTCATGTCGAGAGTTTCGAGCAGACGGCAGGCTAAATCTATCGTAGTTGTTAAATGCCCATAAAGCGAAATTACATAAGATGTCCGCCTATGGGCTTTAACATACCCTCCTCTTAGGATTTTGACATGGACCGTTCTTTGCTATTTTGTTTCTATGGAAGTTTTTCCCTATGAAAAGAATTTGATGAAATTTGTCACACGGAATCGGAGATTTAAGAGTCTCCTTGTATGTTTCTAGAATATGAAGCCGACACATAAATCTCCGATTATATTAACATTTTCGAGAGAAAGCTTAGATGGAACCACTCTAGTTAAGAGCTGCTCACCACTACCTTCTCAGTCCAAATATGAAACTTATTGTTTAAGATAGTTCAAATGAAGGTGGCTTCTTCCGCACAATCAGTAAAAATTCATACAAGGGGAAATTTTGCTTGAATTTTGAAATTATTCTTTATCTGAAAGGCACTAATTTTCTAAGCTTGTAAAAATCTTTTTGGTACCCTCTAAGACAGACAGAAAACGATTATATTGTTTTCGATTCTGATTGATCTATGATAAATAAACATAATAGCATGAATCTGAAATAAATAAAGGTTGACTCGAAATCAGACTAGAGAAGCTGTAAACGAAACTTTTATGATCTAAGTGAACTGAGGAATGAGATAGACAAATTCAAAAAGAAGGAAAATAAATCGAAATGACAATGCAAATAGAAAGAGAAGAAAGATGCAGATGAATTGCATATACAAAAGGAAAAATGAGCAAAGGAAGATCGGCAAATGATGATGCAAATCCAAGAAGAACAAACAGATATGAAAATGGAATTAAATTTAAAACAATTAGAACTGGCAAGCATAAAACAACACACTCACGAAAAATATATACTAGACTAATTACCGTTTTTAAAGAATTAGATGTATATCGATACATTTTACGTTTTAAATAAAATAGCCGAGAATTTAAAATGGCCATGAGAGCGCCTTACTTTATTATTAGAAAGTGCACGTATTGATGAGGCTCATGATTTTTTTTACTTCACTTTCCGTAGAAGGACGTGCTGATTATGACTTGGTCAAGACATGTATCTTGAAGGGTTATGAGCTGGTACCTGATGCATGTCGATAGAGTTTCAGAAGGGTTATGAGCTGGTACCTGATGCATGTCGATAGAGTTTCAGAAGGGTTATGAGCTTGTACCTGATGCATGTCGATAGAGTTTCAGAAGGGTTATGAGCTTGTACCTGATGCATGTCGATAGAGTTTCAGAAGGGTTATGAGCTTGTACCTGATGCATGTCGATAGAGTTTCAGAAGGGTTATGAGCTTGTACTTGATGCATGTCGATAGAGTTTCAGAAGGGTTATGAGCTTGTACCTGATGCATCTCGATAGAGTTTCAAAAATAGCTAAACAGAAAGTAGACAAACACAGTTTGAGTTTACTAGGGACAAAAAAACGCTGTTTCACATTTGGTGTAAGTCTAAAAAGATTGATAAAGTGTATGACAAAACTTAAACGAATCATATAAATTGAAGAGTTCAATAACTGTGTCCATAGTGACATAAAAAATTTCATTAATGAACACAGATAAGATACTTTGCTGCTCGTTCTTATGACGAATATCCTTTGACTCAGGAAATTTAATTTATTAAGAAGTCTTCATCTCATCAGATGATTAGTACGAAACCAGTAAGAAACCACATCAGGCTCAAGCAATTATTTACACTTTTCAGTCTGGCACACCTTGTAAGAATCAAACGTTTGATAAAACTGATCAGATATCGTTATTTCTTCCTACGTGCACTTATTGCTGTAAATTAAGGCATTTTATTTCTGATTACAAAATAAGAAACATAATAAAGATAGCGCTATTCCAAATGTGCTGGTTTTTCAGATGGCAAGATCGTTGTCAAGTATTGAAAACAATTCATTTGTACGGTCAAGCAAACCAATCTTATTTTATTATGGAGAATTATGAACCTTTCATGTCGATAGGTTATGTATCACTTATTGTTTCTCCAATTGAAAATGAAATGCAGATTGTATTCATTGATTGTGAAGTTACTATAGCTATGTCAAAAAAATCTTTTGAGAATTAAGTTGATCAGGAAATTATTCCTCTGGCTGACATATGTATTGGTTATGCTTTTGATGAGATAAAGTTTACTCCTATTCATGATCAATCAAAATATACTGATCAAAAATGAGTTTCCCTTTTAATACTCTTATTTCTAATCTGGGCGACAAACAAAAATCACTTGTCGAAAAAGCAAAAGATCCTGCGATCTCCTTTCTATTTCAGAGGGCTGTTAGCAAAGCTGATTCTGCAGATGTACTTTCTTTTTTGTGAAAATAGGGTCCTTATGAGAGAATGGAAATCAGCTGATTTATCCGTTGGTGACGAGTGGTCAGCGAGCTATAGAACTGTTGTCCTAAGTCGTATAGACAGAAAATTCTTAGTTTAGCTCACGAAACTTCCTTGGCTTGTCATATAGGAGTTAATAAATCCTTTCACAAAATCTTACACCATTGTATCGGCCAGAAATTAAAAGTGCTCTTTCAAAATATTGTAGATCTTGTTTTATTTGTCAATTGCCCAATTTTAGTTGTTTTAAATAGTTTGTGGACTTATTGTCCATAGACCATTTAAATTGTTAGAAGAAAAAACTATTTTTACAGTATATACCAACATTAATATTTTAAATTATGTCTTTGATTTTGAAGTAGCAAGATGTAATCTCTAGTGTACTCACTAAAAATACAAACAAGGCAGGCTAAAACTACAAAGGCAAGAACTAATCAACGGGGAGATAAAGACCTATCTCTCTTGACAGTACTTAAAAATCCTCTTCAGATATGATACTATAGTTCTTCTAAAGTTATGAAGTGATTTAAATTATGTCAACACACGTGAGAGACAGAAACTAAAATCCCTCCGCCAGCAGTCATACAAATATATTAAAGGAGTATCGAAAGAGCCATATACATCATTCAGTAAATGTAGTTATCCTATCCCACACAGTGACGATTTAAATAAGTGGCGTTATTTCAACCAGTTTTTAAATTCTGAAATATTAAATAATCTGTACAATAAACCCTCATCTAGATACACATACAAATGATTTGAAGCAGTTACCAGATGTTTCATCTAGTACAAACAAAATCTACCATGATGTTGAAATTGTAGATTCTAAGCCTGTAAAACAACACCCTTAGATGATGAATCCAGTCAAGCAGGAATGTTTAAAAAAAGAAGAAGGAAATGAAAAAGTAATCGCAGTTGCAGTCCAACCTCTATTAACTGCTATGATTGAAGCTGTAAAACATAAAACTATTTTCGTTATTCTTCAAGCAAGATAAATTGCAAGAACGTTTTACGCAGCGATACACTTTCGCACAATCAAATAATACAAACTAGATCATAAGGTAGTAATGGAAAGATACTGAAATTCTGAAATGGGCGCATGTTAGTGAAAATATAAATAAAAGATGTAAAAACATTTGATCAAATATTAATAGAATTTCTTTTTAAGATAGAGAGATATCTATCTTGCTTGCATAATTTGAGCGGGATGTCACATTTTCTTGATCTACAGCTGCCATCTTAATTTATTGAACTATCCGGAAGTGAGTTGCACCGATATGCCCTCTGGTGTTTTCAAGGGGAGATACTAACCATGAAACCAGATATAGCTGCATGAGATAGTGTAAGTAATTATTTTTTTAACACCACTTATATAGGAAAACGCGTTAGTTCAGTTAGAAGAGTGATTGGTTCGCAGTTTAAAGGTGTCAGGATTAGTACTCGAGCAAGGCAGCCCGGATTAGCTGATTATATGTGTTACAATCTTTCATTCCATGAGCATGATATTGCCGTTAAAAACTTCAAAAGTCCATAATAAATTCACTTTTATAATCATTGTCTTTTTGCATTATTATTATTATTAATATTTTTATTTTTCGCCAAAACCTCATTACCGCTCCTGCGGTCATTATCATTGTAGTTAGGGCTGGTGCAAGCTATATGCAAGCAGTGCGCTTGCACATAACGCCGTTTAAAGAGGTGCGCAAAATCGGAAAAGAAAAGGGCTGCAAAAGTCGGAAAAGGAAGCTAAAATGAAACAAAACCTATATTTTTCTCTTTTTATGAAAAACCTTGTATATGTTCATACCCTTACATAAAAGTCTTACAAGCTTTCTTATCAGCGAATATTAAATGAAGGTGGAGATGTTTGTGGTGGGAATGTCACATGTCTGCATCGCACAGGGCGCCGTATTGCTTCGCCAGACTGGATTGCAATCATCATCTCTTGTTTAATATACAGAACCTCGATTTCGCGGGAAGAAATAACTACAGCATTCAAAGCCATCGCTATGCAGCTACATCATATAAGAGAAAAATATTGTAGGCACAAGAAAAGAATTACTCACCTTTCAGAATACGGTGTCTTAAGCAAATTTCAGCCGTGCAAGATGGAGGTTTTGGTCTATTGGTATCTTTCTGCTGTGGCCTCTCTGCACTGCAAAGCGCGAAAAAATCGTTATCATTTATGGCGTAATAATACTGGGATTCTAAGCACACTATCAAGTTTGACCTAACTTTACCTGGTTGTAAAATGTGCCCCTGTGTAGTTTCTACAGCGAGGTTTGTCGCTAAGATCAGAAAAAAAGACCACGTTGGAAACAACGAAACAAAGAAAAATACACAACTTCTAAACAAGATTGACCAGGTTACATAAAGGGTACTGCATGTATTCCATATTGAAATCATTTGAGAAATATTGGGTTCCTCTGATGAGTTATTGTTTTCTTTAAGAGACGAATGTGAAGGTTTGTTTAGGAAATAACAAAAATATCATTATTTTAAAATAATGTATGCATTCCTTATATAAAGTCAAAATATGAAGCTGAAACTTTATTTGTTTCGTGACTGTTATTAGCTACAGGTCAAAGTCGAGTCTTACCAGCTTCTAACAGTGATATTTCATCCCAAAGACGTCAGTTAGAACTGGTGTGACCTATTACCGCAGCGCAACAAGTTATCTTTCTGGCTCGTTCGACAGCTTCTCAAGGACGCGGCAATATGACTTCCGCTGGATTTGGAGGAGGAAAATTGTTCCTTCTCCCAATCCTCCAGTATTTTATACAAATGATTAAGTAAGGTAACTGATTTTCTCATACTTTGTTCCCACTGACCGTATAGATTTTTCTTTCCCTACAAAATTTAATATTGTGATCTCGCACGATATCAGCGCCTAGCAAAATGATATGATTATGATGATGAATTTGGTGCAAAGACCATTCCAATGACAATCGCTTGTGCTGTATTGTTTTCGATCGGTTCTTAGGTTAAAATGCGTGTTGGGTGTGTCCATAAAGTTTATCACAACACAAATCGCACGCGATTTTAAATAAACAAGGTTCCAGATCATATCGAGGTGAAATTTCGTTGAATTGGTGAATTTGTGTGAACAAACATATTGGTTTACTTAGATACTACATCTAGACATATTTGATAATTGTCTCAAACGTAGCGTGGAAGTTCAAAGAATATCTAAAGAAAATTAACTTCTCCTTTCCAGTGATTCATGTGATTTAAGTACAAAAGCAATATCAGTAAATTCAACAAAAAGAAAAGATTTACTTAACTTAATAAAAGAGAGGGGAGCAATCGGTTCATATAAGAAATCAGCATATCTTAAGCAATGTATATGATTAGCTTTTAACACTTATTTGTTACATTTGTGATTTAATGCTGATATTTCCAAATATTCGGAATCATGTTTCAGAGATGAAATTTAGTCTAGCTGATGGTTTATTTTAGACTGATAGAGGTATTATAATTGTCGCACGAAACATTGATATGATAGTTGGTACATTTGCCATCTTTGCGTGCTATTTTGTTCCACCAATTAGTTTCAAGGCAGATTTTCCTTTAAGGCCTGAGTTTCAAAACGTTTATGTACACCTTCTATCTAGGAAATTTGATTAAATTCATCGAACTGGATGCCTAGTTTATCAATTTTAGAACTTTGTTTATGTATCAACCTTTGCAAAACAGCTATGCGATCTTGTTTACACTGATCAGCGAGGATTGTTTAAAAAACATAATTTCCTATGTCATTAGTATCACACAATTCGTGTTAATTGAGCAAACATCTATGAAGAATTGTCTTATAAGTGATATCCATTTATTTGCAAGAAGACAAGAATCAACTTACAAGCGCTTCATTTTATATACTATACACAATTTGTTTTCCTTTCCGTTGATTACTTAGAGCCAACTGTTAATAATACGCGTAGATATGTCAATGTGCAATGGGTGCATGTAACGCGTAGACTGGATCACTTTTCCGAAATTTGTTTTTCACTTAGAAATTGAGTCTTTTTTTGCGGGGAACTTTACAAGAAAAAGTAAAACAAAAGAATTGGGTAATGTCTGCAGTATTGGGGGACAAAAAGCAGGTCCTTAAAACATAGCCATCATATCCATACGGATTAACTACTTAATCAAGTGCATCGCCACTATAGCAGCCGGAATGAAGACGCCTAAATTATTTCTGTGTTATGATATGAGATATGGGTGACGATTTAATCAGCACTTGGAGCGTTCTTTTTGATGAACCCAAATTGGGACCTATAGGAGGTTTATTGTGGTCATTTAATCTAAAAGGGGCAGCTTAAGACTCCTTGGGAGGCACTCTTATTATAAATATTTTCTACCCAATCGAGTAAGTGCACTCTGATACAATTTCATGTTGATCTCAATTTATCGACCATATATTGTACCGTATTTAGGCACTTAAGTATTTAATCAGCCTGTTTAAATTAAGTGCGCCGTAACAATAACTTACAAAGTTCACAACCTCTCGAATTCAAATAGTGTCAGAGACTTTATGACGATGGTGTATCATTTAATCGATTTATTATAAATTCGTCTCGTCTTGTCTGGAAGCAACCAATTTTAACAAAGTTGAAGGCATGTTAATATCATTTACGTTGTTATGTTTGGTTCATGGACTGTGGAATTTACCCCAGCATCATCTACGTACACCCCAGCACCCTGTCGTTTAGGTAATCTTAAAGGTAATTGGGAACTATTGAATAAGAGTTTTGTCACTTTTGTAATCATAAGTACAAGCCCTAAAATACAATACTACCGTTATAAGACTATACAATCAGTAACCAAATGACTTTTATTTCAGTATATATGACCCATAGCTTGTTGGAGGTCAGCAACGATAAGAATACAAAGAAGTGGTGCCGAAGTAATATAAAATTACAGAATAATGTATAAAAGAGTACTGGCTTAACTAGTTGACCTCTAAGAAACAAACTTTTGCATTAATATTTTTCCTTAATGTTGTGTTGCAAAGATTCAGAATGTATGGTTGGAGTACCGGCCGAGGAACTGTCACACTAAAAATATCAAGTAATAGTGTTTTATGTGCGTGCATGTGTGTGTGTGTATGTGTGTGTGTGTTAAGGACGTGAGAAAATGATACGCACACTATTGTGCATACATATGGATGGGTATATGACGATGACATTTTAAAAATAAATAGGTTTATTTATATCTATAGGTATATGTATAATGATTTGGTAGCCTATTAAATATTAAGGTATAAGGAAATAAAGTCTTACGGACGATTAGACTATTCATTGAGTTATCTTTTACAAAAAGATATTATAAGTATCATTTTTGTCATTATTATTATTATTATTATTATTATTATTATTATTAATCAAAGAGTAACCCCAGATTATTCGACAATACAGATTCATGAATGGAATAGTATGATTATTGTTTGTTGTGTAAGGATTTGACGAAATTAAAATATGGTCCTTCCTTTGTTGCGGTTATTAGACAGGGTTTGTTTGGAATGGAATCTTCAGGATTTTGTTTTTTTGACAAGACAAAAAGTATCATCGCGTTTAACAAAACATAGCCTGCGTAAATTTACAAGGGATATGACTCAAACAGCAGGGAGGGAGAACAACCTCTAAATGGTTCACCCGTATTTTCGCAAAATAAGACTTCCTACGAGATCACAAAAAACGTTTATAAAAAAACGCGATATTCAGCGTAAGACAACTCTGTCAATGAAAAATTGGCTAACCTGTTACCACTGATGGTTTTTTCTTATTCTTTTTTGGTTTTTTTTTTGGGGGGGGGGTCGAAGGAACGTGCGCGATTATTCGGTGACAAGTTGAGAATATCGCATTCCCTACTGCTATGAATTAAAAATTGCTATACCAAATAATGGTATTTTCAAAATCTTACACAGCTAAACTAGCCAGAGAGCGAGGAGAGGCACTTAAGAAATATATACCTGTAAAAGAGCAGTTAAAAAAAAATGTGCAATCGCGACAGGAAGCACAAGTTGAGTACGCAGCGGAAACGGAACAGTTGTTTAAACCCGTTACTGCGGTTACTGGATAGGTTTTAACTCCCATTAGGGGGCCTAAAAAAGAACCGGGAGAGAAACAAGAAAGTCTTAGTCAGGTATTAAAAGAAACTGCTGAAAAAAATAGCTGCCGTGCAACCTCAAACTGTAGGTGCTGTTAAAAAACCAAAAAAGAAAAAAAGGATAATCAATTTTAGGGAGAATTTTACTGAAGCGGGTATAGAAGAAAATCGAAGTTATAAGTTAAAAACAACGCGGGATAAAGCCAATTTTGGTGAGTTGCTGCCGAAAGATTTAATTCCAGAGGTGACATTTCAAAACCCGAATATACTAAAGTAGATAGAGCCACATGGTATGACGGGTTGTATAAAAAATATCGAGTGGGAGATGATCGTATAGACAAAACAAGTACTGATTATAAAATTTATTCGGAAGGGATAACAATTTATAATAGGGTGCATAAAGAACAACAAGAGGAAGAGAAATAACAAAAGCAAAGAGAAGAGGAACAAAAACGAAAAAAACGACAAATAGCGCTGACAGAAAACCGAGAACTGCAACGAACAATACGAGAACAAAAGAAAAAGGAAAGAAAAAAACAGGCTTTTATTACTGTTGCGCATCGTGAGCCTTCCCCGATACCTGAAGAAAAAGAAGAAGCAAGCAAGAAAAAAACAGGAGGAAGATCCTTCCCTCTCACTTCCTCCGTCTCTGCAAGGAATACAACGATCCAAACTTCCACTCTTTGCACAAGAACCATACCCCGCGATGATGTTTGACGAAGATATTTCAAAATCATCACTGACTAGATTATGATGCTAGAGACCAATTTTTGAAACCTGAATATGTTGAAAAAGTAACATCTAGGGATTGGCCTGCTGTAGTATATTTTGCCGTTAATAATTTGAATGTTGACTCAATGAATTACATATCATTTACGAAAAGTGTAACCGAAGAAGAAGTGCGAGAACTACAACAATCTGTAAAAAAAAAACATTGTCTGGTGCTACTGGCAAAGGTTTGGGAGATAATATTCGTCTTGATAATATTTTCAATGACGTTTCGCGGTTAGAAGTTCTCATAGGAGAAAAACGAGCTGGAAAAAACTCACCAGAAATAATTAATGAAGCAGCCGGTGGTGTCATGGATGCTAGTGTTTACCGAGAGCTCATTGATGAACTCGTTGATGATTACAGCGATTAAACAGTAGCAAATAACATAACATGGTCATGTACCATGTACAATAGACACTATACGCCCATGCAGGTTAGAGTAGTAAACTCACGATTACCAGTCTAGAGAGCAACTTACGGAGACGGACTCGCCGATGTGGTTCAGGGGTTATTTGTGGGGTGAGCACCAAAAGTTGGTCCTTTTGTTGGTGAAAAAGCTCCTGGTGCAATTGTTAGTGCTGCTGGTAAGGCACTCTCGGCAATCAAAGAAAGACATGCACGGTTAATAAGACGAAATTCACCACCGGTAAAATTACCAAGCACTGAAATTGTGCCTGCGGATGTTAGTAAGGTGATAAATCAAGCTGCAAATCAAACACTAGCGGCGTTGATAAATCAGGAATCTGACGCACAAAGAAATATAACAGCGAATTTGATAGCAGGAAGTGGACTTCGTGTGCGACGACGAAAATCACCATTTGGAAAATAGGCAATTGTATAAAATGTTCAAACGTGTATCCGACACAGCATTTGACATAGATGCGCCGGTCCAGCGAGATAACTCAGTGTGTGATTATCAATTTTGTTCCTATGACGCGCGACAAAGATGTTTTCAACAACGCTGATCATATTTAGTATACTGCAGCTGATCGACCAGCTGATGCCCCCATTAAGTTCATAGCTAAACCAGGTGCTGCTTTTAATGCTACAAAAGTTAGCGAGACTCATAACTTAGGATTTGAAACACGCCGAGCAATGTTGTCAGGAGACAATAACAGTTTTTCATACGCGATTCCACTAACTCACATTTTCGGATTTTGCAGAGATGTTTGAAGGGTTATCTTTGGAGCTAAACACACAGTTGTGCTCGTGAGAAAAACCGACGATAATGATGCGATCTGGTGAGGAGCTAGTGTTATTGATAGTGATGCTGGTATTGATGCTGCTCTTGCTGGCAAAGTGAATATAACAAAACTTTCCCTGTGGATGCCGATATTAACTGAATCAGTTACAGAAGAACCGCGATTACTCTCTTTTATGAATTAAGGTGGTAAATCATTGCTATCGTGGTTAACAGTAACCACAGATGCCATCCAAAATACTGTCAGAGGTTTATTTACTTGGCATATAGCATCACAACAAGGGGTTTCTGCGCTACGATATATTTTTATTGCGCTCCAAGATAATAGCCGAGTGAATAATCAGAAACAATCTCATATGATATTTGACAAATTTGGTGTTACCGATGTTTCGTTGAGAATAAACAGACAACAAGAACCATCTGAAGATATATCATTAAATTTTACACAAAATCATGTAGCACGCATATAATCGCTGGCTGACGTTCCTGGCGCGTAACACAAATATAGTTACTGGAACGTTAATATCACAGCTTTATTTTACAAATCTGTACCCGATTTTTTACTCTTCGCTGGAACATCTTGATTTATCCAAAAAATGAGTCGTTGATATACACTTCCGAGCTCATGTTAATCAGCCGCCAGCTGGTGGTGTTGGCCCTGGTTACAGAGCAATTGCGGTAATACTCAGTGACAAAGCAATGCTACTTGAAGGTATTAGTGGTTGAATGAGAGTTATTGATGCGCCAGTAGAGAACATGTAGACAATTAGATCAATCTCATTTATAATAAAATGTCATACAGTCACGTTAATTTCACTCTGACTCCCGGTCAGGCGAAATAATTACAATCAAAAAACGCAGAGGCATGTAGGACAACGATAACACTAAAAAAAATAATCAAATTGCTAATGGTAGCCCACGCAAGTTATCGCTGACTAAAACCCAACTAAAACATTTCAATAAAGCGAAGCAAACAATAACCGGAGTTCAACTTGATTTCGCTCCAAAAGCCATCAGCAACATCGTTAAAACCGGTGGTATAGTTCCACTTTTCGCAACAATACCAACACTAATAGCTGCTGCTGCCCCAGCTGTCGCAAAAGCAGCCGCGTTAGATGCTGTTGGAACACCTGCTGAAATGGCATTAAAGAAAGCAACTGGGAAGGGATATAAAAAAAGGACAGGGTCTAAGACTTCCAGGAACTCCACCCTCATGGTACGGAAAGGGTCTAAGACTTCCAGGACCCCCCTCATGGTACCACAAACGCCGCTAAAAACCAGCGGTCTAGACGCAAAGCGTCTCACACCGATGTCAAATTTTGATTTACTCGAAGCTGCTAAACAACTTAAAATAGAAAATTTCAGAGGCGTCTTCATGCGAGATCAATTACCACAACAACCGAATAATCCAGAAACTGGAATTATTAATCTCGTTAACAGCGATGGTCCAGGAACTCACTGGGTTGCTTACGTGATACTTCCACGTGGAATTATCTATTTCGATTCGTATGGATTAGCACCGCCAGTTGAATTCCTCAAATACGTGCAAAGTGTTCCCATTCCAGTCTGGTATTCAACGCTACCAACACAAACATTAACCGATCCACCAATATGTGGCCTTGAAGTAATTAATGTCCTTGCAGCATTATCAAAATCAACCAAACCGCCTCACAACTTCGTGCACGAGTACACCGCGGGCCGATTTAACATTTTAAACAATCCCTAAAGAATAATGGTTGATATTTACGGAAGATCTCTCATTGAAACAAAGACAAAAAAACAAAAACAAACGCGGCGATATAGATTTATCAAAATATGGGACCAAAGATGAAATCGACAATCTTTTAACGTTATCCGGGATAGACCCAGCTGAGGTTATTTTTCAGGACCGATACGGAAAACTAAAAACCAGTAATATCAAATGGAATGACATAGTTCGCAGGGTTCTTGGAGCTACCGCGGACAACATTCCTGTATTTACTGACAGCGGAAAAATCAGAGACTTAAGTACATCGTTTACAATCGTCAGAGATCAAATCGGAGCAAGTGTGACTAATCGCCTAAAAAATACCAGTGACACAATGACAGGTGAAATCAACATGAACGGGAACAAAATAGTGGTTTTAAGAGATCCAACATCCGACGAAGATGCTGCAACGAAAAAATACTTAGACGTTAACTACGGCGTCGTTGACTATAAATTATCCACGTTGCGGAATGAGTATGACGTTCACGTAAACGCGTTTGCAAATCTTCGTAGAAACTTTAGAAAAATTAATGAAACTGCAGAGGAATTCTTCGGCACTCCGCTCACAGTTGACGCAAAACTTTCTGATATCAAAACCAATATTGACACGATCAAACAAACACAGCAAGATATCGTAAGTGGGATTCCTGAGATCGTTAATAAAACCAGTTTGATTCAAATCCCACCTGGAGTTACTCCCGGGCAGTTTACCAACATAGTATGCACGGTATCATCTGGGTTCGCAACATGGTCTAAACAAAATAATACTATCAAATATACCGCAACAGCCACTGGTGTGTATAGGTTTACTGTGTTCAGTTCTGAAAACTTTGAGATTTTCACAACATATCCCTGGCAACATTCCACCAACAGGTTTCCGGGGTTGTTACTATCATATTAAACAAGGGAACAGAAGAAGATATACGAAGACTGCACCCACCATTTAAAAAAAAAACAAAGATAAATAATTACGGAATTACTTCAACGTCAAGCTCTGCTCGACATAATCGAAAATACAAGCCCCAAGAAAACTTCGATGATAACAGTAAGCTCGACCAAACCAGAATTTAGCATTAATTTTCCAACTGCGATTCCGGTAAAAGAAATTGCACTAGCACAATTATGAGTATATCACAGTTGGCGGAATATCAGATCAAAATCATTTGGCGGATTACAAGCGAATAATTCGTTTGTGTTTGCAAATAAAAATAAACAAGATGGTACACCTGACTGGAACGTCATTGGGATACCAACCGGGTCTTATCAAAATGATGAAATCAATGAGGAATTACAACGTCGAACAAAAAATATCACAGGAAAAGAATCCAAGAAAGCAATAACTGTTCATGAACCAACGCTGTCTTCTGCAATTGAGATAAACTCTCCAGACTACGCCGTGGATATATATCAGAGTTCGATCAGAACAGTGTTAGGATGGCCTGAAATCCCACCCGAGGCGCCACCAATGCCACCAGAACCGAAAACGTCTGATTATGTCACGGACAGACAATCATACCACGAAGTTGAATCAACGTACAAAGATCTTTTACTTGGAATAAAAAACGAAACGTTGGGTCGTAAATTTGAATTCGTTGATGAGCTTTTTAGTCGTTGGGAATTTCCTTTAAAACAAGAGACCATAGGACCAGACAGAAGTAGAATTGTAGCTTTATATTTTCGTCAAAAATGATAGTCTTAGGTATTTTGCAGTCATTAATAAAGAATATAACACACCACGAGGGCGACTACGGCAATACTTCCAAGAACATCTTTTTGATATAACTGATTCACGCAGCGAAATCATTTCACGAATCGAAATATTAAATCAGCTCGCATCAGATATGGAATATATTAACCAAAGAGTAATTCAGGTAACAATTAAAGATGAAACCGGTTCTAAACAGCGTTTCTTAAAGAAATATAGAATAGCAGAAGCTACGCTACCGAATTTTAAATTTCCCGGGTATAACGCAGACGAACTAAAAAAAATCAGTCACTGGTCTCATTGATGAATTCTTCCCTGATATACTAGCACAGCACAAAAAAACCACTACCACCTGCAACTAATCTCCGACACAATAATGACACAGAAGGGACAGGACGACATGTATCCCCGGAAATCGTAAATATGACTTCTGTGGTCGCGGTCAATCTTGTGTGTGATGTCATTGATGGCAGCTACAGCACAGACACGACGATATCAAATCAGGCCCAGCAAGGATTTGTTCTTTATTCATTCACACCAAAAGAGCCACCTGGATTTCTAATCGTGCAACAGCCGATCAATCCAGTCTATTTGCAGAGTCATAATCCACTATTATCAAGAATACATTTCAAACTAACAGACCAATCAGGTCACCTTCTGGATTTGAGGTATGAAATTGTTAATATTAATTTACTTGAGAAATCCTAAGGATCTCATTCAAGAAAACATTAAAATAAAAATAATTCTCCTGACAGTCAAGGTTGATATTTTTTTACTGTCGCTCAGAATTATAAGAAATGTATTTCTTTTCTGAAAATCTGTCAAATTTCTCAATTCGGAAAGGTAATTGACTAGTCAAAATCATGGAAATCAACCGATTTGTTAATTCCGAAAGCTAATTAACAAGTAAAAATCATGGAAATCGTCTAATTTGCTAATTCGGAAAGGTAATTAACTAGTAAATATCATGGAAATCAACTGAAATATTAATTTTATTTTTGTGCACGAGCAACAGTAAAAATATTTTACTTATATATATTTTGTGCGCATCGACTGATTTGCTATTTCTGAAGGTACTTAGCTAGTCAAAATCATGAAAATCGACTAATTTCTTAATTCTGAAGGGTACTTAGCTGGTCAAAATCATGCACATCGACTGATTTGCTAATTCTGAAGGGCAATTAACTAGTCAAAATCATGAAAATCATCCGATTAGCTAATTCTGATAGGGTGTTTACTAGTCAAAATCATGCGAATTCAACGTTTTTCAGTAAAAAGCAACAACAAAATATTTATTGAAATCTGCAAGAAATTTATTTTTTACTGACAGACCCTCATTTCTAATTGGATCAAGCGAGTATCATATAATGTACCAACATGTGATGGTTTTCATACACGAAAAGCAAGTACTTGAAAACTACATCAAAAAAATATTTACACTGTTTCTAGTCGGCCCAGTTGACTTAGTTATTGATGTGTACGTTAACGAGGATTTTTTATTGACACAATCGCAGCTGGATAAACTACAGCGAGAAAGTAATTCTATGGTCACGTGTGTAAAAGAGCACATTCTAAATATAATCGATCACAAGACCATCTTTGATCTTCCCACGAAAAACCTCGAATACAAGCCTGTGATTAAAATAGCTTTTACCCCGAGCACCAAACCTTAGCTAACCAGTATTAGTAACAACACCAACTGGGTTTTTCAACCTGCAATGTCTGCATCTGACGCTTCGTAATTCTTAATAGTAAGATATGGGGCAAATTCCTGATTCATTTATACAATAATAATCTCATTTGTCTAATTTATAATTTGCCTGAGAACTTAGTTATATAATCGCGCTCACATTTCAGTGCATCATTATTATTTTTTATCATAATATCGCTTTAAGTTCACGATATCGTTTTCCGTGTCAACTTGCGCACAGCTGTGTTTTAACCCTGACTCCAACACCACATCGCAGAGACGGTATTGGTTCTAAGCTCCCTCTTCGAATGCTCTGCCAATGGTCCCGCAAAATTCTCTTCTGCAGGATTTGTTACAAGAAGTTACAGATCCCATTTTAAACCATTTGCACTGATTGGTTCGATATATATATATATATATATATATATATATATATATATATATATATATATATATATATATATATATATATATATATATATATATATATTCTTTTATTTAGATGTTTGTTTTAAATATAATATGGAGGAGTTTGAGAGATTATCTGCATTCAAACCCTGGAAAGCTTCTAGATTCGATCTTGACAGACTAACCCCTGACTCGCCTGACTGATCTGGTTGGTATTATCAGAGATGCCAAAAAAGATTTTCATAATGATGGAGCATCTCACGTGTGGTCTACATTCAAAATTATACGCGATGACGAAGTCAACGTCGACGAAGTTATTGATGCCACAATGAGCGATGCCCGAGCGAAAACAATTATCGATTACCTCAGTCAGAAATATCTTTTCAGAATAACGTTTATTGTGCAAGCAGATTCCGGCACATGGATTATCCGTGACAAACGTGACCCTTTCCTTGCTAATGGAAAAGCCGCTGTGTTAAGTAAAGATTCCAAACCAGGAATGATGACAGGGATTGACAGACCATATTACGCTCGATCGTATCCTGTGAACGCAGTCATTTATGGAATTTATCAGCTAAATGATAGACCCAACATTAATGATCTTGCCCCGATGAGATTCTCAAAGCTGAATTGTGTAGCTGAGATAGTAATGGAATATTTTACAAATGAGAAGCGTGAAAACGGTTTAACTGATTTGCAACGTGAAAAAATAGCGAAGTGGGCTGAATGGGTTAAGGATACAGGAGCGTCAATAAACGATGTGGCTGAGTTGTCAAGTAAATTAAAATTTCCAAGGGTAGCAAAAGCGTTAACAGGAGAGGTCTTATATGAATCAGCGAATAAAGGAAAGGGAACACCAATTGAAATTATTGACCATAACGCTCATGCTTGGACCAGTGCAGTAACAATATTTCCACGAGATCGTGTTGTAAAATATTACTCGTCAGAAAACTCTTGGGGTGGAATGTTCAATGCTATCAACCGGATAAGCAAACACGTCCCCGTGTTAGTGTGGTTGTTTAAAAGTTCCGAAGATGGCGAGTATGATCAATTTATAAGACCTAACGGTGAATTATATCGTAAAGAATCTCTGCATGAAGAAATGAGAAAACTCGCACAGAGATATTCAGAAAATGCTGAGCAATTATTAACTAATTGTTTTACAGTTTCGTCGGTTGCTGCTCACGCCGAGAGAGAGAGAGAGAGAGAGAGAGAGAGAGAGAGAGAGAGAGAGAGAGAGAGAGAGAAATTCATGGAGACCAACACGCGCTGAGTTTCTTGAAGATGTTCAATTAAGTTGTATCGAATATGGATATGGCGTTTTGTGGAATACAGAATATAACCACAAGGATTTCATTTCCGTGGACATGGTCGCGTGTTATCCGGGAGGATTTCTTGGGATGGGCGAGTGTGCAGGATATTTTAAATGATTTGGTCATCCTTGTCTTGAGATGGTAAGAGTATCAATTAATGGTCCATTACCCGATTTTGATCTGACAGGATTCGCTCGTGTATTGTCGTTTGAATTCACTATGAATCTTCATGCTATTTGTTATGTTTGGTTTGGCAGACACTTCTCGGAGAAACTCTGGGCGCCAAAAGTGTTATTACGATATATGCATGACAGTAAAATATTGATATCGTTGGTTGTCAGTGAAGCAATTATATCATATCAGCCGCAGCCTTCGGTTTAGTTACCAACACCGGAGCGTAACAATCTCGATGAAGTCGTCGAAGAATATACGCGGGAATGTCCGAATACTTCTGTTGATATCACTGTTAATGATGTTCCTAATATTCTTAAGATTAAACTCAGCAACAGCGAAGGATCTTGGAAGAAATAATAATCGGTAAATTTACTCAGGGTGGTGCATATGATCATAAACGGCATCACTCACGATTGATTATGGATAATGTTGAATTAGATTTTATAATTGCTGATGCCACTGTAAGAAATATACTTTGTAATCGGGGATTTGCTTACTTGTCTGACGGAACACAGCTTTGCACAATTGTTAGTTACATTAATAGAGAATCACCTCAGTACCCACACCTAAGATCTTCGATGCTAGCTTATGTTTTTATAAATCTGCTATCGATGATAAATAGATTTCCTGACACTGCAGTTAGAGTTGCAACGGATTCATTTTATATTGATAAAAGATATTCAGAATTACTGGCTCTTTTCACAAGCAATGATGAATCATGGAGTTCGTGGAGAATAAAAAAGGAAATGTTACATTGTTATTGTGAATCCGCTGTTGTTGAGGTTAAAGATAGTATTGCAAATCAGAATTATCAGAATTGTCGTTGGCACCGTCTGTGTATGATCCAGTGTCCAGACACAAAACCGTTTATTTAACTGGCCGGGGGGTTCTGGTAAGACAACTCGAGTGATCCAATTATTTCGACAGAATTCAGATATGACTGTGCTAACACCAATACACAGACTTGCCAGGGAGATGAAACAACGAGGAGTCAATTCTTGAACTTATCACAGCTTTTTCAAATACAGCGATGGTGTGTGGACTTCTGACCGAATGGGAGAGAAATATATTCAAAAGTTATAATTTGGGATGAAGTGTGCACAGTGCCGTTAGAAACATTACAAACCTTTCTTGATTGGCTAATAACAGAAAGTACTGCAGTGGTTATGTGCGGCGATCACGGTCAGCCACCTCCGTTAGTTGGACCATCTCCACACGATTGGTTGAAGGATTATGTTGACTACTACGAAGTAGTGGCTGATGATTATAGATCTCTTGACGCAGAATTAAAGGAATTTAAAACATGAATCAGACTGCAACCGAACAAAATTCAGTGTGAAATAATGCGCAAGGTGATTTCAGAAACTTCCTTGAACGCCTTTTGGAAAACGTGGAAACCAAACGATTTGATAGTGACAAGTAGAAAGATAGTCAGAGACACACTTCAACAGCAGTTATTTCAATTACACAAGAAACAATTTCCAACACTGCCAGTGCCATTGTGTTATAGACCAGCTGATTCGCGGTTACAGAATACTGACGTTGATATACCAGGACAGTCAAGGAGGAAGCAGAATCTTGTGTTGAATGATATAGTCGCAGTTGATGTCAGTGTTGTTGAAGATGCACTGCACGCTGACCAATCTCCGTGGACGCTAGGATACGCAATGACGATTCATTCATCTCAAGGACTGACTATTACTGATACAGTCGTTTGGATTGTTGATGATCGCATCGAATGGTCGAACTTAGTTTATCTTGCAGTGTCTCGAGTTAGAAAAATATCTCAATTGCGGAGAATCGTCATGGACTCGTCAGAAACCATTAATAACGATATTGACATGGATATAACAAGAAAAAAATTGGCTGGTTATAAACAAAGTGACAAAAAAATAATCGCGACTTTAATCTTGATGTTGAATTTATCATGATGCTGAAACAACAGCAGAATAATCACTGTGCAAGCTGTAATTGTATAATGTTGTGGCAGTATTCGGATAAACATTCAAGACAATTCACTGTAGATAGAAAGGATAATCGTCTTGGTCATACACGCGAGAATGTGATGCTGACCTGTCTTGAGTGTAATCGGCGTAGGGGTGCTAGTTAAGTGATCAGGGCGGTAACTGTGTAACATCTGGAATTACTTGTAACTGTTCACACGTGAATCTACGTTGAGGAGCAGTAGAATCCATCCTATAGATTGGTGGTCTACCAATAGATCTAGTTATACCAGATATATTGTGTGTCGTGATGCTCCAGATAGGATCAGTCGCTCTTTTGTTACCACCTTCAAGTTCACTTGGTTCATATAAATATATCACAGTGACATTACCCAGTATTATTTGTGCTGAAAAATTACGTCGTTGTGGTATATTATTTTGGTAATTGCGTTAATAGGTTTCATGTTGGTTATTCGAGCTATTTCATTATTTAAGGCAGTTATCACGCTTGGTAATCTTTCAACCCATTCACGAGATCTCTTGTCCTGAATGAATTCCTTCGCGTATTGATATCCAAATAACCGCTCAGCAAGAGTTCGATTAAATCGCTCAACAATTTCCTGATCACGGTGAATTGCAGTATGTCCTCGTCTGATGGTGACGTTATGTTGCTTCATCAGCGATGATACTGCACCCTGAAATTCTATGCCAGGATCAACTTATAACAACTATGGCCATTGTAGATTTCCTCGTTGATAAATTCGTTTAAAAGCAGAAGCAAACTCAGATGCTGTTTTAGTCGTTAACGGTTCTGCATCTTTGTATCTACTTGCAACATCAACTACAGTTAACGCGTATTTATGTTATTTTACGTCTTCGGATTTTAATAGTATCATGTGGCAGAAATAATATATCAGCTTGATCAACTTCATTAAGAACACTAACATCAAAATGTACAAAGTGAATTTGTTTAGGTGGTGGTTGGTAAATTTGCCATATTACCTGTTTGGATAACCACTTCTTAGCAGTAACGCGCGTAACTTTTGCTGCTTCAGCGAGGTTACTAATTGCTGCGCTACCCCTCCAGTATCCTCTTGGGGAATAAAACATGGACTCCATTATAATTAATTACCAGCACCTAGCGCTAATTTACCTTTCATTGCGGATTTTATTAACCAACTAGCTAACCTCTCCTTGAAAGATTTATAAGTGATGGAATTTAGCTCGTGAATTAATTTCACATCCGCGAGGAGCTTATCTTGTAGATTTCTACTGTTATAAGCTACATCATGAGCATCACACGATTTATCAATAGCGTTTATCGGATACTCACCTGGTTTTGGTGGATGTTGGTCATCAAGTCTAATATCAAGTCGGTTCCTGGGCCGCAGTAATTATATCCTGGAAGATGTTTTTCTCCTGGGTATTTACCCCACGGAGTTTCATGTAATTTTGTTAATTGTGCTGCAATATCACCCCCGTGTTGCTTTTTTTAACCGGACTTTGGCTTTGGCTTTGACTTTGGTTTTGGTTTTGACTTTGATTTTGGTTTTGGTTTTTCACCTGATTTGGGAATAAATTTAATTTTTTTTTGTACCGCATCGTTCACACTTGCCCGTAACCGCAGACCTGTTATTTGTTGTTGTAATGGCTGTTAGATCACTTGTTGGCGTGCGCGCCCTGCATTTCACACAATATAAATCAATATTTATTTTATATTATTTTAATTGAAATCACTGACTTTTCTGCTACAATGAAACTAGAACCAGTTAAGCATCGTGCAGCGCTAACAAATTATGTTCGTATGATTATTATGGGTCCATCTGAAAGTGGATGAAGTAGGATAAGTTGTATTTAGTAGCTCCGTCAGTTGATGATCAACGATGCTACGAAGTGTTAAAAGATTTTAATGAAAGCGCAAAATCGTTAAATGAAAACGGTGATGATGTTGTTGAATTTATAACTGACATTAATGAAGCGCCAAGTATTGATGATATTGATCGATTAGTTGTTTACGATGATGTAATGCTGGATAAACAATCAAATCCAGCTAGGATATTTTCCCGAGGTAGACACAAAAACACTGATGTGATTTATGTTACTCAAAGATATGTACAGATTCCTAAAGTGATCAGAGATAACTGTAATATTCTTACTGTTTTTAACGGAGTTGATACTCACACGCTATGAAATATTCATCAGACCTGGTGCAGCGGTGATATGGACATGAATAAGTTTAGAAACTTCTTTTCACGAGAACAAGCTACTCGATAAAAAAAAATCATAGCAGCAGGGATGGCGATGCTCTCAACTTGTCATCGAATAATCGCGAACTTTCCTTCGACGCAACAAAGAAAGAAAAAAAACCATCAGCGATAACAGGTAAGCCAATTTGTCATTGACGGAGTTGTCTTACGCTAAATATCGCGGTTTTTTTTACGATTATTGTGATCTCGTAGGAAGTCGTATTTTGCGAAACTACGGGTGAACCATTTAGAGGTTGTTCGCCCTCCCTGCTGCTACTCAGATGAAATGAACATCTTTTTGCATCATTCATGATCTCGCAGCGAGTCGAATATATACTATAAGCGACCACGTGTATTCAGTTAAGACGTGTTATATATAACTAATGACATGTATCCTTTTAAATATTAAAAGTTAAATGATAGTTATATCGGAAAACGTTGACCGTGTTACAATAAGCACAACAAATATTTCTTGTATTTATCCAGGCATGGGTTACACACTTTTACGTTCCTAAACATGAATGCACAATAGCCACGTGTCCCATATCAATAATCCGAATTTAACACATCAATTTAACTTTCAACACAAGTAACGGTTAATTAAATGTGATTAGTTTGTGCAAATTTAGCATTTTAGAATAAAGGAATAATCAAGAGCACGAGTCAAATTGGTGATACGGGAGCGATCCTGGTCATTAGAGTAAAAACTTATTTACAGCACAGATCTTTCAATAATCTGGTATCCTGATCAACTCCACCCCTCTTTCCTCCATTTTGAAACCTTACGATGGAAATTTGACCTGTTCGTTGACAGAAAAATAAATTCTAATCATCCACCCACCCCGCTACCCACAACACCACCATCAATCAGAAGGGTACTTTTTAAAATTGGGACATAAAAACTGTTAATCTAAACTTCAAAGACATCAGCGATCTAGGTCTGTGCGATAAAATATGAATTTTTTAATAGAGAGTATCATTGTATATTTCACTGGCATGCACGTTCGAAGACTTAATGCAATAACCGATGCTTGCCGATGGAAGAAGACTTTGAAAAGAGTAAGTCCAGGTTAAGCACAACATTAATCTTAATTTATCCTATGTGATGAGATAAATATTGTTATCCCTTATTGATGATATTTGTTCTTCGCAGTCCTAGAGAATGAAATATAACCTTATAATGATGCCATAGTTTTGCGTAATACCTTGTCAAGGGCATTATGGGAATCTACTGTAGGCATAGAATTAAATTTCCGTGTTAAGTTCACATCTAATTATATGCTGCATAACTAAGATCTTGATTGATGCGGCTCCATTACATACATACATACATACATACATACATACATACAAACATATATACGTACCTAAATACATACATACATACATACATACATACATACATACATACATACATACATACATACATACATATCTACATACATACATACATACAATACAATACACACACACACACACATACATACATACATACATACATACATACATACATACACACACGTACGTACGTACGTACATACATACATACATACATATATACGTACATACGTATCTAACTACATACATACATACATGCATACATACATACATACATACATACATGCATGCAAACATTACCAACAAGTGATAAAAGTCCAAAACAAAAACGATGAGATGGCGAGGATAATTTACAAAGGTTCCCAACCCAAAAAATGGGGGTTGGGTGGGGTGGGGTGGGGAAGGGGTGTAAACGGTGTGCATAAAAGGTAAATAGATAATGAAAGATTAGAGTTGGTTGGCTGATTGCGGATTTTTGGTGCACCAACACTGCAAGGTTCTATTTGGTGTCACTGCCACATTATTTAATAAAAAATGTATACGCTGAAAGGTTATTCCCAACGAGCGATAAAAGTGCAAGTACATAACAATTATTTGATTTCCGATCAAATGGGTATGTAACTGATGATATTAAGTAGTAATAAATAATCTAAGGCTGTATAAGCATGACCGTTTAAAAGTAGTACACTTACTGGTTACTAATACTAGAAGGAAGTAAGGTTGCGCACTCGCTATATTTTACCTTTGTGTATTGATTGAACTAGTGATATTGAATCAGAGAAAATGTTAGAGTCAAAATATGTTTAGTTTCTATGCATTTCAGAGCAAGATGTGATTTCGGGTGAATATACTGATACACAATCTGGCAAGTGTACTTTTGTAGTCATGATTGATGACAGCAATTACTATCAGCAGGACACCATGATGCGTTTACACACACATACATGATACAAATACGTGGAGAAACAGTTTACACCAATAAAAAAATGGTAATCACACAATGTACCTAAAAATCATTAATCAAGTTTTAAAAAACTCTAAACGCGTTCGAAGTTTGTTTTCATTTGTTTTAGCTTATCATAAATATGGCTTTGTAAATCATCTGTGAAGATATTAATTTCAATAAAGACAGTTGAAATCTGTATTTGCGTCCTTATTGTAAACATAGCCAGAACAAATGCATTTTCTCAAATCTTTTATTATATGATTGTACTGTTTCATCATCAGGAACAGAAGTATTTTAAATCTCCTCCAGTGAAAGCTAGTTTGATTAGGTTAATTGCTTTTTTCTCCATCTTCAAGATGTCCACTGTTATCAGTCAGAAACAAGTACTTGTAACTTTCATCACCCAGTAGCTCTACCACGTATCTACTTTAATTTTTTCGATCTGTCATAATCGCCATTTTGCCATTGATTTACTCTGGCTTGGTCTTGCACGGTACAACAGCACAAGTATGCTATTTATACTTGAACAACATTTTATAGTAATAGTGTAACAACAAAAAAACCTGTTTTCCATTATTTCTAGATTTTCTATAGAAATTAGTCACTGCACAAGTTATCATGTCATGAGATTCTTTCAAATACTGGTATCAACTTGTAAAATCTACACGTTTTATTCATGCCTTAAATGTAAGAGAGGTGTGCAGTTTTCTTTATTTACATAAGCATGGAACATTATTACCGTGCAGTCTTGTTTCCTTGTTTCTAGCTTCAGTGATTATCAGTAAATATTATTTGCATATATATTACTAATTTTAGTGTGCTTTTAAAAAAATAGCTTGACTCATGTAAACTGTTTCCAAACTTAATACCCTGTAACAAGCACTATTTAAACACCTATTCAAATGAAAGACATGTAGAAATGTTATCGATTGCAAGGTCCACATACATTTGATTCCGAAGTTATTGTGCCACACTGCAAATAATAGTGGTTCAACCTTAGATACCTCCATCGATCTTTTGTAAGTGTCCTGTTAAATTTGAAACCAATCAGAGGAGCACAAAGTCACGTGGGTAACGCCATGCTAGTATCTGAAAACCCGACTGTTTGCTAGGTATCATATACTGTAAATTGGATGACTTCCTTACTAGAGATTTTGCTTAACCTCCACCTCATCATAGAGTTCCAATATTGTATCTGTTATAGCATGTTAAATGTTGTCTGTTCCACAAGAATCCCGTCGTCACCACAGCCTATACTACAGGACAAGACGATGCTGTAATCATTCAACTTCCAAGTGTCATCACTTCCACTGGATATTGTGATGTCTTCCACAAATACTCTACCTAAAATGTTAACCTGGATTCAGTACAATTTAATTATTTGCGATGTGTGAAAGATCCTATTAACATGAAGTACCCACAATAGCATTACTATTTTGCATTTCATAAGTTGATTGGTATAATAATTACTAGCCATTCGAAACACTACGAGTTCTAATTCTACTGGCCATAGACCAAGAGAGCTTATGCTATGATCTGTTGTCAGTTATACCTTCTAAACGAAAAGTCACAACTTTAATAAATTTTCGCCATAATACATCTCGTGATATCTGTTTGGTTCGAGATGAAAATGGTTTTACTTGCACATCAGCTATGTCCACTAGAACGGCCATATTGGAAGATCTATCAGTACTCCTACCGTGTGGATGGTTCAATCGACCCACTTAAAGACGTCTTGTATCTTGCTGGTACTAAATGAAAATTGTGCCAATTAAACATAATATGGCCACAGCAACAGCCATCTTCAGAATCGTGGTATTGGTACTGTTCCTGAAAGGAAAGTCATATTAGCACGAAGTTCGACAGGCAGACGTTCGATGATGTTTAATTGGTTCTCAATAAATTTGAGCCGATCTAATATCCACTATGACAACCGCAGCGGCCAACTAGAAAATGGTAACGCTTAAGAATATGGTTTCAACACTCGGAAATTAAAAATGAGGAAATAGTCTTATCTTGCATTCAAGAAAAGCCTTTTCGGCTAGTAGAGTGTCAATCCATCTGAGGAACTCTTATCTTAGTGTTCTTGTCTTCCATGGAGATGTTCCTTTGGGAGGATCTTCGTATCCCGACTTGTGTTCGTTGTTGTCAAGATCTGTCAGCTCTCAATTTATTTACATATATTTTCATTTTAATGTCCTCATATTCCAGCACGAGCAACAAATACCTATCACCAGCTTTCATATTATACATACTGCTAATAAAGTCCCGTGAATCTAATAACACCGAGCGCGATATTATTACTGCATTTATTGATGTTTATTTCTTTTTCTGGGTAACCTTTTAACAATAAATACAAATAAATCACTTATACTTCTTGGTATTAAATACAATCTGGTATGTTCAGGACTCCATTACTTTAAACAATTTTACCTTTAGACGTTTAGCTCTGAGGCGTGGTAGCTAAATTTTTCTTTGGGTAGATGTGGAGCAAGATTGAAATCGAATGGGTATGGATTAAGTGAAAACACTGAAAACAATGTATGATAATCAAATGCTTATGATAATGAATGAAGTGCATGAGTATATACAAAGCTCTCATACAGCTAATAATGCATCAGTGAAATGAACACAAAGAAATATAATAATAAAAATCAAAAACGAATATTGTGAAAATACATAAAGCTTTGACGCAATATGCACTCCATTGCACATGACATTAACACAAAATATGAGGCGAATATATGCAAAACAAATTTACCAATTCACTAAAATAATATAAGGTGTATTCTGGAATTCAGATCAGTCTGAAGGCTGACATGTCTTTGGTGAGTCAGAGATGTGCTTGAAAAAAATAAGCAGATGAGACTGGATGTATAGAAAATATAGGACAAAACCTGTGTAAAAGACACTTATATTACTGAGTGGATAATTTCGCAAATAAATTGACAACTTTCGGTTTGTATTAATTAAAATTCACATAAATCCACACATTTAAAAATTTTAAATACATTGATATGATATATCCATGCATTCAAGTGTAGTTCATATACCACTTAAGCATAACTCAAAACTACTCGATTCACATTCTCCCGTAATGCGTTAACTTCACAAGTCTTATAAATAAACAATGAAAGTTGTCTATTTTTGTGATTCAAATTATCCTATAAATGCCACTGTCTAATGCCATCCTGAACAAAGTCAAATAATTCAACCGCATTGTCTCATAAAGTTCTGAAATTATTCATCGTAATTCTGTCATTCTAAATCATCGTCGTCTAGTTATCGACAGTATCGTCCAACTCGATTTCCTCCTCTTCACTATCATATTTATATTTATGAGGGACTGAACATGAGCTCCTGAACTCTTTGATCATACAATCTAGTAAAGCCTGCAACTGAACAAATTTAAATTCTGAGGCAAGGTCACGGAGTTAAAATACCAAAACAAACACATATATTAATACAAATGCAGGTTGTTAGGCCTTGCACAAAAATTGAAGCAATATATTTGTTAGCAAACACTCACTGTAAACAATACTGGTGGACACTTCACCCAAAGATGACTCAAACTCTGTATGAATCGAATCAGTTACAAAGAAAAAAAAACAGTCGACTTGTGAGCGAAGGTATATAGTATCGACTTGAATATTATGAGTATCTTATTTCAAGCAGAGATAAAAAGAGAGAAAAATGTATGCGCTTTGCTGGCTGGAAAAAATCTTGTAGCAAATCCCCCCCCCCCCAACAAAACAAAAATGTCGTAGGCAGTCTTAGTAACGACTTGCATTGAATCAATTATATTAGCACATATTCATATCTTAATGTAATCAAATGTTTTCTCCATTTTGCCAGAGGATACTTTACGTATAAATAATGAAAGTCATAGAAATTTATTTGTTTCGTTAGTTTTGCACATTTCGCGCTGAATAATCTGCCATTGAGGAACTACTATAAGCTATTTACGTTGGACTGAATTGTGAATCAAATGAACATAATTAACTTTCCAAAAATGTATTTAGTATTAAAGTTATCAAAGTATTTTAAGATTAGATTTATTGTCAATAATGGCATTGTTCTCTTATGTATATTTGATTTAATTATATCTGATCTAATTCAATTTAGGTGTTTGTCAGTTTTTATTTTTTTTATTTTCATTACATGATATTGTAATGAAATTGTATTCACTAGAGATGATACTTTTTTCAGAAAATAGTTTGACCTTGACGGTTCGTTTTGTAGACAAAAGGTGTTGAACTAGATCCTGACCTTGATTCAAAATTAATAACAACCACGTAAATAAGTTCTATTTTTATTTTTAAGTGATTGGTTGTTGTCGAGGTCATGATGGGGCTACGTGTTTAAGATGTAAACAATTTTTTTTTTATTTCTTAGAATAAAATGATTGGTTTTCTTCAGGGCCAAACTGGGTGTACTTGATCTTTAACAAGTACATAATTTTGACGATGTTCTTGAACATGATCACGTGATCTCCCTTTTGTGTTTTAGAATACGATATAACCTTTGTTTTGGAGAGATATTCTCAGTGGCAGTTGGGCTCTTACACTGGAAGTTGTATGTTGTGCTGTTTGGAGTTATTTCAAATTACTTGGTTTCAAACGGATTAAATCTTTTTCTATCCTGGTAGAAACGTGTGCTCATGTGTAATTCCTGAACAAAGGCAGCTTTTATAAAATGTATTCTGATTTCCAAAACCGGAAATGTATTTCTTGTTTCTGCAAGGAAATGTAGGCTTCAACACTACATATTACAGCACACGTCATCGTCGTCCATCTTAGATTCTTCGTCGGGACTCGAACTTGAAATCATTAGAACATTTTGTTATTAGAACTTCTATAATTGTATTCAGGGATCATTCTTGGATTATTTTTGGATTCGATTCTTAAAACCGTATGTTCATATTTTTTTATTTCTACAGAATTTTCCTGGGAAATAAATTATTATATTTTTTCAAAGCTTGTTGTTTTCACCCTTTCCTGTGTTACTGTTTATTTGAGCATAAACACGTAACATAATAATTGGGGAGCTCGTCCTAAGGATAATTTTGAATTTTTGGCTAGAATATTTCAGAAAACGGCATTTTGAAATGTGAATTCCCCTAGGTTTTAAAACTTTAAGTGAAATCGGCAAGCATTTTCTAAAATGTTTTCAAAAGTGAAAATCTTTCTTTCACATCCTACCAAGGAACACCGAGATCTTTTAAAAACTGATGCATTGATTGAAATTGCCAGAAAATATGATCTTTCTGATGTAAAGGATTCATTAAAGAAACCGGAAATTATAAACATTTAGGTCAGTATTTGGTAGAAAAGAATGTTCTGAATAAAAATGTTTTGCAAATCTGTATCAGACTCTGATATAAAAGTGAAGAAATTAGAATTAAAATAAAAAATGGAATTGGAGTTAAGGAAGCTGGAGCTTCAGAAAAACGAAAGTGAAAGCAAATGCAATGACAAACGGAAGAATAAGCAAAAACAAAGACAAATGCAGTTACACTATGAGAAAGAGGAGAGAGAGAGAGAGAGACTGGAAAAAGGGAAAGAAAAACAAATGCATTTACAAGGGGAATAAAAAGAGAAAGAAAGACAAATGCAGTTTAAAAAAATGCATTTACAAGCGGAAGAAAGAGAGGGACTATCAACGTAGAACGAAAGAAATGAAACTGGCAAGTGAAAAGCACATTCACACTTCAAATTCAAATTGAAGTTTTGATCTTGCAAAAATTATTCAGAGAAAAAGAAGTGGCTTTTCCTTTGTCACTTTAGGAACATCATTTATATATATTGTGTTTTTATATTGCAAATGATGTTTAAAACTTAAATATATGAAAGGTATTCAAGTATACTTCATATTCATAAGTAACCATATAATTTATTATATGGGGAACTAAGATGTTAGGTTTTATATGTTGCAGTAGAGTAAAGGGACGTAAATGGATGTAGTAACAGTCTAAAATAACCAAATAGTGTTATTTATTCCATTCTTATCGAAAATTGTACAAATAAACACACTTACTGAACAATGGCTATGACGCTCTCAGGAGGGCAGATTTTGATCTTGGTCTCCAGTTTTAACATTCAGATTTATAACGGAATAAACATACCATTGAAAGCAATAATTAGAAGAGGAAACGATCGATACATTTTAAATATTTTTTTCGGATTTATCAGTTTCAACAAATTTGACACGTATAGAGTATTTGAAATTTTGAGAAATATTAACTTTAATTCCGATGTAAATATGCAGATAGGCCATACTCAGATCTCAACAATTTGCAATTGATTATTTTAGATATGATGCCTATTGAAAGCACCTAAATATCTCTTAGCTTGCCATATACACGTAATCGAATGTCAATATCGCGTTGATTTCATGACTTTCTCCGAGCCAATATAAACATTCATTACCATGGTATTACCGCACTAAAATAAAAACTAAACAAATACAGTTTACATAGTGGCAAAAATCAAGAGATTTATTACTCGACTGATTTTGTTCTGTACAAATTATGTTTGTTGGAGCGGCCAGACTTGCAAGGAGACAAAAACACGAGGAAGACATACAATTGAATAGAGAGATTTTGACCATAGTACAATAGCTACAAGCATAATGAACATAGACGTAGCGCATGCTGTCACAGAACGTTTTGTATAAAATCTTGCATAACAAATTTTGAAACGAAATAAGCGAGAGCCGGTAAACGATGACTGACAGGACCCTATTTTAAATTTGGTACGAAGATAAGTATCACTTGATAAAAGGTAGGTCATATATATATATATATATATATATATATATATATATATATATATATATATATATATATATATATATATATATATATATATATATATATATATATATATATATATATATATATATATATATATATATATATATATATATATATATAACTTACATTTGACCATAAATTCAATGGGGCAATTCGAGAAAAAGAAACGTAGACATGTTTGCTGACATTTTAATTTATTTTAATGGAATAGCAAAAAGCAAAAGCCAATAAGATACAAATGATTTATTTCAGGCTTCATGGCGCATATATCATATCTAATTTAAAAAGGTACGTTTTAATTTCCAGATGTACAGACATATATTTAACTACAGACTCTGTTCATCTGTTCATCATCATCATCATCATCATCATCATCATCATCATCATCATCATCAGTCTCATGACCTAGTGTGATCGTTAAGGCACTGTGCTGCTGAACATCTAACCAGTTCCCTCCACTTGTTTCGATCATGTGCCAATGCCTGTGTCTCCGCAAAACTTTTCCTGGTCCATTCTGTGATGTTGTCAGTCTTCTTTTTTCTCTGTCTACCTCTCCTTCTGTCACCCTGGATGCTGTCCTGCAGGACTGTTGTTGATAGACTGTTGGCTCTAGTGACACGGCCATACCATTTCAGCTTTCTCTTTTTGATGGTGGTGAGGAAGTCCTCATATTGGCCTACTTCGCGCCTGATGGTGTTAAGCACTTTTTCATTTGTGATGTGTTCCATGGAAGATAATCTCAATTCAAGTGACTGGATTCTTCGTTGTAATTCTGCTGTCAGAGTCCATGCCTCACATGAGTACAAAAAGACTGAGATGGCTAGAGCTCGCAATAGTCTGATTTTAGCTTTCAGACAGATATTCTTGTCTCTCCAGGTGGGTCTTTGCTTTGACATAGATGCCTTTGTTTGTGCTGCTCTTGTCAAAAATGCTGCTCTTGATCCTTCTTCGGTGATTATGGAACCAAGATATTTGAACTGGCTCACTGTTTCCAGTTCATGTCCTCTGACTTTAATCTTGGCTGAGATTTGTTTGCCACTATTTGTCATCAGCTTTGTCTTCTCAGCGCTTATCTCCATGTCAAATCTGGAAGATGTTTCATCCAGGTTCTTCACTAAGGTGGCAACCTCGTCTTCACTGCCTGCCAGCCCATCAATGTCGTCTGCAAAGTGGAGGTTGGTGATGTTACGCCCTCCAATGCTGACTGCCCCACACTGGTTTTCCAGGGCTTCGCTCACGATGGGCTCTAAGTAGATGTTAAAAAGCGTGGGTGACAGGAGTAGTAAGGTGGGCCACTATACGTACAATGGAAATTAGCATTACGGAGACCCCTGGGCCACTATACGTACAATGGAAATTTAACATGGCGAAAAATCGTGGGTCAATATACGTACAAGGGGATTTAACATGGCGAAAAATCGTGGGTTAATATACGTACAAGGGGAATTAACATGGGAAAAAAATTGTGGGCCGATATACGTACAAGGGGAATTTAACATGGGGGAATAGAGTTTGGGGATTGTTTAGGGACAAAGGGGAATTGAATATAGGATTTTTTTTTTTAAATTTTTTTTTAAAACAGGGGTAGGCAATGGAAAGGCTATCTCTTTTCGAAAAATATGGCTGGCCCTGAAAAGGGCCTTTGGGTTTTCTTCTGCTTCTAGTTTCTTCTTTTTCTCCACCAAGTTCTTATTTTATCTCCAACACTCTTTCTCTTCTTTTCTTTCTTTTTTTTTCTCCTGCTCTTCTTTCTTCTTCTCTTCCTCCTCTTCTTTCTTCCTCTTCTCATTTTCTTCTTCTTTTTCAATCTTTTCGTTCCATTTGCTTATTCTTATTCTTTCCTCTTCATCCTCCTTCTCCTCCTTTATCTCTTTCATGACACCACTAATCTTGTCCTTTACCTTTTTTAAGTTATTAATTTCCATCTTTACACGATTGGGACTATAGGAATAATGGTCTTCAACCAGTCTTATCAACATCTGCTCCATCATTCCTAAGTTGTCTAAAACGTCTTGTAATGTTTGTATTTTGTCCATTTGGTTAGAAGCCATCTTCTTTTTTTATTCTTTGCAGAATGGTTTGAACGACGAATACTGTGGGTTCTTATACTTAAAGCGCGTACGTGAAGGAAAACATCCCCCTAAAACGTAAAATTGATCTTACCTAGATGATGACCAAACAACGCGCGGACGTGAAGGAAAACATCCCCTACTTTTTCATTTCATATAATAAAACCCAAACTATACTCTCCACATACGCTAAGAAACAATAAACAAATCCATAATCTACTATCCACACAATCGTACGTGAACGGGTACAAACACAAACACACAAACACATACGCTAAGAAACAATAAACAAAATCCATAATCTACTATCCTCACAATCGTACGTGAGCGCTTACAAAACCCAAACTATACTCTCCACATACGCTAAGAAACAATAAACAAATCCATAATCTACTATCCACACAATCGTACGTGAGCGGGTACAAACACAAACACACAAACACAAACACACAAACACATACGCTAAGAAACAATAAACAAAATCCATAATCTACTATCCACACAATCGTACGTGAGCGCTTACAAAACCCAAACTATACTCTCCACATACGCTAAGAAACAATAAACAAATCCATAATCTACTATCCACACAATCGTACGTGAGCGGGTACAAACACAAACACACAAACACAAACACACAAACACATACGCTAAGAAACAATAAACAAAATCCATAATCTACTATCCACACAATCGTACGTGAGCGCTTACAAAACCCAAACTATACTCTCCACATACGCTAAGAACAATAAACAAATCCATAATCTACTATTCACACAATCGTACGTGAGCGGGTACAAACACAAACACACAAACACATACCCTCACACTATCTTAAAAAAAGAGTTAGTGTTTATATTCACACTACTCTACCTACACATTGGCAAATTGATGGTTATTTCTTTTCTAGAGTATTGGGTAGCCCTGAAAAGGGCTGTTTATTTTTTTTTTTTGGAACTTCATGGACACCTGGTTAATGGTGGCACCTTCCAGGCCTGGCGCCACATACACATCTTATCCTTTAGAATCCCAATTTTCGCTCTCTGGGATTCTGAAATTTATTCTTCTTCTCTTCTTTTCCTTCTCCTCCTCCTCTTCTTTGTTTCTTCTCTCCTCCTCTTTGTATCTTCTTCCCTCTTCTTCTTCTTCTTTATATCTTCTCTCCTCCTCTTCTTTTTTTTCTTCTTTCCTCCTCCTCTCTTATCCTTCCCTCCTCCACAATGGCTTCCGCGGCCAGTTCATTCAACAGGCGCCTAGCATATTCCAGATGCACATGAAGTTCCAACAGTTTAGACAGTCTCGTGTTCATTTTTGGTGTTGATCAATCAACAAGGGTAGCTAGACTGCCCAGCGAGTTTCAATTTATAGTGAAAGCGCGGACGTGAAGGAAAACATCTCCCTAAAAAACATAAAATTGATGTTACCTACATCATGACCAAAAACAACAACGCGCGCACCTAAAAGAAACACTCACTCACTTTTTTATGCTACCCATCACTATTTTAAAAATTTTTATAAATCACTTCAATAGACTATCCACATACGCAAAGCAATCCAATCTAACCTCAAATCTACACCTCAAACACCAAATAAAGACATCATTTTAATCTACTATCCACACCAATGTACTTGATCACTTACAAACACACAAACTCACAAACACATACCCTCACATTTTTTTAAAAAGAGTTAGTGTTTATTTTCACACTACTCTACCTACACACATTGGCAAATCGATCGTTATTTCTTTTCTAGAGTATTGGGGGGTAGCCCTGAAAAGGGCTGTTTTTTTGTTTGCTATGACATTTTTTTAGTTTCTAAGAATGCGATGTCCTCTGAGGATAGACTTTCTGGCGATAGGTCTGCTTCTTCGGAAAGAGAAGAAGAACTCTTTGGTGTCGATACGACAATCGACAAAGCCTCTGTCAGGTTCAGGTTGCTGCTGCTGTTGTTGTTGTTGTTGCTGCTGTTGCTGCTGTCTCTGAAGTCTGTACTTCTCTGTCCATTCTTCTTTTTCCCTGTTCATTTCTTCTCTGAAGAGCTCTTCTATCAGGTCTTCAGTGATTTTTAACATTCTCACATTCTCTATTTCTTCTGGCTTCGGTATCAGACTGTGTCTGACCCTATGCAAATTCACGTAGGCTTCGTTGAGTTTAGCTAGTTTGGAGCACATCTTCTTAGGAGGATGAGTCGACAATGGATGGTTAGACTGGAAACAACCCGGTTCTTAAAGTCAAAGCGCGGACGTGAAGGAAAACATCCCCCACACGGTTTTTGAGTCGCAACGTTTAGTGAGTGTCATGAGAGGGATAGTAAGAAATGAAAGAGCATCAATCCAACATTCTTATAGCTAAACAAAAGACAAAGGCATTTTTTTCAAAACACAACATTTTTTATTCAAAAATCACTTAACACTAAACAACAACTCTAACATTTTTAACAATAATCCAACAATATAACATCAAACAAATTTTTCAAAACACAACATTTTTTATTCAAAAATCACTTAACACTAAACAACAACAACTCTAACATTTTTTAACAACAATGCAATACTAAAAGTTTCTCCACTAGGTAAAGAGGGATAACAGTCTTCCATGGTTTCTAGTAATCTAGGATGACTTCTCTCAAACTGTTGATTTCTATGCTATTATCGAATTCTGCATACAGGATGACGTTCACCGTTTCATCAGGGTCTCGGTCTTTAAACTGAATTTCATAGGGTGGAAATGTCCCTCGTCGCTGCCTTGGTCTGGAGTGAAATCGAAAGCCCACAAAGCGTAGCCTCCTGCATAATCCTCGTACGTAATACCGTGACTGGTATTGGTTCCTAACTGTCCGGTGGCTTCGTACAGGGACAAGTACGATCTCAAGTAATTCTTCTTGGTAAAGTCAGGTTCGAAAGGTCGGGTACACAAGGTCTTGCCATCGCGACTGACTTCGATTTTGGACACGCCAAAGTGTTGAAAGTAGAAAGGATTTCTTTCGGCAGCTCCGTTGAAGGCTGTATTCTCGACGATACCAACGATCAAACGTTTGGGTAACTGTCCTTGGAACAGATGATCTTCGATCATGGATCGCTGTCCCTTGGGAATGGTGAAGGTTTTCACTTCCACGCGTCGTATGGGATACTTGGCGGTCGTTCTGCTCAACGTCTGACTGATGTCGTTTCCCACTTTAGGTAACACTTCCACACGGCGTACGTAGAGTCTGGCTTCTAGGATTTTTGTTTTGTAACCGTCACTATCAGCCATCAAATGGAAAGCGGCACTGCTACGATTCAGTCTCAGACGGACATCCACCCCGTTCAGCAAATACTTTTCTTGCAACCACATGTCCAAATGCAAACGATCCATCAGTTCTAAACTTGTGTCGGCTCCCGTGATTCTCTTTCTTCGTTCTACAAATCCATCATTGTTGTCTTTCTTTTCATCAGTTTCCAATATTTCAAACTTGGTAGGTTCGTCAGCTTCCCATACCACACAGGCATTGAGATGAGTGTTCTTGGCATCTATTCCGTACGTCAAGAGATTTTCCAGGTAGGCACGATAAGGGTAAGTATCCATGCTGCTACTGACCAGTTTGTTATTCAAGTACAAGTCCACTCCACTGAACAAGGAATGCATGAAATTGTTGACGGGAGCTACTGCTTCATCGTCTATAGCACCTCCAGTCTTATCTAGAATTTTGACTTTCAGGTACAAGTAACTGCTATTCAGATCGATGTAATCTTCGGGCTGTCCTTTGATTTCAAACTCGATGGGAGCGGAATCGGTCAGTGAGGAGACGGGGTGAAATTCCACCCACTGGGATTCTTGCATCGTCATCATCGTGGGGGGCATGGCAAACAGGTCCAGTTCCGTCTTGGAACAAGCGCAAGATTCTCGGTGCATCATTTTTTTGTCTCTTTTCTCAATAATCGAAAACGTCTAAGTCTCGAACGGTTCTTCTTTTCTTGGCCTTTCTCGCTTGAAGTCTGGTGAAAGGGTGTTTTCTTCGTCGTCTCTTTCTGCCTTGTCCTTGCTGAATGCCTGACTCGGTAGCGTGCAGGGCATTTATAGGTGTTTCTCGTTGGCCTAAAATGTCTTTGCCCGTTTGCAGCAAGACATTTTTGCCTGCCCTCATGAAGGCTTCTTTAGGGTTTTGTTTGTCGATGATGACATTTTGGAGAAATTCTTTGCATTGCGTCAGTGCCGCATCTTTCAAGGCGTGCAATCCGCGTGTCACCATCGGTTTCAACACCGGGGCCACCGAACGAAAGGCCGATTTTAACATATCTCCTAAGCCGTGTCCTCGCTGTCGAGCAACCCCTCGGTACACTGGATACGTGACTTACTTACGAGTCGTGAGAGAACCGTTTTCGAAAATGGAGTTTCACCGTGACTTTTCCTTTGGTGAATGGAATATTTTGTCCCAGATCTCCTTTTATAGCAATGTTGACCGTGTCCAAATACGACTTACTGACAGGCAAATAGTGAGGATGTACAAATTCGCGGTGGACGTGGTAAGTGTTTCCACTTTCCTCGTCAGCGCCCGTGGCAGAATCTACTTTGAAAGGAATGACACGCAGTAACGGTACGGAGGTGTGTCCCACCACGTTATACTCCACCACATCGGAGTACACAAACATCAAATTCAGTCCTTGGTTCAGTTCTACCGGGGCACGAAATAACTTGCTAAAAGACTCGTTGTCGTAAACGATGGGTAATTCGTTTTTCTTGATCATGGTCTTTCTCATGTCCATGTCTCCGCCCAACATGTCAAACAATTCAGGACAAAATAAAATGGACATGATTTTACTCCGTTCAAATTTCATCAAGAAGCGACGAGCTGTTTTGTGGTACTCCATGGTGACACTTTTGTTGACATGCTCCAAAGCTTTCAGAAACACGACATTAAACCTGGAGGTTATGGTGCTGACCAAATGTTGACCACTAAAATAATAGCCTGGGGGAATGAACAAGTGATAGGTGGTGTACTTTTGATTTTGTGTACGGGTTTTCTTGTCATATTTGACATTGCTATCCATCCACTGTTGCATTTGCTCGTCATGAACTTCCACATCAAAAAAATTTTGATTGGGAAGGACATTGAGGACTTGGGTCGGGTGAATCATTTCTACTAAAGCCACTTCCCAATGGGCTTCGTGATCTAACTGGATGGCTTGAGGTAATTTGGCCGTGTAACAGCACAACGTGTTCTTGGGAAACACCTCCATGGAACTGTCACTGGGTAAGGTTAAGTAAAATTGGTTTTGGTGACTCATAATTCCAGAGTTCTGTGGCTGTCCGAGGGGATATAACTGGACGTCAGAGGCGTGTCTCCGTCTAAAATGGGGTTCTGGTTGTGGTTGAAGTGGTGACTGGCACTGGCACTGGACACAAGGTTCCCTGGGTTCCCGTTCGAGGTGAATTTCAGGGAGGGATTAGGAAGCAGGTAACCGATGCAACTGCTCAATAAAATGGTCCACAATTGTTTGTCTCCTTGTTGCAAACTCAAATTGGCAATGGCTGCCCCGATGACACAATACACCACGAAGATTTGGCAGAAAAAGACGATTTGCGTTTTAGGCACACGTTCTCCACACCACACCCACAAGGGTTGTTTTTGTAAATCTTGCACAGAAGAACTAGGTAAAGGAGGAGTGGTCGACGTAGCTGCGTCTGCTGTGTGAAAGGGCATGATGGTCACTTCTTTTTATAGTCGATGACTTGCGAAGCGTCGATCCAAGAATCGAAACTGGGTGGATATCCTTTCCAACGTACTTTGACTTCTTTGACACGTCGTTTGCCCACTTTACGGGTTCTGCGTTCGAGAATGCTTTCGATGTCGTACACGTCGTCTTCTTTTTTGGTGACACGTTGTAACTCGGGCAAATAAAACGTTCCTTTGAGCACTTCTCCGTTCATGTCTTCCAATTTATAGACGGCAGGATGACGGCCATGCACTCGTCCAGTGACGCGAAACAATTCGGTGGTCCAGTTAGGTAAGTAACCTTTGTCGAAAGTGCGTTTGGTTTTGCCAATGCGCACCCAATCTCCTACGGCCAACATTCCACTTTTCTCGGGGACAGCCCTCGTCGGGGACGTACCAAACAGACGCTCAAACACCAACACTTCGTTGTCGGGAGTCACGTCTTGCGGGGCACGTCCGATGCTTCGATGGTAAGATTGGTTGTACGCTTGCACCAGGTGCGGTAAGATGTCGATGTACTTCAGAGTGTGGTGATGCGTAAAATATTTCCACATGCGTTCTTTCAAAGTGCGTTGAAAACGTTCCACGATGCTGGCTTTGGTTTCGGGATTCTCGGTGGTAAAAAAATGAATGTCACGTTTCTTTAATTCCTTTTGGAAAGCTTGGTTCAGAAATTCGGTGCCTTTGTCCGTTTGCCATCGAAGAGAGTGACAACCGCTTTGTTTCAACACCCGTTGCAGGGCTCGCACTAACTCGCTGCTCGATTTGGAAGTCAAGGGCACGACCCAGGCAAATTTGGAAAAGACGTCGATGACACAAAACAAATATTTGTAGCCACGATTGTAGCTGGCCAAATGAGAGACATCGGCTAAATCGGCTTGCCATTGATGATCGATGCCTTCCACTCGGGTGCGACTTCTGACAAACTTGCGTCGAATGGGTTTGTGTAAAGTGTAGGTAGCTTGTTCTTGTAACCATCGTTGCACTTGAGGTAAGCGGAGACTTCTCAGTCGCGTTTTGGCAGCACGATACAACTTTTGAACTCCTGCGTAACCTGCAGGATGGGAGGGATCGTAGTAAATGCTGGCTAAGACTTTTTCCATTTTTTGTGTTGGTTGGTGTGTTAATAAGACACCCACTCTTGGAGGATGCTACTCTTTTTCTCTTGGGGTATTTTCTTGGATTGCAATGCTTTGCGTGTGCGGCCAGCAATAGGTGTCGAAGAGGAGAAGGATGTCTGAGCGGGGGATATCGGTTCTTGTTTCACTTCTGTCTTCACTTCTGTCTTCACTTTCTTTTTCTCTTGTGAGGAAGAAGGGGTGGCCATCATCTTTTTAATCCATTCAATTCTGGAGGTAGGTGGTGTTGTTAACTTGCGTACTTTTTCTGGTGGAGTTTGAAACCCTTCCTCTTCTTCTCCTTTTTCTGTCTTGGTCACGGGTACTGGTGGTACTGGTACTGGTACTGGTACTGGTGATGGTGCTGGACTTTTCATCAAGGTCTTAAAATCTTTCAGAGTGGGTAGAGCTGTTTCGTCTAAAGCTTTCTGGTGAAAGAGTTGCAGTCGTTGCAAGAGTTGACCGTACTTTTGCGATTTTTCTGTTTCGGACAAATCTTGGCGATCCATCAAGGACTGCAATTCGTGTTGTAACTGGGACATCTCGCTCAAATGGGGATTGGGAGGTAAATGCGGTGTGTGTTGTTCTTGCCACCGATGGTATTCCATCCATCGTTTGTAAGGTACTAAAGCTAGTTTTCGTCCTTCCATGGGGTTGTCAGGGGTCGATTCTGAGATCTTGGAACTTCCGAGGCCTCTTTATCTTGCTCCCACCAGTCCTCCCAACATGGTTCCCAAGACTCCTTTCAGTATGGGGCCTAACACGAGAGGTAAAATACCTCCACGTTGCACTAACATCTTCTGTTTTTGACGAATGGGAATTTTCTTTTGAACCATTTGGCGAAGAACGTGACGATGTTTGACTAAGCATTGTTTCTGGTGTTTGGACAAAGGGATCGTGCCTTTCAAAACGTTCAAACAACATTCGCACACGGTATCGATGACCTCTTTGGAGGCTGTTTGAATGAGTTTTTTTCGTAGGGGTGGAGAAGCTTTGGACAGGACAGATAACATGTCCCCATGTTTGGCTAAACGTGGTGGCAGTCCTTTCCTTTTCTTTCCTTGGGATTTTCTGGAGGGTGACATCTTTGAGTCTTCAGGAGCACCAAAAAAACAGTGATACCCGACTTGGTCACAGGCCTTTTTTATACTGGAACGCGTCGCCACTGATTGTCTTTACGTCGTATTAGTTTGAGGACAGGCATGACACGTCGTGCAGGGGTACGTAACGGACTAAATCGAGCCAGTTCTTGCTTGGACAAATCCAGCAAACTTTGTAACATGCCCGATCTTTCTTGAACTTTGATTTTGAGAGAAGGTACTTTGTGAGCAGCAGCCACTGCCACTAAATTGGAAGGTCCTGCCACTGGGGAAGTTCTTTTGGGGGTCATCAACGGAGAAGTTCTTGGTGTGATCAACGTCTCCAAGTACTCTTCAGTTCTGGGTGTCATTAACGGAGAAGTGGACAAACGTGAAGCTGCCGGAGACGCAGTCACCGCCGTGGCAGGTCGTGGTTTGCGAGTGTAAGGTTGCGTCGAGGCCGAAGTGCCTCTCTTGCGACTAGTTTTCTGTGGACTTTTCTTTTTCTGGGGGCTTCTTTTCTTTTTCCGGGGTGGTGGTGGTGTCTGGTCAGAGGAGGGTCCTGCCACTGGAGAAGTTCTCCTTGGGGACCTGGTCTTTTTCTTCTTGGGGCTTCGTTGGACTTTTGTCTTGGGGATAACTTTGGGGGCATTAGGATCCCATCTTAAGAGTGAGCGAATGATGACCCCTCCTAGAGTACCGCTCCCTCCAGGTTTCAAAATGATTTGTTTTTTGGTTTGAGTGTCGATGCGGGGATCGGCCAGTTGGACCAAAGCGACTTTGTTTCGATCGAAAAAGCGTTTGGTTTGATGAGGAATCTGAATGATTCCTTGGAGTAATTGACGTGCTGTCACCGTGAACCATCGTAAGACTTCTTTGAGACTAGCTTCTAAGACACGAGCTCGTGTTTGTGGATCTTTTTCTCGACTGATGCCATACAAGGCACGAATCAATTTGACGGGAAGATGCGACTGAAGGGACGTCATGTTCACACTGAGAGTGAGACAGACGAAAAAGGGTCTGAGGTTTTTATAGATTTTTTATGGGGAGTGAAATGAAGTCGAGGACGGAGACGTGTACAGGACAGGCCCTCCGTCTTGGCACCAGTGGTGAAACAAGTGGGTACGAAATCGCAAATCCTCGGGAGTCGTAGGTTTCAAATCGACGAGTAAATAGGCGTGTGGAGTTTGAGTGGCATCGTCGTACGCCTGAGTCAACCAAGGCGTTCCTAACTGTTTGGTTAAGACTTGCATTTGCGATTTATCTCGAGGGCTTTTAAACAAGACCACGTAATGCGCATTGAGACTGATGGTGCGATGGGCTTTACTTTGTTGAAACAAATTTTGGGTGATGTAAACGACACTGGCATTACGGGGATGCCCTTTGCGCGTGAACCACAGTTTAATTTCTTCTTCGTCTTCTCCTAACATGTCGTCGAAAATGACCAAATGGGTTAGACGGGAGTCAGAGACGATGCCATCGTCTTCTTTAGGAATGCCTTCCACAAACACGATGGAATCGCCTTGACTTTCTCGCAAGAGGCTGTACGCCGATTGCCACTCTTTGTAACACCACACGATTCGTTGAGGGGGTCGATCGATCAAATGATGTTTATGTTCGATCAAACGTTTGACGAATTCGGTTTTGCCTGAACCGCTAGGTCCAGCAATGAGCATGTTAAAGGGATGGCGAAGATACAAAGCCTCCCAACTGGCACGATCTAAGTGTTCGTCCATGACTTTGACAGTAGAGGAAGAGGGAGCAGAGACAGCAGAGGTAGCCATGGTGTGAGAAATGTCACTTGTGACACGAAAAACAAACAAGACAAGAGTTTATATACTTTTTCAGAACACGTTTATTGAATGTTTTTTTCAAACATGAATACGAAAGACAAAAGATACATAAAGGCCAAAGGCTTAAGTACAAGAATAAAAGGCACATGATAACCATGAACGTGGAATAAACACAAGTGTCTGTACAACATGTTTTGGGTAAAGTTCTAACCAGTTCTATAGTAGGGGTAAGGTCACACAAGTGTCCTCCCGAAAGGGTCTTTCAGGCCTGTCCACGACAGTCCTGTCCTGGGTGACGGGTTCTTCTGGCACCGTCACTAACACAGGTTGAAAAGTAACTTTTTTCCTTGAATAACTCTCGTGCATACTAGGCCACCTCTTGTGTCCAAGCCTCAAAACCCTGGTCTCGGTGATGTCCAACATTTGACTCCTAACCAATCTGGTTTCTTCTTCGTCAACGACATGGTAAGTTACTTCAATGAACAATGAACTATCGATCTTGCCTAGGGTTCCTTTTTATATACAGACCAATACCGACGTGACCGTACGGTAAGGTGAAGTGATTGGGAAGTCGCACTCTCTTCTGGTATACAATTTGATAAACTTTTTCCAAGGGTCGACTGACGATGTGGTGGGTGGGTAAACGTACAATCTTGTTCGGTTGATAGGTGGTCACTTTAAAGTTTCCATCCTCTCCCGATTGCAAGGCTTCTTTCAATACCCCAAAGTTGACCACTCGACTGGTACGATGATTCAGAGTCAGTCCTTTCACTTTGCACGTCGTGTGCACTTCTCCTTGTTTGTCCCGGTATTCGTAGCCGTAATTTTTGGGACCACCACTGACGAAACTTAGAATCTTGTCGTCTGGATGCTCGTCTGTCCAGGCTCCTAAACGGTCTCCTTCGATGTCAGGGTGCTGTTGAATCGGGTGATGGATGTAAATGCAACTATCCGTGTCAAAGTACAGGACGCGTTCTTCTAGCAGTTCTAAAGCTTCGTACAATTTTAAGCGAGCATGAGCTGTCACGTAAGCCGCAATGATGACATTTCCAAAAGGGTCGTCTTGTACAAAGTCCAGATCTTCTTCGTAATTGACCAAGATTAAATCCTCTCGAACGACGTCCACGTGTTTCATGTATTTGGTTTTGTCGTGAATCATCTGGAAGTAGCGGGAAGGTTCTGTCAAATATTCCGTCTTGGGTAAACACGGTCGTTGTGCCATTTTACCCCACAAGCAATTTAACATCACTTTGGCAAACGATCGCCTGCCTTCGTTTTTTTCGATGTGGTCTAAAGAGATGCCTTCTTGTGCGTAGTATTTCTCTTTGAATTGTATTTGGTCTTCGGGAGTGTGACACCAGGAAGGATAGCCGCTGACTTCTTGTTTCAGTTTCTAAAAGGCATCCACGTAGTCGGCGAAAATGCCTTTCTGAGTAGGGTCACCCTTGTGGTACTGTTGTGTCTTGGGAAAGTGGCAAATTTCGTACACTTCTAACAGTTGGTATCCCATGTCCAGAGCTTTGAACAATTCCACGCTGACCCAGGTTCCCGTCAAGGCACGTTCTTCCTGGCTGTGATGGCAAGGTTGGTCCTGGTTGCACGTTTCGGCACAAGTACGGCACAAGGGAAACATCAGTTTGCCTTGACAATGGTGAGGTAAGACGGGATGGTATAGGTTCGTGGGAGGCAAAACTTTACACTTGATCAAGCCTTCGTATTGTCGAATGTTTTTCAGGTCGATGTGTTCCGTGAACAATTGCGGGTGCCCTACAGGAAAGCGACAATATTTGCACACGTAGGGATACAGCGAACACACGTCCAAGTATTTGATTTCTTCTCCTTTCTCTTCGTCGGCTTGGTACAGCAAACAGGTGGCATTGGTCCTTCCTCCGTACAAACTATCCCTCGGGTTCAGCGGGTCCATGAACTGGTAACTTTCCACGAGGCGTTTAAACTCGGGATCGGTTTTCAAACGGTGATCGTACTCGTGTTCCCACATTTCCACCACTTGGTATCCTTGCTGTTCTAGCTTTAGGCGTCGCTGACAAGTGTCCTGGTACAGGTCTTCCATGGTCCGTTGTAAAAACTGATTTTTAGTGTCACGGTCAGGGTAGCAGACGGGACATCCGTGAAATAAGCAACCGTTAAACTCGTACACGATCTTGGGGTTTTCTAAGTCCCAGCCATCTACCGAATACGTTCCGATGGTCTTTTCGCCTCCTCCGTTGAGGGCATGCTGAATCCATTTGTCTTCCTTGTCGCACAAGTAATGTAACCAACGTAGGGCTTTGACCGAGTATTGACGCTTGACATAGTGGGTCGTTTGAGGACTGATGACAGCCACGGTGTTTTCAGGCATGAATCGTTGGCGGTACACTAAGGAACACGCTTTGGCAATGGTGCAAGCCTCTGTCAAAGGATCGACCCCTCCGTGTTCCACGAACAGTTCTCGAAATTTTCCACAGCAACGCCGTAAAATGTCCACGTCGGAACGACAATACTTTAGCATTTCTTCCTGAAAGTCGAAAGGGTCCGAGGCGTGAGCCTGGTACCAAGCGTAGAAAGTTTCTCGTTGTTCGGTACGCATGTTGTCGGGGTCGTAATAGTGAGCCTCAGGCAAATGGGGTAGAACAGCATGTTGATTGGCTTCCGTATTGAAAAAGTGTGGAAAGTACCCTTTAGCCATTTCTGTCATTCCAAACGTTTTAGGCATTCGGCTCAAAGGCATGGCCAAATAGCTCATCGAATCTTTAAACTGTACTTGTCCCACTTGCATGAAAATGATTTTGGCTCCGTTCAAAGTCACTTTAGGACGTTCGGTGCCTTGTTCCGCATAGTACCTCAAAAGAAACTGTCCATCGTATCCGGAGAAATTGTGAGCCATCACCGTGGCATGACGATGACAATCTCCGTAACGTTCGATGTCCTCTTGGCTCCACGTCTTGTCGACGGGGTCTAAGACCCATTGGGCAAAATCGGCTAACGTGTTTGGTCCCCGAAAGATTTTTTCACGTCCTCCAGGAATCTTGCTGCAGTGAGGGCAATGACTGAAGATAGGTTCTTGAATGCACTTCTCGCACGCTCGATGAGCCACGCAGAAATTAGGAATGTGAATGCCGGTCTCTTGCATGCATTCGAAATAGAAAAAGATGAAATTGCCTTTCTTCTTGTGACCGTCCTCTTTCTCTGGTGGGGGTTGGTATTTTTGCACGTAACATTCGTGTTCCAAGTCCACGATGTGGTGACAAATGTGACATTTTTTCTTTCCTCGACATACGTGTGCCTTGGCATTGTTGGTACGTATGCCTTGTCTACACGTAGGGCACAATCTCAGGAGTTGACAAGCACATTTCTTCTGTGAACCTTGTGTTTTCAAATGTTGTTGGTAACAGGTAGGGCTGACAAACGTGCGCAGACAAGTCGAACAAGGCACTGGTTCTTCGCTCAGACAGGGTGGAGAGGCCAAACATCCTGGGCATTTCCATCCACAATGCTTGTGTTGCTCTCGATTATTATAACCATAGTCACATTTCTCACAGTAATATCTGTATCCCAGGAATCCGGTGATACTGGTAATGGTATCGAAATGGTCATCGTGATGATAAACATGAATGTATTTTCCGTCCTTAAAGTCTTGGCCTCGAAACAACAGAGACCCGCGCATTTCTTGAGGGTGCACTTTCAAGGTGTAGCGTGGAGCTAGGGCATCTTGCAATTTTTGCATCTCAGGAATGCCACAGGGTGTGTCTTTGGACAGGCCAGCTTGTTGCAACAGGAGTTCTGCTTCGTTTCGTTGTTTGGCTCGATCGGATCGTTGAATAGTGTTCCAGGTTCTTTTCCATTCTGTCGTGTCGTTCTTGTTGGCATAGGTTCGTCCCACCACGATGGCACGGGCTAAACACATCTGGTCATGAGGATTGTGAATTTGGACAAGACTACGCTTAATTCTGCGAAGCTCGTTCACCAATAACATCTTTTTGCGTCCTGTCCCTTGAGGAAGAGAGACGTGGGCCATTTTCAGTGTGGCTTTACCATCGGTGATGTCAAACTGGTCATTAGATTGTTGTACGTGTTGAATCTTGTCCATGATTTTGGAAGGGGTTAGTTCTGCAGGTCTGCTAAACTCGATCCAAACAGGGGATTTCAAACCGTCGTGATCTATGGATAGTGTCAAGCGATCGTCTTCTTTGGGTTGACATTGTCGCTTGAGTGCGGTGAGCAAAGAATCCCACATCTCGGTGATGAACCCTTCTGCTTTCTCCAAGGGTACGTCGGCCTTGAAATCTTTAAACTTCACCGTGTAGGTGTAAGCCGTGGTTCTAAATTTTCTAGAGGAGCGCTTTTCCGTCTCTCGAATGGAAAAGTATTTTTCAGGGTTGACTAAGGGTGACGAACTTGGTTTAGAGGGTTCGGATTCTGGTTCACTCATGTCCTCTTCAAAATCACTGGCATGAATTTGTGCCAAGATTTCAGCCCTGGCACGAGGCGATAGATCACGTTTCTGCCTCTTACTTTCTTCTTCTTCTTCTTTCTTCTCGAATGAATAGGATCGTTTCATCTTGAGTGCAAAACGTCAAATGACTCAAGTTTAAACACCATAGACTAATTTATAGTCTTGGCAAACCAGCGTATATAAAAAGGGTGTGTGTCTTGTCCTTTCACTATTCATTTCACTCTCAAGCCGAGCACAACGATGGAAGAGACTACCCAGATGGAACGTTTCGTCAGAGCTTTGCGAGGGGTCATTAGAAAATTCTCTTCAGACCAGCCGACGGACTACTCTCCTTCCTTTCGAGATAAAAGTCAAGATACTTGCTATATCTGTCAGAAGAAAGGGCATTGGTCTTCAGAGTTGCCCAAAAAAGAAACAAGAGGAGTCAGAAGAAAAGAAGGATTCTTCAGAAGAAGAGAGGGATTCTTCGGAAGAAGAGAGGGATTCTTCGGAAGAAGAGAGGGATTCTTCAGAGGAAGAAGAGGAAGAAAGAAGACAATTCTATTTAAAAGAAGCAAAGAAACAGGAGAAGAAAAGAAGAAGGGAAGAAAATGAGGAAAAAACGGTGAAGAAATTCAAAAAACAGAGAGACTAAACAAGGAGAAAGAAGAAGTCAATGAACTTTTAAGTAAAGTGTTCTGTGGTGAATTGTGAATTGGATTGTAAAAAAATGGATAAAAGAATATATGAATGATATAAGGTAAGTGTCTTTGAGTTTTGATTTTAAAATAAGAAGCTACACTCACGCACTCATACACAGACACGTACTATAAGGGTAAAATGGGTGGGGTTTATTTTTGAGTTATTGGCAAATTGAAATTGTATTTCTTTTCGAGAAATGTGGGTGGCCCTGAAAAGGGCCTTTTTATTCTGGTGTAGGGGTGAGTTTAACCAATCAACTTTAACTGCCTTAAGCCTTTGCCACGGCCAAGGCCTACTTCTGATGATTGGGTTGAAATCACTAAGGGTGGTACGACAGGCTTAGTCACAGGGTTGGCGTGTTTAGCTCGGGAAGGTCGTATTCTCTTCGGTCGTGATAAAGAAGTCTGATACATTTGTTTCAGACTTCTTAACTCCGCTAAAATGTCCAACAGTACCGTAGCCGTTTGATTTTCACCCTCTTGTTTCTTTGCTGCTACTTCTTCTTGCTGTTGTTGCTGTTGTTTTTTTCTTACCTCTTCTTGTTGCTGTTGCTGTTGCTGTAGGAGAAAAGCTTGTTCCGCTTCCTTTTGTCGTTGCATAAATTTCTCCAATTCTTCTTTCTGTCTCTGTCTAAAATTCTCCACTTGCGGTAATGAAGAAGGTAACGAAGGTTCCGGAACAAATTCTTGCGAGGTAAGAAAATCCACAAAATCCCAATGTACCTCTTCTGAAAGTAAGTCCGGGTTCCCTTGGGCAGTCTCCCCTGCTGGTGCACCCCAATGGATCGTTTTCTGAGTTTCCGTCATGTTGAATGACTGTCGCATAGATTGACTGCACACAAGCGCTAACGAATCTATATAGACCACGTGACGTCACAGACTGCTCTCTTCGGATTGGATGCGAGCTGACTGAATTTTGTAACGCGTGTTCGGATTGGTGAATGAATTCAATCCGTTTCAATCCTTCCTGTACCTATAAATAAGCGCAGTTCACTGCATTGATTCACTTGTTCTCGTCGCTTCAAGATGTGGACCGATGTGCAATCTTCTACGCTTGTGTCTTCCATGATGTTCCGGACGGACATATCCATGTATGTCCGATCCAAATGGACCGTTGTCCACAGGACAAACACCAGCCTGTGGATACGTAGGATCTACGTTGAAAGACAAGGATGCCTGAAAAGAGTGCTGATTTACGGACCAACAGTGAGACGTAGCCTAAGGACAAGAAGAAGACCAATGCGGTACCCTTTATGTTAATGAATACATTAACATAAACCCAAAGGCCCTTTTCAGGGCCAGCCATATTTCTCGAAAAGAGATAGCCTTTCCATTGCCTACCCCTTTTTTAAAAAAAAATTTAAAAAAAAAAAAATCCCATATTCAATTCCCCTTTGTCCCTAAACAATCCCCAAACTCTATTCCCCCATGTTAAATTCCCCTTGTACGTATATCGGCCCACATTTTTTTTCCCATGTTAATTCCCCTTGTACGTATATTAACCCACGATTTTTCGCCATGTTAAATCCCCTTGTACGTATATTGACCCACGATTTTTCGCCATGTTAAATTTCCATTGTACGTATAGTGGCCCAGGGGTCTCCGTAATGCTAATTTCCATTGTACGTATAGTGGCCCACCTTACTACTGACAGGAGACAGCCTTGACGCTCTCCCACTGTTCTCTGGAACCAGTCCCCCACATAACCTTTGGCAATTACTGCACTGCTAGCCTGGGCGTACAGCTGCTTGATGCTATTGGTTAACATTTGACCCATGTTATACTTCTTCACTGTGGCCCACAATGCCTCATGCCACACTCTGTAAAACGCCTTTTTGAAATCTATGAACACATGATAGATGTCTTGTTGGTGTTGCGAGTACTTTTCGCACAGAATCCTAAGATTGAATATTTGTTCTGTTGTGCTTCTTCCACTCTGGAACCCGGCCCGTTCTTCAGCGATTATTTCTTCTGCTTGTGGTTTCTGCTGAAACCACAAGCAGAATCGTGCAGTATTTTACAATGCTGAAAACATCGATATTGCATGCACTTGTACGTAACGTGTGCCTTAAATGGTATAGTGTATTAGAAACTACTTTGTCAACAAAAATATATATAACCGTAGTTATACGCGTTAGGTTTTGGTTGATTAGATTTGTTTTTGAATGAACTAAACAAACTGTTTCATCCATTTTAAAGTATAGATGATAAAGTTAACCGCCTGGATTAGCTCATTGTGTCAGAGACGAAACATTCAAACAAGCAAACCAATAAACTTGTTATTCGCAATGTCAACAACAGACATAAGAGACGAATACAAAATACCGTTCTGATCATTTCGCAAATAGCATGGTTTAAACCATGACATGTGCTCTCTAGGGTCTATACAAATATATTAGAGGAAAGCATTTATGGAGGCCAAGGTCTATCATACATCTATCAGAGACGCACCATATTAAAAAATACTATATTCGATAAAAATTGCAACTGAAGGTTTTGGTAGGAATAAGACATGACAACGATAAAGTATTATTTACCCTAGCTATATGGACTATCGACCAAAAGCTGCTTTTCAATTTTCCCTGTGTAACTCTTTTGATATAATGTCTCATATGACACCGGCCCAACTAATGATCTAAATCATCTCTCTATATATTCAATAACAAAGGTGAAAGAAAACCGTGCTAAAACATTATATGTACGTCTAATGCGGTTATAAAATAAAATGAAAAGGGCCTGTCCATGCAATGCGGCATGAAATATACATATTGATTTATTTATAAATTATAAAATAAACAATACCAGCACGTAGAATGTGTGACCGGTTTCGCTTTAATGCTTCATCAGACTATAGTATAGATAGTTTTGTCTCTGTGCAAAATACGCGCCTTGATTATTTTTTATATGGATTAATATACTAGTAGACAATGTTAGAATGGTCCATTTAACACGTCAGTATTAATACTTCAGTATTAATTAATTTAATACGTTTTATATGTGTGATAGCCCTTGGCCTTCATAAGTGCTTTCCTCTACTATATTTATGTATAGACCCTGGAGAGCACAGTTTACTAATTCTTTACTATACTAAAATAAGTTTACTAATCCTTTAAAAATGAAAGTGCATTTCTAAAGTAATTCTCAATATAATATGATTAATTATTTATAAAATACTTGATAGTAAGCATTATGCACACCATACTTTTTATTATATAAATTTAGTTCTGATATACTATTTAACATTTGTCAAGAATATATCAAGATATATTTTTGTTTAAATTTATTTATTTCCTTATTTTCTATATCTTTAATAAGTGTGCGTTATACATAATACAAATATTGATAAAACTGTTTATCTCTATGTAGTCATACATTTTATATTGATTTATTTAAGGATTGATCATGTATTTTAATGACTATTCGAGTTTGAACACCCCTATGCAAACTCAATGATAAAAGTCATACTTAAGTTTACAAAGAATATTTTTGGTTAATAAGTCAGAGAACGCAATTGTAAAGTAAATACTGGCCAGTCCTTAGAACTATATTTTACAATCACAAATGTAATGTAACGAAACTAATTTTAAATACTTGTTAAATGGACCATTCTAACTATGTCGACCAGTATATTAATGCATAAAAAAAATTTATGCCCGTGTTTTGCACAGAGACAATCAGAATGCGGTAACCGGTTGCTGACAACATGGCACAAACGCATTCTAGTCACAAAGTCATTACATGAGCAGCCTCCATTGGAATGTATAGTCCAAGTACCTACAGTAACTACCATGTGGATCAATACTCATATGATTAAATTGCAACATTGATTCAACATTTTTTGCGTCAACCCTTATTCTTAATATTGCAATTTGGAAGTTGAGCCAACTTGACTAACGTACACCATTTTATGTAATTACATTAAATTCCTTAGCTCTGACAAAAAGCCTGTTGTTTACAGGAAATTACAACTATGCGTAATTAATATGACTTTTACAGAGAGAGAGAGATAGAGAAAGAGAGAGAGACTCATTGTTTATTGCCAATGCATATAGTGATACATCACTCAAAATTAAAACAGTTGAATTATGAAACGCTGATTTTAAATCAATGTAGACAATGTTTTTAAACAAATATTCCTTTATGTTGTTTCAATATAAAATGCTAAGTACACGTCACGTCGACAAATATCCATTGTAGCGACCGCATACAATTCAGACCTTCATATGTTTAAAAACTTCATCTATGTAAATGGGAGTTTGTGTTTATGTAACCTCATGTGTGACTGCGTCTCTGTGTGTGTGTGTGTGTGTGTGTGTCTGTGTGTGATAGAGAGAGAGTGATAGAGAATTTGCAGACTTGAAATTATCATGCTTATTGAAACGTCTACACTAGAAATCATCAATGTGAGTATGAAAAAAAAAACGGTTCGAAATTTAATTATAAACGACTTTACGCCGAAATCTAAAGCATTTTGAATGGCGAGGCGAAAATAAACCTTTCAATTTCGCCCTAATAATTGATTCATCTTGGCCATATTAAATTGTAACAAGGTTAAAATGACAGAAAGTAACTTGGAGGAACATGTGGAGGTTCAGGGTCGGCAACAGACTCTCTCTCACTTCCACTTCTCCTTTCTGATCGATCCAACGTTTGGTTTTATACTTCATAGTCTAATGAAGTAGACTGTATTAGTATTTTCATTTCCTTTTCATTTCAACGTTATTTATTATACACTGTAAGCACTGTATGACTAAACCGCTCCGGTGTCCTAGTGGTTAAAGCATCCGCGTTGGATGCGGAAGGTCGCGGGTTCAATCACCGGCCCAGTCATACTGAAGACTTGCAAAAATGGTACTAACAGCTGCCTCGCTTGGCGCTCAGCATTAAGAGGTTAGTGTTAGGACTGGTCGGCCCGGTGTCAGGATAATGTGACTGGGTGGGACATCATGCTACATGTCTGCGGTATGATGCCCAAGTGCTAGACATCACTATAAACTGCCACATTGCAGACATCGTAGCGATATGACTGAAAAATTGTTAAAGCTACGTAAAAAATTCAAATCACATAACATCACATCACATATTGTAAACTGCCACGCTGCAGACATTGTAGAGATATGACTGAAAAATCGTTAAAGCTACATTAAATAGCCAAACCACACACACACACACACACACACACACAAACACACACACACACACACACACTTTGCCTTCGTTGTTGATGAATACCAGCATTACGTCAATGCAACTTGAAAATGTTTTACGCATACACATACTTCTATGCGAATATCGGAAAAACGGTGCGAGTGTGTCGGGCTAAGTCATATTTTATTATTTTCAATTCAAACAGGTGTAAACGAAAGAGAATTAAATGGGCATAGTCAGTTTGATTGCTATAAATCATAACAAGCTAACACAATTATTTATATTTGATTTATTTTTTTAGATATGTAGTCGAGAATACAGTCATATAAACATACACGTTGAATTCTATATTGTTCAGTAAAAACATCAATTAACATTTAAGCATACACGTTGCATACACCCATTTTATTTGGAGATTTTATTATATTTGCTGAACAAATCATACAGATTGTAATGTTAAACATACTTCTCAGATTAATAATTCTACATGATCAACACGAGCGACCATATAAAGACATATTTAATAAGATAGGCATCAAATTAGCATGATATGATATATGCTGTCTTGGGTATTGACGTTTAATCATATATTGTAGCTAATGCATGCAAAAATAAAAACTTATTATAAACAGAGGTATTGAACATCGTATTGAATAGTGTGTTATGTCCCAAAACACATTTATCCTCGTACTGGTTGCAATGATTACTATTATCTGCTCATGTAATAGTTATATCCAAGGCTTAGGTTATATAAGAGTCAGTTTTGACCTAATTTCGAAAGTTTAATACTATTTCAGTAAAGACCCTTCTAGCTTTCTTGTGCAAATTAATAAAAATGTTGTCATTGAAGTATGACACATATGGCATAAATAGATACAGGGAGGTGTTACAGAAAAAAAATGTCTTATGGATTTGTTAAAAATATATTTTGTACTGTCTAGACTGAAAGAAATTGTAATGAGAACGGTAGGTATGGCATTTCGTTTATTTGTATACAAAGGTTTGTATTTGGGATGGAAACATAAACTAAAGGATGGTTCAGAGGTTTGAATCTTACTTGTAGGCATATTATACAGATAATGTTTTTCAACAGTGTGATATAGGATGCCATTCTCTTCAGCCAAATAGGCTTTCACAAAGGGATATACTAAATGCTTCCATAGCATATTAGCAAGTTTGAAACTGTACGCCGCAAGAAATAGCAACAACATGATAGATAATTTTTAATACATTATCTTCCTGACACAAACTTTGATAACTGTCAAATTGCATACACTATTTACTTTCTTTGTCTGAGTAACACTAAACTAATCATTGTTAGGAATAGTTTCCTTTTCTATACATATAATGCCAAGGACCTATAAAGCATTGCTCAAGGAACTAGTTTCAATTCAGCCCAATGTTTGCTAGAATATGTACAAGTAATTAGCTGTGGTGTTGACCGTCACCGCTTTACATTGTGAAAGTGCTTTTACTGTTTGTGATTTAATGACTCTACACTACTGAAATAAAAGCGAACTTAATGTATTTAATATACGTTTCACAATTTTATGCTAACAAGAGTACATGCGCTAACATACACGTAACACAACTCGATCCAATTTAAGCACATATCAACTCAAAGCAATCACTCTTTACCATATTTGTAATGAACTGAAATTAAAGTTAATGCTTCTAATTTTTGGTGGAAACATGGCTATATCTAACTAGTGAATATTTTCATCATGTTTTTATTCTCACTTGCCCATATCGAGTAAAACAAATAAACACAAAGTCAGATATAGTGAAGATAAAATACATCTTCAGTTAAAATTTAATATACTTGCTTTGATTCAAATAATTCATATTTGTTTCCGTTATATCTCCATTGATGATTCTAATATTTTGATAAGGAACAAGTAGACTTCTTTACATTATATAGTCCAACATGACACAACGTTCGATTAAGTAATTATCTCTGAGTCATAAAGAGTGTCCGAGGTTTAGATTTCGTGCCAATTATAACTTTAATAGTGTAAATACATTTGGCATATATGATGATCATGAAAAGGTAATGTGTAACAGAATGATTCAAATATGCAATGGTGTACATGGTATATGGTTCTTAAATCTAAGCAAATGTATATACATTTAGACTGGTAGTTGGAGTATTGGTAATGACATATATGTCGGTGTATACGTATGTTACACTCCAAGAGGTGAAAGTGTAATTGAAAATATTTGAATGGTGTCGAAATAATTTCTATTACAGACGATGTTGATATATTATATCAAGCAGAAATGTCCAGTTCATGCACTTATTCAGGTCAGAGCACATGCTTATAACTGAAGCAAAAGAGCATACAAGGTGGTGCAATTGCTAGAGCTTATCAAAACATATAATACGTTCGCAAATGTTTAGAGTCTATATCGTCCGTGTATAAAATATATGCCACAGGTCAGTTTGGATCTTGATGATACTTTTGTTGTTGATATAAACTTTCATTACACAGTGTTTTAAACTTTGCTTTATAAAATATGTTTGAATCTTTCTGAGTAGAAAGTAAAAGTGAGATTAAAAATGTCATCTTTAAAAATATTCAGCTGGTTTGATGATGAGTTTCAAAATCCTAAGCGGAATTTGATTCATTGTGAGGAACAAATTCTAAGCAACGTTCCACCAGTAATTCAAAAGAATGAAAGTTGTAAAATATTCCCACTGGAAACGTAATCTTCATTACATTTCTCCAATATGTTCGATCAAGTTCGTTTAAGGACCAGGCTCCACATTCAATACCCTTTTTAATACAGTTTCCAACCCAGAATATTATATTTACTGATATCAAACTTATACATATCCACCAGAATCGAATTTGTTCACCTTCAGTTAGAGTAGAAAAAGACGATTTATTTTTTCGTCTAAGTATCAGTATTGTACGAGTCTGAACGAGAACATATGTAAGTCCTATTAACATCTTACAAACTTCACTCACTGTATACGTATTGATTCTATTTTCTATCAGTGCCTGAATATCGGGTATACATAATGAAAGGAAGTAAATGTTAAATATCACACCACAAACTGTAAGCAGAAGTTCATCTTTTGCGAAATAGTAGATACGTTCCTCTGAAATGGGATCCATTTTTTTCAGCAATTTCATAAAGTGGTAGACTTCTATGAAAACAGGAAGGTACGCCGTTGCCCTGAAAATGTGGATCAAAAAATGTGTTGGGGATTTACCGCAAGTGCATAGGAAACCAATGGTGAGTAGTATGACTAAAATGCAAAAAATAACCACTACGACGGTGCTTGGCTCACAATATTGTCGTGAACACAAGTATGTTTTGCTGCGCCTTTGGGCCGGAACGGGTCTTCCGCTGTTGTTTTCAGCTGTTTGGCTTCCGCTGTTGTTTTCGGCTGTCAGGCTTCCGCTGTTGTTTTCTTCTGTCTGGCTTCCGCTGTTGCTTTCTGAGGCCTGGCTACTCTTAGGTATACAATCCACCCATAACAAGAAATAATACAATACAACCTCTTGCCGAAAAGGGAGCAACCATTTATTCGGAATTTCCTCTCGTTTCTCCTGAAATTCTTCCCAGACAAGATGAAAGAAAACACCAATATTACACGACAGTCCTATGGCGATTGCAAATGTCCAGAACACGTTCAATTGATTGGTTTTATGAAAATTAAAACTGACTTTAAGAGTAAATAATAACAGTTGAATACATGACATAATTATATATCCGATTGCATTAAGGTTTGTTTCATCGTCCGGTTTTGGCTTTACCGTTACTGCGAAGGCAGAAATACCAAATGCACCAAGTAATAAGATGGGAATTAGCTTCCAGCGATCAAGCCAAGGATGATAATTGTCTTCCGTGTTGACAACCTTCATGCATTTTTCTTTTATAATGAAGGTGATGGCTATGATAAAGTAGACGGACGAGCCGACGTTGAAAGCAAGTAACATCCAATCCGAAACGTTCCTGTCGACTTTACCACGTACGTTTTGTGTGTATTCCAGTATGATAGTACAGCTCAAGTACAGAAGAAGTATTTGTACAGTGAGAACAATACCCCAAGTATGCTTGAATTCATCTGTAATGTTAAAAATATTGGGAGTTACATTTTAAATATTATACATAGTTTTATGGTTACTTTATAAAGAATGGTCTTCATTTAAAACATTGAAAATGAGTTTATATATAATAAGAGTATTCTGATGAATCTCTGAAATCAATTTCAAGAAAACATTTGCCTAGTCAATCACATTTTTGAGAGATAAAAGGATTAATGTTGTGGTGAATGACGACCTCACCTTAGACTTATCGACTCAAAAATAAATAAATTTTATACTTATATTTGTATGTGCAAACAAATAAATAAATAAAATGTAGCGATGCTTAATATTCCTAGCTCCAGGTAGCTTGCTTTAACGCAGTATGTGAGCATGGCGACTGATTTAGTTCCAACCTTGCACGCTATTCAGAGATAAACATTGAAAAGACCTATAATAAATTGTGAGATGTAAACTATGTAACATATGTAAGCTAACCTGACCTTTATTATCAGAACATCACCCCTAACCTGTAACTTTCACTCTAGAAGACACGTCATTAAACGTTTACTAAATAACACTGATACAAGCGGCCCTCAAAACGTTACGAAAACACCGGGATTACTCAACTTGAAAATGTTTTGAAAACATGCGAGGCTGTGATTCTGAAAAATATTACGATCTTGGCCAATAGATCTAAATCAAATTTCGAAAAGAAAACCAAGGATAATCATCGCCAAACTTTAGGGTAAACGAACAAGAGCCTGTGTCCTTAACAAGTTTATGAGAAAAATCCTCTTGAAGTGGTCTTAAAACGTATATTACACCAAACACATACAATGAAAACTACAGCTAACATCTTCCAGTTTTATTATTTTTCAAATTCACTTTGCAACGGATACATATTAACTCTGAATATTTTTGTTGCAAAATTCCCACCTTACTACCCAACAGCAATGTGTATCAACATAGGAAAGAACCAATTTACGTACCCATAGGTGAGAGTTCAAATTTCTTTGTAGATCATTTCCCCACCCTCGACTTTAGAAATGTTATGCTCGTTATTTGGTGTTCATCAGAGCCCATGTTATGCTTTGACCAACTGTAGTTATTTTATTTTATAATATTTTTATTTTGCAGATATTTTAACATACTTTGTTGAGATCGTTTAACGTAGTTCTATAAATTGAGGTGCTAAGGTGGCATTACGTTATGAATGTAATATGTTATAAGCGGAAACCTGGGCTCCAGTGACACAGTTTCGGTTAATAATCTTTTTTATCATTTAGAACCTACATGAAGAATGATTTGCTTAATTGCTGTGATGTAAATACACTTCAAGATGTTAACCAGATTGATTGATTGATTGCTTGTTCATTTTACGGCGGAAAAGCACTGTACGGCTATATAACGCCATAACATTGTACTGTGATAAAATATATATTGAAAACACGTATTAACAACAAGCAATAAATTTACAAATGAACAAATATAATATGATGAAATTATAATTATTTTTCGGATCTTTTCCAATATGAAGGAACGCGACATTGGAAATAAAACAAGACAATGTATAGGTTTATTACAAAAGGAAGTGAATAGATCTAAAGTATGTATTATCTTACTTTGAAAGCTTACAAAAGATAACTATGAACAATTATCTATACCACTGGTGAGAGAGCTAGAATACCAAAACATACGTCCATTTTCCCTAGTTATTTTCTCACTCATTCCACTGAGAGGTATTATTTAGATGACTGAAAGGGAGAGAATACCTAGGTATCATTTGCAAGAAGAAGTTATCTCTACTCGACAAGAAAATATCAAGAATGAAATATGTCTAGAGTGTAAAATCCTGAGCAGCTGTCTCGAAATTGTATAAATCATTTTATTTATTAAATACATGTATTCGGGGTTCGTAATATTTTTTGTACATCGACACCCTAGGGTGATTAATGTATAATGAACAATTTTTCGGAACCGTGAGTTCGGTTCATCCTATGCCGTGCTTGCGACTTACTTTCGATGGGAAGAACCGAATACTTCCTGCTCACAGACGATGTATGACGACATCGTCTGTGCATAAATGCCTCACCGTAAGAGTAAATCTACACATAACGGTACGTCTTTTCAGTGAGTGGTATACTCTAAAGACTTGCACATCTTCAGCTGTAGAGGTATGTGAGTTATTTATTAATTTCTTGCGCATATGTTATAACTATTGTACTAGCGCGTTTATTTTGCTATATGTTGTATGTAGCTTCAAATTAGGTAGCATAATGAACAGCTCCCGTGGTCTAGTGGTTAGAGCATCCGCCTCAGATGCGAGAGGTCGTGGTTTCGATTCCCGGCGGAGTCATACAAAAGACTTAAAAAATGATACGAACAGCTGCCTTGCTTGGCGCTCAGCATTACGAGGTTAGTGTTAGGATTGGTTGGCCTAGTGGCAGGATAATGACTGGGTGGGACATCATGCTAAATGTCTGCAGCATGATGTCTCAGTGCTAGACATCACTATAAACTGCCACACTGCAGACATCGTAGCGATATGACTGAAAATCTTCTAAAGCTCTGTATAGCTTACCTTATATAACGTCATTACGTTTTATCGTATATGCCCGTAACATGCATATTACACGGTGTTTGTTGTCTTTTCAGCTTATCTAAGTCGCAGCTGTAGAGCTGATATGAGTCGCAGCTGTATAGCTGATTTGAGTTGACGTCGTACCAGCTGTAGAGTTAACCATAGAAGTTAACCGTATCAGCTGTAAAGCTGAACCATAACAGCCGTCGAGCTGAGTTAACAGTGTTGTTGGTCGAGTAGCAGATGTTCTGGCGTTGCTGACCGATTGGTGGGAGCTGATTGCTTGATAGACCATGGAATTGAATGATGGTCTGTGGCTACCTGGAATTATGATTGTTTGATTGACCAATATGTCTGGTAGCCAAATGTGCTAGTGACAGAGTGTATAACTCCATACATGTACTATTTTAGCCGTGGCAGTGTTTAAGGGATTGTAATAGCCATTGTTTTGGGATTGTAAAGATATTTCGTATGATTGTTTGCATCATTTTACTATCTGAGTAAAATACCTCATTTATCGCTATTTGAGTGAATTCGTTTTTACTACTTCAGTAAAGCACATCATTCTTTTCTTCGTGTACAATTACTGTCGATCATTCAACTTGTCCTTGTGCTGCGTAAGGTGATTTATTTATACTTTCATTTGTTGCATTATTTGGTTCGTGCGAATATGTTAATTTGTCCAATATTTGGATCTTATACACGTACGTATTGATCATAATTCTTTTCTTATTTAAGTAAATCACCATTAAACATTGTGTTTGTATCACCATCAAATGTGTTCTGTTCTAATCCTTTATCCATCACTGTTATCTTGTTACAGCAGCAAAACTATATCGTGGTAAAATGGAAAGGTTATGATGAATGTTTTAATGGTTGGGGGTCAGAAGAACGTGTATGTTGTACGCGGTGTCAGATAAAGTATAATGATGACATGGATTCTTTTTTTGTGAGATGCTTCAACATACAGGCCATGCAAAGTGGCCAGTATATTTGGAGGAGGCAAGCTCTTTCACATACCCTTAAGAGACGAACCGACGTGAAGGTTATTTAGTGCGGAGGCGATTGGAGCAAAGTTTTTGCCCAATGACACACCACATTAGGTGACGACACACCACATTATGTGACCCGGGCTGGCCCGACGGTAGGAATCAAACCTGCGCACTTTTGTTGTGAGTCTTGCATGCTAACCATTGGGAAATAACGGCTCCGATGATGTAATGTAATATCAATCGTTTTGTAAGGTGGAGTCTATAACAAAGTTGGATAATGGAACGACGGAGAAGGTACAAGTGAATGTAGAAAGATGTAAAATGATTAATTTTTGCAAAGGAAATATTTGCATCATCTGTAACCTTTATATCACATTAAATGATACGACACACCTACCAGATAAAATAACACCATTTGGTCCTAGCCGGGGTAAACAAGTTGTAAATGCTGTTGAGGTTTTATATTACTTGAAGTGTGTATTGTGCAATGATACGTTTAGGATGCTCTATACTCTTTGGCGTATTGTTATGTTGGGTGTTCATATATTGTATATATGTTACCATTATATTTATTCAGTTACATTTAATTTTACTTATTGTAGGAAGTCTACAACCGTATAGCTAATATGCAAAATAGCGCCAATAACAATTGCAAAAACCTACTGATAATTTATATGTTGATCAGAAGGTTAGTAACGCGATTTCGATTACGTTACTAGATTATCCTAAATTGACACTAACATTTGGATGAGTAGAATATAGAGATCAAACATTATCCAAATTATTTTATAGTGAGTAACTATACTGTTCCTACGCTACGGTCACAACTAAGTAACATAAAATGCTAAGCCAAAACGTGTTGTAAACCTTAAGAAACAATTTCATGATCAAAGTTATAAATGAAAGTTATATACAGTATTATGAGGAGAATTCAAACTATTTCTTATAAAGGTCTTATAAAGGTCAATGATAGTCCTAAATTAATGAAAAGTTCCTAATAAATTTCAAAACTGTAAATGGACTGATCCACCAAGAACCGTGACGGCTTTGTCGGGTATTCCTTCAAATATTGCATAACAGTACCATAAATATATTTGAGTCCGAAAATAATGAGGGCTTTCTATTTTCACTGAACAGTCAAAACGTTTTTTTCCTCGAAAAATATCTAAGTGCTACATAAAACTTGTCTGCAGATTTAAAAGATTGCTTAATTCTCTCATTATATACACCATTTATTGCAACTGATCCCACATGACAGAATACACTACTCATTTAGCGCCGAAGTTTTCTATTCCCGTGACCTAGCCCAACCAAAAGAAAGTTACAGGATTATTGTAGAAATGTGGAAACTCATGCCAAATTATTCCCTAAGCGCCATTTATTACGATTATTACTAATACTTGTCAACACAAACATAAGCATATGTTAATAGATCATATGCATTATTATGATCTTAACATATTCAAGTAACGTAGGATAAACGAAATAAAGATAGTTTGTACTCAGCCAGATATAAAGATTATAACATTTAGATAAAATAAGGTACTAAGATGTACAAATCCGCATAGATATACATAACACACTCTTTCTTCTCTTAATATTTAATTTAAGTTACCAAAAATGTATATTCTGTTTATATTAGATTAAATCTGTATCTCCAAAAGTAGATTATATGTCTTCTTCATTTAAATAAGGATCGAATAAACTTAACATAAAAAACAGATATAAACGCTGTTGCTCTTGAGATTTAATGATAGCAGATGTTATAGTGTGTTAAGGTTTCCAACTTAAATCGAAACGATAATGAATATTATATCGATTTTTTAAACTGAACAACTAACGCAGTCACTTTATAAACAAATCCTGTTATTTAAAACAATATTTAGAATGCCTTCTTTATCTTTAACTCAAGTCCAAATCAAGATATATATAAATATATATATATATATATATATATATATATATATATATATATATATATATATATATATATATATATATATATATATATATATATATATGCAATAAACTGTCAACGAAGAGTGCAAAACTAGTATCTAACTAGTCTGAGCGCAATTGACTCTTAATGAGTCTTTTTCCAAGGCAAATGCAAAACAGACAAGGCAAACAAATAAAACAGAAAAACGGTTATGTTTGCAAAACTTTACATGGATGTTTCTACAGTTATTAAACCTTTAAATTGATAGTGTTTCAACTAGTTTATTTCAACTTGTTGGAGTGAGAAAGCATGCCAGTAGCTTCTCGTGGGTCGGTGGTTCTTTCCGGGGTTTTCCCGGGTTCTTCCTCCACCATTAATACTGGCCGCCATATATAGCCTATCGTGTGCTGAAAAATGGCGTTAAACCCCACAACAACAACAACATCAACTTGTTGGAATACTGGAAAATATTTGTATAGACCTAGGAATCGATGAGCCATAACAACATCTGTTATTTTATGTAAATTTATGTAAGCGCTATTTGAATCCTGGGTATTTAATTGTTATAGTAGTAATCATAGTCACAAATAAACTTGTCCTTTGCAGCCGATACATTTTATTTAAAACAATTTTCTGAATTTGCTTAATAGCCCATAATTACTACTATAACAATGAAAGATGTTTTTAATTGAAAATAGTGTCCTTTCATATTATGCACATGGTTTTATCCTCATATTAACCAGAATAACAACGTTTGGAGAATAATGAAAACAAAACAATAAAACTGTAATATTTTTTCCTTGAGTTTATGATGAAACTGTGTCTAAACTTGCAGTATGACCAATAAAACTTACGTTATGACCATTCAACTTTAGATTATGACCATTCAACTTTGGATTATGACCATTCTACTTTGGATTATGACCATTCTACTTTGGATTATGACCATTCTACTTTTCATTATGGCCCTTTAACTTTTAATTATGACCATTAAACTTTGGATTATGACCATTCAAATGTTTGATTATGATAATTCAACTTTGCATTAGTGCCATTAATTAAAAGTCTTTGATTTCCATATCTATGTTTTGTTTCAATAATTGTTTTTTATTGAATCAGTTCTTGTAATTATTGTTAAAGTATTTTCACCTACGTCACTTTGTTTTCTTTTTTAACTTAGTCTGTTTCTGTGGCTATCTATTTATTATATCCGTTAAAATCACCTATTATTAATTTTGCACTCAGATCTAATTCATCAATGTGTATTTGTACCACGCCAATATTAACATAGAATTTCTTATCGTTACAGGTATACGCTTTACGGTAACCACTTGTTGGCCTTTTATCTATTTAAGGAGTCCATTTTCGATATTCTGTACCCTTTGATCTTTTAAAGAGGATTGTAGAATTCAAATGATTGATATATTCAACATTATCCTCATATTAATTGTAGTTCTAAACATGTTAGTCTTATTCTTTAAGACCTGTATTTTATATTAAATTCCTAAACGTCAGTCCTTTCTTTTAATTGTGAGCCACTAATATTGGCATCTGCCTGCCTAATCTTCCAGCTTTGTCACGCAAGCTTTAACGTCCTCAACAGCGTTGTGAGTATCTTCATCATTATAATTCTTCTGTTGCTTTAATTTTTTATGGAACATGTGAAGATGGGATTGTAAGGTAGTGCATGTTCCTAGACATATTTATTCCTTTCGTGTCACTCCTTAAGGCTGTTTAGCTTCTTCGAAGAATTTATGTATGTTTTCAACAGTTCCTATATATGATCCAGTTCTAGCATCTTTCAAAAAGTTTAAATTAATTGATTTAATTCTTAGCCTCTCGGTATGTAAATTTTGAGCATCTGAGACTTTTTCTAGCTATAATCTATTAGTTACATTTAGCATGAGATTGTTCTCTCCTTGTTTACATATATTTCAAATTATTATCCTCAAACGCTTTATGGATTCGTGTACCATCTCGTTTCTATAGAAAATATTTATTAGCTGCATCAGTGATTCTATAGGATCTGCAAATCTTGCAATAAATTCTTGCTTTCGTTTAAGTCATTGTTAAATGTTTGGCTTGTACTTCGTTTTTACCTTTTCCCTCTTTCTATATGGACTTGAAGCGGAAACTACTAGAGCCTTTTATAGATAGCTATCTCATGTATTTCATGAACATAGCTGGTGCATGTACTTGAGATATTCTAATTATAGATGGAATTTGTAGGCATACCATTAAAATATATTACTTGCTAATTTTCAGCTTAACTTTTGATGTTTGTGACCATTTTGTGAGTGTGAAAACCTGTATTAAAATATGTACTTGTTTTATTTATGCATTAAATAAAGTTAGATTTTCGATAAAGATCTAAAAATGGATTAGCAGACGTCGACAGTGGGGAAAAAGTTGAGACTGCTAAAGGGATATTGTATTAGCCAGGGAATCCTGTCAGAAGGATGGACACATCTGGGACGTCCTAAGAACGTTGGCACACTGGAGCGCCAGCCACGTGACCTGCTTCCAACCCTACAGAGTTAAGGCCGGGATGACACATTGCTAAAGGGAGCTTGTGCAAGACAGGGAATCTGCTACACGGGTGGATCAAGCCGGGACGTCCTAAGAACGTCGGGACACGGGAGCCCAAGCAATATAGGGTATATAATGTACTATGCTATGGTGAATCCATTGGAAGACGCACATACACAATGATGGAAACACTGGAGGGCGTACCTATAGAATAACCAAGCCAATGGAGGGTGTATATACTCAGTGAATAATGATTCAGCGCAAGAATGATCAGTGAACGTAAAGTGTTCTAAAGAACCTTAAGAATAGTGAATACTATTTAAGAATGGTTTAACTATCGTTTTCTTTTACTACTGTTTATTAATTGTTATTATCGCATCATACTCATTTAATTAAATCATTGTAATGTTTGCGCGTGTTGTCTCTATGTTCATGCAATCGTCCATTCTATGATAACGAGATGAAACAACTGTGACATATATTAATACTTGGTAGGGACTCCAGTACAGTATAGTAGGAGCTGTTACATAATTATTTTTTATTGTTTAGTTGATCCTGGAAAATATATATATTTTGGGTCTGCACCAATCCATGAACTGTATCTGATTCTATATATGTATTCGTTCTAATAAATCCTGGTAATTTAGAGCCGTATTTTGTTATATGAACTGTAAATTTATTGATACTTTAGGAGTAAGTTTCTGTTATTCAGCATTTATGCTTTCCCTATTGTCGCCATAATAAGTCGTTCTTTTATTTGACTATTTGATATGTATTTCAAGATTATAGAAACCTTTGCGTATTAATACGATATTGGATTCATCCTTGGCTTTTATATGATAGTACATTCTGCTTACTGATTCATTTGAAACATTGTGAGAATAAACTGTAAAATCTACATTTTGCAATGAAATTTATTATTTGCAATTATTTTGTCAACTGTTATTAAAAGGTAATATAACATGGCTTTGTTATTACGGACCTTGGATTCACCATTTAAGCGTCGGGAAATAAAACCTTGCTTAAACAGCCAGGCTTCTTCAGTTACGTACTTCTAGCCATTTGGTGAATTAAGTGCCTGCCATACTATCTTCATGTGATGTAATTAATTTTCGCTTCTTGCTTTAATCAGAATTGTTTCAGTTGTATTCACAGTCTGTTTGTATATTAATCGTTTGGTATATACCAGCTTATATATTAAATCTTTTGCTAGGAGAAATATAAGCCTTGTAATATCCGTAACGCATACCATCTTCAACCAAAAACACGTGCCATATCAACAGCTGTACAGTTTTAAAAAGGGGTTTATCTTATTATATACTTCTATACACGGATGTAGTTTTCTATCGTTTACTAAATCATTCTAAGTTTAATTATTTTTATCAGCTCAAATTTAATTATAATGTCTATATGTACTGAATATGCCATATAATGAGACTAACTAGCTATTGACTACATTATCTCCATACCATAGTTATTATGTCTATTTAATTGTCTGCTTGTTTTGATTGGATGTTTGTAAACTGACTGAACAAGATTAAAACAACTTAGTTATTTCCTTTATGCCCCAATTAATTAAGAAATTTATTTTAAAACTAAATATTCTCATTAAAATCATTCTCTGCCTAGCTTTAGTAGCTTAATCGAAGATTCGATGGTATATAGCGGTAACTAAGTTGTTTATTTAACTTGTAATGTGTTAATACTAAATTAAATAAACATTGTATTACGTGCATGACGCTGTGGCAAAAATTTTTGATTTTTTTTTTTTACTTTAATTGAAACTATATACCATCGTGTCAGCCTATGCCGCGCTCTGTGCTATTATCAAACAATGACATGTCAATTCTGAAAGCTTTGAATTACGTTTTGTTTCAAGAAGGAACTATCCCCTTTAATTTAAGAAAGTAATATTCATAATGTTTACAAACATATCCCAAATTGGTATTCTAAATGCATATGCAAATGTGAATGCAGAATGACAGTATGAATATACAACCCAGGACCTTCTTAAACTTGTAACCCGGAAAAATCAGTTTAACGTTTCTCTTTTCGAATCATACAAATAACATCATTATATTAATGATATAATTGTTTACCTTCGAACTATACCGAGTCTTGATCCAAATTTCTAATTTTGCAAGACTTTGTCCCACACCTACTTTATTGTATGCTAACCAACTTATGAGATCGAAAGGGTATTCAATATATTCCCGGTCGTATAGTCTGTTTCAAAATTTGTCAAAATATCTCTATAAACGAGACGTTGTAACCACATTACATATAATCACTATTGTTTCAGTTCAGCTTCATAACTTATATATATATATATATATATATATATATATATATATATATATATATATATATATATATATATATATATACGGAGATTCGAACCCAGTCATGGGGGTGAACGGTATCCATCGCCTTGCCTGCACACGAGTCAAAATTCCATCTCCAATAAGCACGCATCACCAAAAATGATGCTACTTAATCGGTGTTACATGCACTCGAATGTAGCAAAGACACTCGCATTACGACCTATTAATTAATTCTCATCTATCAACATAGTCATTCCGTATTCATATGAAAGAAATCAAGATGTATAGGATTAATTGTAGAGAACACCGATTAAGTATCGTTTACCTGCCAACCTGGGTTCGAATCTCGGTATAGTACGAATTACAAATTATCTAACCAGTATTAGTTTTATTAAATATTAATTATGCCTACTAATATCAAGCATTCTCCTTCAAAATCCTGGGATAGCCTGGTGTATATTTATAACTCTCTCTCTCTCTCTCTCTCTCTCTCTCTCTCTCTCTCTCTCTCTATATATATATATATATATATATATATATATATATATATATATATATATATATATATATATATATATATATATATATATATATATATATATCCATGATACAAGACCACAATTATACCATCACAACAAAATAAGTTACAATGAATTCTTCAGAAATTATGGATATATTATGGTCAATGCATGTGTAAGCAAGTATTTTACACGTATACAAAGATAAAGAAATATGAATACAGCCAAAGGAAGATGCACAAAATGTATCAAAATGAATGGACCTTAAGGTTTGTTCATAATTATGGTACTAAGCGTTTAGCTCCTACTAGGCTATAGAAAAAATATTGTTTGAAAGATATTATGGAGTAAGAAAATAACCACTCTAGAGATACACAATAGAAATACAATCTGCTTTTCACACTTCGAGCATAAAGGAACAATTTCAGGATATAACAGTTTTATAGCAGCATAGACGAAATGATCCAGTAGCAGAGCGCAGGCGAAGAGCATCGGCCTATTTAAAATAGAATGCAACTTAACTATCAGGTTAATTCTAATGTTAAACGAAGGGGAAAACTAATACGCTGGAACATGTTACTCTGGAATAAAGTTTGAATTATAAAACGAATTATGCAGTGGAATTAAAAAAACTTAATTGAATAATGTACTTCGTGAATAGGAAAAACTTCATGATAAGTTCTCTACAAGTGAGAAAGCCGCATATGAAGAAGAAGGAATGGTTATAATGGTATGAATCCGACAAGAATATATCAACAATTGAGCTGCATACATAAAGGATTGAGATGTTTTAAATGGTGCTAGCGATTGTAGTCGAGGAGCCTACAGCCTCAGACTCTTAATTCAGGTCAAATATGTTGTCAAGAATAACAATACTTTGAGTATTTGTATTCGATTGTATTGGTTCAGCCAAGACAAATAGTGTTAACATTACCTGAACATGTTAGTAGTATGACACGTAGGATGATAGTGTGACAGTCAGAACAAACCATCACGTTTTCAAAGACATTACATGATTTCTTCATAATCTTTTGGAGTCTCAACAAATGCGGATCATATGATGCAGGCACGTTTTACGATAGGCTTGATGAAATTCGTTTAGCTTCACATAAATCGAGAAAAGAAACTAACTTTTAAACGAACCACATTTTGTAGTGTTGAATGAAATAAATTGTTATGCATGTAATTAGCACAGTACACGCTTACAGTTTAAAACAGTGCATCTTACTGTAGGATAACGTTCACATTATGTTGCAATATGCATCGGATTTGCAATCCAAGCTTTATGGGTTCAGTCCAAGCCAAAGTTAAGCGGGGTGATAGGAGCTGTTTCGGTATGTCCTTGCTAAAGGCATTCAGAGGTATTGTCCTCGGTGCCAAACATCCAATATTCTGATAAAGTGCCATTCAACCAACTATCCATTGGTTGAAGAGTCCAGAGACTTTACTATAAATAATATAATCGCAAGTGCAGACTAGAATTTACATTTTAATCCATCCTCAACAAATGATTTATCGTTATCGAACAAAATTTCGGAAACGAGTACTTTTGCACGTTTTTATAATTTAGAACATGGAACAAGTGTGTACTGCCCGTTTTGTGGACGGTCATTCATGTTGTTATCGTAACTGTGAGTTCTGCCGTTTCACTTTCAATCGTTTACTGGCAACGAACAGTACAAAACTAGACTTTAACTAGCCAAAGCGCTCTCAACTCTCACTTGGCGTTTGTCAGTGGCAAACTTACAAAACAGAGACAAACAAGGCAAGCATAACAAAAAGAAAACAACAAATTTGCAAACATTTACACGATTATGGATCTAATAGATGTGGTATTTCAAACTGGTATATATGGTTGTAACTCCAATGCTAAAATGATGACATAGCTTATATTGACCTACAAAAGGAAGAGCAAGTGCGCAATATCATTTTTAATATAAAGGCATTTATTCATAGATTATATTCCGAATAATTAATGATCTCGTTTTTATAAAAAGCCACAACAATGATACTAATACCAACAGAAAATAGAATAAACGGTGATCCTTCTGGTAGATAATATAGTAGTTTCCAACTGCAACTTGCTCATTGCTGTTGCCAGATTTATATTTGGAGGTACTGCTTGCGTGTATACCCCATCCTACTACAGATTACAATTATGAGAAAATAAAAAATATTTAAAATGATAAACATTATTACACTTCTTCACCAGCAACTGAATGATAATGTGTCTGCAATAATGTAAGCTGCTGAAGAAACTGCAGTTAACGAATAATCCAAAAGCAGAAATCCTTTGTTTCTGATACATCATGAATGAAGCTAATATTTCAGAAATCAGTTATCGAACTTTTCAACGATATTGAATTTACGGAGGAAAAAACTGAATTAAAAACAAAGTCAATCAGTTTAACAAGCATGCTATAGGAACCTTTCAATTTCGTACATGTAATAAAAGAACTGGCCATGATTTGGAAGACATGGGACTATGTTCTCCTTTGCGTGCTCATGCAGTTTCAGCGACATGTAGATCATCTACTGGAGCTTGTGTATGTAACGCAGCATTGTTTGGAGATTGTAATGAGAAAGACCTCTTATAAACAATGTAATATGCTTTTGATTCAAAACTTTAACGATTCTTTTACAGAAAAAAAGCAAGATATCACCCATTAGATTATCTATTGCACTACAAGTGACATGAACTATTTTAATAACCGATTAACTAGCACTATTATTTGAATCATAATTATACATGAAATAATGTTTTAATTTTAGGACTCGTAAACTGCAAAAAGCAAATCACCAGTTGCTTTCAGCACTCTTTTGTCCTCACTGACAAACAAACTCTTTAAATTATGATATATACCGATTATCTTGTATTTACTTGATCAGATCAGGCGCTATCAAGTGGTTGTATTTCTTGTAAGCTATCATTGTAATTTAATATATAGGTTTGAAAAATATGAGGTCCAAATTGCACAATTAATGTATCATGCACACAAACTGTAGAAAAATAATATAATTATGTTTTTTATCTTTAGGGAACATTCAGATGAATTGCTAAAATATATATGTCGTTTGTTTCCCAAAGAATTAATTATTATTTGCATATGAATACCTTTTTAATGGAGAACAGAATACTTATTTCAAATCATTTAGCTATTAAGGAATTAAGGCAGCCAGTATTAATATTCTGCAGCAGATATTAGTTCTCGCTTTAAAACTGTTTTACATTATTTTTCAGAAATATGTAGTATGTTCAATACAAACATTATTCTGAAACAAAATAAGATTTATCATTTCAACTTCTACTAAGGTCATGCAATAGACAAGTTCAGTACTAATATATTTAAATAACTCAGTGTTGTTAATAGCAAAGATTCTAGCATGGCCTGCTTAGAAGAACTAAGTATATGTTTAATTTGCATAGATTTAATTATCTATTTATTAGTTAGAGAAATAAACGTACGTTGATTGTAACGTAATCATCTGCAATCTATACATTTGCAAAGGTCAAACTGATGTCCAACATACTACTAACAGTGGCTTGGACCTTCTTGGTAGGATACCAGTACAGTGTATTGTATGATAAATACCACCTTTAAAATATTTGCTATTAACCAGTCTACATACTACATTAATCAGTGGAGTTGATGAAATGTATATTGGTGAGACGATATACTGATGTGCACATGACAATGGGACCTGCTAGGAGCCTAAACTGTTATTAAAATAGAAAATAAACGTGTTCAGAATTATTAGGATATCAACTGTATGCATATTATATTTTGCTGTTTCAAGCCTTTACTTTGTTCAAAAGTATATGATATAAAATTCCTTTCGAAGTAACCTTTAAATGTTACTGCAATATCACTTCTTTCTATGGACAATACCTCAATCAATAATGCGTGGCAAATTTAAAATGAGTGAATTACAAAGGTGTGCATTGCCCAATACATATTTAATTGTCATACATAAATTTCATTAAATATATGATGAATGAATCCGTGTAATTCGTATTTGTGCGTTTAAATTAAAGATAATAGGAAAAAAACATGATCTTACCATCAGTTGACGGTTGATTCATGATGGCTTTGTTAGGGGAATATAAAACACGACCTGTGTTACATTAATGCCGATCAATAACGACTGATTGCAAAGTCTGATAAGATCAGATAAGATATTTAGACCCAATTTTATCATAGTGTCAATTATTATAGTATACATAAATTTATATTTCATAGTTTTCAAAAACTGTGAGTAACAATGCTTTGTTTCCTTTGAATCATACGTCTGGTTGCAGCTATTTAAGGTACAATATTATATATAGTGCATGATGGATGCAACGAATTCCAAATTCAGTAAGTCTAATCAATATACGTATACATTTATTTGTATTTTGTGCTACAAATTCAAGATTGACAATTGCAAATGAGAACATTACCAATTAAAAAAGCCAAACAAAACAAAACAACTAAACGATGTTGTGATAGATTTCCAAGCAGGTAGAACATTCCTAATTTATTCTGCTGCAACCAACAACATTGTTGGTAACATAAAGAAACATTTGGCTTTGAAACTGAATCATATAATGAATTACTTTCCACCCGCCAGGTGAATTAAATATTCAGTTGTTGGGTGTGCACAAGGATTCATAAGAAGCATGTAGTTTCACAAACCAATTGTATGTCTCGTCTTCGTTAGGAGTGTGTCTAAAGTTAAATGCCGTTACTGTATATAATTTCACTTTTCAACTAAAACGGAAACATCTATACTTTCTGTAAAAGCACAATCGCTTTTAATACCAAGTAATTTAGTATATATATATATATATATATATATATATATATATATATATATATATATATATATATATATATATATATATATATATATATATATATATATATATATATAGATAGATATCATCGTCATCATCATCATCATCATAAACATCATTAACCTAAGAAGTTGTCGGGACACCACAATTGACTTTACAACCAATTTTTTTCCATCTTTCCCTGTTCTCTACTGCAATTTAGGAATCATCATATATCATGTCTGTCCACTCCTTAATTTTGTCTTCCCATCTTTCTGTGTCTGCCCCTTCTTCGGCACCCACGTACTGGTTGTTTTTGTCAGTCCAGATGATCTTGATGATCTTGAGACATGACCGTACCACTTCAGTTTGCGCTTTTTTACAACGTTCAAGAGATTGTCATAGGATCTGATGGCTCTTTGGATCCTGTGCTGGACTTCTTAACTGGTTACATGGTAAATGTATTAGATCCCCAAGATCTTGCGGTAATATCTAATATGGAAGCCTTGAATCCTTCTTTGTAGATCGGATGTGAGCGTCCATGTATCTCCATACCGTAAGCTGTGGAGGTTGTGTCTAGGCGCTCAACCAAGACAGCCAGTTCTTTTTCATCTCCTGCTAAACCATCAATATCATCTGCGTAGCAAAAGATAGTGATTGTTCTTCCTCCGATGCTGACAGTGCCATTGTGATCATGTAAGGCATCCTCCATGATCCTTTCGAGGTAAATTTTAACGAGACTAGGTGACAGTATTCATCCCTGTCTGACTCCAAACGGTTATTCAAAACCAATCTCCTCCGTTGCCACTGATGAGAGCAGCACTGACGGCTTTGTCATAGAGATGCTCAACAACCTGCACCAGGTTTGAGCTGATGTACTTCATCATAGTTGCCAACAAGGCTGCATGTCATACCCTATGAAAGGCCTTTTTGAAATCTTAAAGAGGTGGCATAGATTCTGCTGATGATGAAGGTATTTCGCGCAAAGGAGTCTGAGATTGAATATTTATTATATGGTGCTCCTTTCTGCTCGGAAGCCTGCTTGCTCTTCAGCATGACTTTGTTCGGGTGACTGATCAAACTGATGATTCTATACTTTGGCGGAGCTGTAGGTTTTCTTTCTTGCGAAACACGATGACCAAATATTGAATGCATGTGATTGGCCATTCTCCTGTCTGCCATATCAAGTTGTAAATTATTATTAGAACTGTGACTAGCTCTTCTCTTCCTGCTTGAATGAGTTCTGTTGGTATGTTGTTAAGGTCGGCTGAGTTTTCTTTCTTTAGTGACCTAACTGAAATTCATACTTCTTAACAAAGAATGGGGATGTCATCAATTTCTTCTACCTGATGGCAATTTAGTACTGCTGGATATCCTTGGGTCTTATTATAGTACAGTTCTTAGCAGTATTCTTTCCATCGCTTCAGGATCTATTTATCTTTTGTGAGGCATTGTCCTGATTTGTCTTGGATTGGTGTAGTTTCCCTTGTTTATGGGTTGTGAGATCTTTTACCAGTCGATATGTCATTCTACTGTCATGTCTACTCACACTGTCTTCGATTTTGTCCTGCTTCCTAGGATTCCTTTGATAAGATGCGAAATAAACATGTATTCGAAACTCTACAACGGTACAGTTCTTTACCAAATAGTGATCAAATTAAACATTTTTTCTTCTCCTTTCGTTTTTCATAGAGTAAAGTAAACATTCCAATTTTCAACCACTTACATGACAATTTGCTTTTATGAATTATTGGTCTTTATTGTATATAATACGGATTGAAATAATGTATAAATAATCTTGATAAGAGTACCGTTTGATACAATATCAATATGAACATTAATACAAACATTTACTTTATAACTTTTAATTGTTAAAAACTTTTCTGTTTGTTAGGATCTCTAACAACGCCCACACCCCACCTAATAAAATGAAAATATTTCAACTTACCGAATATAGTGCAATTCAATTTCAATGTCATATCAGTACTATATACACTGTCGCCGTATTCTTATCATAGCACTGGTCCATCTTCATACTAGTGGCGTACTCATTAGAATAGGTAGATTATCAACTTAAACGTCATGTTCACACTTTGTAGTCATTCATGTTATCATTGGTTTACACAATTCAGGTAGATTTTAAACTGCATGTTCATAATATGTATTGATTCATCATACTATTGGTTTACTGAGTATAGAAGAATGTCATATTAACTTTCATGTTTCAAATATGCAGTATATCGTAATACTAATGGTTTACTCATTACAGGCTGATTTCATCTTTCACTTCATGTTCTTTTTATGTAGTCCTTCGCCTATGTCTTGTCATTTAAATATGTGGCACGCCTATGTCTTGTCATTTAAATATGTGGCATACAAAACTACATTTATTGGAAAACATGTATATGTTATTGGTATTTCCTTGCGAAGGTGAGATAGGGAATACAAGCATTTGTAGCCTTAAGATCAAAGTTTTTGGTATCTTCATGGAGTTTTCCATTTGAACTTTGATAGTCTTGATGCAATTTAAATCATCAAGTCTTATGGCTTCGTCAATGACATTGTTGTGCAAGAAACCATCGCGAAAATGGTCAATTTTAAGCAATATTCATATGAATCTCAAATGTGATGGTCAGGTACAGGTGGAATCTAAGAACATCCGCACTTGCAATAACTTGTATACCTCCAAATTTCCACAGAATGCACAGTATATCTATTACATTAACCATCAACATGATGAACAAAACATCTCACTCTATCATAACATAAAAGTTATGTATCCATAGTTTTCCATAATTTTGTTCTGGTGTATAATAGTTTCCAACTGCAGGCTCTTCGTTGCTGTTGCCAGATTTATACATATAGAAAGTATTTGTCTGTATACCCACCAGATGGCAGATCATATTTCTGAACCAATTTACAATGTTTGATAAAGAAAACATCGATATCCTTGTTTACGAACGGAACTTAATGACTGAAGGGGTGTCTGCAATAATGTAAGCTATTAAAGCAACTGACTTAATGAGTAATGTACTAGCCCCAAAACAGTTCTTAAACATCTGTAAAGATAGTACTATTTCAGAATTTATAAATCAAAATTCTTCATTTAAATGCATTTAAGGAAAATAAAACTGAAACAACGAAAAACTAGTCATTATATTAGTCAGCTTGCTATATGCACTTTCCAGTTTGTGTTTCTTCTGAGGTTAACCCCACCCCCACCCAAAAAACTATCGCAGTTTTATCATTTGGAAGACATGCCATGTTTTCCATCCTTGCTAAGGCAGTTTAAAAGACCGTCTGCTGAGGCCGGTATATCTAACTCAGAATTGTTTGTAGATGGAGATGATGACAACTTATTTTGAACAAATGAATAAACTTTCAGTTCTAACCTTTGGCGATTTTTATTCGGACAAGAACAAATTATGTTACATTATATTTATCTATTGTACTACAAATTAAATCTACTACTATTTTAAAGCCGTAATCCATTAGAATTTATAGGTTACTGAACTTGATTAGGACTCGTTTTTATCTGAGTAATACTGCATGCCCTCCCTCGGAAGTGAAGTATTAGTCTGAAACAAACGAGTTAATATTACACCACACAAAAGCAGTAATCCTGTCATCATATACTCATTTTATTTTTCTACCTAAGGCTTAATATTAAAATGAATATGCTAAAAAAACGAAGTAATTGATTTTATGCTGTATCCCAAAACAAATACAAAATCGTAGATTCATCAATACACAGTAACGATATTAATGCGCATATAGCACCACCCAGCGACCTTTGAACTTCATCGCGCGTTCGATAGTTTTTATAGCTGAGTCAATCCTACGATATACATATTATTTGAGCACTGGACTATCATTGAAACAGCAGCACCTTTTTTCTGTTCTGTTCGTGACTGTTTAGCATGAAGATCAGCGACAAATGCAGATTTTTTTTACTGAAGTTATTAAGAAACACTATGGAATATCACATTCACGTCCTTTTGAGTGCAATAAGAAGAATGTTTTCTCAGTTGGAAATGTAGTAAAAATTAGATTATACTGGTTATGCCATTCGGATTTACAGAACTTCCTGAGAAAATACATGTTGAGGAAATTCAAGATGCATACATGTAAGTATATTGATTTCAATTCTTTTTACCAGACGAGAAAAAAGAAGTGTATGCCCTGTCACTTGCATACTCGATGATGGATGAACCATAGGTATGACGTATATGTCTTGTTTCGCTAGTCTTACATTATTTCAAACTATGTAAAAGGTGAAAATTGCAAAGCAACTGTTATGTGAAAAATAGCGCAAATAGTACTTTGTCTCGTCATCTTGGCTTTCAGGTTGTGATGTTCTTAGTTTTCTACTAAAATCTTTAGTTGCATTTTATTCTAGAATTTAGTGTTTTGTAAAACTCGTAATATGGTACATGATAGCGCTTGGTGCACAACGTCCTACTACGTCCAGCTACTTGGATTGGTGCAAAAGGTACAAAATATAGTAACAGTTGGGGGATAAGCTCTGGGAACCTTTTCCAGCACAAATGGGGTACAGTAATGCTTACATTCTAAGACAGTACGTGTACACGCAACTCAATACCAATCAAGCCCTAAAGTTGTTTTTAATGAGCCGCATATAGCCTTCCTCATTGCTGCCCAGCTTAGATTTTTAAATGCAAATAAATCAGGATCCAATCAAATGTATTGTATATACGTCATCGGAGATAATCGAATGTATGTGACTAGTGTGCATATGACCAAAAGAACTGCATCAGCTGAGATGATCGAATGTATGTGATATGTGTTTATATGACTAAAGGAACTAGAAGGAGCAGGAATTAACAAAGTGTTGCTGGTAGAAACGTCTATTGAAAATTGTAAACAATTTATAAAACAAATAATTATAAGATATCAACCAATTCTAGCTAATAATACAAAAAACTATGAACACGTTGTATTTTCAAAATGACCGTAACGAAAGGAAGAATATGTATAGTGCGTTTAACTTTGACAAAATAGGGAAAAACCATTTTACCACATAAAGATGATTGATCCCTTATGGTAGTGGTGTTCCTACTCAAACCAGCTTCTAGTCCTCGGTTAGCTTCGCTCGCATCTGTTTGAATAAAATCATAAAATTTGATTGTAATAATATCTTGATGCATGGAGAGCAAATAAGTGGATGCATGATCAGTATTTCATGGGCTTTTTTTTTTGTGAACTAAATACAAGTTTTTTATATGCTAGCTATAAAGCGTTTCAGAACAATAACTGGTTTGATACCAACCAATGTGTGCATCCCTGTGCACTGATTATAAAATATTTTTCAATTAGATTTTCAACTTTCCCAAAATGTATTTCATTGGTATCTATGAATAACACGTCTTTGTACGTTTTACACAGACCTCCGAAAACATTTAGCCGCATAATTGATATTATAATATGCATACAAAATACAGATTCTGTACATTTTGACTAACACTTAATATGTGTTATTACGAAGTATACTTAAAAGGGAGAAAAATATTTAGCATCAATGCCATGTTTCCTTTGAAACACACATGCATTATGTTTTATAAGGCAGACAGTGTATGGTTCATTTTCCAAATCCAATACAGTCCTGCTCAGATGGCTATATAGATATTTGACTTGTCTTACTATATATTCAGGAGCAGGATGTTTTAAAAAATGTGGCTGGAAGAAACGTCTATTAATATTTGGAAGAAATGTGTCAAAATTGAATGATAAGATAGCGACCCAACTAATATAATAACAAATCAACTATGCACATGTTGTATATACAAAACATTTCATCAAGCAAAATATGTATCGACAACTTCAATGAATGAAAAACATATTCTTTAGAACATTTTCTATATTACCCAAATCCGTAAACAGTATTTCCCAAATACAAACATCGAACTCTTGGATCCCTGAAATTTGCTGAAATGTTGTGTATATTGTTTTGTTGTTTCAAAATTTCACCCTTTTCTTATCTAAGATAATATAAAGTTCTGTTCCATACTTTTATCATTAATGTTAGTAAACAATGACGTCTCTATCGACATTATCGCAATCAGCAACGCGTTAGAATTTTGTTGGTTTCATAGACTTAATTAAATTTGCTCTCATATAAAGTCCATAAAGTACGTCATGAATGAATACGTGCGTGTACGATTGGTATAATAGGGCAAATTCCCATTTTACCATTAGATCTTCGTGGATTCGGCATGTCGGTGATGCGGCTATTTGAGTTGTTCGAAACCAAGGCAAGGTGTTGTGCTGTATCGTCTTGTCCATCATCTGTTCGGAACAAAAATCATAGCATTTGATTGTAATAATATCTGGACCCAAGGAGAACGAAGAACTGGATTTCAGGTAATTATTTCATAGGGATTTCATTGTAATTAACATGCATGTTTAATTTGTTGACATTTATGCTTTTCCATGACTTTACTGGATTTATGCGCACCAAAACATTAGCCATATTTATGTTGATTTTTAAATTTTCCCAAACTGTATTGCAATGATACCCAACAATGAAACATGTTTGCAAGTTCTGATCAGCTCTCAGGCTATATTTTGGCCCACAATGGGCATTGATATATATTAATCTTTTTATGCAATTCGTATATATATTATTTCAACATCCATCCCTTTTGTACCATGCACCAGCGTATTTGAAATCCAATATTATGTTGTTAATCTAGTAATCGAAGTTGTTGTCATTACATCACCCATTAACATATCATAATAGGCATATACATTCCAAATTAAATTATTTATGTGGCTTGTGGCCAACACTTTATGCGTCTTATCATGAAAAATACTTGTAATGAGTAACATTGTCATTCCGAATGCAATATAATCTTGCTAAGATAACAGTTGATTGTACTTTCGTACTATAAATTCAAAATCAGCATTTGAAAATGAGAAAATTATCAATGACAAAATAACAACAATATCTTAATCCTATAGCTATACAGCTAGAACTCTCCTATTCTATTCTCGATAAAAGAAAATAACAGGTGGCTTTGAGATAACCACGATTAAATAAATAGTTGAAACATTCGATATCAGTGAGTAGAAATACTAAAGGGCCTAAACATTTTATGATAATGTGTATGAACGAAATTAGCAAGTGGTGTCGGAATTCAGTAATAGCGTGTTCTAAGTTGAATAGAGAGTTGCTTAGAAACTTCATGCGTGAGAAGACTGGTAGTTCACATATTTAAATATATCATACATCGACGAAAATTGTCCTTAGTGACCATTTGTCTATTTCTTATTGTGTATTACTTTAATACTTCAGTGTTTATATCCATAATACAATAAGCAAATTATGTCAGATGAAACAGGTATATCATTATGACAAGAAGATTCCACTTTGTTCGTTTTGATTGTATACATGTCATATTTTGCTTAACACATTTCTAGCGATGTTCCTTTCTCAAATTCTCAATTTGTTTACAGGATACACACTTATTCACGAGTTGAAATAGTTATTTTCCAATCTTTTATTAACGTTTGACCATAAATGTTATGGACATCTATATATAACTTTAACTACAGTTGTTGTTTACAGTTATACATATGTGTATCAATTCTGTAACGCAAATGTAAACATAGAGTAAAGTTTTGGCATTGCAGGTGCTTGATTTTATATGTGCAGAATAATTAAACACAGTTGCTTAGTAAATTTTCACTCTTGTATCCATTCTTTTTAAACGGTGAAAGATTTTCTTTACTAATAAGATTACAAGGACTTAATTGATTGTCTCTGAGTCAGTCGTGCAATTGGTTTTAGAAATGTTCATATCATCCTCTAAAATAAAGTCTGTATTTTTATTGTCAGGTATGTATGAGAAATATTTTCCTTCCCATTAACTTAATTTTTATTTCTACCCTCTTCCTCTATAATAGTTTTTCAAAGACATATTGTGGCATCGGCTACTATACAAGTTGTTGGTAGGTAGTATATTATTTCGGTTTAGTCTCGTCCAATGTGTTGTCTTAATATTATCTTCGTTAATTTATTTAAAGAATACGTCTTCAGTCTGATACCATTTCCGATCAATACGACATATCAGTTTAACGAACCAATTGGATATATGTAAATACGGATATTTATAAAGACACGAACACCAAAAGAGAGACATAAAATGCTATTGCCAAAAGGGTTAGTAAACCTTTCAAAATTTATGCTAAACTTTTTTGAAATGTTCAATATTATGTAGACAGAACATGCTGAGTAACATCATAAGCAAAACAAGTTGCGTATAATTCAGCAAATAATTTAATTCTCTCAGTTACAAAATGAAATTGAAAAGGAACACACAATGTTGTGAATTAAATGCTACATACTCATGAATGTTCTATCATACGTCGAATATTATAGTTTGTTCCGAATGAATTTCAATCTTGAATGTGTAGATGTACCAACAGTCTTGCTATATCACAAAGATAGAATACAGAATGTCTTGAAATTAATTCATAATAATCCCAAAGTAATGATTTAGTCCAAAATATAAATGAGCTCTTAGCAACTGCAGCATATAAGTGATTCTACAAAGACTGATGTTAAAATTAAATAACTAAAGTGTTAGATAAAAGCATTATATTAAAGCCTAAAATATAACAATATGACCAGGATGTGAGTAAATGCTTCTAGAACATTCTGAAGTTTGCAAATAATTTTAGACAATGAACTCAAATATCGCTAAAAAAAGGTTTTAACTTGCAAACAATACAAACATTATGTAGACAACACAATTTCCATAGGTAATAAATGTGCCATAAATTCAAATCCAAGTAAACAGATGATTATTAGTTTAAAGCATCATCTCCAATAGTGGACAACGGTTAGGTATGCAATGGTTTACGAAATGACAAATGCCTCTTACAATCTACAATCATGAATAATAGCTAAACACACACACTATATATATATATATATATATATATATATATATATATATATATATATATATATATATATATATATATATATATATATATATATATATATATATATATATATATATACACAGAACATTATCATCTTAATAATATATATGGTACAAGGGATATATACTATTTTATATCATCTTCTAATTTATTTGACAGGATTGCTGATAACATTGAGGCTTTAGATAATGATGAATACGATAATTATATTTTACTGTGAATGTTTTCTTTGAGTTGTCTTTTATAGATCCCAAACTAGTTAAACGCGTGAATGGATTCAGTATTAATGATAATATCAAAGGATATTCGATTGTATTACGTCTTTGATCAATCGCAACACTGGTTGAGAAATAAGGCCGTTAAAACTGTACATATTCTAACAATCAGAAATCTGAATAACCTATTTTAGAAACTGTGTCCCCTGACCTTACATATCTTGAACAATATCTTTTTGGAAAGTATAAACCTAAACACTTGAAAGAAATACAATTTAATCTCTAAACTTTTAATGATATAATAATCACATGCAAATTGTATTAAATGATTACATTAAATGATAGAAGATATTCAAGCTGTTTTAAGTTTTGTTGCTTTCATTCTCCGAAACCACGGCCTTAGACCCGTTGACCACAAAATCGACACGTGCCGTTTGTTTGTTTCAAATGTGAGCCATTAAATAAGTATGGTCATGAGTTGTAGAATAAGATGTCTTTGGATAAAAGGAGCCTTCTTTAGGATCTTTCTGAATTTGTCTGACAGTGCGACAGCTATATAGTAGTAGTGTGGTTGAAATGATATTGGTTTCTTTCTTAAAGTTCGTGCGACCTTGACGATTGACATTTTCAACCCAAATTACAAAATTACAAAGAGTCTCCAAAACTAAAATACATTGATAAAGTAACATGTATAAAACCAGTTTAAAGATCATCGTACCTTATTAAATCGATACAATAATAGAATATTTGTAAAATTCTATGTCACAACCAACATATTCCCATCCTAAATACCATTATTTGCGCTTCCTTCTGCATTAAGTTGAAGTGGAGACAAAGCAAATAATTCTGAATAATATAAGTAATTGTCAAAATATAATCTAGTTGCATTCTTTATACTATTGTGAGTCACTTTGTTTGTTAAAGTTTGTATGGATATTAAAGTTAATGAGCAAAGACCTATCTTGTTTTAATATTTTTAAATGACTGAAAACGTTTAAGAGGCAAGTAGATGAACCTGTTATATGTCTCTGTCGTTTATAATGACATACAAAAGGACTAGTATGGTTTGAATGATACTTGATAGAGGATGGATTTAAAGGATTCACATGCCATTTAAAGGACAGCATATCAAACCATTAGAGTACAAAGTAACCGAGGCCCATTTCTGAATCTAAAATTGGATATAAGTAATCTATATATCATCCATATGTTTTAGTCAAGAAATGCCAAGAAATAAGGAAGTAAAACTTAATTTTATGTCCAAGGTGATAAACATTGTGTATGCCAAATGAGGCATATAAAACACTTTAATCGGATGTTTAACATGTCCATATCAGATGTGTCGAACGGCATGCGAAAGAAAACTAAACAATACCCCCACAGACCTCTGACCCATAGCTTATATATAGATCCGTAAAACGAAATGTTTCCTCTCCATGGAGGTGGTAAGTGGTGGGTTTTATGGTATACATAATGGAAACCTTACATACAGGGGGCATTTTACGTAAAGCTGTGATTGTATTATGCAGCAGTAAAATATATCATGGACCCCCCGATTACTTGTTGGTAATGATGTTAAAAAGAATGATCAATAAAGATGGACAATGCAGATTTCATCAATATGTGTGCCTGCACTGAACTCATGATTAAAGATTGATCGTTTCGAGACGTTTCTGATTCGTATTCAAGTGTTGGACAACTGTTTGGATAACATGAAAAAATTATATATCAAATTAGGGCTAGAAAATGCGAAACATATTGTGCATTTATTTTACCTCAAAAACACATGCCATATCTGCGAGAATAATACAATTGAAGTCATGTTAGAGACAATGTCCACATAACAGGTAAGTACAGAAGTGCTGCTCATAACTACTATAAAAAAAGCTTTAATCGTTACTCAACTGTTCAAACAAATTAATGACGATTGCCAGCGTCAACAGGATGTGATATTACCCATCAACTTAAATACACTCTTCCACGTTCTCGACTATTGATTAAAACTTGAAGATTATTTGATGCTGTGGGATATTTGTAAAGAATATCGGTATATATGTATATTAACTATAAATGTGACCGCACTAATATCGTGAATACACTAAGATTGGTTCATGCTGATGCTTTAAATATATCCGTAATGACTGAAGTGGGATTCATGGTTGCGTTAGTTGTGGTTAAATATCTCAATATGATAATGGTTGAATATTAGAGGTTGTCATGTATATATAGGTTACAGCATTGCTGTGGGAAACTATGAAGGATTTTATCTGATTAACACTGCATGATCATATTCTCCCATGCAAATGCAGTAACACTTTTATTATATACTCATTTGGTTTCACACCTAAGGTATAATACTAAAGGAATTCACTACAAGAAGGAAAGTAATTGAATTTGTTCTACATTTCAAAATAAATGCACAACCGTAGATTGGTCAATACAAAGTAACAATGTTAATACGCACATAGCACTCCCCAACGAACGTTGAACTTCTCATTTTGGTCTACTTAAAATTAAAATTTAGAGCCATAGTTTGATAAATGGAAATTGAAAAAGTTTGTTTTCCAATGGGTCTGGTATAGATGGACGTCGTTTTATTTTGTTGTTGACCCAATCCAATATATTTTTCTTCTTATGATGTACTGGATTTATTGGCTCAGTTCAGTGAAGTAAGGAGAATGGCATATTTCAGCAGTAAAATAAGTTGAAATTTCAGAACAATTTCGGTGTTTATCAGAATTTCTATGACATGGGTCATGACATTCGTATTTGTAGAAGGACGAAAGTGCTTTCTGAAGAATTTCAGAATGTATAAATGTAAGTATCTTTATTGCCATTCGTATCGCCAGCTAAAGAAAACATATGTGTATGCCCTGTTACGTACATGTACGTAGTTGGAAGGACCCCAGCTATGGCCTGCATCATGCATTGTGTCTTCTATCGATTCAACGGTTGACATCACGTTCTACAGTTGTTATCATTCAATTAAAATGAGAAGAACCTGTTTACCATGTAAGATCTAAATAAGAACGTTCCGGGCTCTTCGAATGTTTCCGTAATAGGTAATGTATTGATTGTTTTGTTGATTATGATAATGATGATTACCAGCATAAGAAGTCATCCTTCTTCTCAATTAGCATTTTCCAAGTTATCGATTGTAAAGGATTTCCTAATTATATATATCATGGTGTAAAGTACAATATCTGGCAAACGATTTGAAATTTGTTTAAATGCTAGCATTTGCAAAGATTTAATAAATCTTCGAGTTATTTTTCACCCATTATCAGCTTTTCTTCAATCCGTTTTAACGTTATATTTTGTAAGTTCATTTGCAGTATTTAGTTTCAGTCATTAATTGTAATCTTCTCATTCTGGAGAAAAATGAATTCAAGTTATTGATATTGTAAATTAAGTCAACAGCGTTGACAGCGATGATACTTGACCAAGGTAGTACGATCATAACATAATTACATTAAAAGAATTATTGCCAAACATGTGGTCAGCTTGTAGGCTAAATGTATAATCAAGTATGTTAGAAGCACTTAACACAATATAGAGACTACTAGGAGGAAACAAGTTTCGCAAACAATAGTGATTTAAGTAATAAACAAGCCATATGTGACTCTAGAAATATATCTATATGAACAAATGAAATGTAATCTACTTCTACTATAACGGATGATGTTCAAGCTAATTAAATAGACTTAGGTATGTTGAAGAAACAACACAGCATTACACAATTTTACATAACTATTTGTTTATAGCTAGCAGCAGGGGGGGCGAATCCGACATTTTGTCCAAACGTCATTTGGCTTAATTAATACTTTCTGCACTCAGCGGATCCGGTGTCGTCAGCGCCTGGTAAAAAAAAAACGACGTCGTCGTCGTTGTCATCGTCGAGGGGCCAAATCGACAATTGTCCGAACGTCATTTGGTTTAATTAATACCTTCTGCGCGCCGATCCTAGCGTCGTCAGCGTCCGGTAAACACATCGACGACCGCGTCGATGTCATCGCCCCCCCCCGCTGCTAAGTGGCTATTTACAATTTAACCGAATATTTGGTCAAGTCCGATACGATATCGTGTCCGAGGGTCATGTAAATTTATCGTTACAAATCCATGTGGGGTCGACTGAGCATGACTAAAAAAGTTTCGAAAAACATTAAAGTCCATGTCACCGCCGCACCATGTCTGCCAAATATTTCGTAGCGTGTGTGTATCAACGCCGTTGAATACAGCAAGAATATTACAGTTGTCTCTGATTACTTTTGGAATCTGAGTGTATCGTTGAGTGACATATATCACGTCAGTGTTTTTATGCCTGCCTCTGGAAAATATCCTGGCTGGTTTTTTTTGATTGTCTAACATAACATCATCGTACACGACTAGATTGTTAACGTCGCCATCAATATCATCGATACCTGGTGCATCATTGATATCCGTAATAAACTCAATAACATTTTTTTTAGCGATCGCTGATGCATTCTCGTTGAAATCTTTTAACACCTCGTAGCATCGTTGATCATCTACGCTAGGGGCGATTAAATACAACTTATCCCACTTCATCCATCTCATTATTAAATTAAGTAACAATTGCGTCTTGCCGGATCCAGATGGTCCGATGATAATCATCCGGATCGAGTTTGGTAACGCTGCAACATGCTTAACTGGTTCTCTTGTTTTAGTCGCTGAAAAGTCAATTATATTCATGTCTCTATACATAAATTATGGATCTATATTGTGTGAAGTGTAGAGTACGTACTGGCACAAATGATATGACAACCGTTACAACAAAAAATAACAGATCGGCGCTTACTGGTAAGTGTGTACAATGCGGTACAAAGAAATTTAGATTTATTTCTATTAAACCCGGAGATGTTTTAAAAAAAAGCGAGGAGGTGATATTGCAGCCAAGTTATCAAAACTCCCCGGAACCCCGTGGGCAAAGTATCCAGGAGAAAAACACCTCCCAGGATATAGCTACTGTGGCCCGGGAACACGATTAGATATCAGACTTGATGATCAAAATCAGCCCAAACCCGGTGAGTATCCAATAAACGCTATCGATAAGGCGTGTCATGCTCATGATGTTGCTTACTACAAAAGTAGCGATCTGCAACAGCGTCATATCGCGGACGTAAAATTAATTCACGCGTTAAATGCTATTCCTGATAAATCCTTCAAGGAAAAATTGGCTTCATGGTTGGTAAAATCGGCTATGAAAGGTAAATTAATGATTGGAAGCGGAGCTTCTCGCGCTGGTAATTGAAAACGCTAGCGTTTATAATAACAACATGGAATCCATCTATTATTCTCCGAGAGGATACTGGAAGGGGAAGGCCGCAATTGGTAAGCTTGCAAGCGCTGCAAAAGTAACGAGGGTCACTGCGGCTAATTGGTTGTCCAAACAGGCTATATGGCAAATCTATCTACCACCGCCTAAACAAATCAACTTCTCGCGCTTTGATGTCAGCGTACCTAATGAAGTTCATCAGGCTGATATACTATTTCTGCCGCATGACAACGGTTACAAATATGCGCTAACCGTAGTTGATGTTGCGAGTCGATACAAACAAGCGGAGCCGTTAAAAACAAAGTCAGCAACTGAAGTAGCCGATGCGTTTGAGCGGATTTATCGAAGAGGCCCTCTGCGCTGGCCAAATCTATTACAAGTTGATCCTGGTAGTGAATTTCGCGGCGCTGTTTTATCAACGCTGAAACATCATAGCGTCGCGGTACGACGAGGTCATACTGCGCTACATCGTGATCAGGCAATTGTTGAACGATTCAATCGGACTGTTGCTGAACGGTTATTTGGATATCAATACGCGAAGGAATTCATCCAAGAAAAACGATCTCGTGAATGGGTCAAAAGGTTGCCAGGCGTAATTGCCGCGTTAAATAACGAGATTACCCGAGCAATCAACATGAAGCCCAGCGACGCGATTAAATACGAGTATATACCCGGAAGATCAAAAATAGATAGCGTTTCCAAGCCGATTCTCGGCGATGTCACTGTTAGATATCTGTATGAACCAGGAGAGCTTGAAGGCGGTACAAAAAGGGCTACTGATCCTATTTGGAGTGTTACCACACATAACATATCAACGATAACACGATCAACTGGTAGACCACCGATCTATAGACTAGATTCAACTGCTCCTCAGCGCGGGTTTACACGCGAGCAACTACAAGTGATACCTGACGATACTCAATTACCCCCGCGTGGTCTTAACTAGCGCCGTTGCGTCTATTGCACTCAAGACAGGTCAATCTCACATTGTTTTTGACATGACCGAGACTGTTATCGATCCTGTCCACGGTAAATTGGCGAGTGTCTTTATCCGAATAACGCCAGCGCATTACACAATTACAACTCGCGCAGTGATTATTCTGTTGTTGTCGTAACGCAATTATTAATTCGGCATCAATATCAAAACGCCGCTGTTTTTTTTTATCCTGTTGGCGGTAACCCGAGAGTTTTCTATCAATGACGCTTGCATCGATGGTGACTTCGTCGGTGACTCCGTCAGTGACTCCGTCAATAACAATTCTTCGAAGCTGATTTATCCTTCGTACTCTGGACACTGCAAGATAGACTAGATTTGACCATTCGATGCGATTATCAACCATCCAAACAATTGTGTCCGTGATGGTTAGTCCCTGCGAGGAATGTATTGTTGTTGCGTATCCTAGCGTCCACGGGGATTTATCAGCACGTAGCGCGTCCTCGACGACGCTGATATCAACGAGCACGATATCATTCAGCACGAGAATTTGTTTTTTTGTCCCTGACGCCGTCGGGCCCGGGATTTCAACTTCAATGTTCTGCCGCCGTGTATGCGCGGGTCTATAACATAACGGCACTGGACGCGTTGGAAACTTTTCCTTATGCAACGTAAACAACTTCCGCTGAAGTGTGTCTCTGACTATCTTTCTACTCGCCACAATCAAATCATTTGGTCTCCATGTTTCCCAGAATTCATTTAACGGCGTTTCCGGAATCACCTCGCGGATTATTTCACACTGAATTCTATCCGGCTGTAATCTGATTAATTTCTTAACCCCGCGCAGTTGTTCATCAAGTGCTCGGTAATTAGTATCGGTTTCTTCATAATAGTCCACAAAACCCTTTAACCAATTATGTGGACCCTCGCCGACAAATGGTGGTGGTTGGCCATGGTCGCCACACATGATTACCGCTGTATTCGCGCGCAGCAACCAATCAAGAAACATTTGCAAAACATCTAACGAAACAGTACATATTTCATCCCAGATGATAACCCCAGGAATAAATTTTTCACCCATTCGATCAGGAGTCCACTCACCGCCGCTGTATCGAAAAAAGCTGTGATAAGTAACGGCGTCAACATTTCGTTGTTTTATCTCTCGCGTTAGTCTATGGGTCGGTGTAAGCACGATTATACTTGCCCGCGTTCGAAATAATTCAATTGCCCGAGTCGTCTTTCCTGACCCGCCACAGCCGCTTAAATAAACCGTTTTGTGTCTACAAATTGGATCAGAACACGGTGGTGCATCAGACCATTCCGATAATTTATCGCCGCGTAGGTAATTGTTTTCAACGGTGACATCTGCTGATGGGGAATAATCGCGTCGTATTTCATTTTTAATTCTCCATGTACCCCAACTCTCGTCCGGACTAGTAAACCCAGCTACGTTTTCCTTGTACGCTACGTCAACATAAAACGAATCAACGGCTACTCTAACCGAGGTGTCGGGGAATCTATTTATCATCGAGAATAAATTGATAGCGGCGTAACCCAGCATAGACGCCCTCAAATGTGGGTATGCCGGGCTGTCTCCATCGCTGTAGGTAACAACTGTACCCAACTTTGTTCCATTGGACAAGAAAGCTGTTTCGCAGTTCACGTATCTATTTTTTGCCACTGCGTCCTTGATCACGAAATCATATTCTGCGTCATCTATAATCAGCCGTGAGCAATATCGTTTGTAGTCGCAGTTTTTTCCACCTTGTGTGAACTTACCGATTATTCTTCTACCGAGATCTTTTGCCTCGTGGTTTCGTTGGTTGAATATCCTCCTGGACCATTCGATGATATATTCCTCGTCGGCATCGATGTGTTTTCTGGATTCGTCAATTATGCTATCTAGACGCTCCGGTTCTGGTAACCAGACTTCAGTCTGCGCCCGGTATGATATAATCGCGTCACTGACAATCAACGATACAAGCATGCTACAATCAATCATATACCGTAGCAGCGCTATTGGCAGCCACTTTTTTTCAGTCATGTGTCTACCGATCCAAATATAGCAACAGCGATGGAGTCCTGCCGCGAACTCAAATGATACTATGCGAGCGAATCCGGTTAAATCAAAATCAGGCAGTGGTCCATTAATAGCAACACGAGTCATTTCATGTCTGGGGTGTCCAAATCGTTTAAAGTACTCAGCGGCGGATCCATACCCGAGAAAACTAGCTGGATAACAGGCAACCATATCAACGGAAATCATAGCGTCGCGGTTGTATTCAGTGTTCCATAATCCACCGTGATAATACTCCAAACAACTGGATTGTACATCTGGTAGAAATTCCTTGCGCGTTGGGCTCCACGCATTTTTCCTCGCTGCAACATGAGCTACAACCGATGGAATCGTAAAACAATTTGTTAGCAGTTGTTCATCATGCTCTTCAAATTCCATGGCGGTTTTTTTCATCTTGTTGTGAAACGCTTCAGTGCGATATAATTCACCGTTTGGTCTTACAAACTGATCAAAGGTATCAGCGCTGCGAAGTAACCACACTGATACAGGGTCGTTTTTACACAAACAAGCGATAGCATCAAATAGTTTCCTCTCCGCGAGAAAACCGTCCTCTCCCAAAAATTCCCCCGGGATATACTTTACTGTTCTATCCCGTGGAAACACTGTGATCGCGGGCGTCCATGCGTGTTCGTTATGATCAATAATTTTGATTGGGGCCCCATTTGATTTGTACTTTGATTCGTATAATACTTCACCGGTTATCGTTGTAACGGTTATTGGAAATCTCAACGACGTTTCTAATCTCGCTATGTCGCTGATGGTTGCTCCTCGCTCGCGCACTGTCTCCTCCCACCGGTTGATTTTGCTACGTCGTAAATCAGTCAATTTGTTTCCTCGACACGCATTTGTAAAATGCTCTATTACTCGTTCTGCTACACAATTTATCCCCGTTGACTGTTTCATCGGCGCTAGTTTTCCGATATCAGGTTTCTTATTTAACGGGTATATTCCATAAACAACTGCTGTTTCAGGATACGCTCGTTCATAGTATGGTCTGTCAATTCCGGTTAACAGCCCCGGCTTGGAGTCGCGGCTAACAATGACTGTTTTCTTGTCGCTGAGAACTGGTTCAAATTTATCACGTATGATCCAATTACCTGATTCCACCCGGACAATGAATTTTACTCTGAAGAAATACTTGCTGGAGTCAAGTTGTGATATTATCATTGCTGCGCGGTTGTCGTTCATGGTAGCATCAACAACGCCATCAATTCGAAATGTTGACCAACTATGAGATGCACCATCACGCTTGAATTCATTGATACAATCGCGTATTTTACTCAACAGGGTTCTATCGTTTATTAACGCTTTTGGTGCGTCCTTGAGGACTCTATCGAGATTGAACTTAATATTTTTCCAGGGCTTAATTGCTGCTAATCTCTCGAACTCATCCATATAATTAAAACAAGTATTTAAATGAAAGAATATAGTATAATGAATCACTGCAAATGGTTGATGATTGGGTCGACAACCCCGTGCAATAAATCATGTAGAGGTGAATTCTGCGGGTACCATTTACAAAGCGTTCGTAATGGTTCTCTTGGCCCCCTCCCGTGCTTGGTTTGCCACGTCGGTGTAAGAGGAAAATCGCAGTTGTGTATCAATTGTGGCGGAAAGCAATACAGGGAACTAAAACGCTATTATGACAAGCGAATTAAAAACGCCGTCATTGACCCCACCGCTGACTTCGTCATCAAAACCCCCCAAGACTACGTTGAAAGATTCATAATTAAACCAAATAATAAATTAGACAAATAGTATTATTATATAAATGGACCAAGAATTTCAGCCGCATCCTGTGTTCGTCAATTACGAGGCATCTCGCGACGGCATTGTTAGAAACCGCAAACTGAAGAAGCCGGTTGGTACCGTAAGTAATCAGGGGTATCTGGTGTTTGGTGCCGGAAAGAAGAAGTACCATGTTCATAGGGCGGTATTTGAGGTATTCAACGGATTAATCGAAAATGAACTTGTGATTGATCATATTAATAATAATAAGACTGATAATTCTCTTATAAACTTGCAAGCTGTCTCGCAGAGTCAAAATACCAAAAAAGGCCAAACCGGTAAATACCCAAAGAAAGCAAAACCCGTAAAGTCATTTGATACAACAACTCACGAGGAAAAAATATTTCAGTCGATGAATGAAGCCAGTAGATACTTTGACATTTGTATCGCCTCAATACGAAAAGTAGCAGAACGAGTATATCAAACAGCAATCTCAAAAAAGACCGGGCATAGAATTCGATTTTCATATGTAAATATCAGCGAGTGACGAAGTCACCGGCGCCTATGGCGCTGACGAAGTCGCCATGACAATAAATTGTCCATTCCGGAAGAAAACAAAGTATTCAGTGTTGTTGAACACCTCGGTATTGATACACGGGGTTCATTTTTTTTTATTTAAAAACAAGATGTTTTATAGGAATAATGAATATCGAAGACATCAATAATATATTAGCCGAGATTTCAAAATTAAAAAATCAAGGAATTGAATTATCTGATGGTCTCGACAGCGAAAAAATATTATCCGATTATGAAATTATTAACGAGCAATCAAAACGGGGACGTTTTACCCTGGCCCGCGAGTACTTTTTTATAAAACGATTACAACATACGATTAATGAAAACTTGTACCACAATGACGCAAATGCATTCATTGGACTATTTACTGCCGTTGAAATAATACGAAAAGAACTTGGACGTGTTTATGAACGACGCCGGGAGATTTCTAGTAAGATCAAAAACATTAGAAGGATTATAGACGGAGCCTCCGATGGCACACTGGGCGGGAAATTAGAAATTGCTTCGCAATTGCAATAATGGTAGGCGAATCACTTACTACTCGGCTAGCCAGAGAGCGGCTAGCGGCGCTTAAAAGGTTTATACCGTTACGAGACAGGGTCCGAGAGCAACTTCAAACGCGGCAGCAACTACAAACCGATTTTACTGTTGGAAGCGAACAACTCTTTGCCCCGGTAACTAAAGCGACCAAAGATGTTACGGCGGCAACTGTACCCGTTCTCGATGCGCTTGAAAAGATAGCGGCTCAGACCGAACAAACAAAAAGGTCTTTAGAAACACTAGCGGCTGCTACAACACGGAGGCCACCACCACTCGCTATAACCGAACCACAGGAACCTTATGTTACAATGGCCGACGAGGAAGAACTAGGTGCTACCGCAAGAGAACCAGAAGAAGAAATACCGGAAGAAGAAATACTGGAAGAAACATCGGAAGAAAAAGAGAGAGAGAGGAATATACTCAAGAAGAGCACAATAGATCAAATCAGGGCCTTCAGCGATGAAGAATTAATTGATTTTGCCGCCAACAATTTTGCTAAGAATTTACGAGATAAGCATATCAATAGCGGCTACGAGAAAAATATAAAGTCGTTAAGGGGTTGGACAAGAATGGTGTATTTAGCGAGTAAATATGAAAAAGTATTACCACGTGGTGGTGGTCCCGATTACGACGCATTCCACAATAAAGTAAAAAGTAGAATACCAAAAAAAGGAAAAGGATACTCTGTTGGTAAAGAATCCTACGGCGTTACCTGCCCTAACAGTGTTCTCAGTGATATATCACGGCTAGAGGTACTAATCGGAGGAAAACGAGCCGGAAATAACTCTCCGGAAATAATCAATGAGGCCGCTGATATTTGCAAGCGGTTATTTACGGGCGGTATCATGGACGTTAGTGCGTATGGAACGCTCATAGACGAACTCGTGGATGATTAAAAAAATTATCGTTTTGTTAATTCTGACCGTTTTTGGTCGTTTTTGGTCGTTTTTTGACCGTTTTTGGTCGTTTTTTGACCGTTTTTGGTTGTTTTTCGAGGGCAAAAACCCCAGGAAATCATTTAGAGAAAATCGATGTTTTTGCTGAAAAATCGAAAAAAAACGACTATAGGCAACAAAAAACGACCAAAAATGACTAGAAATCAGGAAAAAACCGGAAAAAACCGGATTTTTATCGAGGGCAAAAACCCCAGGAAATTTTGATAAAATTTATTCCGGTTTTCCACACGGCGGTGGGGGGGGGGGGGGGTGATGATCACAATCACTAATTGGAAAACCGGTGTTTTTATAATAAAGATGATTATACACTACAACCACGATAAACCAGTACTCGTCTACGTGGTAAACTCGCGATTGCCTGTTTACCGCGCGTACTATGGAGATGGTCTCGGTAGCACCATTGCGGGGTTATTTACAAGAATGGCTCCAAAAGTAGCGCCGTTAGCCAAACAATTAGGAATGAAGGCTATTGATGTTATTCGTGATAAGGGTATTAGTGCTATTGGAGACGTTGCCGGAAAGGCGCTTTCAGCCGCGCGGGACAAACTAATGTCGTTGGTGAGAAGAAAAAAGCAAAAACCACCGGTGATGCCATCAACGACAGTGATGCCTGCAAATGTCAGTAAAGTAATAAATAACGCCGTGGAAGAAAAACTAGAGTCGTTGGCGGCTCAGTCATCCACCAACGCGCCCATGAACGCAATAGCGGGGGGGTGGGGGTGGCCTTAAACAGAATTCAAAGAATTTACGACGAAAAAATCGCAATTGAAAACATCAACATGATAAATAATAAAATGTTTGCGCGAACCGCTGATCCCGCGTTTGATATGGATGCCCCAGTGCGCAGGGATGATTCTGTCCGTGATTATCAATATTATTCTTATTATGCAGCGGAACCCGACCTACGATCGCGAATTGAACTTCAAGTCCAAGATACCAGTAAATATTTTTTGCCGTGTGAAGCGTTTATCGAAATTGAGGGAGAACTCGTGACAAATGCCGCCGATAATGCACCATACGCGGATGACGATCGTGTTCGAGTTGGCTTCGTTAACAACGGTATCATGGCGTTATTTGAGAGTGCCAGATATCTTATTGACGGGCGAGAAATTGAATCAATAGAACGCGAGGTTGATGTTGCAACAACGATAATTGGGTTAGCGAGATACTCGGATGATTATACAAGATCGGCGGGCCCATCTATGATGTTTGCGAAGGACTCCACCGATAACGCTGATCATTTTCAGTACGTTAACGTGCTGACGAAAAAAGATATCGCAGGTGATCAGGCTGAAGCAGCCAATCCAGACCGCAGAGCAAAACCGGACGCTGATTTCACTGTTATAAAAAGTCTTAACGATAATTACAATATGGGATTCGCAGTACGAATATTGATGTTAAAAGACCACGCCGACAGTTTTCATGCGCGATTCCACTCCATCACATATTTGGATTCTGCAGAAATGTCAGGAGGGTTATCTATGGGGCCAAGCATACAATCGCGCTGACGCGAAGGGGCGATGATAACAATGCAATATAGCATGCTGCTGGCGTCGCTGCCGGTAAAGTTGTTTTAACTAAAATGGCATTGTGGATGCCGGTGCTGACTCCATCAGTTACCACGGAAGCACGATTGTTAGCATTTATGGAACAGGGAGGGAAATCGTTGTTGAGTTGGCTAGCGGTAACAACTGATGCTAAAGAGGATAACGTCACCGATACGTTTACATGGCACTTGGCGTCAAAACAGGGTGTTTCAGCCCCGCGTCATATATTCATAGCGCTACAGAATAGGGAACGATTGGGCAGTCAAGAACGCAGCCATATGATATTTGATCAATTAGGAGTCAGGGATGTTTCGCTGAGAATAAACGGACAACAGGAACCATCCGAGGATATACAGCTTAATTACGACGACAACCATGTCGCACGTGTGTACCATCGATTGCTGTCATATATGGGTCGTGATCAAAACGTCGACACTGGTTTGCAAATATCACAACTTGATTTTAAAAAGCTGTATCCGATTTATTATTTTTCGTTGGAACATCTTGATTTAACGAGACAATCCGTCGTTGATATACACTTCCGAGCTCGTATAGCCCCGGGTGGTGTTAATTACAGAGCGGTTGCTGTCATTCTCAGCGATAAATTAATGCTGCTAGAAGGCGTTGGTGGACGAATGAGAATCGTTGATGCGCCAGTGGAAAACATGTAATTGAAAGCACAAACACGTTTACAATAAAATGTCGTATAGTGTCGTCAGTGTAGAGTTGACTGATGGTCAAGTCAAGAAATTACGATCAAAGTCGGCTAAGCAATGCGGGACCACAATAACGCTGAAGCCGTCGCAGATGGCGGGTGGTAATCATAAGATATCGTTGACGACGCGTCAAATAAAACATTTCAATAATGCGATGAAGAATAAAAAGGGTGTTCAGATAGATTTCTCGGCCGCAGCGATTAAAAACATGGAAAAGACCGGTGGGATATTTCCGCTGTTAGCTGCGATTCCAGCGTTGATTGCCGCGGCCGCACCAGCAGTGGCTAAGGCGGCTGCGTTAGGGGCCGTTGGTACCGCGGCGGGGATGGCACTGAAGAAGGCAACCGGGAAAGGCTACAAAAAAAACGATCCGTGGCCGGAAAGGGTCTAAGACTACCGGGAACTCCGTATTCATGGTACTCGGGAAAGGGTCTA